>OX637893.1:8879148-9507302 GCA_951802675.2 Boloria euphrosyne
TTTTGATCAAAATAAAAAAAATCAAGCTTTATAGCGTGTGGTACCAATGTTAATATTAAGTAAGATAGGTAGGTAATTAGTAATGTTTACGATGTATTGTATCAGCCACCGGTGAGAGGCACCGGGCGAGCGAGAGAGAAAGAGACGCGAGGCGAGCAGTTGAGTTTGAACTAGGCAGTCGCTATTCCATTACGCTCCGCGCCCGCGCTTAGTACAGTACTTACTTTTTTTTGTTTGTGAACCACTTTGATTGTAAAGTTTGAACCCAACGGCACCTACCAGTGCTATAAGTGGCTGCCCAACGTGTTAGGTATAAGTTCACGAGAAAAAAAAAAATGCCGCTTACTCGAGGTAATAAGGCGGGTGATGGTGCGGAGGCTGCCGGCAACGTTACGATGTCGCAAGAAACTCTCGCTAGTTTAATTGCTACACTTCAGCAGTCTCAAAAAGAGTTCTGCCAACAATTGTTGCTAGAAGTAAGGTCATCTACGCCGCATACGCTTCACGAAAGTGCGTCGGAGCTACATACGTCGAGCACTGCGTTCGTTACAAACGGAAATTTCGCGAAGTGCACGACGCGTTATGGCGGTCGTCCAGAAGAATCTTTGGAAAATTTCTTAGATGCCATACTTACATACAAAGAATGCGTTAATATGTCTGATGACAACGCCCTCCGGGGATTTTCAATGTTGTTGGAGGGACCGGCTGCTGTGTGGTGGCAAGGGGTGAAGAGGTCAACGAACATATGGTCGCAAGCTTTGTTGAAAATTAAAAGTGCTTTTGGCGAACATGACCCCCCTTTTCGTATTTATAAAAAGTTGTTTGCGATGAATCAAGATAACGAGCATACAGATCTCTTCATTTCTAAGGTACGAGCGTTATTAGCGAAGATACCTAAAGGCGATCTTACTGAGAAGGTCGAACTCGACATGACCTTCGGTCTTCTTAGCTCGCGTATACGTAAGCGTATGAGCAGAGAAAGTTTTGTTACTTTTGACGAACTTCTACAAAAATGTCGTTCGGTCGAAGATTCTTTCGTGGAAGCCTCAAAAGCTATACCGTCGCAGAGGAAGGCGAGTACGAGTACGCAGAGAGCGTCGTCGTCGTCGTCGCTGCCGTCGTCGGAGATTATGAATAGTGTCGCCGGCGAGGCCGGCAGTTCTACAGAAATCGTATCTAAAGTAAAAAAACAGTTTTGCTCATACTGCAAGCGCGTAGGTCATTTAAAAGATTCATGTGAAAAACTTAAACGCAATAATGAGTCTAGTGAAAAATTAAAAAGTGAAATAAAGTGTTACGGTTGTGGTGCGGCAAATGTTATAAGGTCTAAGTGTAAAAACTGTGCGAGTCAACAGTCGTTTTACTCGGTCGAGTTTACGTCTTACAACGTCGACGGGATGTTAGGTACGTCTCATAGCTGTGGCAGTGAGGCGGGCATGTTTTCGCGTGCTCCCGATGCGCGCCAGCCCGCGCGTTCGCGCTCGCCGCCGGCTGCGGTAGCCGCCGCTGCTGCTGGCGTTGCGCTGCCGGCCGCTGCGGCAGTTAACCCGTCAATGTGCAAGTGTTGTAAAGGTAACCCTGCGCTCGCCGTAGGGGATTGTGTACGCGACTGTTTATATAGTAATAAATATTATAATAATAAAAGTGATAAATGTTATAATAATAATAGTGAACGTAATGGTAATAATTTTAAATGTTTAGATAAAGTCAATAAGATTACTTTTCGTAGACCATTGTTACATATAAGCATTTTAGGGGTTCGTGGTACCGCTCTTATAGATACCGCAGCTAAGACTTGTGTCGCGGGCCACACGCTCTATGCTCTCTTATTAAAGTTAGGACACCCATTAGTGCCGTCGACACAAATTGTTAGGTTGGCGGATGGTGTTAGTAGGGAAATGAATGTTTTGACCGCGGAGGTAGAGGTGACACTTCAACATAAAACTAAAAATGTAAAATTTATGATTTTTCCTGATTCTAATAATAATGAAAGCTTATTAGGTATAGACTTTCTCAATATATTTAATCTCGTTTTGAACTTTGGTGAGAGCAGCTGGAATTTTGCTGAAAATGTAAATAAAAGTTTTAAAATGCAGTTTGAAGGCACGTCACCTATATCTTCGTGTTCCGTTTTAGAGGTACTTCGGGATGACGAGGCGACCTTTTGTGACAATCGTCAACGCGAAATTCTTGCCCAGCTTCTTGCAGAGCATCAGGATATATTTGAGCCAGGGGGAGACGCGACTCCTTTCGCTGAGCATATTATTGATACCGGTGACCACCCCCCTGTTGCTGTTCCACCTTATAGGTTAACCCCAGCTAAGAAGGAGTTGATGAGGGTCGAGCTCGAGAAAATGTTGGCAGATGACATTGTTGAGGAATGCGAGTCTGCCTGGGGATCTCCAGCTCTGTTGGTACCAAAGGCCAATGGCAAGGTACGGTTCTGTGTTGATTATAGGAAGCTCAATGCAATTACTAAGACGGATGTATATCCTATGCCTTTAATTGATCAGCTTCTTCAATCAACTAAAAAGAATTGTTATATGAGTACTATTGATATGCGCAGCGGGTTTTGGCAGGTTTCACTACGCGAGCAGGATAGAGATAAAACTGCGTTCTTGACTCCGTTTGGTTTATACCGTTTCAAACGCATGCCGTTTGGCTTAAAGAATGCGCCGTCTACCTTTCAGAGGCTCATAGATAGACTTCGTACGGGAGCTTCTTTAAAGCATGTGACCTTGCTCGCGTACCAGGATGATTTATTAGTGGTTTCCGAAGGTTTCGAAAATCATATTTCAGATTTACGCGCGGTCTTCGATAGGCTTCGTTTATTTAATTTACGAGCGAATAGAGAGAAGTGTGTCTTTGCACGTGACAAGGTTAAGTATCTTGGTCACGTCATCACTCAGAATGGGGTGTCACCTGATGACGACAAAGTTCGTGCAGTTTTGGACATGAAGACACCTTCGTCTACGCGTCATCTTAAATCCTTTTTACAGACGTGTTCGTGGTTCAGAAAGTTTATACCCAGTTTCTCCGCAGTGGCCGAGCCGTTGACGCGTTTGTTAAAGAAAAATCAACCATGGTCTTGGGGTGCAGATCAGGCACAGGCCTTCCAGGAGTTGAAGCAGCGTCTTTCGTCAGCGCCGATTTTAGTCCAAGCCGATTATAGTAAACCTTTTGTATTGAGAACGGATGCTAGCAGTTATGCTATTGGGGCGGTTTTGCTACAGGGCGAGGGTAAAGAAGAACGGCCGATTGAATACGCTAGTCGCCTGTTAATCCCAGCTGAAAGGAATTACAGCACTACGGAGCGCGAGGCTTTAGCTGTAGTATGGGCTGTAGAACGATTCAGGGGATATATCGAGGGTCACGAGGTTATAATAGGCAGCGATCATCAGCCGTTAAAGTGGCTTCTAACCCTTAAGTCACCGTCGGGTAGATTAGTGCGGTGGGCACTTAAGTTACAGTCCTTTAATATAAAGTTTCAATACACACCTGGTAAAGCTAATGTCATTGCAGATACGCTAAGTCGTCCAACCTGTAATGAAGAAGAAAAAGGTCAGTGTGGTGTTTGTTCCGTTATTATCGACTTACCAGCTAGAAGTCCCGCTGATCTCCGAGGTGCGCAGCTCGACGATCTGGAATTAAAGAAAATTATAAACGATTTGGAGGAGGTTGACACTGAATCTGTTGGTCTTAAACGTTGGTCTGAAAGAGGTTATTTTATGCAGCAAGGTGTACTGTATCGGTACAATCCCGATGTAGATAGTGAGGAGCCTCAACTGGTTGTCCCAGCCACCCTTCATCCTGAAATCATAAAGGAGTGTCACGACACTGACATGGCCGGTCACCACGGAGTAGATCGGACGTATGCCAGGGTCGCTCAGTCTTTTTATTTTCCCGGTATGCATAGGTTTATTACTGAATATGTTAAAACGTGTCCTACCTGTCAGCGTTACAAGTCTTCTAACACGAAGCCAACGGGTTTGTTGCAAACTCCTGTCCTTAACCAAAGGGGTGAAGTGTTAGCAATAGATTTGTTTGGTCCGCTTCCCGCAGGTGATAACGGAGAAAAGTGGATTTTGCTAGTAGAAGATACGGCGACTCGCTGGGTTGAGCTCTTTGCATTGAAGGATGCAACGTCCGAGGTTTGTGCCCGTACGTTGATTGAAGAGTATTTCTTGCGTTATGGTCTTCCTCGACGCATTGTGTCAGACAATGGTGTTCAGTTTGTCTCAGCTGTTATGCAACAATGCATGTTTGTATTAGGTATCGCTCAGGAGTTGTTACCGTTGTACCATCCCGCAGCTAATCCAGCTGAGCGCAAAAATAGGGATTTGAAGTTTCATTTGTCACGTCTGGTTGAAGTTGATCATTCTTCTTGGCCTCAGCATCTTCCTTCCATAAGGTTCGCCATGAATTCGGCGGTCTGTCAGACCACTGGAGTGTCTCCAGCGTATCTTACTTTCGCCAGGGAGCTTCGGTCGCCAGTCGATGTGCAGCATGACATTAGGTCAATTCTCAGTAAAGATAATTTTGTTCCGCAAATAACGCCCTATTTGAAAAAGTTTGTCAACTCGTTCATTGCCACTAGGGAAAGAGTGGAAATACAACAGGATCGACGTAAGGAATATTCTGATAAGTCTAAGAAACCTGCTGAGGTTTTCGAAGAGGGGGATAAGGTTCTTTTAAGGTCGCATGTGCTCAGTAATGCAGCAAAGAATGTCTCTGCCAAGTTTGTCCCAAAGAGGGATGGGCCTTATGTTGTTGCGAAACGCGTTAGTCCTACGGCTTACCTTATTGCTAACTTAGATTATCCGAATAAGGTATTAGGGAAATACCATGTGTCGGAGCTTACACGTTTTTATGACCGCGATGGTTCGCCTCCTCGTCCCGTGTTACCTAAACGTCAAAGAGGGCGTCCTCGAAAGCATGTACCTCCTGTGTGTTAGGTGTTTTGTGTTGTGCGAGTTCATGAGCGAGGGCGTTCTCAAGAACTCGAGGGGGAGTGTATAGCGTGTGGTACCAATGTTAATACTAAGTAAGATAGGTAGGTAATTAGTAATGTTTACGATGTATTGCATCAGCCACCGGTGAGAGGCACCGGGCGAGCGAGAGAGAAAGAGACGCGAGGCGAGCAGTTGAGTTTGAACTAGGCAGTCGCTATTCCATTACGCTCCGCGCCCGCGCTTAGTACAGTACTTACTTTTTTTTGTTTGTGAACCACTTTGATTGTAAAGTTTGAACCCAACGGCACCTACCAGTGCTATAGCTTTTATTTTTAATAAATGAAAAATAAATAAAAATGCATAGTTTTTGTACTACCCACTTCGCTGGGCGTAGGTTAAAATAAATTAAACGGTTTTTATAATTTTATAATAAAATATAAGTAGCTTAAGTTACTCCTTATAACATTAGCTATCTGCGGGTGAAAGTTCTTTCAAAATCAGTCCAGCGGTTTTAAAGATTAGCCGAAACAAACAGACAGACAGAGAGTCAAAAGTATATTTATAGATTTATATGCATTTAGTAAAAAGCTGATAATTTTAAATTAAAAATAGACACTTCTATTTTATTTATATGTATAGATTTTCTAACCGCCCCTTTTCTTTTTGCGCGGATTAATTATTATATTTTAGTTTTAGAGAACATTGAGGTGTTAATTTTTAATAAAAGAAACGGCTAGACCGATTTTTACGTAATTTTGTACACAGATCGAATATGAACTTAGTAACTTGCTAGTAAGTACAGAGCGCTGCGTGTTTAACAATGTAAATTCAGAAGGTACCCAAAAACTCACCTGAGCGAAGCAGTCAATAGAGTTAAAATAAACCTTATTTTACCAAGTTTTGATATTTATGACCTTTTGGAAGTTTTTTAAACTTTCTAATTAATAAGTCAGCTAGTACACTGTTTTAATATCGATTGGAAGATACAATAATTGAAAGTTACATTTAAAATATAACGTACTTACTAGCTACACATTAATAGCCCTCCGCCTGGGTACCCATTGGTTAATATCTCAAAATTGATACATTTTCTCGCAGATACAATTATCTTATACGTTAAAACGGTTAAACTTCTCTCATCATACCAAAATTCATCAAAATCTATCCAGTGGTTTCGTGATGCGGTCTCAGACAGATAGACAAAAATTATAAAATCTTTGGATTTGACCTATTTCCAAAAATTGATTAGGTACAAATTTGGCTGAGAATGTTCATTTAATAGTAGCATTTTAGGCGGCTCCGCCCGCGTTTAAATGACCGGGAGCCGGTTTGTACGAAACGAAACGAAATTAAAAGCTTTCTAAGTATGTGTCAAAGAATCAAGGAACCGGAAATGAAATTAAGCACCTTTAATAAATATTAGTATAAAATAAATGTAATACTGGGACAGCGCGGTGGACTATGGCCTGATCCCCCTCGTACTGAGGGAGGCTCGTGCCCAGCATGAGGGCGTTAAAAAAAAGGGCTGATGATGATATATATGAAACGTCATGGAGTACCTGAGTTCCTCATTCCACATAATTATTAAATTTAGCTTGTTTTGGCTGAGCCTATTATTTGTGTACTTTAAAAAAGAGAATACAATTCGTTTAATCAACCATTTTAGCTTTGTTTATTAAATAAAAACATTCTACGCTACCATTAAAATATTCAGTTTGCGTTAAAACCGTGCAGTATAATTAACTGCATTATGTCAGAAATTGTTAAATAACCCGTTTGATGATCAGAGAATAATAAAAGTATGATAAAATATTAATTATCCTTATAATTTTTATTCATTTTCATAGAATTTTAAATACTTGAAAATCATTATTATTTAAGAATTCGAAAGTGTGTATATTGCATAATATATTTATGTATTTTATATTTTTTTCACGTAGTCCTTTTTACAATTAAGACAAATCTCTTAATGAAATAAACGTATACACTCCAAAAATATAACACTCCTTCTGTCGAGTATTCTTAACAAACGAAACTTCACGGACCCAAGCGCAGTAAGGTTGAATCGCTAGTATGATATATTAATATAATGAAAAAAAAAAAACAAAAACCAACAATAACTGTAAAAAAGAAACTTTCCCGTACCGGGAATCGAACCCGAGCCTCCTGGGTGAAAGCCAGGTATCCTAGCCACTAGACCATACGGGAGATACTGGGTTTATTCAAAATATTGTTCTGTACCGACAGCTAACTTAATAAGACTTACAATGTAATATCAAAGCCTATGAAACATATAGTCGGCCAACGGACGTGAGAGCCCAAGCTGCCATACACTAATGTCCCAAGCGAGAGTATGGCGGCTTGGGCTGGCTGTCTGTACCAGGCCCTCGGAGACGGGGACGAGTTAGCACCACCACCCCTCAGACGGTCAAGATGCGCAGGTCGGGGGTCTCGCCCACTGTAAGTCAGTGACATTTCTAACTCTGTCTAACTCGTGGGTGTAACCGTTGCGCCATCTCCCTCTCTCAACGAGCTTAGACGGGGTTAATTACTATAAATATAAACGAGATTTAAAAATTAGTTTGCCAAAGAAGTTTTACTCCTAACATGTGTAATTTGTAGGCACGCACTTTTTTTTTTGTATTTATCGTTATATTATGTCTTCACACAGCACCATCTAGTTTTATAGTAAGGGGTTAACCTACGAGGTTTGTGTTACGGATACCCGATAGTTGATACTCCACACATTATATAACTTTAAATAGGTACATGAGTGTTGTACGTACCTGTCTCATATAATATTAATATGAATTAATCCTTTTCGGATTTTGTCGCGGGTTCATTTAGATTTTTAGTTCCCTACGTTTCGAATGCTTTACAGCAATCATGGTCACGGGAGAGACTTACATCCGCGATAAAATCCAAAAAGGTTTCATTTATAATGTCGAATATTCGCGTAAACCTAAGAAAGTATTATGATTTAAAATATATTTTTCAATGGTTCTCGGAATTCATATAATTTTAAAACAAATTTACATTTAAGCAAACGCTGTAAGTACACAAAAATTCTAAACAAAGCGTCAAATTAACATAATTATATTCAAAAGTTTTGAGTTAAATAAGTACTTTTCCGGCATAACTCTAAGAAGTCTAGTTAAAAACTTTCGTTTTGACTTCGCGTAATCTTGTTTCTAATTAACATTGCGTATAATAATTTCATAGAACTGTTGAATTAGAGGTCACAAGTTCAAACCTGAGTTGTGATAAATATTTATATTAATCCAAACGGTTTTGTTCGTGGTCGTTATTTTGTGAGCGGTATCGTAATTTATTTTGTAAACAAAAAAGTACCTAGTCTAAATTATTTCTTATAATGTCAGCTAATCTCCCATTAAACCGGTACAGCCATTTTGAGTTATACTTACATTTACTTACATGATTTACTTTACTGACATTTAATTTAAATTCTATATTTTCATAATGTAAAAAGTGACGATTCAAAAGCGCTTGTAAAAGTCTATTTGAAAAAGGATATTTTTATTTGATTTAAATGTTAGCCGAAAGAAACAGATAGTAAAAAATTTTAAAAACTCTTTTTTTGTACCATATTTAACCTACTAATCCAAAAGGTGAACTTAATCAATCTTTCAAAACAAGTATGTATGTATATACTACTAATAAGTAGAGCAGTTGTAGATTTATAAAAATAGGAAAAACTATGTGCATTTTTCAAATCTAAGTTCCGATTTTTAAAGATTTTCATAAACTTCATTTTAATCATGATTAATATTATTACATACAGGAAGCAAAACAGAATTTAGGTAATGTACGTCCACTCTAAGCCCCACTGTTGGGCGTGGCCGTGGGCTACCCTCAAACAATCGTGGGACGTTAACAGGACCAAATGAATGAGGTATATTATAAAAAGGTAATATAATCAAGTACATTGGACCACTTGCATTATTAGCTCCATTTCTATTATACACAAAGGAATAATGGTACCCATTATACCTTCACATGGCAAATAAATTCACTTTTCGCCTAATTGAAATTACGCTTAGTCGCTTTGTTCTAGCTTTTGGAGTCGATAATCACATTGAGTCTTACATAATTTTCTCATTTCGATCTAATTATGCAATTAATTATTGCGAAAAAGATATTTTTAGCCAACCTTAGAATAGAATGTTATTTATCGATACATTAAATATTATTTATTATTAGATTTTTTTCGGTCTGTGACCGCATGAAAACCAAAATTAATACTTACTGCAGAATAATATCAACTATTTAATTTTATTTGTTCTGAATTCTGATAATTTATATTGAAATACTCTACATGGTTATGCACTTAAAACATGTTTTAACCCTCACTATTTATTAATTTATGTGATTGATAGTACTAACTAGGCAGTGGTAGCCCAGCGGTAACACGTCGCTTGTATAACCGAATCTGGGTCTCGCACCTCTGATATTTTCATGTGCGAATCATTTCTATCCTGATTACCACTTGTCTTACGGTGAAGGAAAACATCGTGAGGAAACCTGCATGTATGAGAGAACCTAGCAAGTTTTCGAAAGACATGTGAATACCGCCAACACGCACTAGGCCAGCGCGGTGGACTATGGTCTGATCCCCCTCGTACTGAGGGAGGCCCGTGCCCAGCAGTGGGACGTTAAAAAAAGGGGCTGATAATGAAATAATGATAGTAATAACTATTGATATAGATAAATATATATCACAACATAATATTCATTTCTTTATTTATTTATTTACGTACAGACTTCCATTACTATTTTAATTTATACATATATATCTAAGTATGAAATTTCAGCGAAACTCCACTACTTAAATGATTATAACAACGCAAAGATGGACAGGTCTACATTATACAACTTGCGTTTTAGCCTTTTGACTACGGAACCCTAAAAACTAGAAGTTACGTAAAAAAGGTAGTTCAAAATACTACTGTTTATAAATCAAAGGCGTCCCAGCTACCGGATACGACATCAGATGTCCATTACGCAGGAATGTGGCCGGAATGATAAAAAAGGTTCTGGATTTATTTGATTTAACCAACTTTAAAAGAGAAAGTATACAATAGGTGTGTTTTTGTATGTCAAACAAATTAGTAGATAATGAAATCGGTATTAATATAACTTTGATAACTTTTTCAGTAATGTAACCTCTATTTTTTTAAATTTGACTGAACTATCTTGTGGTTTTTGAACCCACTGACTGATCACTACGGAACCCTAAAATGTACTTATTAGGTACTAACACGCACTAACAAGTTGTACAATATAATATAGTACCTCAGGTGCTTTAAAGTATTTACGAGGAACCTTATAAAGAAAAATGTTTCTCTAACATAGTAATAGCTTTGAGGCGATCACATTATTTCCAAGGTGACTTTTTTTTACGATTTAGATGATCGTATTTTCCATGCGTTCTTTTTAACTACTGTCTTTTCGCGACTCCGCCTTCGTTAAATATGCAATCACAGATGCAAAATAAACAAGCAATAAACAAACAAATCAACGAACTTTTATCACGAGGTAAAAAAAATTTTACAAAAAAAAATATCAAAAAAAAATCCAAATGGACAGGCAACAGACAGACGAAGAAATGAGGAAGCAAACGACAGACAATCTTTTAGCTTTATTATGTATTAATTAGTATATATTTTGAGGACACGTTAGGCTCAGTTTGCAGTGACCCTACTTTATGCGCCAGCGGTCGCGGGTTCGAGTTCCGCTGGGGGCTTTCATTCATTTGCATAGCACGAATATTTGTACTCCAGTCATGGGTGCTTATATTTATAATATCTATGTATTTAAAAAGTTATATATTTGTATCAACTATCTGGTATCCGTAGCACAAGCCTCGTAGCTTACCACGGAACTAGATGGTGCTGTTGTAAAAATGCCCCAACATGTTTATTTATTTTATTTTATATTATACTCTATGTGATAATGATGCAGGAATTAAACTTGTAAACGTTATAATGATATTTTTATTACGGAACCGCAATATATTCTAAAGCTCGAGCAATTTAATAAAGGTAAACCTTATAAATATGCTTTTGTATTTTAAATTACATTTAATTAGTCTTCTTAATGTGAAACAATATGTTAAATTTTAATTAAAACTGTTTCCACTTCTATTTTTATGATTTAGCTAGCTAATTATGACTGAGATAATGTTAAATTCCTCGACTTTTTAATACTTTGTGTCCATTGTTTTCTTTTATTGAAATGCTAACAGATTTTGGGTGTCTAGTAGAAAAAGGACTGGGCTTAAGATGTCATACAACAATTTTGTAGGCAATAGTTTCAAAAAAATATAAATTTGAATGACTATATTATCACTACATATTATAAAACAAACCTTCGCCGCGTCTCTCTGTCTGTCTGTTCGCGATAAACTCAAAAACTGCTGCACCGATTTTCATGCTATTTTCACTCATGGATAGAGTTGGTTAGAATGGATAGATGGTTCTCAAGGAAGTTTTTTTATACACTTACTAGCGGAACCCACGGCTTCGCTCGCGCTAAATCTAGGAACGAACCCGAGCAAAGCAAGGTTAAGTCGCTAGTTTTCTATAATATACATTATATTGTAAATTCTAACTGTGTTGAATCTGGACATTAAATACTTAAGGGGAAAGTACAATTAAAATTATTATTATTTTTACCGCCGGAAAATATCTCATCTCGTAGTTTACTCGTATACTAACCATTGACACGTACCAAGGGTTATCCCTTGGTCGAACCAAATGGTATAACGATTTAGTTTATCGTTTCAATATATAGCATATACTGTATAGTTGGTAGAAGGAAGATTTACTTCTACGCGGCTTCACTATTAAAAAATAGGAATTGGTGGTAGAACATTGAACATTCTTCAGAATTTTCAAAAAAATCTTCGCTTCTTGTAAGAGCTATTAGCTAAACAGTAGGCAAGACGACGCGGTAGGGTCGACAATTGCATCAAGCGAAGCGGTGCTTCAAGTAGAATGCATTTTACTAAAACCTTCCTGGAGAACCATTCTATCTATTGGTGAAAACTAAATGAAAATCGGTGCAGTAGTTTTTGAGTTTATCGCGAACAGACAGACAGACGCGGCGGAGGACTTTGATTTATAATATGTAGTGATGTCAAACATTCGCGTAAATCTATGAGAAGTTATTACAATATTACTTCTATATAAGAAAGTATTACAATATTAACTTAGTTATTATAAGTCTCTATAAGAAATAACGATGCTAGACGCCGTTACCGCCGTTATAATGTATATTCATTCTAAAATTATTGAGAAGTGTCGAGTCGAGTGAGATTTGAAATTGAATTTATTAAAGTACTTTCAGTATACATTTTATAACGCAGTTTATTTAATTGACCCTTTTTAATCGAATCTTTCTATCTTTAGAATTTATTATATCTATTTTTATATTAGAGAGAGTAGTAGAATATAATGCTTCAAAGCCAAATTTACTGTACGAATTTTAATAAAACTTTTTGTAATAGTATTCAACAACGTTTTTTCTATGGTCGGTTTTTTTTTCTAAATACTAGTGATTTCGCCTCGCATTGTTCTGGTGTAACCCTGTATGCCTAACAGTTGCTATCTTTTCATACAAATAAGATTTAAATTTCTAAAAAGATAGTATATCGATAGCATATATCGTATTTTTAAAACTTTTTATTTAAAAAATATAAACATATTCTAAAGGTATAGGTAGGCTATTTTTTATTCCCCTGGGTGATAAGGGTCTTCTCCAGATTTTACTTTTTTTATTTTTAGACCAAATTTTATTTTTTTTTATAAATTGGCATCATAAATACTTTTAACCCTTAATTTTTATTTAACTACCAACGCGGGCGGAGCCGTGAGAAGTGCTAGTATAAATATATAAAGCACATAAAAATTAAACGATGGTAGAAATTATTTTGGGACAGCAAAATTTATTTACATTCATTTCATACTAACTATAGGCAGTTCATTCACATACAAACAGTACATACATAAATATATTATAAACGCATATTTAACATAATACATTTTATCATTCCACCGTTTATTACGGTTCAAGAGTATTTGTTACAAACTTTTAATTTAAACTTGCGATGAGGTGGATAATTAAATTCATCGTTAAGTAATTTTTCCACGGACGTCTCGTTCCACCGGTTAAAGAGTACTGCGGTAAATGGAAAAAGTTATAAAACTTAGGCCGTTATTGTTTAAATTAAGTTAGTTTGATAAGGATACTAGAATGGAGTTGACAGTATTTGACCTACAATTTAAACGCTACAATTTTTTTTATTACTTCATATATTTCACAGTTTGCATATTTTATATATTAGTATTTACCCAGCGTTTAAAGTTAATCTACAATCATTTTTCTGGCAATGAACAATAAACCTTCTCCATTCGTTCTAAACAAAAAAAAAAGAAAGAAAAAGAAGGCAAATGGCAAGAGTCTAAGTACATTGGATGTACTGCCTATTAGACTGACCTGAAAGTAGTCTAAAACTTATTGTTTTTTGAGTTCTAGCCAGTACTACCCACTAAAATCGTACATAACCTCTCCCGTCCTAGTGGGCCGTTATAGGATCACTTACGTATTCAACTACGATGCTTTTATTGATCGTAACAAATCGTAATCATGTTGTAAATTATTCGCAAATTAAAATATTGGAGTTGCGAGACCCGGATTTGAACCCGTATCACTCGGTTATGCAAGCGAACACGTTACCGCTAGGCTACCACTGCTTATACTTGCTTATCTTCACTTATATTCTTAGAACAATTTAGTTCTTCTAATCATTTTTTACGCCCAGAATGTTAATAGGTAACTTCGCAAATAGAAATTGTGGGAGTTGAGTTAAGGTATAGCGTAATAGCTGTAGTTGAGCAAATGTACTCATTATTTTCAGAGCACTTTCCTTTTGTAACGCTTATGGTAATAGTCGTCATTGATCTACAGTTAATGGAGCGATATTTATAGTAAGGGAAGATATTTATCCCACTTATGTAAGTAATTGTAGCCCTAATTCCTAGAATATTGTGGATTCGATTCTTGGCCGTGGTAAAATATTCTTTTTGTTTTTTTTTTTTTTTTTTTTTTTTATTGTACTCATCCACAGGCGTTAAGCGCCCGTGCCTTTTGTTACTTTATTTATTTGTGGAAGGCGTTTACAATTTTTATTTATATAATATAACTCAAGACAAGAGTACTACAAACTACTACTTAAAAACTACAGAGGGCGAGGCCCGACACTGTTTTTTTTTTTTTTTTTTATTATTAGTAAATTACTATTATTTTTTATTTATTTTTTTTTATTATTATTATTATTTATTTATTTATTTATTTTTTATTAGTCTAACCCGCTAAGTTTTGGGCCCTGCCCCATCCCGCAATTGGGCGAGCACTTCCTCCGCGACCTTCGTGTCGCGTTTTAAGATGGATATTTTGAGGTTGTGCTCTAGGATGGTCTTCGCTGAGGCCTCCTGCGCTCTGCGGATGAATCTACCGATCGCGTCGTCACCGTCGTCGGAAAAGTAGACACAGGTGTTGGTGTGTCTAGTCACCGCGACAACAGCATGTGAAACGCTGTCGTGTATGCGGAGCCTCTTGTTCTTCGTCCGGACGATGACGACCTCTCTGTAGGTTTGCCCCTGCGCTTCGTGGATAGTTATGACGCGTGACCCTTCACCGGATCCGTATCCTTGGTCCATCAGGAGTTTCTTCTCCTCCTGAGTGTGGACCAAGTATAGGGTTCCTTGTTGGGTGGATGGTATTTGCGCGTCCGTGTACCTTTCCATGCGCAGGGAGTGGATAGATGGACTCGAGGAGTAGATGTTACCATAGACGTCGTTGATGGCATACGCGACGTCCTTGGGGTTTCTATGCGTGCAAGACAACTCACACGTGATGTTGGTCACCAGGGTTGGCCAGCAGTACCTTAGCTCAAACAAATTTTCTCTGTCGATATAAGGAAGCTGGTTTATGTCCCCGATGAGTGCCACTTCCTTTGCACCTGACAGTCGGGCGGCCATGATGACGGCTCCGAAATGGTTCATAAGGGCTTCGTCAACCGTTAAGCGGCTGCACCTGGTACCCTCTTTGAAACCATTGACCAGTATGGAAGCCATGGTACGCACTTTAGATTTGGCTTTGTCGCCAAAGCGTTCCACAAGCTTCTCTTTGAGGTCTCTGGCTCCTTCGACTGTGGTGGTGGCTACTACTTCGTTTTCCTCATCGAAGTGCCTGATGATGTGAGTTGTCTTACCGCACCCGGGTACCCCGTTTGTCCACGTTATTTTCGGTAGTTTCCAGTCCACGAGGACACCACCGGTTTCGACTTCTCCCGAAATGGTTTTTGCCATTCCGAGTATCCTGTCGTCCAGCATTATCCTCGTGCACTTGGCTACTACAACTATTGGGTCTCCAGGGGGTGTTTCGAATTTTAACGGTGTATTTTCACACCCCTCCGCTTCGACCAGTCCCACGAAGCCTTTTGTGGTGTTGTAAGCGGCCATATATGACCCGGACATTTCCCCTTGTATTACCTGAGAAGTGTCGTTGTCGTATATGGCTGCCTCAGCTTTGTCAAGTTCCACCTCCAGCATCTTCTCACTTCCTCGCTGGTAGGCCTGCATGATTTTTTGGCAGGTGGCAAGGTTTACCTCTCTGGTTCCTTTGATTACTGCCAGGAACTCGACAAATGCATTTGTGGCGTGGTCTTGTGGGTTTGTTGCTGGTCTTAGCTTTGGTGGTGTTACTTGACCCATATCGGCACGAGTGCGGCTGGCGTGTGACGACTCGGGTTCCTTTGAGCTTTTGACTCTGAAGAATTCCCTTATCGCCCCAGCTTGCCTGTCCTCATGTGTTTGCCGTTTTGGAGACACCAGTTTGTGGATGACATCATCTACTGCTTTTAGTCGGGAGTCTTCTTTTGGTGTTTCCTCCCGACGAGTTTTAGGACTGGAGGCTTTTCGTTCTGCCTCTATTCGCCTTTGAAGGCGGTCGGACCCGCTGAGCGGGGGCCCCATGCATGGAGGTTCTGTGGAGGAGGAGTGTTGTTTGACCTCTCCTTTTAAGAAGTCGAGGTCTTCTCCTCTGTCTTTATAGACTATGACCTCATGGTGTGATGAGGCCAGTAGGCATCCGTAGCGATCCGCTACGTCGCCTCTTACAGAACCTACCCTCATGGCGTCTACGCTAATCTTATGTGGCGGCGCGCCGTCGCCCTCCCCACCGATTCTTGAGAGCGTAGAGCATGCTTGTGAAAAGGCGGATTCCCTTCCCCACTCGAATAGTGCGATTACTTTGTGTTGTAACCACACCAGCCGGTAAGGTTGGTTGTCCTCCCTCTGTACTGTGAGTGCGTTGATCTTTGTGCACTTGATGCTCGTATTTGTTGTGCTCCCTTTTATCAGTAGGGCTAGCCCCGGCGACACCGTCACTCTGTCCGAACTCTCTAGGCGACAGAAGCTGATTCCCACTCTCTCTTGTTCGCAGCTCATGAAGAGTGCCACACCTTTTACCCTTAGGCCCCGTTCTCCTGTTCCCGCTCTTTCGAGTATGAGCTCGGAGAGGGTTTCGGGGAAGGTGGTGGGTGGAGGTGTAATTGGTGTGGGTCTCCTCGTGACCAGATTCCTCAGCGTGCTTGGAATTGCGCGGAGTCGCTGCCTCAGAGTGGGTTGTGGCGATGTTGCATGTTAATATGTAAAATGTGAAAGTTTGCATAAATGGATGGTTTGTCAATCACGCTTTTACGGCTGGTGGGTCTGGAATAGGTTATTTTTAGCAAGGAAAAGTTATAGTGCTAATATTCGCGTGAATTTACCAAGGATATGCTTAATTTAGATACCAATATGTAACTTGTACATAAAATTATAAAGCTTCCTTTTTTCCTTTCATTATGAAAACCTAGAGTTCTAAAAAATATTATTAGTCATTTCATCGATTTATTCTTTCTTTTCTCTGCTGTAAATTATATCTTTCACAAAGAATTAGTAATAGCCATGAGGACTTTTACTTCTATTAACTCAACATTCGAAATGTTAAGACACTTAGCCTTTCAACCGAGGACAAGTTCAAATGAGCTTCGGTCGATAGTTCATGGGAAAGAAAGGTCATGGGAAGCTAATTTTTCCAAGAATCAATCCAACATGAAAGCTTTCTTGTTATAACGTAATAAATATTATAGTGTATTTTTTCTACTTTATTTTGATAAATAGTTTAAAAATTGCAAGACAAATTTAGATTTATTTTTTGCTTAATTAAGTAATACTTTCTTAGATTTACGCGAATATTCGCCATTATAAATGAAAAAAATCCGAAAAAGTAGTTTCACTTAATTAAGTATTTAAAATTTTCTGACTAATCCATTCGTTAACATCTTATTCTACTTCTTAGTGAAGTAATAGTGAAGATATTGTAGTGGCAGTGAAGTTTTTAACTATATTTTAACTGCCTCGTTGGTGTAGTGGCTAGCATATACGGTCGCACACCGGGAGGTTCTGGGTTCAAGTCTGGATCGGGCCAAGTTTAGTTATTGAGTCTTTCTGTTTCGTAAGCCTCAGTAACAGCCCGGAGTTGGAAAGTTGGCGGTGTTTCACCCCCGTGCCTCGGAGAGCACGTAAAGCCGTCGGTCCTGCACCTTAGCTCTCACTGGTCGTGTCGAGCAGTCGTCCCACCCGAATATGAGAGTGATAAGGAATAGAGAGTGCACTTGTGTTTGCGCGTACACTATTGCACCATAATATATTCCGTGCAGATGGCTAGTCTCAATGAGATTGGCTGCCGTGGCCGGAATCGGTCAGGAGGACATCATCATCAATTTTTATTAGAGGTATCCTCCCTCGTACTGAAGAGAGGACCGTGCCCAACAGTGGGTCGTTAGGAAGTGCTAAATAGTACTAGCAGTTGAATATATAATTAAACCATATAAACACAATTGAAACGATAGTATTTTACTCTTAACATGAGCCATGTTGTATACAAAACTGACTCGTAAAGTGAATTGCCCACACTGCGTTTAATTAAAGTCGACAATGTAGCATTAATTTAAATACATTGGTTTGCTATTTCATTTGGCTCTAGACAAATTACTGAATAGGTCGCTATTAAAATTTAAACTAATTTGATTTCTCATTGATTAATCACAATTAGTAAAGTCAAATGGGTACATAAAAGCTCTTAGTTCCAAACTAATGAAGCGAAATCAACGAATCTTTTGATTTTGCACACGCCTTCGTAGCTTTAGTACAACTACTAACAAACTTAGCAGTATTGGTCGGTCTTAATAAGAACAACAAAAGCTTTTTACTTCAAGAATTAAATTAAGTAAGTTACTTTTTATTAAACAGTTCTATTTGAACGTAACTAATTAAATAAAAGATTATAATATATTAATTTTCTCAAATACGATTTTTACGAATCTTCGAAATAAAATTACTTTAGGCGTGACTATAAGGTAATTCGATATCCCGGAAAAATGAGTGTTGAAGAAGAGAGTGTCATGGAAGGTAGAGTTAAATAGATACTTGATAAAAAGTGGTACTTGTCATCCACAACACCTTCGAGTTCTGGTGCATTCGGTACATACACTACACCTACAGTTTTTGCACTTAGTTTTTATATGGGAAAAAGCAGAATCCCATGAGCATGGTCACTGTGAGGACCAATTTGTGTATTGTTTCTTCTTAGCTGGCTGGCGACCTCATTCTTTAAACCGGATCACAAAATATTGTTTTTTTTTTTCGTGATAGTTTGGAATTGTGACAATAATGTCGATTGTTGCTAGGCAAGAGAAATACAGGGGTTTTGCTCATGTTGTCGCACTTCTCAGACTTTACAGAGTCCTACCCCTGTATTGGTAACACATTAACAGTATATCATGTGAATAAATTTGGAAATAGTGTTGGCACGAAGGCAGAATATTAAGGTTAGGGGTAATGTTCCTTTATTATATGATATCAAGATCTAGTCAAGTTTAACTTTTTTTATCACTAAGACTGTCACAGAGACCAAGACTTCTTTAAATTAACTAAAAAAATATAATGTATTTTTCACTAAACATATTCTCCGTTTTCAATTCAATTCTCTTATTAATGGCTTCAAGCGTGCCAGTTGAGAACAGATTACTTCGCCAGTGTCACGTAGAAATTCTCCGTTTTAATCATCTTGAATTACTCAGAGTTCACTCCAAAATACATATTAATATATTATATACTTCAAAGATTGTTCAAAGTAAGTAATTTTACAATATCTGAGTTGACTCTTTGCTAAGATGAAAAGTAAAATTATAATTTTTGTTTCACAAATTGCCTGATTCGTAGATGAGACGAAGGAATTTTCAAATTTGGGCAAAATTCTTGAAAGTTGCATGAATAATAATTGTAATATTCTTGTCTTTGTTTTAGTGGACTTTTTATTACACTATAAGTCAAGCCAGAAAGTGGTTAAAAGTTTTACTTAAGTTTATTTTACGAGTACGCGTAAAAATTTAGCTGTTTATGAATTTCGTCCTTTGGAATATATCACATCTTATTTGACTAAGTAATCAGTTCGATTTATGATTTTTATATTAAATTCAATAAAGAAGCACAATCAAGTTAACAGAAAACTATCTTTAGGGATTTTTCGCGGATTTATTTCATTCCGTACAATTGCTTATAGAAAAGACAAAAGAATGTCTCTCTGTCTGTTACTTTTTCACTTAATCGGCAAAACTAATTTATATGAAATTTTATATAGAGATTGTTTGACAGCGTAGCTTCTCAGGTATAAACCTAGTTATTCATACGGTACGAGTAGCTAAGCAACTACTATTCCTTAAAAAAATGTGTATCTTTAATTCTGTTTGTACGGTAATTTTAGGGATAAATTAACTGCTTTCTATGAGCTTTTTTTGCTGGAAGATGAAGAAGAATTTGTAGTGTTCATTTATGTTGACTCAGAAGCCCTTAAACTCGTGGTGGGGTCAGTAGCGTCCGGCAAACCGGTAGAGCGTGAAGTTGGCTTCAAACGCGCAAGGGTCTACTTCGGTGGGCGTTGTGACGTGCGGGTTGCTCCTGGTACTTCTCTGAGAGCAGAGTGGACTGTAAAGCAATCCCTTGGCTGTGTGGTCTGCTTCAGCAGACCTGTCGGGCCGTAGGGATGAAAAAAAAGAAGCCCTTGAACTGTGTAAATTGGACTTAATACCAAATATTCATATCTGAAATACCTCAAATGAAAATAATCATATTTAAATTATAAACACAAATAAGTATTTTTAGTACTAGGTACTTTATAATAAATATTTTATTTTCCTTACTCCTAATATTTGGCGTCAAATTAACTTAAATAAGTAAAACAAATATTTTACTTAAAAGGTTTTTCTTACACATTTGTCTCACCTACGTTAATATAAAATGATAAAACAAAAACATAAAAGAACAAGCGAAAAGCACAATTTGTTTACTAATAACGTAAAAAAAATTTTATTGCCTAAAATATACTAATAAAAAATATTTTTCCTTGTGTGAGATAAAAAGTTGTATTACAAAGCTTTATTTTAAGTCGAGCTTATTTTAGGCAGCTTATTTTTAGGGAACTTTATTGGCTGTCAGTTCCGGTCGCAAAGTATTCTATCAACACGTTTATATCTGTTTCAGTTGAAATTAATTATTTACACGATACAACGACAATGGATTAGCTTTGTTACCAAGAGTTTGGTATTTTAGAAATGTCATCAGTTACATATTTTGTGTATGAATGGGATATTTTCGGCCATTGTAAACCAATTTCTATGGTGATCCCATGTATAATCTACCTACGAGTAACTTTTGATGTAGTCAGTGTTTTTTATAATTGTTACATAATAAAGATGTAGTTTTGTTACTACAGATTTATATAATAACTGAAAATTAATAAACAGTGAAGAATTTTTTACTAGTACTAACTAGTAAATTTAAAATTGTGAGACTATGCTTCTTGTGCTAACGCTTTAATCTTAGGTCACTACAACACGATGGTCGTGGTCACATCGAATTAGTATGGATGGCTTTACTCCACCGCATGACGTGTAAATGTTTGTTTGAATGAAATATTGTAAAATGTTGTACAACATATGTATAGTGCAGTTGTTTGGAATCAAATCCATCCACCCATCTACCATATCTTCGAAAAACTACAGTGTTTATAAACTTGTTTAAAGAGCAACTGTTGAGTTAAAAGAGCAACTATTGAGTTTTAACCGGTTCTTTCTAACGTAACTTTTACAATTTTAATTATAGCAAAAGTTGTATTTTCTTCATAAATTGAATTTTTTATCTTCATAATATTTAATTAAATCTTAAATTATATTTAGATTGTAATTTGATTTGATACAACTAAATGTAAATATTGGACGATTCTAAATAACTTGTAAAAATCTATTTTGACTTTTTCAGCACTTTCGTTGAATTCAATTATGTTTTTTAATACATTTTTACTACATAACGTTATTTTGAATGTACATCTTCGGATATGTAATACAACTATCTTTCGAATCTAACTTTGTGATTCGTGATAAAAAAGATACATTCGAATAGAATTTCCTACGACTTCCTTCATTACATTACGGATCTTAATGATATTAATGACGCACACAGTATCTAACTCTCCAACAATCTCTATACAATAAGTATTTTTGTTTTCCTGTTTATTTTTTTGATTGGACATTTCAAATGTTAATGGAATTGAAATAAATTCTTTGAACATCAAAGCAGTATAAGAAATTACATTTTTTTTAAAAAAAAACCTAAATAATAGTTTTTTTAACATGAAGAATTTTCGCGTAAATCTAAAACTTATGAGCAGCACTTAAGCAAATACACTAACTTATATTAGTATGGATTTTTTAAGAGTAGCGATAAAATTTTTGGTAGATCTAAGTATATTTTTAACTATAAAGTAGCCGTAATGTTGTGTGAATTGACTTTACTTTCCTAGCGTATATTTTCAAGAAATTCAGTACTACGTCATCTCCCGAGCTTACATATTTAAACATACAATATTACCACACGCCTGCTTTCTTAAGTTAAGCCCTGTCACTGTTATGAAAAAACCTTTATTAAAACATCTGACGGCATATATTTTATATATGTTTCCTAAAGCTTCGTATACAATGTTTTCTTTTAGTTTGAAATTAGTATTTATTTTAAGACTATATAGAGATATAGCACAGAGACTTAAACTAGAATAGAAAACTAGCGACTTTCCCCTTTCTTCGCTCGGATATTTTCTTAGGTCCGTTTTAATAGTCGGTATGGAATAGACAATATATACTGAAATGTAGGTAACTAACTGCAGGTATACTTAAGAATTCATAATACATTCAAATTTTATCCCTCTTTTTACCCCCATAAGGGGTGATTTACAGAATAAAATCTTTTTTATATATTTCCATGACCTCCCACTATTTTAATGCCTATCTAAATTGATCAGCACATGATTAAGCCTGAAAGGTACCTAACAGATAGGCATACAGACCTACTTTCTTATAAGTATCTAGTCTTATTATATATAGTAGTCTTCTTTCTTACTTCAAAAAAGATAAATGAAGATACCTAAAAGATTTAGTTATCTAATTATATAAATATGTACATTCCCACTTTTGTTTATTTAAGATTTTTTTCGTAATAAAGCTTTAAAGCTTGAGCTTGGATTAAGTAAATTTAATACTTTTATTACTCATTTTTTTTATGTTGGGACGTTATTACAACAGAGCCATCTAGTTCCGTGCTAAGCTACGAAGCGTGTGTTACGGATACCAGATAGTTGATATACTACACAAATAATTTTTAAATACATACATATTATAAATATAAACACCCATGACTGGAGTACAAACATTTGTGTTCAACAAATGCATGCCCCCAGCGGGACTCGAACCCGCGACCGCTGGCGCAGAAAGTAGGGTCACTACCAACTGAGCCAAACGTGTCGTCGTCTTTATTTTTAAGACTAGATTCCAATTACGAGAGTACGAGAAAATAAAACGTATTTTTTTATAAAAATGTTATTTTTTTTTTAATTGTGTTGTAAGAAATAAACAGATGTATTTAAAAATAGACACTTCAATTTTATTTTGTATGTACAGATTTAAATACATTGAATAAATTTAATCAACCTTTGTATTTCTGGGATAAGTGACAACTTTCTTTTTCATCTAAATAATCCTCCGCTCTCATACATTAGGATTAGCAAGGTTAATTTTGTGAGTAACCTTGAATATGTCTCGCTTGTTTGTAATGTCAAGTAAAAGTGGATTAAGGAATCAGACTTCTCTCTGAGTTATTTTGACGGTTTGGTATTAAGCCCAGATTTACATTCTTATTGTTAGCAACTTTCCTTCGCTTCGCTTAGCTTATTAACTCGATTTTTTTTTACTTTTTAAAATTTTCTAGTTGAAATTGACACATTAAGCCATTTTGTATTGAATTATATTTATTTATGTACCATATAATATTTAATACAAAATAAAGTAACAGAATTTTGACAAAGGATAGCTTATGTCTGTAAGAGGTTTCTTGCAGAGACCCTTCAGAAGTAAGAAAGTGAGTTAATTCGGAGCTGTTAAACAACAGTAGGTATAGTAATAAATGATAAAAACAGTATACTTGATATTACAATATAACTAGATATTATAGTTAGTTAGTATATAACGTCTCACTGCTGGGCACGAGCCTCCTTTCAATACGAGGAGGATCAGGCCATAGTCCACCGCGCTAGCCTAGCGCAGATTGGTGGATTTACATGTCTCTCAAAAACTTGCTAGTTTTTCTCTCATACATGCAGGTTTACCTTGATACTTTTAGAAATGACGATCATACGAAATGATTTGCACATAAAAATAGCAGAGGTGCGATACCCGGATTTGAACCCGCATCACTCGGAGATGAGATATTCAAGCGAGCGCGTTACCACTATGCATTGTCGACGTCTCAGTTAATAAATATTTTAAAACATCTATATTATATTATAATATATACTCGTATTACATTACTTTAATGCCTTAATTTTGGCCAAAGAATTTGCCATTTTAAAACTTAAATTTTCAATAAGAATGAATATAAATTGAAAATAATTCATATACAAATATTAAAAATGCTAACTAAAATATAAAAGTAAATTAAATATTTACATTTAGGCCAGTGGTTTTCGGTTTCGTCCAATGTTTACTCAGAATTTTAATAAAGTTAATGAGTTTATTGTTTACGCCAAAACACGATCCCCTTTAATGAAGAAGACTACGGAATTTTCAGGCAAAGTAACTTATAAATATTATTTTCGCGATAACTCAATCGTTTCATTTAGTATATTTTGACTTAGTAATGTACAAAATAGTCGAATCTGTATGTAAAATATTTTTTGGAAAAATATTATAGAAAAAGTGAATACTATCTATATATAATTTTTCTCTGTCAGTTTGTCTGTCGGTGACTGCGTCACGAGAAAACCAATATATTGCATACATTTTACTGCGAGAAAATATCTCATTTCTAAGAAATCTTTACTGACCGCTAAACCGTATCTAGGGAAGAATCTCTTCCTCGGGTAGAATAATGAGGGTAACTTTCTCGTATAATATCTAAAACAAGAGAAATGTTGAAATATTTAAATTTTCTCTTTTTCCATAGTCTGACTTTACGTATGAGAAACACCACCAAGTATTTAAAACTCAAAGGATGTCGGTACTTGCAGTGTTAAGGAACAAACGCCGTAAAACCCTGCAAAAGAGTCCTTTGCGTTTAAAGCCAACATAAAGAAGCATTTTGTAACTCAATCTAAAACAGTATATTTTTTTGTATTGCATTTTTATGAATTGTGCTTGCATATATGTAGTAGGTATATCTTTTGCATTTTTTTATATATACAATATTATACATATTATTACATACTCGTATATTTATGTTTTACTAGCAGTACCCGCGGCTTCGCTTGCGTTCATGGTTTCAAGCCCGCTAGAAAAAAAAGTAAAAAAAAAGTATCCTAAGTTACTTCTAATACCTCCAAGAATATGTGTACAAAGTTTCATGATGATCGGTTAAGTAGTTTTCACGTGAAAGCGTAACAAACAAACTTACATTCACATTTATAATAATATAGATTTATGTTTTTATACTCATATATTGTATTATTTCTGTTCTGTTGAATAACACTATTCCCCACTAACAGCTTAACTGGAAGAGGTCTCTTCTGGAGATAAGTAGAGATAGCATCGACCACGTCAATTATAATGTATTTTTTGTATTACTAATTTGTGTTATATATAAATATATGCATCTTTTTGTCTTAAACTCTATCAAAATTAGTTTAGCTGATGTAATTTACTTACTATATAATATGGAAGTATTTACGTTATAAGTGACTAATATGTAAAAAAATCGTGTAAAAGTGAGTGCGGGTTAGAAAGGTTTACATATCTTTATATTTTTTTAACATACGTATTTATAGCATCAAAAGTAGAATAAAATGTTTACGATCTAAAATAAGCATTTCATTGCCTATAAAATTTTATTTGGATTTTATAGGTTTTCTATGAGTTTATAACTAAGTTAAAATGGTAGAAAAAGCGTAGCCGAAAATATATGGCAAGTCTTAAAAGTCCTAAAAAACTAAGATGTATTCTGTTTCTAGGTACCTTAGAAGTAGTACTCATTATTTTCAAAATCCCACTAGGTCCAGGCACTTGCCCAATATGGTACTGGTCAAGTGCGGGTTGGCAGAATCCACATGTCTTTTTAAAACTAATAAACTCACTGCATACGTCAGCGCACGCAAGCACGCACGCACTCACACACACACACACACACACACACACACACACACACACACGCGCCCAACAGTTTTTAAATTTTAAGTTTTAAAATTTTAAGTCTTGTTTTTTTATTTAATTTGTTTATTATTATTATTATTATTTTTTGTTCAAAATTAGTTATTCTTTTTCTTTTTTTTACTGACTTTAGAATAGTTAATATTATTATGTATTGTTTATGGGTATTACTGAAAAACAGCGCTGTCTGAGGTTTTGGCCTCAGCAGCAATAGCTGAGTTACTACCCTTTGCCATTATTTTTTTTAAAATTGAATATGTAAACTAGTACTGTTTTTTTTATGGCAATAAATGATTATTATTATTATTATTATTATATATTTTTCCTCACCATAAAATAAGTTTTAATAGTATAATAAATGATTTGCACATGAAAATATCAGTGTTGCAATCGCTGCCCCAGATTTGAACCCCTTTCACTCAGTTGCGCAAGCAAGCGCGTTACTACTGCGCTACCACCTGTCTTTTCTGCCCTAGTTATAAAAACCAACATTAATATCGTTATTATAGGTACTAAGTTACAATATATCTTATTTCGTATAAGAAATTTCTCATTTTGAAATTTTTGAATATAAGGAAAACATGTGCGGGTTTCATAATTCATTTTCTCTCTTGTACTCGTTCTCGGAATACACATGTTTGTTACTTACATGATAAAACACGACTTAAGATCGTGTATGATATAAAAATGCGTTGTACTAAAACAACTTTTCGACAAAAAATTCTATATAGATACATAAAATTCGCGGTAACATACGGTAGGTACTTACAAAAAATATTTTTATAGTTTTTGTCTCTTTCTGTCTGATGGATCCGGCTTATCTACGAAATATCTGGACCGATTTTAACGAAGCTTTCTCTGGTGAATAGCTGATGTTATAAGAAGTTTTATTTTAGAAAATAAGTGGAGTTTACCTTGAAAAAAATGAACCTAATGACAAAAATCCAGCGAAGCGAACCTGATTCGCTAATCAATATTTATTTATTTGCTACACGTCTTTCTAAAGCGGTTGTTATAATGAGTCATATGTTTTCTAAGAATCCAAAATATTGGACCAAGAAGAAAATAAATAAAAAATGTATTATATGTATATTACAGGCCGGTAATTAATAGCTGAAAGCTATAGATTCGGTTTTGCAAAACCATTTCGACCCTAATAAATTATGTCATTATAACCCGTGACAATTCTAAATCAGACTTAAATAAAGTTTCAACAGTAAAAGTTTATTTTTGTGTAATATTGGCAAGTAAATGAGCATTTAAAGTGATGAATATATTGAAAAAATTTGAAAAGGAAAGATGCTAACAGAAATAGGTTTTAACGAGAGAAATTTCCAATAAACATCAAAGTAAATAAAATCTGTATACTTTATTCAATTAGACTTTAGTAAGCAATTTTCAAATCAATCAGTTCATTGATCAAAGTAAATATAACAGTAATTTTAGAAAATGTTAACTAGCAGATAAACTGTCAAAGTAAGTTAATAAATTTGTGTACCTTTTAACTCGTTTTCAAAGGGAAATGGTAGAAGTGGTTACTGGCTCGCTTGGGAAACAAGTGAAGAGGGTTTAAATAAAATAATAAATAATATGTTGCGACAATAAGACAGACAGCGCCGTCTAGTTCCGTGGTAAGCTACGAAGCTTGTGTTACGGATATCAGATAGTTGATATACTATGCATATTTAACTTTAAATACAATATTATAAATATAAACACTTATGGGTAGAATACAAACATTCATGCTCAACAAATGAATGCCCCCAGCGGGTCTCGAACCCGTGACCGCTGGCGCAGCAAGTAGGGTCACTACAAACTGAGCCAATGTTTCGTTAAATCCCGGTTATCTATAATTTTATCATGATTACCTGCACTTGTCACTTCCATGTCTGAGAGAACCTTGCAAGTTTTTAAAACACATGTGTAATCCGCCAACCCGCACTTAACCAGCGTAGTGGGCTATGGCCTGATCCCTTCGTATTAAATAAATACAGGTAATAATTTAGTAGCGTGATGATCAAAAAATTTAAGATACAATTGCTCAGACAAACAGCTGAAGTTCGACCACGACTAAGACTTTTAACCACATTCTTTATTTACACAAAAGCTCGTTAATACCTACTGAACAAAAAGTAAAAAAAAATCAGTTGATTAAGTAGAAAATGGTACTGAATGGTTTTAAGCATTCTAATATTTTTGTTACTTTTCGAACATTAATATTATTATATTCACTATTTCACACGATATAAAGCATAGCTTTTCACATTTTTGTGTTTATTGCGTTAATATTCTACATAAGTAAGCTTTAGTGGCGGTAAAGTTTCTAAAAGCTGTTTAGTCCAAAGTAAAACCACAATTCAGCTGCAAAAGGAAGTTTATAGCAATTTGATATTTCAAAGTAGATTCTCGGTAGTTTTATTAATTAAAGTTTAAAATTAAATATACATACAATCGTATAATAAAATTTTGAGTCAAATCTGTACATTAAATATTTCTTGAAAAATCCCGGGCCTCTGAGCTGTTACTGAGGCTTACGAAACAGAAAGACTCAATAGCTAAGCTTGGCCCGACCCGGGACTCAAACCCAGGACCTCCCGGTGTGTGACCGTACGTGCTAGCCACTACACCACCGAGGCAGTTAAAATTGTATATCTACATAATATTATGTATATAATATTATAATATAAATATATATATTTATTCTCTGAGAAATCCATAGTAACAATTAAATATATTTCCACTAAGAATATACTCGTCTATAAATAATAATTAATCAATAAAATAATATAATTATTACAGCAATTCATGCATATATAATTGTATAAATTTATTTAGTGTCTTCGGAAACGGTTTAAGAACTGTAATTGTATTATGATAATTATAAATATGTATTTTAATATATATTACATATTTATAGACAGACAGTGGTAGCCCAGTGGTGCCGCGCTCGCTTGGATAATTGAGTGATGCGAGTTCAAATCTGGGTCTCGCACCTCTGATATTTTCATGTGCGAATAATTTCTAACATGACTTGTCTTACAATGATGGAAGACATCGTAAGGAAACCTGCGTGTCTGAGAGAACCTAGCAAGTTTTTGATGAACATGTAAAGTCCGCCAATTAACACTTGGCCAGCGTGTTGGACTATGGCCTGATCCTCCTCCTCATCTTCATCGTTTTGAAGGGGGGCCCGTACCCAGCAGTGGGCCGTTAAATAGGACTGAATAACAACACATTCTTATGTAAATTTTTATATATGTAAATTGTAAGAATTTATTTAACTATATAATATTATTTAATATATTTTAATATTAAGTACACTGTTTATATAATTTAATACTGTACCTAAACCGCTTCGAATTAACTCACTGTCATACTTCTGAAGGGTTTCTGCAAGAAACCTCTTAAAGAGATAAGTTATCCATTGCGAAATTCTGTAACTTTATTTTGTATTACATATTATACGGTACTAAATAAATACAATTAAATACAAAATGGCTTAATGTGTCAATTTAATATAGAAAATTTTACATTGTAAAAAAATTTCGAGTTAATAAGCTAAGCGAAGCGAAGGAAAGTTGCTAACAATAAGAATGTAAATGTAGGTTTAATACCAAACCGTCAAAATAACTCAGAGAGAAGTCTGATTCCTTAATCCACTTTTACTTGACATCTACAAACAAGCGAGACACATTCAAGGTTACTCACTAAATTTACTTTGCTAATCCTAATGTATTAGAGCGGAGGATTATTTAGAGGAAAAAGAAATTGTCATTTATCCCAGAAATACAAAAGCTGATTAAATTTATTCAATGTATTTAAATCTGTACATACAAAATAAAATTAAAGTGTCTGTCTGAAACTGAGATAAAGTAACTCATATTCATATTGATTTTGAAAGACAGTAATAAATTATTCGTAATTAAGACACACGCCCTTACCACCAAGAAACTCGTTTAGAAGAAGGAAGTAACGGGAATGCTTTAACTTAAGGAATTTTCATGCAAGTTAGCTTGAGGAAACCATTTATCATTTCGTCTGTCAGTTTTTGTTTGATTATAAGTATATAATATTATTATAGATTATATAGATTATAAATAAATAAGTGTATATAGATTATAAATATACACTTTGTATAATATTACGATAATTTTAATATTTTTCCAGATTTATACGTGGCTCGGACCGCGGACGGTAGATACTATGTATAAGATTCGAAACGCCCGCGTCAGTAATAAAAAAAAATCAAGAAAGTCCGATCAGACCATCATAGAAAATAGTACAAAAATTATCAAGTTCAATACCTATGGTTAATAGCAGCTGGTATATCTAACATAAAACGAACCCGAGGCCAGTCAAGTACTAAGTAAGCCCATGGTGTTCTCTCTTCACGCAGCAATGAAGTAATCAATCAAGTTGATTTATTTTGTAAAGATAATTTATGAACCGGAAATTACCTTGCATTAAATTTTAAAAACCTAATCAGAAAGAGGAAGGGTTTGGAAAGAAAGGGGTTATAAAAATATCACTCGCTGCAATTTTGAGCGAAAAGAGCCAGAAGATATATTATTTGAATAAAACTAATACATATAGCTCTATAAAACCAAACTAATATTATAAATGCAAAATTAACTCTGTCTGTCCGTCCGTCTGTTACATTTTCAAGCCTAAACTACTGATCTTTTACTGATTTTTTTAACGTCCCACTGCTGGGCACGGGCCTCCCTCAGTACGAGGGGGATTAGGCCATAGTCCACCGCGCTGGCCTACTGCGTGTTGGCGGACTTCACATGTCTTACGAAAACTTGCTAGGTTTTCTTTGACATGCAGGTTTCCTCACGATGTTTTCCTTCACCGTAAGGCAAGTGGTAATCAGGATAGAAATGATTCGCACATGAAAATGTCAGAGGTGCGAGACCCGGATTTGAACCCGCATCACTCGGTTATACAAGCGACGCGTTACCACTGCCTTCTATTTATTTAATTAGTTAAAAAATGGTCTTAAATAATGTGAAGCTGAAGCTTCCTTTTCAATAACAATACGTTAATACGATGTTGGGATATGTTGGAACATTATTACAAAAGTGCCATCTAGTTCCGTAGTAAGCTACGTTACGTGCTTATGTTACGGATACCAAATAGTTGATATACTACACATATACATTTTAAATACATACATATTATAAATATAAAAACCCATGACTGGAGTACAAACATTCGTCTCAACAAATGAATGCCCCCAGCGGGACTCGAACCCGCGATCGCTGGAGCAGAAAATGAGTTCACTACCAACTGAGCCAAACGTGTTGTCGTTAATACAATGTTTATAATGTTTAATCAAGAATTTCTGAAGTACTGCTGGAATCAGTTCATAAGTGGAAGATTAAATTCTCAGGCTTAGAGCACGTATAAGATTAGCTTTGCTACTCTAAACTAAGTGAGACGCAATTGAACTACCCCTTTGGAATATTTAACAAGGTTATATGTATTCATCCCTTTAACGCCCCACTGATGGGAACGGGCCTCCCTTAAAAAGGAGGGAATCAGACCATAGCCCACCACGCTGGTCAAGTACGAGTTGACAGAGAACAACATGACATATTATTTTGGTTTTCTTACATCCTCTTTCTCATCTCAGAATCTGTATACTTTTTCCCCTAAGAAGTTTTATTCAAATAGGTCCAGCTGATGCCAAAACTGTTTCAATGTAATAGAAATGTTTGACCTACTTGTATAACTAGTTTTACAACATTACTTTCGAAAAAGGTAGTGTAAAATTATGCACTACATGATATACCTGAAGACAAGCAGAATGTAATATAAGAGCACGGTAGTCCAGCAGTAACGCGCTCGCTTGGATAACCGAGTAATGTGGGTTCAAATCCGGGTCTTGCACCTCTCATGCCAGAGGGCATTTTCACGTGCGAATCATTTCTATCATGATTACCACTTGTTTTATGGTGAAGGAAAACATCGTGAGGAAACCTGCATGTCTGAGAAAACCTAGCAAGTTTTCGAAAGACATGTGAAGTCCGCCAACACGCACTAGGCACGCAAAAGGGCTGTAGATGATGATGATGATGAATATTTTGTATTTAACAAACAATTTAGCGTATAAAAAATCAACAGGAAAATAGATATTTTCAATTGTAAATCGAAATGCCAAAAAGTATATTATGATACTAGGTCATACGTTTTTATATGTTTATAGATTAAAGAGCCTCTTACCCTTACTTCGCTCGGGTTTGCCTAAAAAAAATTCCCGCAGTAATAATGTTGATTACCAGCTATTATTATCATACCAAATTTCATCAAAACAAGAGACAAGGATTCTAAATACTATAGAATATAGATTCGACCTTTGTATCGATAGTAGGGACTTTCAATAAGATTTTAAAAAATAATAATGTATTGTTTTGATTCAGTAGACTTAACAATATATACAAAGCAAATGTACATTTCATTATTACTGTACAAGTCGCATGGAGACAGAAGAAACGGCTACACATGTACTCTTAAACTGTCCAGGTGTAGCGGCGTACCGGGCACAACATCTTGGCACAAGTGCACTTCTAGAGATCTTCAAGAAGCCTAGAAAACTTCTTAAATTTCTGGAGGAGCTTGGGTGGCAGGAGTGAACAGTAAATTCCCACACACGCAAAATAGGCGCTAACTCGTCGAGTTGCGGAAACCAGCCCGTGCTTACCATATCATACCATACCATACTGTACAAGTCGTGTTCGCGGGGAATAGTGGCAAGAATGTTAGCCGCGTTCCCCCGCTGAATGGCAATGCCGATTCTTTGGGCGAAAAATGAGCCAGCTCTCCTGTCACCAGTGGAGGCGATAAGACGAGGAATTAATTAATTCAGTTAGAATTGTATTACATTTAAGTATAAAGTACATCATTTTCCAATATTTTCAGTTTTCTACTAACGATATCAATTTATTTTTTTTGTTTTGAACGAATGCAAACTACTGTTTTTTTATTTAAAAACTGTGAAATAAATTTTCCATTCAATGTATGACATTTTTATTGATTTTTGGAGTAAAACAAAGAGAATTGATTTGTAAAGCCATAAAGAACGTTTGACATTGTTCATCCGATGATATACTCGTATATGTGACACATGCTTTGGATGTCTGTATGCTATAGAGTATTCCAGTTATTTTTCAGCATAGCGTTGAATCTAACTTGTTATGTTCGCAGAAGCTAGATCTTACATCTTTCTGGTGTTTTTATTGAAATATTGATTTAAATTAAATCAAAGATAATTAACATCGAATCTATAATATTACAAGATTACTTCTTATATCAAATGTGATCTAGGTTGGAAACGGCTGTACGATTTTTCTTTTCGAAATTTTGCTTAATGTTATCTATATCGGAAAGAGATTTTTTTTAATTTTTATCACTCTTGAATTCGACCTTAGCGTTTTGACGTTTAAAATAGATTTCTCAGAAATAACATATTTTCGCGCTGTAAAATGTTAAAAATAAGAATCCTATTTGTTGTCCTGTATATCCAGCTATCATCATACCCGACCTCAAAATCTGTTCCGAGGTTTTTGCGTGATGTGGTCACAAGCAGACATACAGAAAGACGGATCGACTGATAAACAGACTAACAAATATTCTTAAATCTATAGATTTGGCTTCTATATCGGTAATAATGAGTATTGCAATAAGATTTTTCGAAAAAAATGTAATGTTCACATTCGACTAAGTTGGAATATTATTAAATGTATGAATTTCAAAAAAAAAAAAAAACAATTTTTCAACGAAAAACAAATGTCAAGCTAAGCTCAGTAATTCAGGTACTGAGTTTAAAAGTCAGTAGGAAGAAATTTAAGATAAGAGAAATTTAAGTGCACATAAACGTGTGAGGTCTCAGTGCATAGTTCTTTAAAGTCCATAACCCGTAGATGTTTCTAAGTGACTTTTTCTTTGACGTTGTTCTTTTACATTTGAAGTGTAGGTATTTGTAGTATATTATATTATACTGTTGAATATTTTAGTTTACTCGTATCTGTATGTCTTATCACTATCTATACATATTATAAAACAAAGTCCTCCGCCACGTTTGTCTGTCTGTTCGCGATAAACTCAAAAACTGCTGCACCGATTTTTATACTAATTTCATTAAGGAAAGAATGGTTTTCGATGAAGGTTTTAGTATATAATTTGTCTAGTTTCTGTACACATTTATTTGAGGAACCCGCGGCTTGGCTCGCATTATATCTAGGGACGAGTCACTAGTACTACATATGACTAGCGCAAAATAAAACAATTCTATCTCACTATAACTATTTATTTTATGACGACTCGTTTGGCTCAGTTGGTAGTGACCCTACTGTCTGCGCTAGCGGTCGCGGGTTCGAGTCCCGCTGGGGGCATTCATTTACTAATCACGAATGTTTGTACTCCAGTCATGGGTGTTTATATTTATAATATGTATGTATTTAAAATTTATATGTGTAGCATATCAACTATCTGGTATCCGCAACACAAGCACGTTAAGTAGCTTACTGTGGAACTAGATGGCGCTGTTGTAATAATGTCCTAACATATTTATTTATTATTTATTTATTTATTTTTCGATATAAAAAGTAACCTACATATGTGCTACGAGTATATATCTATCTTAGTGTCAAATGTCATCCAAATCCGTTCAGCCGTTTTGGGGTGAACAAACATACATGGAAACTTTCGCGTTTACAGTTTTTTAAAGTAAGTTATTACTTAAAAAGCACTAATACCTCAGTTTACATTTTAACTCTACGTTCGCCAACATTTTAGTGTTTTTTTTTTGTTTTATCTCAAACCTCAAGAGACCAATTAGCGACAAACTTCTAATTGACTTATCGATTTCTCAATGCTACCATGGTATTGTCTTAAGAGGCGTGGAGAAGATATCATTTTTCTAGCATATTTCACATATTCTAATATAAAAAAGAATACGCCAAGATGTCATATCTTTATATAATGAGTAGGTTTTACCTTTTCTCCCCTGTTTTTTATTTTTTCAACATAATGTTAATTTTTAGAATATTTCCAGGACTTAAAGTACCTAAATTATATTGCAATTAATGTTACAAAAAATCTATTTTGTAGACTGCTTTCAATCAAGATTTGAAATATTACAAATTATATAATATAGTAATCTAATACATAAAAATCTCATATCACAGTGTTTGTGATCGAACTCTTTCGAAACGGCTTGACCGATTGTTATGACATTTTTTGTGTGTATTAGGTAAGTCTGAGAATAGGTTCTAGGCTATTTTTTATTTCCCTAGGTGATAAGGGTGGGTAGAACGCGGACGGAGCCGCGGGAATTGCTAAAAAAACTATAATATTACGTATTTTTGACCTCCATATATCGCTTAGAAACTATTTGAAGCCAGTACTTTGGCCAGAATATGCATTATCGTACATAAAATGACTATATTTTCAGTCCACTTAAAATGTTACGTAACGTTGATTATGCATTCCATTAGGAGCCCAAAATCATTCCATACAACGTCTAAAATATTCATCCTGCATAGTAGTGCTTTGGCAAAAAATTCATTTACGCTTCAAGAGAAACAACAGTTATTTTGTTTTTCAAAATACATCCTTAAAATTAATACTACAAAGTCGGTTTTTCTTAATATACTGAACAGATGCTCAGCAATGTTCCTCTTACTTTGGGTCATAACGCCATAGCAGCAGATGTGAATTTGCGTGCGTTTTCATAAGAGAGCGTTTTAATACAAATAAAGTTTGCCTTTTTACATAATAGCCTATAATTATTTGTATATTTTATTTTGTGTCAAGTACACGAAATATTTTTATTTTATCCTTGCGTCTTTTGTTTTTATTTTGGATTATTCTTAGTTCTTATATTACCTGATATTATATTTTTAAAGTATGTATTCATTTATATTATGTAAGAAATATATTGTTATGATAAAGACATGAAGAGTAGTTAGTAGAATATTATGGTAGCAAAGTGGTACGCATTCGCTTTGGAAAACGAGTGATATGAATTCCAATCCCGGTTTTGCACCTCTGATATTTTCATCTGTGAATGATTTCTAAGATGATTACTATCTGTTTTACACTGAAGGAAAAAACTTAAAAACTACAAAGTATATAATGTTTGGGAGATTAAACGAATTTTATGCGAATTTTATTTTACTTAAGCCATACATAAAGGGATTTGTGGGAAATGTTGAGAATCATTGAAACATTAAAAGAGGCCGAATTTAAATATTTACATAAAGATTTTCTAAAAATAAAGTCCTTTCAGATCGTCAGAATCCGATTTGGGTAAGTGATTTCAAATTATCTTTTTACGAGTTTCATTAATAGCCTTTATTTTTTCATATCAATTTGTATACTCTTATTCATTTATTTTAATATTTTTCTTTATTCTGTATTTGTATCCATGCAACAGTTAAAAGATCAAAAACATTAGTGTTATTAGTTACTTCTAACAATTATAATTTCTATATTATTTACAAGCACAAAAGGTTCAATTCAATTCAATTCTCTTGTTTAATGGCTTCAAAGCGTGCCAGTTGAGCACAGATTACTTCGCCAATGTCACGTAGAATGAAGAAGACACGAAGGAGATTGGTCGGTAACAATGTAAAGAACAACTAAATTGACAGCTGAATATAGTTTTTGATTTTAGGATTTGCTTTTCTCACTAAAAAAGTCAAGTAAATGTTGTAAAATCAATATGTAGACATCACCGAACTAAAACGGTGGTAGACATAATATAATAATTTAAAAAAAACCATAATCCTTTTTACCTAACGTCTTAAATATATTTAAATACGTTTATAGTTATAATTTCTTTTTTTTTAATTATAGTTTTACTTGTAGTCTTTAATACAATAATTCGAAATGAAAATTGTTGTGCCAGTTTATATAAAAATTATAGGTCTTTGGATGATTTTAACATTCATTAATTATTTAGGTATAATTAGGCAAAAAGTACTTAGTTTAGAATATTCTTTGTTTTTTTTGTACAAATTAAAAAATTTTCAATAGTCATTTTAGTTGAAATACGACCGCTGGGCGAACACTAGCCGTCGCAAGCGTTAGTGCTTTATTTTTTTACCATCTAGGTTGAAAAAATAAGCTTGTTACTTTCTGAACTTTATAAACATTTCAAGTTTGATCATTCTGTATTATTTTGTAAAAAAACTTAATACAAAACACTGCGCCATCTGTTAACATATTAGTGAACTACGACGATTAAGGCAAAAAAGGTTTCAGCTTTTTGCAATTTTCGTAGAGCGTGCCATAAAGCTAGTACATGTACTTTGGGATAGATGTCTCTTTAAATATACATAAATCCTAAAAAAATAGATATTACTATGGCAAATTTTTTTTATTCATTTCAATACAATATTTAGTTATCATATCTAAGATAAAAACTTTTAAAATTTTAAGATTCAGATTTTGTTTTTCTTAACAGTTTAATCAATAGTAATATAGGTATATATTTCAACTTATCCTATAGTACTTTATAAGCAATTTGTGTATTATTGTGAGTAAATTTATTTCATGTATCTCGGTAAGGGCTGTGATCGGTTTCAATTTTGTACTTTGATAAGGTATGGTATAATGTATGTATTAAGACAATTAATTTTATCACTAGCTTTTTAAAGCTCGATTGTATGAAATTATTGCTACTAGTATTAGCTCAGTGTTCGAAATACAACAATCATTATTTGCCTATTTATATATAAAACTAACTTTTTTCATTAATAAATAATAGTTTAAAAAAACTAAAAACACGCTTTTCATAGAAAACCAAACTAAAAAATAGAAAATAAAGTTTAATGAATTTAAATTAATTATTTGATTTTAAAAAAAGCGTGGGGTGCATGGTGTCAATAGTTATAAATATTTTATTGACAGATATGAGTAGAGTGATTATTATTTTGATAATATCTTAAAAAGCACCCCACGCTTTTTTTAAAATCAAATAGTTAATTTAAATTCATTAAAATTTATTTTCTATTTTTTAGTTTGGTTTTCTATAAAAAGCGAGTTTTTAGTTTTTTTAAACTATTATTTATTTTTTACTTTTTAGTTTGGTTTATTTATAAAAGCGTATTTTTTTTGTTTTTAAAACTATTATTTGTTTTGTAGCAAAAATCATATTTTGCAAATTGAAAAATGGAATAATTTTATCAAATTAGTGTATTGTCATCGGTCCTCGATAAATCTACAAAGTTTGAACGAAATCTGGCCGTTTAAAGTGGGTCAAAATCGTGCCCAAAGAAGTCGGTTACAAACATACAATTATACAAACATACAAACATACAAAGATACAGGTGAAGCTAATAAAAAGCGTGTAAAAATGGTTATCAAACATAGGCGATAAAGATTCTTAGACTAAATTGTCTTGGCCTATTATGTCATAATTTCACTATACTTATAAAGTTTCAAATCATTAAAACATTAAGTGAAAATGGAAAGTAGTAAGACACACTACAGAATTCGGTACTTACGTACTAACGCACTTTCGTTTTTCTATAGATTTGTGTGAATGTGCTTATATCGTAAATAATTATTTTCTTGGGATTTGGATATAATAGGTTCATAAGGTTAATTTTAAGAATGTTTCTTTTCTATTATGACCACATCGTCTGTATGCCATAGTCGAAAACTATCATAAAATAAAATACTATGAAAAATCAAACAATTTATTTAAAAACAAAGCTAAAACATGGCGGCAAAAATTGATATTAGATGTATAATGGCGGCACTTAAAAATCGCGGCTGCGGTGGCGTTAGTACTTAAGTACCCAGAATCCTAAACCTCTATCTAGATAAGAAGATGAATTATATTTTTTTAAATAACAAGCAAAGTCGTAGAAAATAGCTTAGTAAGATACTGTAAAAAGTAACCTTCACGAAAAATACATAAAAATAGTACGCAATATATAACCGATAAATATATACATACGCGTGAATATCCCAATTGATCCACTTCTATTAGGTTTTGATTTGCTTGTCTTGACGGATAAATCATTGAAATTGGTTTCGTTCTTTCTTTATGGCGGAGGAAATTTTTTCTGTCTTTGAACGAAAATTGGCTTATTGATCTTTTTATATACACATAATATAACAAGACTTCCTTTTCAAATTTCCTTTTTTTTTTGACTTCACATGAATAAGATTTTTTGAATAATAATTTATAGGCTTTAGTTTTTTTTAGGACAGAAAAATTCGTAATGTCATTCCAGCCATTTTCAAATGAACTACAAATCTCATCTTTTTATGAGTATATAGAGATTAATACTCGTATAATAAAATTCTAACTAAGTCCTATCTGTACTGTAACTGAAACTGTAGTTTCAGAAATTTGTTTGGATGCTATGCTGTATATCTGTGCCCGCAACACGAAAAACCATTAGACAAATTTTGATAAAATTTGGTTATCTAATATATAGTAAATATATAAATATATGAATATATTGGGACATTATTACAACAACGCCACCTAGTTCCGTGGTAAGCTACGTTACGTGCTTGTGTTACGGATACCAGATAGTTGATATACTACACATATACATTTTAAATACATACATATTATAAATATTAACACCCATGACTGGAGTACAAACATTCGTGCTCAACAAATGAATGTTCCCAGCGGGACTCGAACCCGCGACCGCTGGCGCAGAATGTAGGGTCACTACCAACTGAGCCAAACGTGTCGCCAAATTATCTGTATCAACATATTATGTGGTTGGTACATTTTACAGCGGAAAAATATCTCATTTATGAGAAATTTATAGCCCAAGAGCTACTACTAATAATACTAATATTTCAAATTTAAACTCAATTTTTACAATACTTAATCACTTTTGTTCCTTACAAGTTTTTCTCTATACAAAAGCATTGTCTAACCTTCTTATAAACAAAACAAAGGCTTAGATAACATATTCACGAGACGTCATAACCAAGCGGAATATTGACTTAATCTTTGACAGTTTGAGAAGGTTTGAACTTACATCGTCTGAGAGGGTTGTATGAAATATATATTTCTGAACTAGAATATTAAATTTTAACTGATTTTTTGCTAAAATATTTATTACATTTAATAATTTGCTTATTTATTTTTAGTTTTCGTAGAAGTTTTATTTGAATGTTGTTTCAATAACGGTTTTTTATAAGCGAATATCGACATTTTTACGGTTTTGTAATATGACTGCCAACTTACCATCGCTCCATTCGGTTATGTTTAATAGTTAAATTACGAATACGTTAGTGTAGATTTCTCAGAGACAAGATATTTTCTCATACTCGTAGTAAAAATTTTCCTATATGATGTAAAACAGGCTACCTAAATATTTATGGCTATAAAAAATTGTATAGTTCTTGTGATGCGTTCCTATATAGACTAAAATTTAAAAACATACCAAACTATTTCAATAAGAAATGAAAAAATATAATAAGAAAGAGATTTCAATTTAAAAACGATCTTGTTCATAACAAACTAACATTAGTATGATGCTAAAAATTCATTTGAATTCTAGTAATAAATGATTTCACATTTCGTTTATTAGTTAAATGTTTACAGATTTTTACGAACATTTTCAATACTTTACATTAATAGATTTTTTTTTATTTTTTTAAGGCAGTGGTAGCCCAGCGGTAACGCGGCCGCTTGAATAACCGAGCGATGCGGGTTCAAATCTGGGTCTTGCACCTCTGATATTTTCATGTGCGAATCATTTATAACATGATAACCACTTGTCTTAAGGTGAAGGAAAACATCTAGCACGTTTTCGAAAGATATCTGAAGTCCGCTAACACGCACTAGGCCAGCGCGGTGGACTATGGCCTGATCCCCCTCGTACTGAGGGAGGCCCGTGCCCAGCTGTGGGATGTTAAAAAGGGCTGAAGACGAACTGTTTTTTGTGAAAAAAATTACAAAAACGAATAATACAAGAAATAACATAATTAATCAGTACTTAAATATAGCAAATACAATATTATTATAGTACACGAATCTTCTGCGAAAATCAGTACGAATTCTAATACTATTAAGAACTTTTCTCGCACTAATATCAACATTGTGGAAATTTTTGAGATCGCATTTATGAAACGAAAAGTTTCATTCCTGACACTTTAAAATTTATAAATAGAGCTTTGAAAACTTCTTCGAGCTTTCCAAGAATATATTTCCTAGTTGAATAAAATTTATTGAAGAATTGAAGTTTAAATATTTTGTTTAAAATTTCATCATTTATTTAAGTTTGAATTCACTTCTATTATATAATAGGAAAAATGTCACTCGTGTCATAAGTCGAAAACTTAAACATCTATGTACATTGTTTTTTTTAATCAGACTGATAGACTTTAGTTTTTTGTCTAAAAGTATTCTAAATTTTTTTTATTTGGCCTCTACTTATTCAATTTTAAATATTTCATTTTAAATATTATAATTTCTATTTCAATTAAGTTTTAGACTTAAAATTTTATTACATGTAGGTATAGTATGTATACGCAACGCAAGAATACATTCATTTTTGTATACATAATACTTTTTCTACATTTGCCAATAATTTCTTTTAGAACATGTCTTTTGGTACAAACAACGCTTTCATTGAGCTTAACTAACCGTACATTTTTCTTTATGCTAACTTCAATATAAAGAAATTTTGTTTTTCTAATGTTAAAATATTATTTACTAAAACAAGCAAAGAAATTGCCACGTCTGTTTAATATCCTACTATTATTAAACATAAATATATTGGGATATTATTACACTCAACGCCATCTATTTCCATTCTAAGTTACGAGGCTTGTGTTACGGATACCAGATAGTTGATGCACAATTGGAGTACAAATATTCATGCTCAACAAATGAATGCCCCCAGCGGGACTCGAACCTGCGAACGCTGGCGCAGCAAGTAGGGTCACTACAATCTTAGCCAAACTTATCGTTATAAGCAAATGCTTGTGATACTTATTTTGGTTGTATTGATGTTTGATACTCATTTACGCTAAAACTACTGAACGAATTTTTGATTAAACTTTTTCGTAATATAGCTTATACTTTTCGTGCAAATGATAAGAATCATTTGAATTTATTTTAGTATAAGCGACTTTCCTTCGCTTCGCTCGGATTATCCCCTAGGTACTTTTTATCGGTTAGCAATTCCCATACAAAAAAAAAATCTGAACTTCGATTTACCATTGGTTTCAATGCAGTGGTTTTCTAGTGATACGGTCAGAGACAGACAAATAGACAAAAATTCCAACAATTTAGTTCTAATATAGTTCGGCCTATGTCATCATCATCATCATCAGCCCTTTTTAACGTCCCACTGCTGGGCACGGGCCTCCCTCAGTAGGAGGAGGATCAGGCCATAGTCCGCCGCGCTGGCCCAGTGCGTGTTGTCGGACTTCACATGCCTTACGAAAACTTGCTAGGTTTTCTCAGACATGCAGGTTTCCTCACGATGTTTTCCTTCACCGTAAGACAAGTGGTAATCATGATAGAAATGATTTGCACATGAAAATATCAGAGGTGCGAGACCCGGATTATAACCCGCATCACTCGGTTACACAAGCAACGCGTTACCGCTGGGCTACCACTGCCTCAGTACTTACATAAAAAAAAATTAAAATTTTTGTCTATCTGTCTGTTTGTTCCGGCTAATCTCCGAAACGGCTGGACCGATTTGGATGGGGCTTTACTCGCAGATAGCTAATAAAATAAGGAGTAACTTAGTTTACTATAATTTTATTAGAAAATTATAAAACCGTTTAATTTATTTTAACTTACGCAGTACTTAGTACATATATTCACCAAGAAGGATGCAATTTCAAAATGACATCTCCATGCATGTCCCGATATAGATAAGTATTCGAATTTTTAGCTTCCTATGCTATATGGAAGCGCATTGGAATTTTATATTCCATATCTTTGACGTATGTTTCCAATTCTTTAAAGAATTTAGTAGTAAATTCCTTTATTTGTTTGGATTGTTTATTTTTTTTTTCAAGTGTCTAGACACTTTATTATAATGGTAGTTTTATTGTTTGGATAGTCTGTTAAATGTTTACTTTCTATAAACACCTCCAAGTATAAGACTATTTGTAAATTTTTTAAAAACCATTTCTTAGACAGGCTTAGAAAAGTAAGATTGTAACGGCCGTGAAATAAAAAAAAATAATTTTTAATATCAATATAGTTAAATTAATAGTAACAATGCGAAAAAAATAGACCAATTCTTTTAATTAATAAATAAATTCTTCAATTTCATAAAAATCAGTTTAGTCGTTTGAAAGTTTATCGCGGTAAGACAAACAGACAGACGACGGCACCGACTCCAACAAAAAAACGTTGAGGAGCTATATGTTCCATCACTAGACCCTCCAAATGAAATGATGATTTTCAGACACAAATGCATAAACAGCTTTAGAAAATATATCAAAAACATAATTGGTGACTGTAAAATTTGAGAGTTGTCCTCGATCCCATCGAGATCATCATCATCAGATCCTAATCAGGTGACAATAGAACCCCCTTCGGAACTATACCCTCCACCGAACAAAAGAAAAAACTTTAAAATCGGCCCACAGTCGGAGAAATCAGTGAAAATACATTAAAAAATGTATATACAGTGGAACATATAACCTCCTCCTTTTTTGAAGTTGGTTAAAAATAATTTCATTCCAGATAGGCTATAGATTGCTATAAAAAAGGCATAAGTGGGCATCAACCCTAAGATCTTAATTGACAAAATCTCATCTACCTTATCTCGAGTGATAATGAGCGTCTTTAATCCCTCTGCTTATTCATCTTCAGTGGGTTTAAAATTTCATCCCATTACGCGTAATTAGGTACACGGTTTTATCGTATTTTGAATCATATTTCATATGTATTATGGTTGTATTTCTATTAATATTATTGCAATTAACTATAGTTATATCTCGTTAAGAATTTGTATCTTTTTGTGGAGAACATTTTATTTTGTAATGTACTAACGACTCACCTCGCTTCATTTGGATTCGTCCCTAGTTACGTTTTAACTGTTAGTCTAGATTTCTCAAAAATAATATTTATTTCTGTAGTAAAAATTATTCTATATGTTGACCCGTTATCAGCTATCATTATATCAAGTGGTTTTTTCGTGATGCGATCACATGCAAACAAAATTTCTTAAAACTATGTATTTGACCTCTTTATCGAAACTTTATCGGCAGTGGTAGCCCAGCGATAACGCGCTCGCTTGAATAACCGAGTGATGCGGGTTCAAATCCAGATCTCGCACCTCTGATATTTTCATGTGCGAAACATTTTCTATCATGATACCACTTGTCTTACAGCGAAGGAAAACATCGTGAGGAAACCTGCATGTCTTAGAAAAAGCTAGCAAGTTTTCGAAAGATGTAAAGTCCCCCAACACGCACTAGGCCAGCGCGGTGGACTATAGCCTGATCCCCCTTGTACTGAGGGAGGCCCGTGCCCAGCTGTGGGACGTTAAAAAGGGCTGAAGATAGATTATCAAAACTAATATCTACTTCAACAAGATTTACTATAAAAACCGACTAAGTAAGAATTTTATTATATGTGCACTTTATATAAGATATAGAATATAATACCTTTTGAGGAAAGTATTGGAAGAAAACAAATAATATATCTTCTCATGTCCATTAGGAATGATACATTAAGAAATTTAGGCCGTGGTAGGCTAATGGTAACGCTCTCGTATGAGAAACCAAGTGAAGTGGGTTCAAATCTTGGGGAATCATATTTATATGCGAATCATTTCTAATATGATTACCACTTGTCTTAAGGTGAAGAAAACCTGCATGTCTGAGAGAATCTAGAAAGTTTTCAAGAGAATCTAGAAAGATATGAATTGTGCCAACCCGCAGTTGGCTAGTGACTTGGTAGACTATGGGCCAAGCCCTATTTTGCCCGTAAAAAGGGCTGAGTACATACATATTTACATAGAAATATAAAAAATTTCCTAACTAAGTGTGAGGAAAAGTAAATTCTTATTCAAAAAGTTTATCCCAGTATAAATTAATTGTTTAGCTTGAACGTCAGATTCATTTGTCAATATCTCTTCTCACTATTTACTCGTACTTTCGTGGCATTCAGCGAGAGCCGTCACGATATTATATTGTCAGATAGCAGTTTACCAGCACTTTACTCGGTTAAGTCGTTGCAATTGTGTAAGCGGACACCAAATTTTTATTCAAAAGTAAAAAAGCTGAAGTATTAGCCGACAAAAATATAAAGACACAAAAACTTATAAAAATATGTTTTACCGTCTGGAATTCTATATGCATTTAATAATAATAGATAACATGACACCATATCGTGTCTGGTAAGATGTTATAAATACAAGTAAAGCCGCAGGCGTACAGCAGCATGTTGTTCTCAGAATCCATTGCGTCACATACATTTTTCCCACATGTATCTAACAAATCCGCCACCTTTAGTTTCCTCTATCTACCGAGCCACCATATCTAACGACATTAGACTAATTTTATCTTCGCTTCGCTCGAGCTCATCACTAGATGTTTGTCACAATTTAATGTTTTTGAGCGGAACCCTAATGCTTTTTCTATAATAATTATAGTCTAAGTTACTCCTTATAATATCAGCTATCTGCCAGTGAAAAAGCGAAAGCAAAGCGAGGGCGAGTCGCAAGTATGTAAAAAACTCATAGTACCATATTTAAGAAGCATTACATTTTTATCGTATACAATATCTTTATAATATCTTAAAAAGAAAAGTAATAATTTTTCTCACTTTTTTCATTACAATAATATTAATAAAAAAGAAATAAAATGAAGACGTTCGCTTTGTAAATGGTAAACACCTTTATTTATCTTTGCTTGACACGAAATGTATATTACATTATTATTTTTTGATATTACGTTCAGTAAACACATTGAATTTCTTTTCTCCATTACAATTCTTATAAAGTTTTATTAAAGAATTGAAAACGTTTTTGCAAAAATATTACTCTTGAAGACATAATATTACGTCTGCAGGTTGCGGTGACCACACCGTTTAATAAGACGGGGATAAAAGTGCGAATACTAGAGAACTTTATTATCCATATAAATTTTCTTAGTTTTACGTGAATACGTGACAAGTATACAGTATGTTCATTATGTCAAAATAACAGCGTTTTACTTAATGTAAATGTACCTATTAACAAAAACTATTTTTAAATTATTCTTTCTCTTTCTTATTGTTTGTCTGTTTGTTCCAGCTAATTTTTGAAAGTGTTTACCGATTTTGACGGGATTTTCGCTGACAGAATGCTGATGTTGTAACCACAAGGTTCATATGAGATTTGAAAAAGGTGCCACATTTTGAGCTTATATGGTTTTACGCAATAAAAAGGTAAAATTTACTATTACCAATTATATTTATATATTACTTCATCTAGTAATTATTTCAAAAAGGAAAAAGAAGAACCCAAGACGAGCTGAAAAAACTAGAGCAAATGGATGGGAAATTATAACTTTTTGCTTTACAAAAGAAAATTATATACAATGATGTCCTTAATATAATGAATATAATGGATACTGTAATATAAAATTTTATAATTTAGCTAGTTTAACTTAAGGATTTCCAACAATCAACGTAAAGGGGAGTCATTCTAGTTGCAGGTAAGGATAAGAAGGAATTAGATCGGTTTTTTGAATTCGCAATGAGCATGTTTTATTCATAGTCTTGGCAAATGCTGTTGAACATCCCGTTTAGTATTTTTTTTTTGTTTAGAGATAATCGTCTTCGTTAGTACTTTAAAGTGAATAATTATTTAAAAATTGCTTTTTTAGGGGCCTTGTAATTTTTTACTGGTGGTCGTGGGTAATGGTGGGTCGCTATTGGTGAAACGTAGACTCAAAAAGTTAAAATTCTACTACAGTTCATAGTAGAATAATGTGTCAGTTGATATTCGAATATCAAAATATTAGACGTGTGTCATCCGGAATTTGAACCCGCTCTATATTTTGTTTTCTTAAGCAAGCGCGTAATTGAAGTTTCATAGGTACAAAAAAGCATTATAACCCTTATGATCAAATTTAAATTACCATTTTCTTATAAACCAATGTATTTTTTTATGAATTACTTGTTATTGTTTCGAAAGTGAAACACAGTAATTATGTTGATTGATATGATAGTTAATCTTACAAATTCTTCTTCTCTTCTTATTTAATTAGCATGTTGGAGTATAACTTCTTATATATTTTCATTATAGCAGTCTAGCGGAACTTGACTTTACGATCAACTTTGAAAGTAGTTTGGAGTTGACGAGTGCCAGCGGGAATTCAACAGTCATTCTAAAGTACTTTAAAAATTTAATTGAACAAATATAAACTTAGTATGCCTATGACAGGTTAGAGTAACTGGAAAATAACTCAATTTAATTAAGAAAAAAAAATAATATAAAACTTTAAATTTTGTAGAAACACTAAATAAAAGATAAGAAAAAAAATCAACTTCATGGAATCAGTGATAAAAATATGTATAGATAATTTTTTTTTTATTTTAAACCTAGGAACTGTTTAATAAGTGAGTATTTATAAGCTTTAATAGTTTTTATTTATTTAAATATATTCAAAAAAGGCCCTTTCTACTTTTGTCACTTAAAAGCACTTTCTGTTGGTATTGTGATAAAGGTACAGAAAGGCTAACTTCGTCATATTAGTTGAGGTCGACACTAATTGAAATGGAATTCAAATAATATTATATAATGCTCGTACATATTATAATATTTCTAACTATAGACGTATCCTTGCTCCGCTCGATTTCTCATAAATGAGATATTCTTCCGCTTTAAAACAACCAGCCATCATCATTATACCAAATTTCAACAAAATCGGTCCAGTGATTTCCTCGTGATGCGGTGATAAAGAGACAAACAGATCGACAAAAATAAAAAATCTTTATAGATTTTAGTGAATCTATATTCGGCCTCTGTAAATATGTTTAATTATATAACTAATTATTTCAATTAGATTTTCCAAAAAATCTTCTAAGTACAGATTCGACTGATTTATAATTTTATTATAATATAACAAGTATAAATGAGCTTACCTTTTTAAAGCTTATGTTACAAAGCTCTGTAGAAGATAATTTTGCGTGTAAGCTTTATATAAGTTTTATTTTTAAAATGTATGACGATTATTAGCTTTTTTATCTTATTTATTATACCTTATAGTTTAGCATTGATGTCTATTAAGGGAACTAAATAACGTTGGAAAGTCTTGATTATGATTTTACTATCAAAATTTAAATAATGTAAAGTGAAGCCAACTGGATGTAGTAAAAACAACTATACAGAAATGTCTATATCAACTTGCTTATGCTTTACAGAAATTATGAATATCGAAGACTTTTAAATAAAAGTACATATAGAGGAGTCCAATAATAGGACCTTTAACTTTTAAGATAAGTAAAAACTTTTTAACTTAACGAGCCATCGTATTCTTAAAAGATTTCAAGAAATAGCCTTTTATAAAGTCCAAAGAAGAATGTGTTTTTTTAATACATTTAAGAGCTCTTACTATTTTCAAATGTGGCCATTAAAGAAAATTCAACGAGAAAAGAACTAATGGTGTTTCTTATACATTCTACGTATCGTTTGTCCATCCATTCGTCCGTTCAAAAAAAATCTACCTTAGTCTATTTAATTACGTGGTTTAAAATTTATAAAAAAAAACTTGCGAATTACTACGCTCCAGGTTCGTTCCTATAATTTTTTAATGGTTAATATACATATTTCGGAAATGATATATTTTCTCGCACTAAAAAGTTCATTCAAAATGTTGACAACCAGCTATTATCATACTGAATTCCATCAAAATCTGTCTAGTGGTTTCTCGTGATACACTGATGGACAAACAGATAAAAAATTCTAAAAACTATAGATTCCCTTGGCTTGTCCCTAGATTTGAGCGAAGCCACCCAGAAAAAAAACATAACCGTCAGTTGGCCCGTCACAGTCGTCAGACGGTTCGGGGGGACGCGCTTGAATTTTATTCGTACGTATTTTTTTGCGATTACTCCTAAGATATTCGTTTAATTTTTTTAAATTAAATTCGTTTAAATTAATTTTTATTTTAATATGTAGTGATGATAATAACTATTTCAATAAGTTTTAAAAAAAAATTACAGACTCGAGACAGTTATACTTTTGTTACACACAGATGTAATCGTAATTAGTAATTTGTGCTAATTATTCTCCTATTCTTAATCATTAACCGCTACTTAATCTATAATCTAAATTCCTGATCCGAAATACCGAAACCCAAATCCCTTATCTCAAATGCTTAAGCCTCGATCTTAATCTGTACTCCACGGAACAGGATCAACCAGACGTTTCAATTATTAAATTGACTGGTAAAAAACCATGATTAGAAGTAGCATAGTATAGTATTTTAGCCGGATATATATTTTTTTCTTTTTTTTGTATTGAAGTGAATGAATGAATTTTATAAATTTTTCCCCTCTTTAACCAAAATTAGAATGTTTTTCAGCAACTATAGGTGAGATTCTTAGATCGATGTTTATGATTGGTGAAGTAGTGTAGTTATAGGATAAATTAAATATAGAACTTTACTAAACTGGTTTAATATACTACAATGTACAGAGGATTGAACCCGACATTAAGACTTGCGATCGGTAGCGTGAGGGAAGTCGTTCTGGCTGCACTCGCGAACCGCTGTCTCTCGCTGTCAGCGTCCCGCACCCCCCGCGCCGCCTCGACGGCACGGTGATTCATGCCTGCTTAGGCGCAACTTTGTCTTTACCATATACTCCCCGCGTTGAAGAGACATCTTCAAGGATTGATGTCGGCAAGGGGCATATAGTGTTGAAGGCTCGTCTGAGGACTCCCTTCCTTGTTCGGATGTCAGCGACCCTGGCTACTCCATCCCGTCCAGGCAGCACACGAAGAACGCGCCCAAGTAACCACATGATAGGTGGACAGGACTTGTCCTTTATGACAACGAGTGTCCCTTCCTTAAGTGTGTCATGTGACCGCATCCATTTTGTCTTCTGTTGAAGTAAAGTAATGTATTCGTTAGCAAATCTGTTCCAAAAATGTTGTTTCAACAGTTGGATTCTGTTGAATCTTGTGAGAGATGAAATTCTGTTGGTGCTGATTTGAGACTCTGGTGCGAAAATGAGAGATCGTCCAATAAGGAGATGGGCTGGAGTCAAGGGATAAAGATCTGAAGGATCATCAGATATAGGAGTAAGAGGACGGGAGTTCAATATTGCTTCTATCTGTATTAATAAGGTATTCATTTCTTCGTAGTCTAGAAATGTTAGGTTTAATACGCGTTTTAAGTGATGTTTTACAGATTTAACAGCTGATTCCCATAAGCCGCCAAAATGAGGAGTGTAAGCGGGAATAAAAGTAAAATTGATACCTTGCTCAATCATGTCTGCCGGTGAAAGGTGTTTGAGGAGTCTTGATAACTCATGATATGTACCTACAAATGTGGTTCCGTTATCGGAATAGATGTTTCGCGGTTTGCCTCTACGAGATATGAATCTATTAAGAGCTGCTATAAAGGCTTCCTTCGTCAGATCCGAAACAAGCTCGAGATGCAAGGCCTTTGTTGCTAAGCAAACAAACACACAAATATAAGATTTTATATGCTTACATCCCCTTCCCTTGTGATTGGCTATCATCACTGGCCCAGCGTAGTCTACACCAGTATCGAGAAAGGGAAATTCTAGATGAGCCCGCTGTTTAGGTAGATTACCCATAATAGGTTGAATAGTTTTACCTGCAAGCCTTATACATTTGACACAGGAGCGGACGGTGTGTTTCGCTAGATTTGTGCCTCCTAAAACCCAATAATGGTGTCTCGCTGTGGCTAGCAATAATTGAGGACCTGAATGTAAATACTTAATGTGTAGCATTACAAAAAGAGAGCGGCATAAAGGATGTTTAGCGCTCAATAAGATAGGATGTTTGACGTTGTAGTCATAATTAGTATTAAAAAGCCTACCACCAACTCTAATAATTTTATTTTTATCTATGAAGGGTGATAGAGGTAAAAGTCTGTTTTTATGAGGTAATTTTTGATTAGTGATGAGCAAATGATATTCATCTTGAAAGGATTCCTGCTGAGCAATCCTTAACAGAAAGTTAGTAGAATGATTAAGTTCACCGAGTGTTAGGTTGCCGCTTATCCGCTTAGATTTATTGCGACAGTTGTTTATAAATCTGAATATAAATGAAGTAACACGCTGTAATTTTGAAAATGAGGAAAATTTTGTAATCATATCTGAGAATATATTGTTTTCTTTTTTCGTATGAAAACACTTAACCATTTCTGGCAAGTTAGGATGTATTTCCTGCTTAGGTTGGACTGTCCAATTTACTTGATCTAATTGAAGGAAAGAAGGCCCTGACCACCACAATGAAGATTTAGCTAACATATTCGCTCTTAAACCTCGTGAAGCGAGATCTGCGGGATTGTCTTTAGTAGGAACATAGCGCCATTCGTGATTAGAGAAACTTTCCTGTATCTCGGAAACACGATGACGTACAAATGGCCTTAGTTGACTTGGAGAAGTTCTGAGCCAACTCAAAACGATTGTGGAATCGGACCACAATATACAGTTATCAATTTTAAGTGTTAAAGATTCTAAGACCTTGATACCAAGTCTCACTCCCAGTAGTACACTGCAAAGCTCTAATCGAGGAATACTAACCGTTTTCAATGGGGCTACTTTTGGAAGTAAGAAGACGGGTAGTGACTGTACCATCGACATCAACGCACCTAATATATGCACACGCACCATAAGCTTTCTCCGACGCGTCTGCAAATATATGTAATTGTATATTAATCGGTGCTTGAGAGGTAATACACCTTGGTATATTAAGACTATTTAATGTTGGTAGTGATGAAGCGAAATCAAACCATGCCTTTTTAATATGAGCTGGAACTGGCTCATCCCAATTACACTTCTTTACCCATAATTGCTGCATTAATATCTTTGCTTCCACAATACTAGGCGTAACTAGGCCGAGGGGATCAAATATCTGGGCAATTGTCGATAAAATAGAACGTTTACTGACAACGTCTTTTAATTGTATGGAAATTGGAAATATGAAGGTATCTGTAGAGCACATCCAATTTAAACCTAAAGTTTTAGAAAGATTATCACTACTAAGATCTACAGAACCAGATAGATTACACTCACCAGAAACCGCTAGTAAAACGTTTTTATTGTTAGAATGCCATTTACGCAAATTCAACTGAGCTGATTTCAAAGCATTACTTACGCCCTGACAAAGTGCAATTGTTTCTTCTACAGTTTTATGACCAGATAAAAAATCATCAACGTAAAAATCATGACAAATTGCACGCTTTATATCTGGGGTTGTAGATTCCTGACCTAACTGATACAAACAACGTGTAGCTAGATAAGGTGCTGAAGATGTACCATAAGTGACTGTGTTTAGTTGGTAACTCTTTATAGGGTGAGAGGGGTCGAACCTCCACAAGATTTGTTGAAGTGCACGATCTTCATTGAAGACTTCTGTTTGGCGAAACATCTTTTCTATGTCCGCGGTCACAACGTATGTATGTTGTCTAAACCTTAGCAAGATTGACAATAGATCTTCTTGTAATGTTGGCCCTACTCTTAAAATGTCATTTAAAGATTTACCAGATGATGTAGCTGCCGAGGCATCAAAGACGACGCGTAGCTTCGTAGTCGTGCTAGATTCCCTTAAAACACCATGATGAGGTAAATAACAAGAATTGTTTGCATGTACTTTAGTTTCTGTCATGTGACCAAGAGTAAGGTACTCTTTCATGAATTCAACATATAATTGCTTCATGATAGGATCTCGATTTAATCTACGCTCTAAGGATAAAAACCTGCGTTCAGCCACACGGTAGGAATCTCCTAAGACCGCGGGTGATTCTTTAAGTGGTAGCGAAACAGTAAATCGACCATCTGATTTACGCCTTGTTGTTTTAATAAAATGTTCCTCACATGCTCGTTCTTCAGGGGAAAGATTATGCTTGGAAGAAATAGAGTCTAACTCCCAAAAACGAGTGAGATCAAATTCTAAATTGTTACTTAACATGCATATCGTATTATGTGTATTATTTAAATTATTTTCTATAATAGAACCTGAAACAAGCCATCCCAGCTTTGTCTCAAATAGGGTGGGTTTATTTTTCCCTAGATTAATACGATTACTTGAAATTACATTCCAAAATATTTCTGCTCCTACTAAAATATCTATAGTAGATGGAATATGGAATGACGGATCAGCTAAGCAAACACCTGATGGTAATTGTATGTTCTGTATGTTAACATATGTAGAGGGAATAAGTGTAGTGATGTTCGGTAAAATTATGCAATCAATGCCTATCCTATAGTCACTTACGTAAGACTCCATTGTAAGAGAGCAAGACTGTTTACTACTGAGAGGTTGATTGTTGATACCAGACACCATAGAATTTGTTAAAATTGTATTAAGTTTTAGCTTACCACAGAAGTCCTGTGTTATGAAATTGTTAGTACTTCCATTATCAAGCAAGATTCTGGCAGCATGCGGCTGTCCATTAACATCGAGAACCTTAACCAAGGCTGTGGAAAGCAAAACAATTGAATTTTTATGTGCATTATTATTATTAGTATGAAGTTCGTTAGCTGAAAGGGCTACATTCTGCGTGAGAGACTGATCAGAATGCAACAACGTATTGTGCTTTTTGGTGCAATATTTACAATGTGTCAATTTGCATTTATTATCAGAATGACCAAAACGCAAGCAATTTAAGCAAACCTTGAATGCTTTGGCCTTTTGAAGCCTTATATCAACAGGTAACGTTCTGAACGCTTCACAATTGAATAAGGTATGATCTTTATTACATAAGGGACATGAATATGTTTTTTTACTTGATGACAACGGTTGGAAACCCTTTGGTTTATTAAGATTTACATTTAAATCTGCTTTAGATTTCTCCGCCTTCGAAATATCTAGCGTCTCTAAAAGATCAGCTTTATTAGAAATGAATTTAATAAAATTATTTAAAGTAGGGGAAACCTGTAAGTTGTTCCTATGGAATTCCCATTCCCTGTTTGTGATATTATCCAATTTACTAGACATCATGTAAATTATTAATGTATCCCAGAATTGTACTGGTTGACCTAAATTAGCTAATGCTCTTAAATTTTTATTTATTGTGTCTATTAAATTGCGTAAACATACACTAGACTCTTTTAGAATGGGTTCTATTTTAAACAAAGAATTCAAATGGTGATTTTCTAGAAGACGCTTATTATCATATCGCTCGCATAGAATTTTCCAAGCGGACTCATAATTATCTGCGCAAAAATCTAGACCAGATATAGCTGAAGCTGCATTGCCTTTAAGAGATGCTCGCAAATAGTGAAATTTATTAATATTATCGATACTGGTGTCTGAATGAATTAAAGAAATAAATGTATCCCTAAAGCCAAGCCAATGATGATAGTCACCATTAAAATGTGGTAAGTCTATTTTAGGTAGTTCAACAACCTTACGTTTGTGTGATTGTGACCCCGCATCGTCGCTTACCGCACCCATGGTGTCATGCGAAGGAAGCGATAGCTTGCTATGACTTTGGATCAAGGCACGACCGGCAGACACGAGAGAGTAGTATTGTAACTCGAAGGCCTCGCGCTCCTTATATTCGTCCTCCGGGATATCTGACAACTCCTCCAATTCACTCTGAAAACCGTCAAATTCATCGTATAAATTTTCAATTTTATCTAAGCGCATCTGAAGCTCGATTTGATTTTGCAATTCATTAATTTCTTTACTATTTTTAAGCGATTTTAAATAGCTACTAAAGCTAGTGAGCTTCCCTTTAATTGCAGCTCGTTTTTTAATTAACTGTTTAATTTGTTTTTCACTCATTGTTTATTTTATTTTTTATTTAATCGTATTTAATAATATTATACTAAAGCAAAAAGCACGCAACGTTTGTGTTTAATTAAACTTTCAATTGAGTTATATTCGATCAAAATCAAATAAAATAATGTAATAATATATTAATTTAGATAAAAAATGATAACAGTAACTTCGAAAGTAAAAATATTAATATAAACTTCGAAACTTAATATTAACACGTAATATTTACTTTTATTTTCGTTATACCGTCATATGAAAAAATGACAAGTTCTCTCACGCTACCGATCGCAAATTAACAAATTTATAATGTTATTTGCATTTAAGTACTTGTTATGTATAAAGAAATGAGATATAGAAGCTATTATTTAACGATTTATCACTTGAAAAATTAATTTTGATTAAAAAAAATTTTGATCGATTTTATCGATATCAAAGTGAAAATAACGAAAAATATATTATATTAAAATTATATATTTTATATAAACTATTAAAATATTGTTTTAATGTGGATGTAGCACTATTGTATAGTTTTTCTAAAGAATAAATGTAAAATGTAAGAATACGAAGAAATGAGTTAAATGTATATAAAATTGTATGAATAAATATGAATAAACATGAATATTAAGAAGGATTAGGTATGATAATTATGATTAGGATAAATAGGAAATAGAACGATCTCACGTATCCTTTTATGCGATGATCGAAGCTTCTGGAAGATTACGGGCGTCTTAAGGCGCGTACGCAGTTTTATGTAGTTCTTTCGTCGTTGAAGTGTTGAATTATATGCCCGGGAATGTCAGCTGTGCTCGACGACTCAGCATTGTTCACTCCGGCGAAGAATAATTTCAACTTGAAGACGGCGAAGAATTGCGTGCACGTGGTGACTTTTATGACCTCTGACGTGAAGTAGGTATTTCTTCTTGGCTGATTCTTTTCTTCTCCTTCTTGGAGGCTCGATGGACCATATGGTGAAGTAGTGTAGTTATAGGATAAATTAAATATAGAACTTTACTAAACTGGTTTAATATACTACAATGTACAGAGGATTGAACCCGACATTAAGACTTGCGATCGGTAGCGTGAGGGAAGTCGTTCTGGCTGCACTCGCGAACCGCTGTCTCTCGCTGTCAGCGTCCCGCACCCCCCGCGCCGCCTCGACGGCACGGTGATTCATGCCTGCTTAGGCGCAACTTTGTCTTTACCAATGATAAAGTTTGATTTTTTACTTAGTTACAAAAAAACATTTTTTTTCGCGCTTTAACTGTCGGTAGAGATTATATAAAACAATTATTTTTCTGTCTTGCTGTGTGTTTGTTACCTTATTAATGCTTATTATTCTGCTGAATAGATGAAATTCGGTATGGAGATACTTTGAGACCCTGGGAGGGACAAAAAATATTTTTTATCCTAGAAATCATCCCCTACGGGATTTAAAAGTGGAATGTAAGTATAAATAATCGATTATTTTTCAATTAAGGGATTAAAAACTAATCATGCGGCCATAATATTATTATGTAGGCATACGTCCCATATAAGTGTCATAACCTATTAGAGACGATATGACTAGGGTCAAACCAATGAGGGCTTGAGAGTAACTAGTATTGTCCCTAATGCTTAAGTCACAAAATAAATTTATATTCTAAACTAGCAATACCCGCGGCTTCGCCCGCGTTCATGGTTTCAAGCCCGCTAGAAAAAATAAGGAAAAAAAGTATTCTATGTTACTTCTAATACCTCCAAGAATATGTGTACAAAATTTCGTGATGATCGGTTAAGTAGTTTTCGTGTGAAAGCGTAACAAACAAACTTACATTCACATTTATAATATTAGTATAGATAACTCAGAATGAATATAACAATATCTCTTGTAATAAATTATAATATTATAGAAACGTGTTATAGATGTTACACTATAGGGAATAATAAATATACTCGTACATGCCATAAAGACTCGGTTTTAAAATTTTCATTTTTACTCGATCCAACTTTGGAAAAACACTGTAGCAGTAACTCATAAATATTTGCAATGACATCCATAGAAAAAGCGGGGCTTAAAGAGTGGACCTCCAGTTTTAGGCATTAATTATATTCAGCCCTTTTTAACGTACCACGGGGGGCATGGGCCTACCTTCAATACGGAGGGGATCAGACCTGGAATAGTCTAGGCCTAGTGTTGGCTAGGCATTAATAGACATATTTTTATTCCTTGAAATTTTTGTTTCTATACGAACTAAAGTGTCGTGGTCATGTATTTTGGTTCACGTATTCGTAAAATATTTGTAAAAAAAATAAAAAAAAGGGCTTGAACGCCTAATCGCGAAGGGTTCGTTTGTGCCCAGCAGTAGGCAGCAGTGTATACGGTAGCGCAATATTCGTCCTTTTTTAATTCTACATCAATTACATATTTTACATTAAGCCCATTCATTGAAAATGAACAGTCAATTTTAAATTTTGTTAAGACAATGTATCTTATTAACGTGCAATAAAGTTCAAATTTAAGCATTTCATTTTATTTAGTAGAATATCCCAAGATTTGTCTACAAAGTCTTCAGCTTTTATTATGTTTACTTTGAGTTTGAGGTAATGTTATATTTTATAATATCGCTTTAACAACCTCGTTCTGTCATCGATATAAAGGTATTTTTATACTTTTGCATTGAGTGCCTTTACAAATTCAGAAAACGTACGAAACTTTACTATTTTCTCCATGAATTATTACCACATTTATAAGTAACTAATATTATAAGTACTAGCAAGTCAACCTTGCTTTGCTCGGGTTTGTTGTCCTAGGTAAGTTTAATTGTTTTTTAAGGTTACCCTACTTCTTTTTCTAAAATAAAAGTGCCTAAGTTACTTCATATAACATCAGCTATATTATGTCAGTAAAGAAATCTGAAAATATGTTGAAGTTTAATATATTAGAGGGGACAATCAGACACGCAGAAAAAATGTATAAAACTATGTTATGTTTATGTTACCAACACTTATACTTTGATTTTATTAATCAACTATATAATTATTACATTTATTATAAAATGCCCCTTTTTTAGCATAGTTAATAAATTTCTTTTATTTCTAGAAGTGATTAGCCACTAAGTAAATATAGCTAATATATACGAGATCCAAAGAGTTTTTAATTTAATTGGCTTCTTAAAAGATACAAAATCTACGAAACAAAATACCATAGATTGTCGCATTGCAGTCTTCTACAGGTAATGTATCGTTGGAAGTGGAAAAAGTGCCCCAAAAATTTGATATTCGTACTATGCAACTACGAAACGTTAATCACTGTCAGTCATCTCGCTGCGGCCGGGTTGTGACGTGTCATATACACAGTTGAGTTGGGGTCGTTAAAAGTAAAGAAAATGAGATAAAAAATCTGTTTGCCAGATGGAAATGTTACATACATTTTATATTATTTTATAGCTCTCTCATAGAAATTGCGTAGGTTTTAAAATTACCATTTACACTGTACGGTTACAGTTACAGAGGTTCTGGGTTCGAGGTCTGGGTTGATTTATTGGGTACCTTTCGATGACCTTGTCGTGAAAAGAGTTGAGGAACGAGACCCTCAATAGCGAGGAACGAGGCCGTCCAGCAATCCAGCCGGACGTGAAGCCAAGACACACCCTGAGAGGTGACTTTTCGGGTCATTGAATGCCACATAACATGTACGTGTGCAGATGGTATGCGTAAATGGATATACCAATGTTAAAAGAATAACTTAAATAGTTATTGGGTATGGCAAGTTGAAGGTACTTCTGTGTCAATACCTACATGTAATTTTTTTTGTTATAGTGGTAGTAAAACTAAATGTTTAAAAAATACTTATTAAAGCTATAATTACATTATTGTAGCATTTAGAATAATAATTTTGAATGTATTTCTTATTTTGCTATAAAATATTTTAGCTTGTCTTGGGAATGATGTGACCGCCTTAAGGCTGTTTTACTGTTGGAAATTTCTTGTAATGAGTAATAATTATGTTAATTAATTACTTAATTATATTTTTGGTAAAAAATATTATAGTCCATCTGAGTAAAAATATAGTCTTTCATGAGTTCTTTTTTTATATTTCATCATGAATAAAAAAGCAATGGTTTAGTGAAATGTAGAAAAGAATATTTGAATATCTTGACAAAACCTATAACAAGAGTCAGGTACTAAAAGTTTTGCGGCACTTTTGGCTTAGTTTGTGGCTACCATATTTGCTGTGCTACGGGTCTCGAGTTTGAGTCTCGCTGGAGGCATACATTTACCTTTGCATAACATACTAGTACCTATTTAGAGCATGACAGAATAATTCTTTTAAAATTAAATTGACAGAATTCTTAATTAATGCCTTTATTTGTACTTGAACAGTTATGAATTTATAGCAATTGCAATAAAAAGTATCGTCAACGCGCACAAAAAAGTATTTTTTTCAGTCTTATTTTATAAATCTTTGATATTTTCGAATTTTTTCTCCAAATTGTTATGTAACATCTATTGATGAAAACCGTATTTAATTTCGTTGCGTTGTCCAAAATATCTAAGCATACAAACGGCGGGAAGCGACTTTCATACTATGTAGAGATATAAAAACAGTACTAATATGTATGTATCTACTTCACTACACTATCAGTTTATTATACACTCGGCAACATAGCAATATTTTGTACCTTATTACAATACAATAAAGTATATATTGCTTTATTTAATCATTGTTTCACTCTACCGTTAAAACTGGGTCGGTTTTATAGTATTTGTTGAAATTAAATAATTTCATTTGAAGTATGTTTCATTAGGTTTCCTTTACTGTTATGGAGAGAATGAAAACTTTGTCAAACTAAAATTTTATATCAGTAGTTTTAACTGCCTCGTTGGTGTAGTGGCTAGCATATACGGTCGCACATCGGGAGGTCCTGGGTTCGAGTCCCGGGTCGGGCCAAGCTTGGTTATTGAGTCTTTCTGTTTCATAAGCCTCAGTAACAGCCCGGAGTTGGGAAGTTGGCGGTGTTTCACCCCCGTGCCTCGGAGAGCACGTAAAGCCGTCGGTCGTGCGCCTTAACTCTCACTGGTCGTGTCGAGTATTCATCCCACCGGAATATGAGAGTGATAAGGAATAGAGAGTGCGCTTGTGTTCGCGCGTACACTCGTGCACTATAATATTATGTCCCGCGCAGATGGCTAGTCTCAATGAGATTGGCCGCCGTGGCCGTAATCGGCCGGGAGGACATTATATCAGTAGTCACTTATTATTAAAGTCTGAACCATAAAGGTTATCATAAAGTATTTTTAGCAACTTGTAAATTAAAAGACATTGAAATAAATAATTTCTGCCATAAATTGTGAAATATTAAAATTTTAATCCTTTATAAATTGATTTAAGAAATACTCAAGGGTTGTTGTGTTGTTTTTTTATAAATCTTGAAGACGTTGCCACCCCTAAATATGTTATAGTAACAAATAGCTAAATGTACTTATCCGATTTTGTAATTATCCGGATAATTTCTGAAATGGCTAGACCGATTTTAATCGAACTTTCATTGTCAGATAGCTGATGTTCTAAGGAGTAATTAAGGTTACTTGTATTATTATTTAAAAAAAACGTACCTTCCGACGAATCCGAGCAAATAAAATGTTGGGTCGCTAGCATTTCAATAATTGGTTTTAAAATTTTCAAATTTTGAAATCTACATAACTAATTAAAACAGAAGTTATTTATAGCAAGAAAATCTTTAAGCGAAACTTATTTTTTTTTTTTTTTAATGACAGTATAATGCAATATGAAATATCAGAAGAATGTGCAAGTTTCAACTGAGACTAGCCACAATTTAACTTATTAATTAAATCAAACTAAACTTTGCTACGATATTCTAATTAAAACTCGTAACTTCTTATATGGCTTATAACTGCATTAAAGATAATTTAGTGATACTTACTTTTTGAGTCCACAGCCTGGTAAATATAAGAAATTGGGTTTTTTTTATCAAAATAATAGTTCAATAAATAATAAATAAATGAATATGTTAGGACATTATTACACACAGCGCTATCTAGTTCCGTGGTAAACTACGAGGCTTGTGTTACGGATACCAGATACGTTTTACATATTATAAATATAAACACCCATGACTGGAGTACAAACATTCGCGCTCAACAAATGAATGCCCTCAGCGGGACTCGAACAAGCAACCACTGGCTTAGCAAGTGGGGGTACACAAACTGAGGCACACGTGTCATCAAATTATAATCAGTATTTTCTAAAGTTTACATATTGTCACATCTCTAAGCCTTAGATAAAATCGTATTCAAATACTTTTGCTGATTTCCTTCTGTTCTCTTTCATTATTAACTTACAGACAATGCTTTGAAATCGATTTTTTCCTATGGTTTTCCTTACTAGAGACGGAAATTTGTATGGAGCTTGTGTCAAACTAACGGCTCACCCTCACTTCGTTCGATTACGTCCTTATATATTAGATAGATAGAGTTTTAATGGTTAGTATGAATATTGTATGTACTATTCTAGACTATTCGTATTCGTCTATGTATTTAGATTCCAAATTTCATCGAGATCAGTTTAGCCGTTTTGATGTGATTGAGTAAGAAACATCTATCCAAAGTCTCGCATTTTTCATCGTTACGGGTTTTTTTAAGAAAATAAATATTTGTATTGTGTTGTGTTCACTTTTTTGTATGTTTTTACCAGGATAAAAAATCATACTTCATATCTGAAAGAGAAATGAATTTGACTGACATAATATCACGAATTGTCTGAAACATTCATGTAATTCCAAATATTATATCACGTAAACACGTATTTCATTTTTTTTTACTTCATTAAACATGACACTGATCCTAATACCATTTTATTATTTTGTAAAGTTTGGTAAAGATCCTGACGCCTTATATAGCACAGATTTTATGGGTTTAGTAATTTTTCTTGTCTTCTATTTTCTACACTAAGATTAACACTTCATTTCTTCTAAGAAAGTCAGATATACTCGTAGTTATTTTATTACAATATTAGTATAGCTAAACATATAAATATATATTTTTATTTAATTAGTGGTAGTTTCAGTGGTAACGCTCTCGCTAAAGAGACAGAGTGACGCAGGTTCGGGTCCCGAGTCTCATATATCTAATCTAATACTTAAAATGTGCGAATCATTACCAACATGATTATCACTCGGCTTATGGTGAAAGAGAAGATTTGTGGAAAACCTGTACGTTTCAGAGAGCCTTTTACGATTTTGTCAGACATGTGAAGTCCACCAGCTCGCACTTGACTATTAAAGTGACAGCAGTGTCCGATCTTAAAAAAAAAGCTGAAATGTCTTTCGATTCTCGATTATCACTCGAGGACATCTATCAATCAATCAATTCTTTGGTTTGTTGGCCTCAATGCGTGCCAGTTGAGCACAAATTATTTCGCCAATGTCACGTTGAATGGAGGAGTCACGTTCGAGATTGGCCGGTGAAATTTAATATATTCCACACAAAGACTGGATTCACAGTATTAAATAGTAAGATTTTATTTTTACAATATTACCTCCACCTAAAAACATATAAACGGCATAAGGGTTAATTAATTTATACAAAAAAAACCTGTTAGAGAACTACTACAGCGACACACGAGGACATAATAATTATAACTCCATGACAGAACGTGAATGAGAGATTTGTAGTAGCAAAATTTCTAAAATTCAATTCAATTCAAATCTCACCATTTTTAATAGAAAATACTTTTTCCTTAAATGAAAAATTGAAAATACTTTTTCCCAAAATGTAAGTAATTTTTATTTTAGTAATAATACTTAAGTAAAATTCTTCTTAAGCGGACTATCATTGTATTATGTACCTTTAATATTAAATATGGATTGTATACATTAGAAGCAAACAGCTTGTAGCTTTGCTATAAAATGACTTTCCCATCTTAGGCATTTCAAATTATGAATATCTCTAAATCGGATTCGGAGTAAGTCGAATTGAAGACGCTTAAAACTTTCGCCATTCCTTATTCATGCCTGTAATCTTTTTTCCAATACTTTCGTTTGGCGCCTCGAAGTCATGATCGGAAACTTGATTTGAATACTATGGAATATTATAATTTCGTTTTGTATGTTCACCTTCTGGAGTCGTAATGATTATGTAAGTCTTTTATCCCAATAATCTAAACATTAACGATTAGTTTTGATGACACGTTTGGCTCTGATTGTAGTGAACTTACTTGCTGCGCCACCGGTCGTGGGTTCGAGTCCCGCTTGGGGTATTTATGTTTGTACTCCAGACATGGGTGTTTTTATTTATAATATGTATGTAAATGAAACTACCTTTTCACTCCCGTGACCATGATTGCTGTAAAGCATTCGAAACGTCGGGAACTAAAAATCCAAATAAATCCGCGACAAAATCCGAAAAGGTAGTTTCATTTATAATGTCGAATATTCGCGTAAACCTAAGATAGTATAATATGTATGTATTTACAGTTATACGTCTGACGTGCATTGTCATCTGTTTGGTATCTGTAACATAAGTCTCGTAGCTTATCACGGAGCTAGACAGCAGAAGAAAATAATACAATTCTATGATGCGTTCTTTAACATGAATGAATATTGACATATTGAATGAAACTGAAAGAAATGAAACATTTCAGATTTATTTAATAAATCTGGCATTAAATCCGAAAAGATATTTATGGTAAAACTTTAACTAAGTTAAATCTGTACAATACATCTTTTGGAAAATAGTATTGAAATTACCTTAATAATAATCAGTCTTTTATTAATGTTCGGAAATGTAATAACTCATACCACCAGGTGGTAATGAGGGACTCACCGGCTAGAAAGGCTAAAAGCTATTACTACCCACTAAAATCCAGCAAAAACTTCCTCCGTCTTAAGGAGTGGCTCATAATTTTTGAAGTTTCACAGATCAAAACCTGATGAAACAGAGCCAGGACAGGGCAGAGAAATCAGGGCCCTTCACAACCAATTTGAAAAAATAACGTTAAAAATTATTAGGAAAGTATAAAAACACTCGACTTTACGAAATATTTATAATGACATTAATTTACATTTCACGCTTAAATAGCGAGAAAAAATTCAAACATATTTTATATCCTTCGTTTCTAAATATTTTTATCTCTCATAAAGATAATAAATGTAGGGTGCTTAATTAAATTAACGTAATTTAAATTTTTAAACGTAGCTAAAAAGGGCCTTTACGAGATTGTGTGTTTTCGTGTAAGCGGGGTCTAATAATAATGATTACATTTCATATTTTTTTCGCAAAAAATTTCCCAACTCTGAGTGTTGAGTTAACACAATGCTGCTTATGTTATCTTAATATTTGAAAAATTGTCTAAAGCATTTACTAAACTGAATGCCGAAAAATCGATATAAAGTTTTAGCCAATTTGCGACACTCCACTATTATTGGGGGGGTATTGTTGGGTTTTAGAGGGTAGTACGTACAGGTGGTATGCCTAAATGCAATTCCCAATATTAAAAAAATGAATGATGCGTAAAATCATTTAATTTTAAACCAGGAATCAAACCCCCAACAATCACCAAATAGCAGTTAACACTGTAATCAACTAAAGTTTATTGAATTTTAATTAGTCGAAGTAGTTTGTAATGCAATTGCGAATCCTAAATGGTATTCCGAACAAACAATTGAATGGTCCAGAGAAGTCCAATTTAGTGAAACTACGAATTATCGAACAAATCAATTTATTTTTAGATTTATAACGATAACGATATAACGATAAGTTACTTCAGCTTTACTACAGCTACTAGAAGTAATATAATAAATATACACACATATGCAAACTTTCGCATATATAATGACAGTCCGATTAAGAAGAATTTTATTTACGAAATAAAATTTTAGTGTAAAAGAAAAATACTTGCCAGACCATTTTTCTTAAGGAAAAAGTATTTTCTATACAAAATGGTGAGACGCTAACATTTTGCTACTGCAAATCTGTCATGGAGTTACAATTATTATGTCTTCGAGTGTTAATCGAGAATCGAGTGACATTTAATTTGTTTTTAATGAGATATAAGATATTTCTGATACTTCAGTCATATTGACGACACGTTTGGCTCAGTTTGTAGTGACCCAACTTTACTTGATGTGCTAGCGGTCACAGGACCGAGCCCTGCTGGGGGCATTCATTTGTAAAGCGCGAATGTTTGTACGGTCATCTGTGCTTATATTTATAATATTTATGTATTTTAAGAAAAATGTACTGTTTTTTGATAAAATAATAATGAAATTATTGTAAGTGTAAAATGTCAATTTATTTCAGTCATATGCGCTATTTAATTTATTTTATTTATTTATTTACGTGTAGTGTATCAACTATCGAGGCAGTGGTAGCCCAGCAAAAAAAAATCTGTTGTATGTTTTGTAAGGGCGTTTTAGCCTAAAAAAAACCATTATTATTTAAGTGTGATGTATAATGTACCTACTTTATGATAATAAAGAAATTTCAAATTCAAATTCAGTGGTAGCCCAGCGGTAACGCGCTTGCTTGTATAACCGAGTGATGCGGGTTCAAAGCCGGGTCTTGCACCTGTGATATTTTCATGAGCGAATCATTTCTATCCTGATTACCACTTATCTTACGGTGAAGGAAAACGTCGTGAGGAAACCTGCATGTCCGAGAAAAACCTAGCAAGTTTTCGAAAGACATGTGAAGTCCGCCAACACGCACTAGGCCTGCGCGGTGGACTATGTGTGCTCAACTGGCACACTTTGAAGCCATTAAACAAGAGAATTGAATTGAGTAATAAGGAGTTAAAGAAATAGTGTTCCACTCATAAAAAATAAACGATGGCAAACCCAAACGAAACGATAGCTTTTGCTAGTTGAAAAATATTTGTCTATACGAGTATTAGTTCATACAAATTCCAATACACTATTTGACGTATTGCCTTTCATGCACCGGAGAAGTAATCGTGAATAAACGAGCTTTGTACAGATATAGTGTATGGGCTGAAGAGGGTTGAGAATTACTTTGATCCTAGTGTATTAAATGGTTACCTTAGAATATTAGGATAATACAGAATACAGGTCAATTTACGCATTAGTCACTGTTTAAATAGGTACATATATAAATATATATATATATATATATATATATATATATATATATATATATATATATATATATATATATATATATATATATATATATATATATATATATATATATATATAAATATGTATAAAAATAATATTATATAAAAATCTCGTGTCACAGTGTTTGTTATGAAACTCCTCCGAAATGGCTTGACCGATTTTTATCATTTTTTCATGTATATTAAGTAGTTGAGGCTAATTTTTATGCCCCTAGGTAAGAAGAATATTTTAGATTTTTTTTTTATTTTTCACTTTTTTGTGATTTGGCATCAAAAAATTCTTGTAACCCTAAACTTTCATCCTCTGGGCACGAGCGCCACGGGAATTGTTGGTATACATATATACATTTATATTTATACAATACATACGTAAGCTCTAATCTAATGTAGTCTTTAACAGTCATTAAATTATTACACCATCTATATACAATAACCATCCGAATTTTCAGTCCATATTTAACTTGACCTTTAAAAAGTAGAAAAAAATATGTTATTGAATAATTCTTATTGCACCATCACGAATACTTTATAGATGTAAATGTGTGGGACGAATATCTGGTTGGATCTCAGGTAGGAAACCGAATATTATTTAAAAAAAAGCAACTGTATAGTTTCTCGTTGGCTTTTCTCAGCACAACTGCTTACCGAACCGGTGGTAGCTTCTCCATAGACTTACTACTGACATTTAATTTAAATTTAATATTTAATAATGTAAAAAATAATGTTTTTTGAGCTTGGAAAAGTTTATTTGAATAAGGTATATTTTGGTTTGATTTGGTACGTATATTTTTAATATTATTTAGACATTTCACAGAACTTTAAGTCTTTAAACTATTTAGAAGCTAGAAGTGAGACAATTTAAATAATTTTATTGACTCTCCAACTAAATTGTACCATACGCTATTGCTAAATTGTGCCCATATTTACATATATATCGATATTTGATAACAAATATTGACTTTCAGAAATATGAAAGGGTCTCTTTGTCTTTATCTTTTGAAGTAGGATCAAAGATGTCGCAAATATTGTATATTTTCATCTTTACTCAAGCATAATATAGCTGCTTAAATCTAAATGTTGCAAAATCGACCTAATAAAAAGGGTTTTCCTTCACGATTTTTAGCGGATTTGCGTGTTTGTACGCAAATATGACAATAAATAAATATATTGGGACATCTAAAACACATCACCATCAAGTTCCATGGTAAGCTACGATGCTTGTGTTGTAAGCCAGATAGTCGATACACTACACAAATATGATACATACCCATGACTGGAGTACAGACGTGATACGTGACAAATAAATACCTTAAATGCACAGCAAGTAGAGTCACTACGCTATCATGATTACCCTACTATGTTTTCTTTCACCGTGTAAGTAAGTGATTTACCACTAGGCAACGTAAGAATTATTTAAAGGATTTTTTAGCTTAAAAAATATTCTAATGACTACTTTACTATTCCTAGTTATAGTTCCTAGTTCCTAGTGCATAATAAATAAATAAAAAATAAATGTTGGAACATTATTACAACAGCGCCATCTAGTTCCGTGGTAAGCTACGAGGCTTGTGTTACGGATACTAGGTAGTTGATATACTACACATATAAATTTTAAATACATACATATATGAATGCCCCCAGAGGGACTCGAACCCGCGACCGCTGGCGCAGAAAGTAGGGTCATAAGTCCAACCAACTGAGCCAAACGTGTCGTCAAATATCTACATACATGGCCATTCTTTATTTATTATACTTTATTATACGGAAAGATATGGCTGCTCTGGTAAATCCAAATATATGATTATAATATTATGATTATGCATAAATAAAAAATAAATATAGTTAGTTCTTATGCACAGGACTTAGAAAAAGCTTGGTTAATTTTAATATCATTATAAAAGCTCGTATAAGTTTTAAAGGTCAAAATCTCTAATGAGAACTCCCATTGTTGAACGCTTTTTATCATTCTTTCTAAATCACTTAAAATAAAATTATATATCAAAATGAATAAAATGACTAAAAATCATCGAAGAACCATAGTAGTAACCCAATTGCATTCTATTTATATTTAATTTGCTCTTGTACTTGCTTCGTAGATCTTGTTTGTATTCTTGGGTTTGTTAAATGCTGGTTTTCATTGAAACTTTATAATAATAATATAATCAATAAAGTTGAAATAACAGAAGTTATAAAGACATAGATTTTAAAAATACTGTTATTTTCTTTAAAACTACTGCTATCTTTTAGGAATGTAAGGGTGATTTTTTAAGCGTTTGGGTTTCATTTGAAGAAAAAAAACCATAATATGTATAGTGTTAAATATAAAATTTACATGAGCAAGTTTAAAAGTCATACAAAGTTATAAAAGGCAAATGTTTAAAGATTTTATTCCTTGTTCAGGTAGTTTAGGAATAAATAGAGGATAAGTATACAGACATTCATTTCAATTTATATATAATAGATTCAATAAAATATGTTTTTTTTAAATAGGTGTTGAAATGATATGATCTTTATAGCATACTAATTAATATCCCCTACTCTGATTGTTCAGTTCATCGTTAAATGATCGAACGAAAACGTAACACACGAAAAAAAGCACATTTCCATTTTCAAATTGGTTAACAATAGGTTATGTGACTGTTATCTATTCTTAAGTATTTTTCTGAACGCATATTCTGAAAGCTTTAAGGAAATTATAGAGTAGCCTTTATAATATATAATAAATATCATTTAAAATCATTGTATATTTCGCTTAATAGTTTTAAATAAATTTTCGTCATCAATACTACAAAACTATTCCAATACGAGCTTGCGAAGTAAATCTTATAAATATAAGCTTTAAGCTCTACATTTTATGCTTTTTAAGGTTCATATGTTGACATCTATATTAAAATCAAGTCTGTACATATAATTAAATTCTAACATAGTCGAATCTGTACATTGAATATTTTTTTGGATTTCAAATCAAATCAAATCAAAAACACTTTATTGCGATTTTGGGTACAACACAGATGCAGATATTAAATAATGTCCAGCCAAATTCAGCTTTAGAGCATGCAATATTTCAATTTTAACAACAATCGATTACAATATACCTACTTGAAATTAATATTAAATTTTATCTACAATATAATCATTAATTGAATAATAAGTCTTTTCTAATTAAAATTTCTTCAATCTCTGTTTAAATATATTAATTTCATTAATTTGTAGAATATATTTAGGCAAATGATTGTATAATAGTGGTCCAGTGCAGAAAATACTCTTCGAGAAAAGGTTAGTTTTACATCGAGGGTGGCGAAGTATGCCCCCATGTCTTACACTATTACAATTTTCAAATAGATATAAATTATTTTTAACATAAATAATGGTCTCATAAATATACATATTTGGCAACGTCATTATATTATAATTTTTAAAATATGGCCTACAACTTTCAATCATTTTTAGATTAAATATTGCTCGGATACATTTTTTTTGTGCTTTAAAAACTATATCTTTATCTGCCGAATTACCCCAAAAAATAATGCAGTATCTTAACAAAGAAGCAACATAAGCATGATATACAGTTATCAAGGTCGAAACATTTACTGTTTTGGCCAACATATGGAGTGCATAAGAAAATTTACCCAATTTTATGCTTATTTCTTCAATATGCTTTTTCCAATTCAAATTATTATTAATATTGAGCCCTAAAAATTTTTTTACATCGACTTCTTTGATTTGTTTACCCTCAATATTGATATCCAAAGTGTTTAGCATATTTTTTTTATGTCTAAAAAACATTAAATCAGTTTTATCCAAATTAATCACGAGCTTATTGTAATGCAACCAATTCATAATAAGGTCTAAAGTTATATTAATATCCTTCTTCAGGTCGACTGTGTTTTTGTTAGCAAATATTATAGTACTATCATCAGCAAATAAGATCATTTTATGATCAGCAACGTGTTTCGGTAAGTCATTTATGTAAATAATAAATAATAAAGGACCTAAGATACTGCCTTGAGGGACTCCTTGGAGAATATTTTTCAAGTTACAAGAATAAATTACTTTTTTTTTATATTTGCTATATACTTTTGAAATTTGTGTTATTTGTTTTCTATTAGATAGGTAAGACTTTATGAGATCCAAAGCATTTCCTCTAACACCATAAGCAGAAAGTTTCTTTAGTAAGATATTATGATCAACAAAATCAAAAGCCTTAGTCAAATCCATAAATAAAGCACACACGGGAACCCTATCATTTAAATTAGACATAACATAATTAAGAAAGGTGTACACAGCCATATTTATATTTTTGTTTTTACGAAAACCAAATTGATCCTTTGTAAATAAATTATTCTTTTCGAAGAAATCATTCAATGCATTATAAATAATTTTCTCAAAAACTTTGCTTAAAATAGGAACAAGAGCTATAGGTCTGTAATTACACATGTGTTCTCTATTAAGTTTTTTAAATAATGGTTTAACTATGACTGTTTTTAACTGATCTGGGAAGATACCCTCGGATATGCAAAGGTTAATGACGTAGCACAAAACTGGTGATACAATAGAGGATACATGTTTTAAAACTTTTGTAGATATTTCATCATAGCCAGTACTATGCGTGTTTTTAAGTGAATTGATTGTTTTATCAATATCATAAGGAGTTACAGGATTTAGAAATAAAGATTTAGAATTGGAATAATTAATTGCTCCTGTATCCAATTTGTTTGAATTGAAGACTATATTTGAAGTCTGGCCAATAAAAAAGTCATTAAAATGATTTGCCATTTCCGTAGGATCATTAATAATCTTACCGCCAACTTCTATGTGATCTATCTCTTGTTTAATTTTGTTTTTTAGGAAGTTGCTATTTACTACGTTCCAGGTGGCTTTCGATTTGTTCTTAGCACAGGCAATGTAGTACATATTTTGAGACCTTTTTGTTAATTTGATTATTTTATTCAAGCGGTCAGAGTAAGTTTTAAATTTAATTTTATTATGTTCAGTTCGTTTCTTCCTATATTGACATGATAATATACGTTTATTTTTAGTACATCTTTTTATACCTTTGGAGATCCATTTAGGTCGATTGTGCAAATAGTTTTTGATTCTTATTAATGGAAAACAAAGAGAATGGAAAAGCACAAACATGTCGTAAAAATGATTAAAAGCTAGCTTAGGACAATTAGAGCTATAAACCTCGCAGAAACTAAGAGAAGCAAGGCAGCCTTTGAACTTTTCTAAGTTCTCATTACAATAGTCTCGTACGTCCTCATACCAATAATTTAAGTAGTAGCTAACCTTTACTGGACATATCAACAATTGTGCAGTATGGTCAGATAGTGCATAGTCAAAGATTTTACTCTTACATCCTTTGATATTATGTATGATATTATCAATACAAGATCCACTAATTAGTCTTGTAGGCTCATTAATAGCAAGTTTTAAATTAAATGAAACCAAAATGTCCAAGAATTGCCTTCTCTCCCTAGTGTCACCAAGCATATTAATATTAAAATCACCACAGAGGACAACTTTCTTTTTACTGTAACAAAATTTTTGTAATATAGAATTCAAGGCAATGAGAAACATATTAAAATCGTCTTTTGTTGTTTTAGGTGATCTGTAAATACATATTATTATAATTTTATGTTCTAAGAGTTCAATAGCACTACATTCTAATATGTTACTACAACAAAATTGAGTGACAGGTACAATTTTAAATTTATGTTGTTTACGTACAAGTATACATGAGCCCCCACGTCTATTATTTCTTGCATAGTAAGCCCCCATCATAAAATTATTGATATTAAGAATATGTAAGTCATGTTTTACCATATTATGCTCTGTAATACATAAGATATCAATCGTCAAATTACACTTATCAAGAGAGTCTAACATTTCTATAATAAGGTCAGATTTACTTATGAGTCCATTTATATTCTGATGTAAAATATGGATTTCCCTATACACGAAAAAGATGGTCTGGAGTCTTAGATACATTACAATTGTCTTCTAGATGTGTACTTTTTTCGCAATAATTAACATTACGAGATTTAACACTATTATTTACTACTAACAAAATATTATCAAAGATGTTTTTCATGCCGCCATTATTTACTCTACCAGTGTATTTGGAAAACATAGAATAGTCACATTTTAGATTTTCATTAGAGTCAAATAGGTACGCATAGTTATAGGTTGTAATGTCTAGATATAAAAGATTATTAAAAGTCTCTATTCTCCAATTGAACACTGGGCTGCGATTAGAATATTTGTAAGTTGGTACACAAATAATAATATTCGTATTTTGAATATGTTTTAAAGTGTTTCTTATTTCCGTGATAATTTCAAAATAATTTTCTGTTTTTCGGAAATCTTCTTCTCCTATTATTATAATACAGTGATCGTTGACAGTGTATTCGTTTAGCTTTTTGTGTAGATTTCTTATAAGGTGACGAATTCCACAATTAGGGTATAGCCAGTGGCATATCTGATGAGTATTCTTGAATCTATCTTCTGCTATTGATAATATTTTATTAGTTTTATTTGCACTGATAATACATAATTTGTTAATAATCTTTTCTTTATTATTACTTTCTCTTATTCTATATTTTGGTAATTTATCGTGACATACGGTATCCGGTATAATATCATTTTGTGTATTTTCTAAGTTGTGAAGTGTATTTTTAGAATTATATTCGGGGTTTTTGTGCGTTATTATAATATTCTCACGTCTGTTAGCAAGAGGAGCCTCAGTACATATTTTTTCCGGCTTTTTTGTATGGCCTTCGTAATACTTTAACATTTCATTTAAAGTTTCCTTTATCTCTTTATTTTCGATGGATAGAGAATTTATACGCTCATGTGCTAAATTGAGTTGCATGCTAAGAAGTTCAACTTTTTGTTTAAGGTCTTCAATTATACACATATTGTTGTCCGTAGAAATATTTGGTATGCTACTAGTGCTGCCATCTAGTTTCAAACTCATTGTACTACCATTCGCAGAAGACAGTTCTGACAAAGATTGACTTCGTGGTTTTCTAAATGTTATATTCTCAAAGAAATTCATTTTTTGTAATTGTTTGTATTTACGAAGTTGAAAATAAATCTAAATGATTTAAGAAAAATTTATATATTTTTGGTGGGATTTGAACTCACATTCCCTCGAAAGTCGCTAGTTAATTCACTTGCATGGCTATTAGACCAAACATGTTTGTTATTTAAAAGTTGAAATTGGTGTTCGGACTGTGCATGAATTTCTAATAATTATAAATTGCGGGTGGTTGTTGTTTTTTTATTTTTACGATTCAGTAAGTTTATAAGAAATATTGATACTAAACCTTGACTCTTTTGATTCTTGACTTGACCTTGATTCTTTTAATCGATACAGAGGACAAATCTATAGTTTTTAGAATTTTTGTCTGTCTGTCTGTGACCGCATCACGAGTAAACCGCTAGACATATTTGGATGAAATTTGGTATGATGATAGCTGGTTCTCCAGGTAAGATATAGTATATATACTTTTTACTGCTGGAAAATATCTCATTTCTAAGACATGTCAAGTAATCGTTAAAAACCAGCTGTAAAACATCACACGGCATATGAAATCTAAGAATTTCGTCGGTTCGATCTTTAAAACGCGGGCGGAGCCCTAGGAAATCCTAGTTAACTATATAATATCAACAAGTTGTATCTCGTAACCCTTTACGATCGACTCTCATGCGTGATTGCTCCGATTTACCTTCAAGAATTAAGGGCTCTTATACCTAAGGATCCAATTTTGGTGCCCTTTTAACTTTACAACCCCTCTTAAATGGGCTTAAAGCTGTGGTCTGCTGTATTTTCCTTTTAATAGCTTTGCGCATTGTTTTCGTTACAATTTTACTTTGTGTTACGAATGATATAACTCATAATTGATTATTATGATTGTTATAGTTATGTTTCGGTAAGTATTGTTACATTCTTTATTAATAATTGTTACGTATTTTATGACACAATAAAGATAATGAAAAGACGAATTAAGAGGAAAGAAGAGGGAGATAGATGGAAAATAGGGAGTTTTGGGTCAATCAGAGTACAAGTACTTTCAGCTCTGCTTAGTTCTTCTCAGATTAGAGGCTTCTTCTTTCCGAACTTTTAGTAGAATCATGACATTAAGTAAAAATGTAATAATTTTATGCTGAAAAAAATATTTTGAATTTGAATATCCCAACATATTTTTTATTATGCTACTTAAATCGTATGTACAAGTGTACTTCTGGCAAAATGTATGTATGTTTGGTAGACGTCTTTCTTGCGAAAAAGTATAAATTTGTTTATAATATATGATGATGTCATACCGACAAAATCTGGACACGGCGGTCAAACTCATTGAGACTAGCCATCTGCGTGGGAGATATTATAGTGCACAAGTGTACGCGCAGAGACAAGTGAACTCTCAATTCATATCACTCTAATATTCCGATGGGACGACTGAGTCGACACGATCAGTGAGAGTTAACGCGCAGGACCATTGGCTTTACGTGCTCTCCGAGGCATTGGGTGAAACACCGCCAACTTCCCAACTCCGGGCTGTTACTGAAGCTTAAAAAAGTCAAGAGCTTAACTTGGCGCGGCCCGGGACTCGAACCCAGGACTAGTGTGCGGCCGTACATGCTAGCCACTAAACCACCGAGACAGTAATGTATGTTTATATATAATGGGCAAGCATGGGCAAAGCGCTAGTAACACTATACTGTTAATGTAAACAAAATACATTCAAGATATAAAACAATGAGGACACGTTTGGCTCAGTTGGTAGCGACCCTACTTTCTGCGCCAGCGGTCGTGGGTGCGAGTCCCGCTGGGGGCATTCATTTGTTAAGCACGAATGTTTGTACTCCAGTCATGGGTGTTTATATTTATAATGTGTATTTGGTTTTCAAAAAGGGAAGGGAACGACTGACTTACTATCATCGTTTTCCAATGACGTTAATACAAATTTAAATGAAAAAAAGGTTGTCCTTGCTCTGTTTATTGATTTCTCTCGTGCCTTTGATGTATTAAATCATAATAAATTAATAAACAAAATTGATAATTGTGGTATAAGAGGGCCACTGCTGAATTGGTGTAGAAATTACCTACAAAATAGAACCTTTTCCGTGAAAATTGATAATATATTTAGTTCTCCAATCTCAATCACCGAAGGTACAGCACAAGGATCAGTTTTGGGCCCATTACACTTTTTAACTTATGTAAATGACATGCATAAATGTATTACACATAGTACATGCTATCAGTTTGCAGATGACACTTGCATCATGGTAGCGGAGCGAGACCCCCAGAGGGCTTTTGCAAAACTATAGTCAGATTTTAATACTCTGTTAAGATGGTGTCATGATGCAGGATTAGTACTAAATTCAAATAAAACTAAATTATTAGTCATTGAATCCCCGCACCAATCTCTCAACACAACTTACACGTTAGTTGCCCATGACCACACATGTTTACATAGTAGGACTGAACACATATGCAATTGCCCATCTATAGAAGTAGTTAAAACACAAAAATACCTCGGTATGCTGATAGACACAAAATTCACCTGGAGAAATCATATTGAACACGTATGTGATAAGCTACGGCTTTTTTTGACTAATATTATCTTACTTAAAAATAGAATTCCTTATAAACTGAAAATGATGCTTTATTACTCACTGGCTGAGTCATACATTCAATATGGCCTCAGTAGTTATGGTCGCACGTACAAAAGCTATATTAATCAAATTTATAAATTACAATTCAAAATACTAAAAAACATTGTATCAGAAAAAATCAAATTATCCTTTAATGGTAACGAGATGGATCTTTTTAAACATTGCAAAGTACTACCTATTCATGTTAATAAATATACAATTATAAAAGAAAATTTTTTCAACCCTAAACTAAAGAAAAAAATAGAACATGCTGTGTATACCAGAGCGGTGGCGCAAGATCGCTTGTGTACTGAGAGGGCAATGAATACATACGGAGAAAGAACAACTATGTACATTACTCCACGTCTTATAAATAGTTTGCCCCCAAACTTAATCAATGAAATTACCAATAAAAATATTAAGGCAAAACTAAAACATAATTTCTTTTCTATTATTAATTAGATTAAATTATTTAATATTTAATATTCATAAAATATAATATTCTAGATTATAACAATATTGTATTTAATAATATAATATATTTAATATAATATAATAATATAATAATATAATAATATAATATATTTATATGTATTTGACAATCATCATATTATTGTAACTTCAATAATATGATGATTGTCAAATACATATACAAATAAATATATATATTTATATTATGTGCCTATAGTAATATATTTAATATTAATAATGTAATATTATATAATGAATTATGTAAGTAACATTATACAAATCTAAGAGATTTACAATGTTACATTTAATAAAAAAAAATATGTAAACTTTAATAATAATAAATAAATAAATAAAATAAATAAATGTATTTAAAAATTATATGTGTAGTATATCAACTATCTGGTATCCGTAACACAAGCCTCGTAGCTTACCACGGAACTAGATGGTGCTGTTGTAATAATGTCCCAACATATTTATTTATATTTATTTATTAATTTCCGCTTTAGAAGCTTTCAAGTGGTAGTGCCATGCTTGTTACCCTCTGGTAGCAGCCGAATGGGCCGGCACGCCCCGTATAGTACCACTCTCTCACAGAAGACCGGCGTGAAGTGGCAGCTATGCTGTCGCGTTTCGTCCGGTGAGTGAGAGCCCGGGAGGCCTACTTCCCATCCCTACTCCCGTCCTTCTCCCTCCTCCGTCCCTCACTTTCCTTTCAAAGGCCGGCAACGCATCTGCAAGCCCTGTGGTGTTGCAGATGTCCATGGGCGGAGGTGATCACTTACCATCAGGTGAGCCTCCTGCCCGTTTGCCCCCTTTGTCCCATAAAAAAAAAAAAATAGAACCTACAGCAAGATTGAACCTCTCATAAACAGTTTAGACTTCAACGACTTTACATACACTTATTATACTCATATTTTTCAGTTATCTCCTTTTATTAAAGCTGGAAAATATACAGCCAAGGTTATTAAATGTACGTTTATATTAAGATGCAAGTTTTCATAGAAACACGAAGTTGCTGTAGTATTTTTTGATATTAAATTGCGTTAACGATTAATTCCATGTTAATGATAAAAATGTGTTAAATAATTGTCTATATTCATATTACATTTACAGAAAGAAAAATTGAAGTGTGTATTTGCATTGTCATAATAATTACTCTTTACTAAATATGAAAGTATATACTATACGCAATGATATTTTAACTATAGATATGTTATGAGCACGCAATCGTGAAAACTCGAAAACATCCTAATTAGGACGTATTGCCTTTAGTCTGTGTCACCGCATGGCGACGAGTGGTACGCTGCTACAAAATTTAAAAAAATGCCATCCTGTGTATTTAGGAAATGCACTAATTATGATACCAAAGTTAATAAAACACAAGGGATCTCATACCACATGTAAGAACGCAGAATACTTCGATTTATTAATATATTTCAATTATTTGCCTAATATTCTGATATGTCATCGGTCGCTAGACTAATGTTTGTTTACATTGACGCGCAATTGACAACATTAGCCGTCTCTTTTTTTCTTATTGATTTTATCGACTATCCCCTTTCTATCATTTTGACATGTACCTTGAATGAAAAGTGTGTATGTGTGCAGCGCGGAACACTTTTTTCGGTTGTTTAGTGAGCGTATAACATATCTATAGTTAAAATATCATTGACTATACGTATAAAAAAACTATCAAAATATTTTTGTCTGTCTGTCTGTTTATTTGCTCCAGCTTATCTACCAAACGACTAGACCGATTTTGATTGGAATTTCACTGGCTGATAGCTCATATTATGAGAATTTAGATTTTCCTTTAAAAACCATGATTAAAACGTACTTAGGGAAAAAACTAAACAAACCTAGGGTAAGTTTCTTGTATAAATATAATACATGCCATTATTTTTAAATAATTTACCATAAATTTTCATATAATTCGTTAACTAACTCCAACTTTCCATAAGTTTATGCTTCAATCTTTCGACGTAGGACAAATCGCAAGGGACCAATGAGCTTGTTCCGCTTATTTACGCGATAAACTTTAAAGAGGATTGAGTTCGGAGCTACGGTGCAATAGAGTTGACATGGAAGCTCTACGTCGTAAGTCTCGTAACTATTTGCTACGAAACTAGTAATTTCTGTATATTATTCGTGCTTAATTTAAATTTGGCATTTAGGTAAAAGCTTATTTTGTTATATAATAATATTATAACTTAGTTTAATATTTATTGGTTTTATACAATATAAGTACTGACAGTCCGCCAGAAGCCAGTTTAAAGCCTAGATTTTTCATGTGCACATAATTTCTGTCATCCACTAAATTTCATCTAAATCGGATTTCTTGCTTATCCATTACAATAAAAAATACATATTTTTTTCTCATTATAACAGTACATTATAATATTAGTACCTAGTAGTAGACGGTTATTACCTGTTTAATAGTTCATTACATTTAAACTATAATAATTTCATATTTTAAATTACCTTACAGTGTAAATACAAAGCATATTAAACTTTTCGATTTTAATTCTACAAGTATGTACGACTTTTACTTACAATGTAAAGCAAGGTGTACATAATATCAAATAATACAGGTATAATCCTCGAATAATTATGGGAATGTGAGTTCTAATTAAAATATGGGTTTCAGTATGAAACAAAGTTAATATTTAACATCTTAAACTCGTGTTATCTGGTTAGTTTCAAGAAATTCTTAAGTAACATATGAAGTTTAACTTTAGAATAACAGAATTAAATTTCCTTACTCAAACATTTAAATCTAGAATGAATAAGTTATACGTATACTAGCAATACCCGTGGCTCCGCCCGCGTTAAAAATTAAAATTTGGTCTAAAACTGTAAATAAAAATCTGTAGAGGGCCGCACTTATCACCTACCGGAATAAAACATAGCCTACCTATACTTCTCTGACCTACCAAATATACACAAAAAATTTCAAAAAAATCCGACAAGCCGAGATTTATATATTAGATGTGGACAATTTTTTTTTTTTTTTTGTTGGGACATTATTACAACAGCGCCATCTAGTTCCGTGGTAAGCTACTTAACGTGCTTGTATTGCGGATACCAGATAGTTGATATAATACACATATAAATTTTAAATACATATAATATATTATAAATATAAACACCCATGACTGGAGTACAACCATTCGTGCTTAGCAAATGAATGCCCCCAGCGGGACTCGAACCCGCGACCGCTGGCGCAGAAAGTAGGGTCACTACCAACTGAGCCAAACGAGTCGTCAATTAATAAGTTATATACGAGTGTGTACATAATATCTCATACTGATGAACAGTCGTCAATTTCATTTGCATTTTAATGCATAATCTAGAAACGTATCTTGAATCGCTTTAATTATATTCTCAAGGTGATTAAGACAATCAGAAACTTTTCTTTCTGCAAACTTTAAGCTTATTCAAAGTAGATAATAATGACATTGTTTATACACAAAGACTTAGTGTATAATTGTAACTCAAGAGTCATGAAATTGTTTTTCTTCTATTTTACGTGTTTTGTTTTATCCCAAGTTACAGCTTTGATGTTTGAAATGTGAATAAAAGTTTGTAATTAATGCGTCTACGTCTGGAGTTTTATTACTTTAACTAACTTTTGCTTAAAGCTTTGCTCGATTAGTTTATTTACGATCTTAGCGTGTACTCAATAGCTATACGTTATAATATGCTTACTTATAATATGCGTTCTATTTTCTTCATTTTATTTCCTATATGAATTATTTTTGTACATTCGTAACAATGTAGAAATAATATATAAAATTATATTTATTCAGCATTTTTTGCTAGATATGGGCCTGCCTGCAATCTGAGGGGGATCAGTCCATTGTCCAGCACACTGGCCAAGTTCAGATTGGCAGACTGCACTTGCTTTTTGAAAACTTGGTAGATTCTCTCAGACATTTCACAAGATTTTTCTTCACTGTTAGAAAAGTGATAATCATGTTAGAAATAACTAACACGTACATCAAAGGTGCGAAATCCGGATTTGAACACGTTTCACTCGAATCGAGCAAGCGTGTACCACTGAGGTACCACTGACTATTACATAATTTACTTAATTTTTATTTGTGTTAGAAATGTATTTTGTTTCTTATGTAAAAACTTTTCATATTATGGATTAACACTAAACTCTCTTACATTTGCTTCGTCTTAATAGTCCCTAATCATTCATATACACACAAGCTATCGCTAACTCTCAATCGTAGTTACGATACTGAACGTGTCAACAACTCTAACAGTTTTAGTATCTGTTTAACTTCAGTTTACTTTGAACGTTAATCGGCTTTAGAAAGCCCTTATATCATCTTGTATTCAAACTAAAGTAGATTATATACGAAATAACTAACTTTAAACATAATAACACCAACCAATGTGAAGTTGATCCTGCACCTAAAGCGTTACCGTTATTTTGAACTAAAAACTAATTTATGGTTATTGATCACAAGTAGCTTAGCATTTTATCGTATCGTATTAAGCTCTTTTTTAATATTCAATTGCTAGGCATGAGCTCCTTGTAATCAGGGGATCAGGCTATAGTCCAAGGACAAGTGCGGATTTGCGGACTTCACATGTCTTACAAAAAATTGCTAGCCTCTCTTAGACATGCAGATTTCCTCACGATGTTTTCCTTCACCGTAAGACAAGAAAGGTAATCATGATAGATTTGATACTTTCCAGTCTGTGGGTGCAACTTGTATTAAATATGTCTCTCTTAAGTTCTCCCTCCGAAGCTTTTTTATACGTTACCATGACAACCAAACCCATCACCATCCATATATTCAGCATTCAACGAACCCAAAGTTCCCGAGACAAATGGTCACTGCAATTTCAGGAATTTCCATCTAAATTCGATATCTACTAAAGTTAGCGTTTGACATTTATTTGCGACGAGTAAACTATATAAATGTTAATTTGCATACTAATCGGCGAAATCTGTTTGGAATTCTGTTGTTTGTTTATTCGATTCTCGCCTAAATTAATTAACATGGTCGTCCACTGTGACGCGCTGAGTTATGTATATCATTTGTTTCATTGGTAGGTAGGTGGGTACAGAGATTAGATCCAGTGCAAGAGAAATAAATAATGAAATAAATAAATAAATAAATAATTTGTTGGAACATTAACATACAGCACCACCTACTTCGATACGAGTCTTGTGTATAGTTTGATACAATACACAATTCGGGAACAAAATTCGTACTTATCAGAAAAAATAATGCAACCGGCGGGACTTGAACCCGCGACCTCTGGTGCAGTTTCGCCGATTCATCATTATACTACAGCTATGACTTATTCTCGCAGTGATATAATAATATAAAACGTATGAAAATATTCATTTAAAGGAAGAAAGGAAAATATTCATTCAACTAAATCTCACTGAGACTCACTTCTTTTGCCAATTTTCTTCGGAACTACTTATGATATTAATTTAGAATTTAAAATTTAAAAATAATCAATATAATATATACGAAAGCCTTAATAGTAAGTAATAAATATTCTACATATTGACCGGAGAATCCAAAACGAAATTTCATCGTTTGTCCAGTGGTATTATCTCGTGATTTGTTCCTCATCCATCATCAAAAAATCTACAAACTATAGATTCAGCCTCTGTATCGATAATAATGATTATTTCAATAAGATTTTCCTAAAAATATTCTGTCTGTGATAATGTATAGACTGGCTAATTAAGGAGGCTTCATAGTATCCTATAAGATATTTTACGGGAGCAGTAAATTAATGATGTAGCTTTAAGTACAGTAGACCAACTTTTTATATTCACTATATTTATTATTATTTTAATTTAATCATTAAGAAAAAGGCTGTTGCTAGTCGTCCGCTAATCGGATGAATAAAGAAAATATTATTCGTCCGACAATTGTCGGTTAATACGAATATCTATCACTTTTTTGCTTTCTAATAAAAAGTAAGTGAGTTTTAGGTGCAGGATATATGCAAAATATAAAAAGAAAATAATCTTAACCTACCGAGCTGAAAATTTATTATTTAAGATTCCACCGACTTTTAACATAACATATCACCCTCAAAATTATTTTTATCCTTTATCACACGTTGATAAAACTATTTCAACAAAATATAAGAAACAACAAAAGTCTCAGTCGCAAAAGATCAAACACCAACAGTCGGCTGTCGGACGAATAAAATTTTTTTATTCATCCGATTAGCGGACGACTAGACACTTCGTAAGAAAAAATGGTTAAAAGTAAAGTTTAAAGCATGTTTCTAAGATAGTACAAAATATTCCACAGACACACAAACAAAAGTTAGCTGAAACTACTTGATATTAATAAAATAACTAAATTTAAGTATAGGCAAGTAACACTGGGACCAAAAACTAAGTATTAATAAACATGTGTGTAGAAAAAACCGATATTCCCTTCGAAATGGAAAAGGCCCTTTAATTTTTGTTAGTCAGGTGTTGAGTTTCACGATTCGTTAACCTATTTTTCGGTACGAATGAGGATAATGTAATAAAAAGGCTATTTATCCGTCTAAAGGTTTTGCCTTTATATTGTTTTTATGATTCCATTTGTTTTTCCATTTTCGTGATATCTTTTAGCAATAATGAAAGCTCTTGCTTGATTTTTACTGATGTTTCTGATTAAAGATTCTACTAAGCTTAAGGAATTTATAGAACTGGTCACTGGAGAAACCGAATGTGAAGTGAGTTTGAATTTCAGGTCTAGAACCTATTGGTATTGTCATATTCCATTATTCGCAAAAAATGTTCAAAAGTATAAAAATAATTACTACAGGTTTCCCGTGGCTATAATTATGAAGTAAATCAATCTTCTAATATATAAAAATATCGTGTGTTTGTTATCGGTCTCCTCCAAAACGGCTTGACGATTTTTTTTGCGTTTATTTGGTAGGTCTGAGACTAGGTCGTAGTTTTATTTCCTAGGTAATAAGGGTAGCCCTCTCCAGATTTTTTTATTTTTTTATAATTTGGCATTAAAAATACTTATATACTTAAATTTTCATCATTCTACCGCCAAATCTTATTTTTTAATATTGATTAGAACACGGGTGAAGCCACAGTATTTTTTTTTTTTTTAACATTCGATCGATGGAGACAAGTTTATACCATAACAGCGACTCGCCCTCGCTCTGCTCGAGCTCTAGGGATGTGCCATATTTAGCGATTTAGCGTGAGCGAAGCCGCGGGTTCTGCTAGTAAATGTATTCAAAAACTTGACCAATTATATATTAATAACTTCCTTAAGAACCACTCTAGCCACTGGTAAGAACATAATGAAAATCGGTACAGTAGCTTTTGAAGTTATTGCGAACAGACAGACAGACGCGGCGGAGGACTTTGTTTTATAATATGTAGTGATCATTTTTCACAGGACAGTTGAGAACTTTTGATTTATTTGAAAAAAAAACATTATTTGATTAAAGAGAATATAACAAAGCCGCGGTAACCCACTTGTATAGATTAAAAAAGGCAATCTCTATGCTGTTTAAGTTTAATCATAGTAACACAGGCATGGCTTCTCCTGAATCCAGCTAACTATTGGACGTGGCAATTTTAACCGCATCCAATTTACTGTTAACAAATTGAACGTTGTTTTAACTGGGACGTGCGTAGCAGATTAGATTGGAGGAGGCATTTTTAATATTTTAACCTACTTTCAAAAATGAGAATTTTAATTTGTTACGAGTACTTAATTCGTGGGTGTACATAAAACAGTAGTTATTATTAGTATTAAGGATTACCTTAGTTGAGAAAGCTTAAGCTACATACGACGCTTATGAGAGGAGCTAACTACAAAAAAAATCTATATAAAAAATATATTTGACGATACGATTGACTCAGTTGGTAGTGACCCTACTTTCTGCGCCAGCGGTCGCGGGTTCGAGTCCCGCTGGGGACATTCATTTGTTGAGCACGAATGTTTGTACTCCAGTCATGGTTGTTTATATTTATAATATGTATGTATTTGAAATTTATATGTGTATTGTGTAGTATATCAACTATCTGGTATAACACAAGCACGTAATGTAGCTTACCACGGAACTAGATGGCGCTGTTCTAATAATGTCTTAACAACATATTTATTTATATTTTATTTGGACATAATTAAGCAACGATAAAGCAACACTAAAATAAGCTAAATGTATGAGTCTCATCTATATTATTTCTTTTGCATATCCAATATGGAATAGTACATCGATGGTGGTGTCAAGGCTTCTCCTTAATTGGGATGCGGTTGTATTGGCAGTGGCTTAAAATTTGAAATTAAAGGTTTTTCCGTAAAAACATTTTTAATTGAGCTTCCGATATGTGGTATATTCGTGGTATTTCGGTTTTAGTGGACGCATTAAGGCTTCCGAATAAAATGCGTAAAAATACTGTTTTAATAGCCTTTTTTACCTGTTTTTATGACACATCACTCTTATCCATCCATTCCATCCAATATCCATTATTATCAAATGTTTTAAACTAAAGAGTGAGTCAGTGAGTATTTAAATGCATATAATTGCTCAATTTTAAATCTTTTTACAGACTTGTGTGACATTTGGATTGGTGATAAAACGAAACTCAGAAAACGAAATTAACTTTTTATAAACTCACTGATAATACACACTAACTGCTTCGTGGTGTAGTGGCTAGCAAGTACGGTCACTCATCGAGAGGTCCTGGGCTCGAGTCCCAGGTCGGGCCAAGTTTAGTTATTGAGTCTTGCTATTTATTAAGTCTTAGTAACAGCCCGGAGTTGGGAAGCTGGCATTGTGTATTATCCCGTACCTCGGAGAGCACGTAAAGCAGCCGGTCCTGCGCCTTAGCTCTCACTGGTCGTGTCGAGTAGTTGTCCCACCGGAGTATAAGAGTGATAGGAATAGAGAGTGCACTTGTGTCTGCGCGTACACTTGTGAACTATAATATCTCCTGCGTAGTTGGCTAGTCTCATTGAGATTGGCCGCCATGGCCGAAGTCGGTCGGAGAACATTATTATTATATTATTATTATAATACAATCTACATAACAGATATATACATTATATAATTTATTTATCCGTAAGTATGTCACGATTTATCTTAATTCCAGGTAAATATGTGAAAAGAAAAGGATGGACCCGAAGACTTCAAAAAGGCAGACATTCAAGAGCGGTTTGAATAACATAAGGATAATTGACGTTGGACGCGAAAAAGGTTTCTCCAGCAAAATTCAAGTCATTTAGAAAAAAAGTTATATTATAATTTAATTAATTATATTTTAAAATATTGCGTCCCTAAAAAGGTTTATAATTGTAAATTAATTAAAACGGCGGTGGTTATATTGTTACTATAATGTTTAATGTAAAATATGTAGCAGGTTTGATTTCTATAAAGAGTAATTTTTTTCTCTTAAACAGAGAAGCTATATTTTTGCATCTATAAATAAAAAAAATATATGGGTGACCGTGTCAGCTTTACGTACTATATAGTTCGCAAATATGACCTTTACTTGTTTTATTAAGACTATAGTGTGCAGATAGCTTTAACAATGATTGTAGTTCCGGAAAAGGTCAAGTAAATAGACTGGTTGGAAAAATCTTTCACATATGTGATATGTGAAATTGGGATTTGCAAACTTTGTATATCCAACAAGGGAACATTTTGATTTTTTATTAAAAATTACTATAGACACTCACTACACTGAATATTAGATTAAAATTAAAATTAAATTCCTCCCTTTAAAATAAAAATACTTTAAAAAAACACCATGAGTAAGCTGAAATCAGTATAAAATTTCCCTACGGTGATGATCATTCGTAACAGATGTACATTGTACATACTATGTATACATAAATTCTATGCAATGAATTGACGTCTCGAACTTTTTTAAATCGGTCGAATATGAAATTGGTAAACAGTATTAGATCCCAATAAATACTCTAGAAAAATCTGAAGCTCTACGTTCAACAGTTTTCAAACAAATCTGATTCTGTACAGCATCTTTGGTACTTTACTTAATTCACCACCACAATATTTACTTTTAATCTGCCAAATGGATTCAATTCGACAGATAAGCGAGTCTCATTCTATTTGCAATGCTTTTCCTTGTAGCAAATATATTTCAGACTAGCGGCTTTCCATCGCTCTACTCAGTAGGATTCATCTCTACTCGTAGATACGGTTAGTATAGATTTCTCGGAAATATTTCCCCGGTAAATAAATAAATAAAATAATAAATATGTTGGGACATTATTACAACAGCGCCACCTAGTTCAGCAGTAAGCTACGTAACGTGCTTGTGTTGCGGATACCAGACAGTTGATATACTACATATATAAATTTTAAATACATACATATTATAAATATAAACACCCATGACTGGAGTACAAACATTCGTGATTAGCAAATGAATGCCCCCATCGGGACTCGAACCCGCGACCGCTTGCGCAGAAAGTAGGGTCACTACCAACTGAGCCAAACGAGTCGTCATCCGGTATATTGACCCGGATAACCAGTTATCAAAATACCAAATTTCATCAAAATCTGTCCAGTGGTTCTCTCGTGATGAGGTTACAGACAGACAGTCAGAAAATTCTTAAACTTTAGATTTGTCCTTTCTATCGATAATAATGTCTATTTCAATAAGATTTTCCAAATAAAAATGATGCACAGATTGATTCAGTTAGAATTTTATTATATGTATAAAAATGCGGGTCAGCGGACTTCTTCGACGATCTTTTGGATCTAGTTAGCTTTTCTATGTGCAGTTTTCCTCACAATGATTACCCTATAAGGCTAGTGGTATCTAATTCTGTTGTAAATGATATTCTTTTGAGAGAAGATTGAGAAATTCTTCTATTTTTCTTATTAATAAATGGTATAATTCGACTTATTATACAAAAATTAGTTGTATTCAAAACACATTTTTGGTGCAGAATTTTAGACTTAAGAAGATCTATTTTAAAACATTTGTTTTTTTTAATATATTATCTACTATATAAAAATAAGTCGGGTTTTCCTTCCTGACGCTATAACTCCAGAACGCACGAACCGATTTCCACGGTTTTGCATTCGTTGAAAAGCGGGAAAATCTTTTAAACTATGTTACACCTAGGGACGACCCCGAGCGAAGCGAAGGTGAGCCACTAGTTATTACTATTTATAATATATTATTATTAATATTGACAATATTTATACTTATTATTATATATATACATATTTATGTAATGCACGTCGCAATCTTCTGAAACATTTTAGTGTGGGCAACCAATCTCACTAAGACAAGATAACAGCTGTGCAGAAGATATCTATTAAGACCCTTACTAACTGTCAGTGACGCACAGCCTACATTGGGCCTTTTAGGCCTTTAAGGCATGAAATTTTATCATGTAGCTTATACAGGATGGAACAAATGAATAGGGTATGAAGGATTTTTTTCTCAAATATATATATCAAGTTTTACTAAAAGGAAATATTATTTCTTTACTAAAGAAACAATAATAACTTTAATCGGATAGCAAAGGTTAAAAACATTACAGTTAAAAAGCACAGGGTCAGGTTAGCTTTTTAATTTTTTTTATATATATTCAATTAAAGTTAATATCTTCAATAATTAAGCTTCTTTTCTGTAACGTTCCATTAGTTAGTCCACTCTGTATAATATTTAGAAGTTTTTTTTTATAACATCAGTAAATATTCACGTGTGAAAGTCACATTAAAATTAGTCCAGACGTTTCGGAGATTAATTTAGGAGATGCAGTTTTATATGCAAATGCATAAAAGTTGTTATTTGGACATTACAAAAGACAATTTAATTTATCTGCATGTATACATAGAATTTTATTCTTTCATACTATTTAATTGTTAATTATGAATAAAGAAAGGTCATATAACGAGTATATTATAATAGTTAATGCAGAAATAAGATAAAATATAATATATAGCTATCGTATAACAACAATCGATCATAACTTTTTACCCTCCACGGCAAAACATCGAGGTTAAGTTAGAATTACAAATGGTGACCATTCGTCATGCCATCGACACTGTACCAACGATATCTAAAAGTTATTTTTCTTCGACTGAAAAAGCTTTGCTATACTATTTATTCTATAAGTTCAAATTTACTCAAACATCTCGAGTTTTAGTTTATTAATTTGATATCTTCATAGCACTTCAATTTAAGTCATATCTAATGAAAAACCTGAACGAATTTTGATGAAATTTAGTAGAAAAGTAGTTCTTTTTTTTATGGGACAAAGGGGGCAAACGGGCAGGAGGCTCACCTGATGGTAAGTGATCACCTCCGCCCATGGACATCTGTAACACCACAGGGCTTGCAGATGTGTTGCCGGCCTTTCAGGAAAGGGAGGGAGGAGGGAGAAAGACGGGAGGAGGGATGGGGAGTGGGCCTCCCGGACTCTCACTTACCGGACGAAACGCGACAGCATAGCTGCCACTTCACGCCGGTCTCCTGTGAGAGAGTGGTACTATACGGGGCGTGCCGGCCCATTCGGCTGCTACCCGAAGGTAACAAGCATGGCAATACCATAATATTATTCAGAATATTGTTGGACACCAGACTGTTGGGCACGCGAGATCCAGACGAAGATTATTCTTTAGGGTTCTTAAAAGTATAGGTAATAAAAGAATTAAATCATGTAATATGTTCATATCCAGAATGTGGGAAGCCATTTTGGTAGAAGTTTTAAATTGAGAATTATTTTTCTCAGATTTTTATTAAAAATAAGAATTATTAAAAAAGCTGTATAGAGTATACAAAGCAGTAATAGTTGAAAAAAAATATAGTAATTATCCATTAAAATGTTACATCTTTAACCTGCACATGCATTATTGAAAAAAAAAACTATATTAAACCAAAAAACCTTTGATTCTAACAAAATTATTTACTCAATACATTTTGGGACGCCCTTTGTATTTAGCACTTTTAATGTCCCACTTTTGGGCACGGGCCTCCCTTCAAAACAATGCCCTATATTATATTATAGTTGTATAGACGTACATACATACTGTTATGAGGTAACGTCACTAGTGTGATGTTACATCACTAGCATACAGAAACGGAGTCGGTCAAGATGGCGTCTCGCATGTGAACCAATATTATCTATACTCTTTGATGTGAACTTAAAAAATAAAATAACTTTAAAATGTAAAAGTTTGTTTTTGAACTTGGTGTCAGAAGTGGTTCGTGATTTGTGTCTTCTATTCGTATTATTACATTGTTATTTGTTATTGTGAAATTCATATTTCATAGTCATGTCTGATGAAAATCAAAAGCCAAAAGGTGATGAATGGCAACGTGGCTCAACAATGGAAAAAATGGCTGCAGTCATTTAAATTTTATCTACGTGCGTCTGGCTTGGATGAAGAGAGTGATGGCAGAAAAGTAGCTTTATTTCTGCATGTCATTGGTGAAAAAGGCGTTGATGTATTCAATACATTTGGAAAAGACGAGGATAACATTAGATACGACGAGCTTATAAAGTTATTTCAAAATCACTTTGCCCCAAAAGCTAACCTCACTTATGAATGTCATAATTTTTTTACATACAAACAGGGTGAAAATGAAACCTTAGACGATTTTGCTTGCACATTAAAATTAAAGTCGCAAAACTGTGAGCTAGGACAGCTGCAAGAACGTCTAGTCAAAATAATGTTTATATGTAATATGCATCAAAAGTACAACTATATTAGAGAAAAATTATTGCTTGAAGATAAGCTGGATCTTGATAAGGCCTTAGAGTTGGCAAAGGCCATGCTTGCTTCCAGACATCAAACAGATGAATTGACAGCAGAACAAAGTTCAATCTTTTATAATACAAGTCAGTCACGATCAAGATCAAAGTCTAATTCAAGGAATGTCAGTCAATATAGTCAGCAGTCAAGACAGGAAGTTTGTACAAGGTGTGGTCAGGTGCATCGTTATAAGTGTCCAGCATTCGGTGTAAAGTGTAGAAAATGTGAAAAAGTCGGTCATTTTGCAGTCTGCTGTCAGTCATTTCAGTCAAAGTCAGTAAGATATGTACATTCAGATAGTAATAAGCAACAGGTGCAATCAGAACAAGATGAATTGTTTATAGGTCATATTCAGTCATCCAAGTCGTTGTCAAGTGAATGGACGATTAATTTATATATAAATAATTCACAAATAAATTGTATTATTGATACAGGCAGTGACGTCAATATTATGTCAAAAAGTGTTTATGATTCACTTAATATGAAAAAATTATTGTTTAAAACTGATGTAAAAATGAAGTCATATACTGGTAATAGTCTAGAGGTACTAGGTCAACAAAATTTAGAGTGTAAATTTCAATTTAATGATGTCTATATGTCAAAACAAATTAATTTTATAATTGCAAATGTGAATTCTCCAACTGTATTAGGTAAACTTACTTGCTCAGAAATTGGATTAATTAAAAGAGTTTTCTGTGTAGACACTACAAGCATGCAAATGTCAGAAAGTGATAATAGTCAAATGTTTCCTGAAACAAGTCAAAATGAGTCAAAATCAAGTTCAGTAATATGTCCTAAAGTAATAAAAAGTCAATCACAGTCATTTTCATTAGAGTCAAGTCAGTCACAAAATATAAATTTAAGTAAACTTGTTGAATGTAATAATTCTGTTTTTACCGGTCTTGGTTGTCTTCCTGGGGAGTGTCACATAAGTATAAATCCGGAGGTCAAGCCAAAAGTCGATGCTCCAAGGAAGGTACCATTTGCGTTACATCATCGACTTCAACAAGAACTTGAGAAGATGGAAAAAATGGATGTCATTACCAAAGTCACAGAGCCTACTGAATGGGTGAGTTCTTTATTATTAATAGAAAAGAAAAATGGTCAATTAAGGGTATGTCTAGACCCCCGTAATTTAAATCAGGCAATTAAGAGGACTCATTATCCTATTCCATCAGTAGACATTGTCCGTGCTAAGGTGGCTGGTGCAAGATTCTACTCCACCTTGGATGCGAGTAGCGGATTTTGGATGTGTAAATTGAGTGAGAAGAGTTCTTACCTTACAACTTTCAATACACCTTTTGGACGATACCGTTTTAAACGTCTTCCATATGGAGTCAGCTGTGCTCCTGAGTATTTTCACAGAATTATGACTGAAATATTTGGTGACATACCAGGGGTGGCAGTATACAGCGATGATATATTAGTCAGTGGTAAAACACTACAAGAGCATAATGAGCGTCTTAATATAGTATTTAATAGAGCAAAGGAATATAATGTCAAGTTTAATAAAGAAAAATGTTCATTTACCAAGGAAAGTATTAAATATCTGGGTCATATTTTTTCAGCAGATGGAATCACAGCTGATCCGGACAAAGTCAGAGCAATCAAAGACATGCCTTCTCCTACCTGTTTAAAGGATTTACAAAGATTTCTAGGCATACTTAATTATTTATGTCCTTTTATTAAGAATATGGCAGGTGAGACAGAAATTCTACGTCAATTATTAAAAAAAAAAACTGATTGGCAGTGGACTGCCAATCATGAAACAACCTTTATTCGTCTGAAGCAATTAATATGTCAAGTTCCAGTGTTGTCACATTTTAATGTTCATGATCCTATTGTACTACAAAGTGATGCTAGTAAGAGCGCTGTTGGAGCGGTGTTATTACAAAATCAACATCCAGTATATTATGCTTCAAAAACTTTAACAGAGACACAACAGAAAATGGCTCAGATAGAGAAAGAACTTTATTCAATAGTTTTTGCTTGCATTAGGTTTCATCAATTTATATATGGACAAACTGTAACTGTAGAGACAGACCATGCTCCTTTAATAACATTGTTTAAAAAATCTTTAGTCGAGGTTCCAACACGCCTCCAAAGAATGATGTTGAAGATACAACCCTATAGTCTAAATGTAGTTTACAAAAAAGGTAGTCATATGTACATTGCTGATACCTTGTCAAGAGCAGCACTTCCTGAAACAAGTTCAGATGAATTAGATGATGATGTTATTGTTCATGTAAATTTACTGATTAAGTCATTACCAGTCTCATCAGAACGTCTACAGTGGTTAATCAATGGCACTAATGAAGATGAAAGTCTGCAAATTTTAAAAAAAATACTGTAAAGAAGGATGGCCGTCATGTAAAACTCAAATTCACCAAGATTTGCATGAGTATTGGCAGTATCGATTTGATTTACATACAGAAAATAATTTAATTTTCAGAAGTAATAGCATAGTCATACCTAAAAAATTAAGGCCAGACATTTTAAAAATAATACACAGTGGTCATCTGGGAATTGAAAGGTCCAAAGCGTTTGCTAGAGGACATGTATTTTGGCCATTTATGTCAACTGATATAAAAAACATTGTTCAGTCATGTCATATTTGCTTGTCACATAGAAGCTCATATGCTCCGGAACCACTTCTTCCACATGATGTTACTTTATTTCCGTGGGAAAAAGTTGGTGTTGATTTTATGGATTATAAATCTAAAAAATACATAGTAGTACAAGATTATTACTCAAATTATATTGAATTAATGACAGTGGCCAGTACTAACGCCAAAACAGTAATTGTATGTCTTAAAAGTATCTTTAGCAGACATGGTATTCCAGTGGAGTTATTCTCTGACAATGGGCCGCCATTTAATTCGGCAGAGTTTAAAAATTTTATTTGGGAATGGGGAATAAATCATAATACGTCAAGCCCCTACATACCAAGGTCAAATGGGTTGGTAGAATCGGCAGTAAAGATATGTAAACGTTTTCTTACCAAGTCAGAAGAGTCAGGGACAGATCCATATCTGGCTTTGCTTCAATTCAGGAATACACCTAGAGGAAATCTACCATCTCCGGCACAATTATTAATGTCACGTTCACTTAGAACACAATTACCAACAGTCACAAAAAACTTAGTACCAAGAACAGTTAACTTTAAACAATATGTAAAAGCAAAGGAAGAAAATAAAAATAAAATGAAGAATTACTATGACAGAAAGACTAAATCATTACCGGAACTACAAGAAGGAGATGAAGTCTATTTTAAGAAAATGCCAAATAGTCCATGGATTACAGGTACAATAAGGTCCAAATGTGATCAGCCTAGATCTTATACTGTCGAAGGGTCAGATGGATTCATAGGAAGGAGAAACAGACAGCATATTTTGAAGCCTCCGCAGTCACCTCAAACAGTATCTCAAGATATGTTTCAAAGTCCAAATATCAAGACATCTGATAATTCTCATACAGTAGCACCGTCTATTGAAGAGCGTACAACTCCAGTTGAAAGACGCACTAGGTACGGAAGAGTAATAAGACCACCAAGACGGTTACATTTTGATAATTAAATAATTAAGTTTAATGTTAATGACGAAGTTAATGAAAAAAAAAAAAAAAAAAAAACATTAGCAATGACTGTGAAGGACGGATTGATTTAGTTAAGTTTAGAATATATATATATATAGATTGATACTTAGTTCAGCAAACTGCCTTATTTTTAGTTATTTAAACAGTCTTTAATGTTAAGAGTTATAGTCAGTAAGTTAAGTCAATTTATGTAAACTGTCTCATACTGTATAATTATCATTATTTAATTTTTTATAATAAGGAGGATGTTATGAGGTAACGTCACTAGTGTGATGTTACATCACTAGCATACAGAAACGGAGTCGGTCAAGATGGCGTCTCGCATGTGAACCAATATTATCTATACTCTTTGATGTGAACTTAAAAAATAAAATAACTTTAAAATGTAAAAGTTTGTTTTTGAACAAAGGGGGCAAACGGGCAGGAGGCTCACCTGATGGTAAGTGATCACCTCCGCCCATGGACATCTGTAACACCACAGGGCTTGCAGATGTGTTGCCGGCCTTTCAGGAAAGGGAGGGAGGAGGGAGAAAGACGGGAGGAGGGATGGGGAGTGGGCCTCCCGGACTCTCACTTACCGGACGAAACGCGACAGCATAGCTGCCACTTCACGCCGGTCTCCTGTGAGAGAGTGGTACTATACGGGGCGTGCCGGCCCATTCGGCTGCTACCCGAAGGTAACAAGCATGGCAATACCACAATATTATTCAGAATATTGTTGGACACCAGACTGTTGGGCACGCGAGATCCAGTCGAAGATTATTCTTTAGGGTTCTTAGAAGTATAGGTAATAAAAGAATTAAATCATGTAATATGTTCATATCCAGAATGTGGGAAGCCATTTTGGTAGAAGTTTTAAATTGAGAATTATTTTTCTCAGATTTTTATTAAAACTAAGAATTATTAAAAAAGCTGTATAGAGTATACAAAGCAGTAATAGTTGAAAAAAAAAGTAATTATCCATTAAAATGTTACATCTTTAACCTGCACATGCATTATTGAAAAAAAAAACTATATTAAACCAAAAAACCTTTGATTCTAACAAAATTATTTACTTAATACATTTTGGGACGCCCTTTGTATTTAGCACTTTTAACGTCCCACTTTTGGGCACGGGCCTCCCTTCAAAACAATGCCCTATAATCTATATTATATTATAATTGTATAGACGTACATACATACTAGTATATTACACGCGGGTTGACCTATTTAAGTAATTGAGTATTTTTTATTGACTTTCTAATATTATTAAAAGTATATTTAAGTTTTATGTGGTGTTTATCATTAATGTAACACTGTTCACAAGAAAACATAAATATTGTATTTGCTTTTATATCTAGTGTAAATAAGTGTTGGTAAACCTAAATTAAATAAATAAATTATAATATTATACTTGTTACTTACTTCCTTATTAAAAAAATATAAATACGGATTGAAATATGTAGCTTTATATCCTTAGTAAGGTTTAATTAATTTCAAAGGCTGGTATCGGTGATTCATGGCTGATTCCGCAAGCCTTCTTTTTGCATGTTCCCGATACTTTGTACTTTCAATTAGAATGAGATTTATGTAGCAAGTGGGTGAAGTTACATTAACATTACATAGAATGTTAATTAAATTATTATTAACCAGTTATTTAGTACAATTTTTTGCATATATGGTTAGTCTCCATGAGGTTAGTCGTTGTGGCCATCAGTGAAGAGAACATTATCAGTACATTAGTATATATGAATAAAATTAAAGTGTCTGTTTGTAATCTATACTAATATTATAATATTATAAAGAAGTAAAGTTTGTGTGTTTGTATATTTGTTAAATTGTAAGGGGTAATCTCGGGATCTACTGAACCGATTTTAAAAATGCTTTCACCAATAGAAAGCTACATTATTGCTGAGTGTCATAGGATATATTATAAAAAACCGAAAAATAAAAAGGCTTTTACGTGGTAGTCCGTTTTGCAAAGTGAATCGGAGAAAAAACGGTCGAATGAAAGCGTTTCTTACGCGATTATATATGGAAATTACGTCATTTTTAAACTATACTAAAGAGGTTACACCATACAGAGGTTTCAAATAAACAGCTTTTCACTATATGCATATGAAAGTATATACGGTACTTACATAAAAAATCAATTTTTAAAATTTTTTACTGTTTGCCTGTCTTAACGTAGGCTGCTTTTATTAGAAAATACTAAAAAACTGTTTAATTTATTTTAAGCGGGCTGGGTTTGCTAACTAACTAACTATAGATAAAAATACGAGTTGTAGAGTTTAAACTCCCTTTACTTTGTTTTCCAAGTATTGCCACCACTGGGCTACCACTATTTCATTTTATATGTTATATTTCTTTAAAACGGCATACAAAATTACAAATATAAATAAATAAATATGTTGGGACATTATTACAACAGCGCTATATAGTTCCGTAGTAAGAGGTTGGTGTTACGGATACCAGATAGTTGGTATGCGACACATATAAATTTTAAATATAAACATCCATGACTCGAAACAAACATTCGTGTTTAACAATGAATGAATGCCCCCAGCGAGACTCGAACCCGCGACCGCTGGCGCAGAAAGTCGGATCACTACCAACTGAGCCAAACGAGCCGTCAAATATCTAAAATACCACAATTAAATACATTTTTAATTAATGTGCTCTTTTAAACTACTCCTTTCCATATTCTAGGTATACTGCACTTCTTTGTTCAATGAAATAATATTCTACAATTTTCAGTAAATCTGTCCCATTAACTGCAAAAATGTCATTTTTGTACGGTCCTTTGCGCTATACAATATCTGAAGTTTTCTGGACCATTTGCCTAACAAACAGCGTTTAAGCTTGAGTTTCTTCTAGTTAAAAGTTTTTATAAGTTTAATCTTACAATAAAAGTCTTGATTAAATCTAATATTTATTTAAAAAAGTATAGGAAACGTTATGAAATTACAAAAATAATAATATTTACACTAATATTATAAAGGGGTGTAGTTTGTTTGTTTGAACGCTCTAATCTCATTCCGATTTGAAAAAATATTTTTGCATTATTTAGAAGCCCATTTAATGAGGATTATTACATTAAGCTACATATTATTATAACTTATATTGTGTAAACTATTTAAATCTAATTCATACTGACCATTGTCACGTACTTAGGGACGAAGAGTCGCTAGTACATAATATTATTAATATAATGAACCAAAGATTTAAAAAAGTGCTATTTAATTTCGAATTGTGCGCTTTTGGTTGTGACATTACAGACATTAAATGTGTATCTTCATTTTTTGTGTATCAAAAATATTTTTATACATAACACTCAATACATCCAATATATAAAAATCTCATGTGTTGTCACAGTGTTTGTTATCGAACTCCTCTGAAACGGCTTGACCGATTTTTATGATTTTTTATGTATATTTAGTAGGTCTGAGACTATTCTCAGTATATGACTAATATCATAGGTTTTTTTTATTTACCTAGATGATAGGGGATCTCTAGATTTTTATTTTTTATTTTTAGACCATATTTTGATTTTTACTAACGACTCACTCTCGACTCGCTTCGCTTGAGTTCGTCGATTTAGCGCGAGCATAGCCGCGGGTTCCGCTGGTAACATATAGAAAATTCGTGATACAAATGTTTTGCCTAGTTTAATTTAGTTCAAATACTTTCATCACCAACTATATTTGTTTATAATCTACGAGTCTCTCATATAACGTATTCCCTTCATAAATTCTATACCAACGAAGTTAGTGTGATTTAGAATTCTATTATAAAATATCAGTGACCTCAATGGTTGGTGGATTTTGTTAACAATGGAATTCAATATATTGCAGAATATATTGTAAGTTGCAACGAAGCTGACTTCGATATTAAGTTACGTGTTCACCGAAATCTCCACAGTCGATGTTGGACTTACACTATAGTTGGGTTTAGTTGAAATTTTCTGATTTTTCCTTATAAGAAGTAAGTATTGATTTTAGAAACTACTAGCGACTTGGCCCCTGGGAACCCCTTTTAATACAATCTTTTTTTTTTCTCTCTTTATTTTTAAAGAGGGTTTTTTCACAAAGTGAATATGTCACCCTCATCATTGCTTACAAGTAAAGTACAATCTTTGAATGTCTTACTTATTTATATCTAATCAAAAGCCAAAAAATAAGTTTCAAGCTTCTAGCTTTAAAAATGACGTAATTTTCATACAATCTTTTATTCCCTATTTCAACCCATTACAGGCCTTTTTTCGCTTCGAAAGTACTTTGTCCCTTCTCAAGCTCTACACTATCAGTGTACCAAATTTAATATAAAACGATTAAGTAGTTTTGGTGTGAAAGCGCGACAGACAGACGGACAGAGTTACTTTCGCATTTATAATATTATAAGTAGTATAATACCATAGTATTAGTAGTATTAGTTATTTATTTGTCGCGTAATAGAGTGTGAATCCGTCATGAAAGTACGTTTGTAACATGCTTTACTACAGCGTATACAGAGTATAAATTTACAACTTTTAATAATTAGATGACAAGAACAGTTTGTTGCAAATTTTAATGTATCAGAGAGAGAGACAAAGCAGTTTTAGGAAAGGATTAGAAATTACTATATACTCGTAAGTTTTGAATTTTTGGTACTCGAATGTTTCATATTTACGCATACAAAAAGACCGGCAGTGTATCGAGAGATCAGTGAATTCCGGAGTTAAGACTGAGAAGAAATATTAGAAAGTGAAAAAATGAAGAAGAGATGTGTGAAGAAGAAGAGAGAAAAAATTGGTTCACATAATACTTTCTTAGATTTATGCGAATATTCGACATTATAAATGAAACTACCTTCATCACGGGTATCTCCCGTGACCATGATTGCTGTAAAGCATTCGAAACGTCGGGAATTAAAAATCAAAATAAATCGACAGCGACAAAATCCGAAAAGGTGGTTTCATTTATAATAAGAGAAAATATTATTGGGTACTTTGATGCCATTACTGTCTGTAACAAGTATATAAACCTCTGAGACGTCAAATACCTTAGTCTCACCCGTGGCCATGATTGCTGTAAAGCATTCGAAACGTCGGAAACCAAAAATTAAAAGTAAATCTGCGAAAAAATCAGAAAAGATTGTTTCATTCATTTATATAAAAAGAGGTTAAAATGAAGGGTACAGGGGCATAACAAGGAATGTCACATAAAATTAAAAAGGTTAAAAAGTATGGGAACATGTAGATTTTGCCACGTATTATAGATTGCAATGTTAATTTAAAAAATAATTTTCTAAGATATAATGTTTCACTTTCCAAAAAATTACAATGAGTACTATCTGATCCATAAGAGATATTCTATTTCTTAACTGAGTCTAGCAATAGTTAAATAACTTAGATTTTTCACAGAACCTTTGAAAAGTACTATGGAATAATTAATGGAAAATTATTTTATTAATTTACAAGGATGATAGGAATCTTAAGCTGTAATGTCAATGAATTATTTTATGACTGACTAGCGACTCTGGCTTCTTACGTTTGTACTTTTTAGGCGGAGCCCAAATTCTTTTTCTTTATAACTCCTACTCTATTTTTTTAACCTAAGTTAATCCTTATAAAGCCAGCTATCTGTTATCAAGATCCCGTTAAAATCTGTTCAGCCATTTTAGATTTTAGTTAAAATATCTGTAATATTAGAGATATTTTGAAGTGCACGCGCGTGTACGCGCAGAAACAATCACACTTTCTATTATTTTCTCGTATAACTCCCCTGAAAACACAGGAGTGAAACACCGCTGACTTACTCTGGACCATTACAGGACTTCGTAAATCTCAATAACTAAATATAGCCCGACTCACGGCTCAAACCCAGCTCCTCCAATCCTGCAGTTAGGCATTCGGTATTTTGTTCTATATGATGAAACAAATCACACTGTCATTATAGACTAATTGAAGAGCTTAGTTTTGCTATTCTAATTAGCAGAAACCAATTAAGCTTGACCTTGTTATTACAATATATATAATAGGAACACCAACCTCAATATTCTCAAGGTAGCTTAACGAACGATATTATCCTTCTAAATGAAGAAGGCACGGGAGACATTATCTGTCTGTACACATCTACATACATAAATATAATAAAATTCTAACTTAGTTGAATCTGTACATTGAATATTTTTTGGCAAATGTAATTGAAATTGTAATTATTAAAGATACAAAGGCCGAATCAATAGTATCTAAAAATTCTGTTTGACTGTGATCGTATGACGAGAAAACCATTAGACAGAATTTGATGAAATTTGATATAATGGTAACTGGTTATCCGGATCAATATATAGGATACTTTTTACTACTGGAATATATCTCATTCCTGAGAAATCCGAGCGGAGCGACGGTGATTCACAAGTAATGCATAAATATAAGCAATTGTACTCTAATTCAATTCAATTCTTTTGTTTAATGGCTTCATAGCGTGCCAGTTGAGCACAGATTATTTCTCCAATGTCACGTAGAATAGAGAAGACACGAAGGAGATTGGTCGGTAACATTTAATTTTTTTTGAATAAGGGAAGTAAATTCTAACTAAACCTACAACAACAGACAGCACAGTTAGTATTTACACATAGACCTTAATTATAAAAAAAAATGGTAATTGTACTCTATCTATCCCTTTCATTCTCAAAGTTAACAATACGACACGAATTAGAGATGTCAGTCACAGTACTGAGGATTTTACGTGCTCGACAATGCATGAGGGTATAATGCCAATGAAATATCGGCTGTTACGAAGAATTTATTACAAGAAAAATAAAAGAAGTTTATTTAAATGTTAGTGTATTAAAAACGCATCAGCATATATAGGTCTTAAAGTCATTGTTGATATTATAATTTCTTTTTGTTTTATGTACTTAATGGATTTTTTTTTCTTATTTTTTATTATAAAATATGTGCTTAATTTTTTTATTTCCGTTTTCAGAATTTTTTTGTGTATATTGTATTAGTGAGAACTTGTTAATGTGTTGTCTTATTTTTATTTATAACTATATTCACCCTCGCCTATTTCGTCCCTAAGTGTGTTTAATTAATGTGTTGTATAAAATTCACACAAATAAGATATTTTCCCGCAGTAACGACTCGTTTAGCTCAGTTGGTGATCCTACTTTCTGTGCCAGCGGTCGCGGGTTCGAGTCCCGCTGGGGGCATACATTTGCTAATCACGAATGTTTGTACTCCAGTCATGGGTGTATATATTTATAATATGTATGTATTTAAAATTTATATGTGTAGTGTATCAACTATCTGGTATCCGCAACACAAGCACGTTACGTAGCTTACTGCGGAACTAGATGGCGCTGTTGTAATAATGTCCAAACATAAGATAAAAAAAATAAAAAAGTAAAAATTTTAATAAGTATTCTATATGTTGATCCGAATAACCAGCTCTCATCTTATCAAATTTCATCCAAATGTAGCGAGTAGTTTTCTTGTGATACAGACCATTATAAAAGTCTGCAGCTCTTTTAACGTGTCACTGCTGGGCACAGGCCTCCCTCAGTACGAGGGGGATCAGGTCATAGTCCACCGCGCTGGCCTAGTGCGTGTTGGCGGACTTCATATGTCTTTCAAAAACTTGCTCGTTTTGTCAGACATGCAGGTTTCCTCACAATGTTTTCCTTCACCGTAATACAAGTGGTAATCATAATAGAAATGATTCGCACATTAAAATATCAGAGGTGCGAGACCCGGATTTGAACCCGCATCACTCGGCTATCCAAGCGAGCGTGTTACCGCTGGACTACCTCTGCTTTTTACACAATTATACAAAAAATCTGAAAATTATACATTCGACCTCTCTATAGAAAATTATGATTAATTCAATTAGATTTCTAAAAATATTAATTGAACTGATTAAACTCACATAGAATTTGATAGATTAGTATAGTAGTAGATTTAAATCATATTATCCTGTTTGAATAAATAATTAAATGCACACAAAAAATATTCTTTTAAATAGCAAGTAAATTTCTTCAATAGAAGTAATTTATAAATGTAAAGCATAGACGAATATATCATAATTTATAAAGAAATAAATCTCCATCTAGTTCTTTGGTAAGCTACGAGGCTTGTGTTACGGGTACCATATAGTCAATATAATAAACATGTATAAATTTTAAATAATATGTATATTATAAATATAAACATTAAACACTCATGACTGGAGTACAAACATTCGTGCTCAACAAACGAATGCCCCCAGCGGGACTCGAATCCGCGACCGCTGGCGAAGAAACCAACTGAGCCAAACGTGTCGTCATAATTTGTAAAGACAAGTGAACTAACAAAGGAAAGCGTAGATCAATAGACTCGCCTATTCAAGAGAAGAGACGAAACTTACTCGAGCGAGTCACACAAACTAAGTTATCTAAAATGTAATAATATCACATCAATATCTTATTGACTGGAAATTTATAGGGATTCGGGATTCCTATATAAAGTTTTAGACCAAGTCAGTTTGACTGGTGTAAAGTAAGATACGGTAATTGCACGTTCACGTTTTATATATATTAGAGACTAATGCTCTCTCCACTCAAGTTTGTCCTTACGTTAGTATTCGTTTCTCAGAGACGAATTATTTTCATGTCCTATATTGATCCTAATAATCAGCTATCATCATACCAAATTTTATGAATATCTGTTCAGTGGTTTTCTCGAAATGCCGTCATAGACAGACGGATAAACAAAAATTCTAAATTAATAATAGATTCACCTTCTGCATCTATAACATTGAATATATCAAGAAGATTTTTAAAAAAATATTTAATCATTTAAATTTTATTATAATTATATATAATCTACATATATTTTAATTCGTTACACGGTAGTGTAACTGTGGGTTTGATAAAAATATTAAACCATTGATTACAGAACTTATTGATAGATTTTTGCAAAAATCTAATTTAATGCTTACTATGATAAAATATCCTATTTTTCTAGCTTTATAGTTTTTCTAGGCTTATAACGATAATATGTATTTAGCTGCTCATAATTTGAAATATTTCTTTAATTTATTACATAAAAGATAGTATTTTTACTACATTGTCAAATACCGAGTGCTAATACGGTGTACACCTTTTTGAGGGTAATTAAAAGCCGAGGTGTTTCGCCGAGATAAAATAACGTAAATCAGTGCTGAATTATACAGCGCTTTGTTCTCCTTAAGAGGTGCAAATTTTAATTCATGATAACCATTATTTGTAGGTATTTGTTAAAAATGTATAAATTAACTTGTAAATGCATTAACAACTTAATTAATAATACGTAATATGGTCAGTACCTTTGTTTTTGTTAAGAAATGCATAATTTACGTTTATCACAAGTAATTATGTGGAACTCAGTGCCTAGAAAAGCAAGTACTACCCACTTAAACCCAACAGAACCACCCCCGTTTTAAGGAGGTGTCGCAGGATCGGTTGCGCATTCAACCAAAACGCATCGAGAGCCCAGCAGCACTGCCGAAGCAGACCGCACTGTCACGGCCAAGGAGTTGCTCCACAGTTCACTCTGCTATCAGAGAAGTAACAGGAGTAACCTGCATGGCACAACGCCCAAGTAGGCCTTGCCTGCTTGTTTTTTGGCTTTGCGTCCGGCCGGATTGCCAGCTGCTATTGAGTTTCCCCACCTTTTTGGGCACCTCTTTGACCTGTTATGGCAGACAGGTAAGTACCTAATTGAAACAAGTCTAAGTCACTCGTTGATAAATAAAGCGTAAATGGGAAAACATATATATTTAAATAACATTCATAATTACTTGTTTATAGACATAATTTTATCTCCTCTGAGTATAATCAAGCGCCAGCTGGTGTAACATAATATAATTAATAAAATATTATAAATCAACAGGGAGTATTCAAACGTTCATTTTGCTCAAATACTAGCAGTAATTTTTGGTTAGTGCAACTTTAGTTTTGCCAAAATTAATTATATATAATTTGTTACATTTTGATTATAAAACGGACGCTTTAGGTTGTTTTTAGATGTATCTATGGAATTTTTGGTAGTAGCTTATGTCCTGTCTCAGGCTCTAGACTATCTGTGTACCAAATGTCATTTAATTCGGTTCAGTGGTTTTGGCGTGAAAGCGCGACAGACAGACAGACAGAAAGTTACTTTCGAATTTATAACATAGTAACGAAATAACAGATGTGCATTTTTCAAATGAAATATAACATAAAACGTGAGTAACGTTTAATGATATAGGCTTGGATCTTATTACGTTTAATTACTTTCTAAGAAGCCCCTTCACTGTTCTTATAAGATGTCTGCGAAACCGACATCAATAATATTTAATAATAAACTTTTGTTTCTATGAAATGATTAAATTGCTATCGAAAACAAGTAATATGATATTTAATACTACAACTTTGATTATATTGATTGTATTGTACTTTGATAGTATTGTAGTGGTATTTGTACCTTGTGAAATTAATTTCTCGAATATCTAACATGAAAATATTATATATTATTACTTCTATTGTATTTGCTAACTTAAGTAGTTGTTTTTTAATATTTGCTATATAATTCTGCATTATTTTTTATAGTAGTAACTGGGTGAAGCTCGAGTACTCGCAGTACCAACGTCGCGGGTTCAAATCCCGTTGGAGGTATCCGTTTGTGGTATAACTACGAGAGAACACTTCAGTCATTGGTGTTTACTATTTAATTTAATTGTAAAATTTGACGATTTTAAGTGCCCGTAAGGGCCTATGAAATAAAGTAATTCTGATTCTGATTCTATAATTTTAATTATATTATGTATGTACTTAAAGTTATATACCCACACATATGTAGTGTATCAACTATCTGGTATCCATAACTCAAGCCTAGGTTTTCTCAGCCATACAGGTTTACTCACAATGTTTTCCTTCACCGTAAGCAAGTGGTAATCAGGATAGAAATTATTCGTACATGAAAATATCAGAGGCGCGAGACCCGGATTTGAACCCGCATTACTCGGTTATATAAGCGAGCGCGTTACCGCTGGGCTACCACTGTCTTAGCATATTAATATATTATTATATTCATTAACAATATCTGCTTTCTCATTCCAGTTCGTTAAGTAGTTCTGAATATGGGATAACTGAGTAACCATATATTACATGAGCTTTTTGACCGACTTCAAAGGCGTCTTCGGCTTACGCTCGAGGAGGTACTCAATTCGAGTGTAGTACATTTTTTCGTGTGTATGTTATACGATATCTTGGTTTGTAAATAATTAATTTAAACTTAGTATACATTGATTAGGCCTAAGAGGTCTTATATTTTAAGAAAAATCCGGTTAAGTATAGAATAATAATATTTTACATATAAAGTGTTTTTATACCTTTACGATTAATACATTGAATATTTTGTGGCAATTGTAATTGAAATAGCTCTTATTAAGTCTGTTTGTGACCGCATCACGAGAAAACTATTAGACAAATTTTGATAAAATTTGATTTGATGATGATCTATGCATACACTTTAGCACTATAATATACCCCGCGCATCTGCGCGATGGTTAGTCTCAATGAGATTGGCCACCGTGGCTGAAATCGGTCGATAGGACATCATGTCCCAAGAAAAAAAGTACATTCAAAAATTTTCAGTTACTTCTTAAAGCTGAAAATTCCGAAAATAAATTGTTATTTTAAAAAAGTCTTTCTTATGACCATGATTGCTATAAAGCATCCCTAACGTCGGGAATCAAAAATCAAAATGTATTCGCGGGAAAATACAATAAAATTTATGAGTTTTATTTAACGTCAAATATTCGTGTAAATTAAAGACGGTTTAAGCTCGTAGCTTAAGTTAATTAACTGGCTTAAACAATCTAGGTATGAAAACAATTTAATTAGTTAAAATATAATAAATACGTTCAAAAATGTTTTTAGTGTTCGAGTACTCTTGAATGAATTTAAAATAATTAATAATAGAATTACTAGCGTAAAGGATATTTTATCAAATTCTCTTCTCATCTATACGTACAAAATTGAAGTGTCTGTTTTTAATTTCAAATTAACAGCTTTTCACTAAATGCATATAAAAGTATATACGGTACTTACATCAAAAAATCTATTTTTAAAATTTTTGCCTGTTTGTTCCAGCTAACCTCTGAAACGGCTGGACTGATTTTGACGGGACTTTCACTCGCAGATTGCAAATATTACAAGTAGTAACTTAAGCTACTTTTATTTTATAAGAAAATTATAAAAATTGTTTAATTTATTTTAACTTACGCCCAACGAAGCAGACCGGGTTAGTTTTACATAGAAATGTAAGAACACTTCTATACTTCACATATCTAACTAACGATTTACCCTCGCGTCCCTAGGGTTATTCTTAACATACAGTTTATTACTTCACTTTAACTTCAACTTTTCGGGTAGAGCGTGCCGATGTAGTATTTTAAGTACTGATTTCAATCAAAGTTATTAAACTTCTTACAACTCCCTTTATCAAAATAAAAATAGCCTATGATACTATTATTATTACGTACATATAAATATAAATATGTTGTATATGTACATGTACAGTGTTAAAAGCAGTGGTAGCCCAGCGGTAACGTGCTCACTTGGATAACCGAGTGATGCGGGTTCAAATCCGGGTCTCGCACCTCTGATATTTTCATGTGCGAATCATTTCTATGCTGGTTACCACTTGTCTTACGGCGAAGGAACACATCGTGAGGAAATCTGCGTATTTTAGAAAACCTAGCAAGTTTTCGAAAGACATGTGAAGTCCGCCAACACGCACTAGGCCGGCGCGATGGACAATGGCCTTAACCCCCTTGTACTGAGAGAGGCCCACGCCCTGCAGTGGGATGTTAAAAGGGCTGAAGACACATGTACATGTACCTACATGTCTTCCTCTTTCATAGTTTAATCTATCCTTGCGTAAAAAATATAATTAAATAGTTTCTATCTACAGCTTCGTCCAATCTTATCGAAATCAGTCCAGCGGTTGGCACGTGAGCGGTATAGACAGATTTACTTTTATTTTTATATTATTGGAACGGATATATTTTTCGTATTATTTTTTGACTAACAATTACACTATAACAATAAGTATAAATTTCTCAAAAATTAGATGTTTCCTCAATAAAAAGTAACCTTTAAGTTGATCCGTATAACCAGATAACCAAAATTCATCAAAATCTGTAGAGCGGTTTTCTCATAATGCTCGGACAGACAGACATAAAGACAGACAAACATTCTAAAAACTATACATTTGGCATCTATATCTATAATACTTAATAACTATTTAAATAAAATTTTCCCAAAAAAAACGACTCAGGTGTAAGTTTAAATGATAGAATAAGTTTCTACCTTTATTTCTCTTGCTGGTTTGCTACCAAAAGAACTAGTTGAGTTCTTGTGACATTGAATGTTTTTGTATATCAGACGTAAGTTATGAGTCAAAGCTGTCTGGCACCTAAGTACAAACTCGGCCAAAATTGCTTCTCTTCGTGCATGCTGATGTGGTAAGGCTTGGTGTAATTTGTTGGCAAGTTTCGTTGTTACCTAATTCAATAGCTATATGTATTATATCATTATAATATATAAGAAAGATAACTTCTTAACATTTCTACTGTGATATTTAAGCATTTACTAATACTTTGTTATGAAATTTTGATATTTATATAAGTACTAGCATACAAATTTTCATAAAAATAGATCAAGCCATTTCAGAGAAGAAGACGAGTGCGGGTTTCCTTACAGTTTTCTGAAGTACAGCCTTTCTTTTTTAAATAAAGGATTTTTTGGTTACTAATTTTCATTACATGTCTAATCATTTTTGACTGAGGAATTCTTGAATAGCTATCAACTTTAATGCATAATATACAATTTTAACTTCATTTATATATCTTGAAAGCCTTTTGTACGTACTTTATTACAGAGAAAAGATAAAATAAAAAAAACAGATAAGCATTTTAAGCGAGGAATATCTGGAATCACGTCGTAGGTAATAGAAAAAATACTACGTGTAAGGGCCTAACCGGATTTCGAAAGCAAGTTGGTACACCTTACTATGACACACATTATTTTTTATTTTGACATCCACGCAAACAAATTCGCGGGCACAGGTAGTCACTACATACTATAAAACAAATTTCTTCGCCGCGTCTGTCTGTCTATTTGCGATAAACTCAAAAACTATGCCACCGATTTCCATGCAGTTTTCACCAAAGGATAGAATGGTTTTTGAATAAAGTTTTAGTATATAATTTGTCAAGTTTTTGTATACATTTACTACCGGAACCCGAGGCTTCGCTCTCGTTAAACCTAGGGAAGAGTCCGAGCAAAGTAAGGGCGAGTAGCTAGTATATTATAAATATGTTTTGCTAATACTTTCTTAGATTTACGCGAATATTCGACTTTATAAATGAAACTACATTTTCGGATTTTGTCGCGGATTTATTTCGATTTTTAATTCCCGATGTTTCGAATGCTTTACAGCAATCATCGTCACGGGAGAGACTCTCAAAATCCGAAAAGTTAGTTTCATTTATTATATTTTGCTAGTAAAAGCTGTCACTTCTAACTTATACCACACACCTGTAACTTAACCTCGTCCTTTAGAAAAATATTGAAAGTAAATAGACATTAATATTCCTTTCTGCTTCGACTGAACTATAATATAATTATGCTATTATTTTTTATGAATAATATTATTTTTTATAAAATAACGTGTTTTTTTTTCACAAGACAGCACAAAAGTAATGTGTATACGTAAATGTTACTTTTGTGAGAGATTGGTTATTGTACTAGGATTATCATATAGTTACAGGACATAGAACAAGAGTGTAATATATTGATACAAAAAGACAGTGTGATTAATATAAAAAATAAATATATATATAAGCGCAGGACGGCTAATATCAGAAGTAGGTCGTAGATGTGGGCGTGATCGTTAGTGTCTTTTGGGAAACACAGTGCATAAATTACTAAATTTAACTTAACACACTCATAACTAAGTAGAACGTAAACACATTAAAACATTATATTATCAATTATAGTTCCATTATTCGGATATAAGTAATTCGTCGATGATACGTGGTGCATCGGCGGTCCAAATCTGACATTCCCCTTTTTGTCTTTCAAAATAGTTCTCTAATTTAATTTCTTTTTAAAACATGCCAGTTTGTATCACCTTGCTACCATCGCTTCGACGCTTTACAAGAGTGCGCTGTCAAAGCTTGATTTCACACTCTTATCCGATAAGCTTACCCAACATCTCCAGATGGCGCACTGAGTGCGCCGTCACGGCCGGACTGACATTCGACCGTCCTCGGGCGATCATTTATTGAAGCCATTGCAAAAGCAGGAACGACGCTCGCCCATCCTGTCACTCAGGAACAATCTAACTCTCTGTTATATTCGTACCGTACGTAAATACCAATTTATTATGAAAGCATGTATCCTTTCGACCATCTCAACTTATGGACCGGATGACATCTTTCCAAACCGTGAGCGTGAACCGGACGAGTGTGTCCCTTCGACTATCCCAAAACATGGGCATAGACCGGACGACACTGTCCCTTCGACCACCTCCAAACCGTGAGCGTGGACCGGACGAGTGTGTCCCTTCGACTATCCCAAAACATGGGCATAGACCGGACGACACTGTCCCTTCGACCACCTCCAAACCGTGAGCGTGGACCGGACGAGTGTGTCCCTTCGACTATCCCAAAACATGGGCATAGACCGGACGACACTGTCCCTTCGACCACCTCGAAACCGTGAGCGTGGACCGGACGAGTGTGTCCCTTCGACTATCCCAAAACATGGGCATAGACCGGACGACACTGTCCCTTCGACCACCTCCAAACCGTGAGCGTGGACCGGACGAGTGTGTTCCTTCGACTATCCCAAAACATGGGCATAGACCGGACGACACTGTCCCTTCGACCAGCTCCAAACCATGAGCGTGGACCGGACGAGTGTGTCCCTTCGACTATCCCAAAACATGGGCATATACCGGACGACACTGTCCCTTCGACCAGCTCCACCACTTAAACACAAATCGGCCAGATGTGTCCCTTCGACCAGCCTTGTACGAAGGCGTGGACCGGACGACACCGACCTCTAAATTCAAATTCAAATTCAAATTCAAATTTAAAAAATTTTATTCAGCATGAAATTATTACAATTTTTTACTGAACGTCATGAGTCTACTACCAATCATTTTGTAACCACGAACTTATCGCGAACAATTTCAATCCTCAGTGTTGATTTCAATCTCGTAGTGTATACTTGTTTGCACTCTTCGACCACAATTCTTCATCATCTTTAGTCGCCGTCACGGTTTCCTTATCATTGTTGGTAGTAGCTTGTAAGCAAATCATCGTTTCTCTGCGGTACTTACGGTTTATTCTACCTCATTCCCGACTTTACTTGCGGTCGGGCCTTCTTGTGCATCTACACTATCATGCCACGAGGCTGTTAGTCTGCCTCTACCTCTTTTCTGGTACCAATTTTTAGCACTTTTTTACAGAGCAGTTCTCGTTCCGCCTCATCACATGGTCGTACCACCTGGGCTTGCCCTCTCTGAGTTCCTCTGTTACCGGGGACACGTTGCAGGACCCCCTCACATATTCGTTTCGCACTCTATCTAGATGCGTCACGACGCTTGCCCAGCGGAGCATTTTCATCTTCACTGTATGCAGTTGTAGTTCATACTTTTCCAAAGTTGCCCAGTTCCAGTTCAGAGCCATATAACATGGTAGGTCTCACAACTGTCTTGTATCACTTGCTCTTGGTTTTGGTAGGCATTTTAGGGTCGTACAGAATACCAGACAGAGATCTCCACTTCAATCACCTCAGACTAACTCTGTGATTCATTTCATCATCAATGCGAGAGTCAACAGTTAGTATTGATCCAAGGTATCGGAAACCGCCTCCTTCGGTGTAACAGTGCCGTTGATATTGATGTCGCAGCCTACCTCCGCAGATCCTACCAAGTCGCACTCCATGTATTCTGTTTTCGTGTGACTGATATGTAAACCATATCTTTCAATCTCCGTCATCCACACTGAAAGCTTTGTTGGAGTTCTGAATTACTTTGCTCTATTAATACAATGTCTTATGCATATAGAATATTCCATGGTATATCCTTGTGAAATCTTCAGGTTATATGGTAGTTCATTATTAAATTCGGGCTCAAACGGATGTCTGATGCACTCAAAACCTCACTAGAAACGGTTCACTCACACCTGCAGGGCTACAAAATTGTGTGCTAATGTCGTTATAAATTTATTCTATCAGAGAGATATAGGCTCCAGAGAGATAGGGTTCAAACATGTAACTAACACTTTTAAATAGAGAAGAAATAACAGTTTGATTCCGCTCGCTATTTGTAATATAATAAAAAAAGGCATAAAGTCCTTTAGAAAAATACTAAACCGTATCGCATATTACTAATATCAAAAAACGTTATATTTTATTAAATCCTTAAAAATTCCCGAGTAATGCGCTCGAGTAGCAATTATTCCGCGCGTAATTAATAACAGCCGATTTTTTATTGTAAAGTGCTAACTGAATATTATTCAGTTCGTTCCATATTTATTATTATTTACAAATTAATGATTTACCAAATTATTCTCTAAGTTGTCTATAATAACCTTTCTACTAGGTATGCCGTAATTATAATATTTACTTAGTAAGTTTAGAAGAATTGATTTATCCTCTTTATTTAACTCTATATCATTCGAGGACATGTTGTTTTTTTTTTTAAGTTTCGCAAAAGTTAGTCGTTACTCTAATATCAAATATAAGATTATCGAAGCCTGACCCGGGACTCGAACCCAGGACTTCCCGATGTACAATCGTATAGGCTAGCTGCAACACCGCCGAAGCAAATAAGTAGCCGTATAATATTGCCACTTGCTTTTTTTTACTTGGTTAGAAATTACATTATCAGACGCATGCAAGCAAGCTTTTCACAGTATTTGTAATATTAATTGTATTTAGAATCTGAGTAGTGTAGAGTAAAGTTAAATACTTTATTACTTCCAACACCAGTGAGATATTAAATTAAACGTTTACACGCAAATCTCTTTTAAAAGGGAATAAACAGATTTACTACAAAATAGACAAAGAATTTGCTCACCGAATGATATTTCTAAACTAACTCTCCACGTTCGCCACTCACCTATTGATCTCCTACCTCGCAGCACCAGCATCTATTCTCTTGGCCGGAAATGATTTTGCGACGTGGCCACTGGCGAGGCTTGTCACACGTAAGACACATAACATATTTTGTTTTCATACCTTGATTACGAATTAAACTACTCGGCCGTATTATTTCTTTACGCCTTTTTTTACAACCAATTTTTTGACCAGTGGTTTCTGTTCATGCCACACCAATGAAATGTTCAAGAAAATCTCATCTCATACCTTGTCCGAGGCTTCTTACAATAAGAATGTTGATGTCGAACTTTGTAGCGATAAGATTTCGTAACATTCGTACTCTAGTAATAACGTCATAATATGTGGTTAGTTCTCATCGTGCTACCTTTATAACATAGTACTAAACTAATTCAGTTATCACTTCTTCAGGTAACTCAGACTTAGTTATTCTTCTAATCAAATTCTATAATCGAACCACGACCTTAGCCGCAGATTTTCTTCTAGCTCTGACTTAAAATTGTAGTGCTTGTTGCTCTTTGCCCGTGACATCCTAAATCCTCTCACTAAAGCCTTCATATCATTTAAAACCTTCGTCTGAACATCAACCGGTTTCATTGTTACGTAGTAATGTTCTTCCATATCTATACTCTTTGGGTTCTTCTATCCCACTTCTGATATAAGCGCAGGACGGCTAATATCAGAAGTAGGTCGTAGATGTGGGCGTGATCGTTAGTGTCTTTTGGGAAACACAGTGCATAAATTACTAAATTTAACTTAACACACTCATAACTAAGTAGAACGTAAACACATTAAAACATTATATTATCAATTATAGTTCCATTATTCGGATATAAGTAATTCGTCGATGATACGTGGTGCATCGGCGGTCCAAATCTGACATTCCCCTTTTTGTCTTTCAAAATAGTTCTCTAATTTAATTTCTTTTTAAAACATGCCAGTTTGTATCACCTTGCTACCATCGCTTCGACGCTTTACAAGAGTGCGCTGTCAAAGCTTGATTTCACACTCTTATCCGATAAGCTTACCCAACATCTCCAGATGGCGCACTGAGTGCGCCGTCATATATAATATTTTACATGATGTTTAATATCTATATATATATATTATATATTATAATAATATAAATACTTAATTAATCAGTGCCTATTTGTAAAATGAAATTATTATTGTATAACTTAAAGTTTTCACTAACTGCATTATTACGAGTATATAAGGTATTTATAAGAAAAACACAATGAACCTTTGTATTCCGTTTATTCTCGCTAATTTCTAAAACCACTAAACAGATTTTGATTGTATTTTTACTGGCAGATAGATGATGTTGTAAAGAGTAACATAGATTTCTTATATTTTACAAGAAGAATTAAGTTTTACTTAAAAAAAACAAAAGTACCTAGCAAGTACCTACCAAGCGAAGTGAGTTATCATAATTCTCGATACTTGTCTAGTTTTTTATACTGTCTTCTTTTATTTTAATAGTTCATACAAAGGACAAAAAAGTTTTCAATGCATGATAATTAAAAGACAAGAACAGATAATCGAAATTTGCTGTGTGTAAGAGAGGAACAAAACATTTTTCAGAATGGAATTTAAATCTTAGTGATTTCTAAAAGATTGAAAATTTCGTATACTCGAATGTTCTTTGGTGACCGGACGGTAAAGTGTCGAGGGATCAGCTGAATTTCGGAGCTAGGAGAAAACTGAAAGGAAATATGAAAAAGTGAAAATTGAAAAAGTGTGGAAAAGTGCAAGTGTAACTAGTACTAAAAATAATACTTTTCCCAAGATCAGACTACGTTAAGGCAGAACTTTATTTGTAAACCGCCATAACTAGGTAACTATTGTGAACCAAAAACAATAAAATAACCATAGTACAAAGATATCTTTTTATTTTCCATCCCTTATGTTAGGTATTTAAATCAGTCTAGACTTACTAAAATGCCCATGATCACTGCAAGATCTATGAATTTTCGGAATCATACATGTTAAATATCAAGTGCCGGTAATTCTGAAATTCTTTTCTTTATTTCTAACTAGCGTATATTATTCTAAAAAATATATATTAAAATTTTATTTTTACTACTAGCAATTCCCGCGGCTCCGACCGTATTGATAGGAGTATGAAAATTTAAGGTTATAGGTATTTTTGATGCCAAATCATAAAAAAATAAAAATAAAAATTTGGTCTAAAAATGAACAATAAAAAGTCTGGAAAGGGCTACCTTTTACACCTAGGAATAAAAAATAGCCTACGACCTATTCTCAGACCTACCAAATATACACAAAAAATTCCTAAAAATCGGTCAAGCCGTTTCAGAGGAGTTTGATAACAAACACTGTGACACGAGATTTTTATATATTAGAAAATTATCACAAGCTTATTATAATTGACGAGCGTATATTTAACCGACGCTGGCCAAGTACGTGCTGGGACTGGGATTTCAACTTGGCCTGTTATAAATTTGGAAAAGATTCGCATATAAGAATACCTGAAACGCGATATTCGCGATTGAAATCAAGTTTCCCAAGCGAGCACGATATTATTGTAACCGTAGTCTTATATAAAGTATTGATACATTTATACTTCTACTAATGTAAAACAACGATTTCGTCTCACACTTTTTTTCAGATGCTACACGAAAAATCAGATAGTAAAAAGGTTTTTTGCAAAAAGATGTCAAGGGATGTCTGAACAAACATGCGTAGTACAATAAACGAGATGTAACTTGTATAGAGATCATAGACTAAGCATGCGAAGTGGCATAAAGCACATTCTTTCTACTTAACATATTTGGGGCATAAAAATGCGAGTTTTCTAGTAAAGGTTATATTCATTTATTGCGTTTGCTTAGCAAAAATGTTTGTGCTCCAGTCATGGGTGTTTACTATTTATATTTATAATATGTATGTACTAATTTATTTAGTTAGTAAGTACAATAAGAACTTCATCTCTAATAGTAATTCAATCTCAAACTCAACAATAAAATATCTATAGGTTTTAATCCCACAAACCTAATCGCTTCATGATATCGTTCATCTCAGAACTATGTACATTGTACATAGCATACTGAGTGCCACTTCTGTTTCAATTTATAATCTAAGGTATAATGTGTTTAGGGAATAGAAACGTTTCGCGAAATAAATCCGACTGTAACTCGAGTGAGGAATAAGTTAGGAGAGGTGGACAAAAATTATTTTAGTTTGCTTATATGACAGCGGACGTGAGACGAATGTTGCTAACTCGATATTATTAGATAAATAACTATTGAATTTGTACTGATATTCCATACTAATGAGGAGAATGTTTGTGTATTTCTGTTTGTTGTTACTTTGTTATGCCTTCAAATATAGCTTGATTTTTTCTAAATAATAAGTACGTCAAAAGTATATATAGTAATAGTATAGAATAAAGTTTTCTTTTATTAAAATTTATCCGTAATATTATATAAAGCCAATGATATTTTAACTAAAATATCATTGATATAAAGCTGTGAGAATGTCAAGTTCGTTTGTCAGTAACTTTAATATGAAGTTTTAGCTCAGTGGTAACGTGCCAGCTTGAAAAACCGTGTGAAGATAGTTTAAAAAAAACTAACTTTTTTTTTTAATTTTAAGTTCGATGATAGTGGTATTTAATAGTACTCACTTAATTTAATAAATTTTATTTTATTAAAAAAATGTATTTAAGTTTCTAAATAAAGCTTTGATAATAAAATAGGAGAAAATAAATTTTCAATGTAAGATATCTACATCAATTTAAAAACTGAAATGTCCAAATAATAACTTTTTTACTAATTACTTTGTAAATGTCACGTTTCTTTAGAAATTTCAGCCGTAGGTATCTGTCATTTACAGGACTGTTAGACAAAACGTCGTTTCAAAGCTTATTTGTACGAAGTACCAGTTTACCGAAAGCATTTTAAATACAGAACTAGAGACTCACCATTGCTTCGTTTGAGTAGTCTATAGAATAAATAAATAAGTAATAAATATATTGGGACGTTATTACAACAGCGCCATCTAGTTCCGTGGTAAGCTACGAGGCTTGTGTTACGGATACCAGATAGTTGATATACGACACATATAAATTTTTAAATACATACATATTATAAATATAAGCACCCATGGCTTGAGTACAAACATTCGTGCTTAACAAATGAATGCCCTCAGCGGGACTTGAACCCGCAACCGTTGGCGGAAAAAGTAGGGTCACTACCAACTGAGCCAAACATGTTGTCTGTCCCTACTTTTTAGGCTCTTTCAGTTGTTTTTGATTTCGTTTCTTCGGTCTGTTTTTCAACTGCTTTTTGGGTTTCCCCTTTTTTTATTCTTTAACTACCCCTGATACATCCCCAAAAAACAAAATAAAGAATTATTCAAATCTGTCCAGAAATTTTTGAGTTTTAGCGAGATTAACAAACAGCAATTGATTCATATACGAGTCTATAGAAGATTACTGACTGTGAAATATTACTTCTACTCGTTTGAAATCGGTTTATATATTAAATACATATTTTTAATTCAAGAAGTCGAAAAATATAAATTGTAAATAAAGGATATAAAGGCAAAACAAGGAATGTCACATAAAATTAAAAAAGTTGTAAAGTATAGGAATATTAAGATTTTGTCACGTATTATAATAGATTGCAATGTTAATTAAAAAAAAATATTTTTTTTAATTAACAGCCTCTGTATCCTTCAAATGTATAGTACCAACGTATATAAGTCTTAAAAAAGTTTTATTTTTAAAATAAATAGCAAAATCAATACTTTGATTTTACTTCACACGCGTACAGTGACAGGGCAATTCGCTAGTCTATCAATAAAAAAAAATTTAATACCATATTATATAATAAAAAAAATCTTAATAATATATATGTTAATGAAATTACCCCCTTCAAATCTAAAACCTAATATAGAAAGAAACATTTTCGATCAAAAGCTTCCAAAACTTTGTTACCGATAACAGCGACTGATCAAAGCTTATCCGCCGCTTAGTTTGACCATAATTTAACTTCACTGGTTAATTAACAAAGTTGAAAGAGTGTGTACTATAGAATTATATCTTTGTTCTCATTATTTAAGTAGCGACCCACCTCTTTGTAACTTCTAAATATGTTGAGACATTATTACAACAGCGCCATCTAGTTCCGTGGTACTACGAGGCTTGTGTTACGAATACCAGATAGTTGATATACTACTAAATACATACATATTATAAATATAAGTACCCATAACTGGAGTACAAACATTCGTGCTCAACAAATGAATCGGGACGCGAACCCGCGACCACAGGTGCAGAATGTAGGATACCTACCAACTAAGCCAAACGTGTCGTCAAACTCTATCCGATATGACAATTACTTAAAAAATATTCTATGTTGGATAATTTTTATCATTACTTCTTTGTAACTAACAAGTAAACTATATCAATATCTGTATAGCTATTAATAAAACAAGATTTTTGATGAAAAAATACTTGAGTAAAATAAAAATAAAGTGTTTAAATTGAATGTAGAAAAAAGTAATCTCTGTTTTGTAAAGGTTTTTTTTTTATTTTATTTTTATTTAAAAAAAATGTTATATTTTAATTGCATGCTCTATAAACATAAATTGTTTTTTTATTAAGGAAATAAAAAGGCTTAATTATTAATTATTATTATTATTATTAATCTCTGTTATGTAAATATTTCTAACGTCCCACTACCCAGCACGGGCCTCTCTTCAATACAAAGAGAATCAGGCCACAGTTCACCATACTAACAAAGTGCGGGTTGGTGGTTTTCATATGACTTTCGAAAAGCTACGTTCTCTAAGACTCTTGCATTTACTGAGACAGGGTAAACCGATGTACAAACTAAAATGTCGATTTAAAATGTTTCACATTTTGTATGGACGCAATTTTGAATTAACAAATATTATAATGTAGAAAAGTATGTGAAAACTTTTAAATCCTAAATATAAGTCGCGGTTTTGGCTCTTACGCATAACATAATAAACTCCTTCAATCTCATTTCGGCCATGGCGGAAAATCTCAAGTAACTCCAATGAAAAATTTGACAGGACTTGACGAGAGAGATCAAGCCTGCTTCACGGGTTTTTCGAGGCGCATAACAAAACCTGATTTGGCTTCTTAACTCCTAAAAATTACTGATTTATTTCAATAAAATAAAGTGAAGTTAGTTATGAATAGAATGACATAAATTTATAATTTCAGAAGAGCTGGACATCATATAATATGAGCTTCGATATTAAATTTGTCTTTGACCCAATTGACAGAATTATTATTTTTGGCCTAAACCTATTTATATCTAAGTAATTAAAACAAATCTAGGGAAGCACCTGAGCATAGCAATGGTAAGTGCTTATTATATATTTGACGACTCGTTTGGCTCAGTTGGTAGTGACCCTACTTTCTGCTCCAGCGATCGCGGGTTCGAGTCCCGCTGGGGGCATTCATTTGTTGAGCACGAATGTTTGTACTCCAGTCATGGGTGTTTGTATTTATAATATGTATGTATTTAAAATTTATATGTGTAGTATATCAACTATCTGGTATCCGTAACACAAGCACATTACGTAGCTTACTGCGGAACAAGATGGCGCTGTTGTAATAATGTCCCAACATATTTATTTATTTATTATTTAATAAATATACTTAGCCCGAACCGGTATTCGAATCTAAATCTCTTTAACTTAAGCAAGCCACTAAACCAAAGTACATACAACAAAATACTATACAAAGCACATAGTCAGTACTAGTAGAAATGTAGAGTCACTAGAAGCCATCTGTTTACATCGCAAATTAACATAGAAATGTATTACTGTACAGTATGTACGAAATACGTTTGCTCTAACAAATATTTACCAACGTTAGTATACGTTAGACGCAATTCCCTTCAGATTAATCCTTTACCTTGTACAAATTCGTATCTTCAACAAGACACAAATATATTGCTCTATTTATCTATCAAAGTGGGACACTAATGACCATAGCAAAGCTCATTAAACACTAAACTTTTGGATACACTACTAACTAACTGTACATACTGAAACATTGTGTACTGTAACGAAATATGTTTAGACCATTGTCGCATTTATTACTATAGCAATAAAATCTTGAGTTACGTACACTTTCCTTACTATATGGTAAGTGATGACGAGCAAATTTGTACAATGAATGTTGTTTAATGATAACAAATGAAGCGTACGAATGTAACGCATAATTATATATACATAAGGATGATAATGGTTTGTATGTTTTTTTAAGTTAGTACGTGCGTGGTGTAAGTAAATATAAAGTTTGTGGATCTGGCCAAACGTTGTTACATAGACTGATATTCAGTGTACAACGAGATAGGAACTTTTAATTTATCACAACTATTTCAATCACATGACTATGTCTATTTTCTTTTTTTTGTGGCAGTTTCAAAATAGAAGCAGATTCATTTTCTAGTAGGGGATTTTTAACCGACTTCAAAAAAAGGAGGAGGTTTTCAATTCGTCGGGGACTTTTTTTTTTATATGTATGTTCCCCGATTACTCGACGATGGCTGGACCGATTTCGAAAATTCTTTTTTTGTTTGAAAGGGTATAGTTTCCAGTTGGTCCCATAGTCACCAAGTCACGATCTGATGATGGAATCCCAGAGAAATCGAAGCCAACTCTCAAATTTTATAGGCACTTATCACGTTTTTCATATATTTCCTAAAGCTGTTTAAGTATTTGCGTCTGATAATTATCATCTCCTGTGGTTGAGCTAATGATAGAAGGTAGAACTCCTCAACGGTTAGGAGTTAAAAGAAAATTCTTTCAATATTATACGTAATTATAGACCGATAGTTAAATTCTTTCAGGCTCTTATTAACCGACTTTAAAAAAAGGAGGAGGTTCTCAATTCGGTCGAAGAAGTCGGTGCCAGCCAAAGCAAAATAACTTTAAATAGACACATATTCGATTAATCTATATCTATATTTGTAAACATAATCAAAATACCGTTCGAAAGTCCATTGCAAAGGCAAGATAAATCTATCCGTCTTGGCTGGCACCGACTTCAAAATTAACGAAGTTCTTAAAAGTATTATTTTCTACTTTTTAGTTTAGATTTGTTTAGTTTTGAAGTCGGTTTTTGTTTTTTGTTAAAAATAATTTATTTTCAATTTTTTTAAATAAAATCTTTATGTCATTATTTTCATAGATATCGAAGAATTTTATAAATATATAAATCTATTACCTATTTTAATAAAACAGGTAATAAACTTTGCTATTTTAAATAAAACTCTAAAGTTTACACAGATGTAATATAAAAAATATATAAAACAAATATTTTTTTCCTTTTAGACCAGTTTTTACTTTTAGCGAGACTAACAAAAGCAATTGCCTATATATACGCCTTATATATATTAATTATGCCTATATATTATCTAGATAATGTAGAAATTTACGTCATATAGAACAAACCTACATCTTAAAGACTAAGCTGCAACATTACCACTATGTCACACGTTTGATGAACATTTCAGTTATTTCCAGAAAACCCAAAAGTGCTATAAGTCAAATATTTATAAGGCCATTTCAGCGTTATCTGAATAAAACCTATCCTCTATGTTACTTCTAAAGTATCATAGTTTTATTTTATCGAACCACAAGGATCCGGTTAGTGGATGCAAAGAATTTAGAACTTTATTCACCTAAAAATAAAGTTCTTTATCCAAAAATGGTTCATTTTCGCCTTTTTAACCAAGCATTTTGTATGTACGTAATAGCGCAATGCATTTCAATTCAATGCAACAAGTATATGGACTTATACTTGAATTTTATCAGCATATTTTATGTAAAGATGCGAAGAAAACGATATGAAGTTGTACCCATAATGCTATTTTATAGGTTGGCGGGTTTCATGTTTTCCATCGCTTATACAAATCGTGAGAAGCATTGAGTAGTACGAAAGTGCTTCACATGATATTAATACGAATATCTGTATGTAGATTTATCACTGTTAAAAGAGTGACGATTTTTTTTAATTTATTCTCAGTATGGCTAAATTTCGTATTTTGCCTTATACTTTCTTAGGTTTACGCGAATATCCAACATTATAAATGAAACTATCTTTTCGGATTTTTGTCGCGGATTTATTTAGATTTTTAGTTCCAGACGTTTCGAATGCTTTACAGCAATCATGGTCATGGACGTGTTATGTTGACTTTGATTGTTGTGAAATTTTTATTTTTGTGAAATCCTTTTTTTATATTAAAACCGGTCGATAAACAGAGAGGGAAAACGTTTTAAGCTGTTTCTTTTTGCTTCTGTTATAAAAATATATATGAAGATCGTCTGTAGTATAATATAGCCGTATATAGTTGTTAATTTCGGTGAGTGACGGCACAACTACTTTTTGATTAACATTGCTCGCAAATTAATTTTCAGGTTTAGGAAGTAGTTTTGTGGTATAGAGCTTTTTACAAAATTAAAGATCCCGTGCCAATTACTAGCGAAACCTGTTGATAGAAGAAAAGCCTTTTTTTACACTAATGAGACAATATCAAAATCCGTCCGTAGAAATAAAAAAGCTTAAGGAAATGAAATCTAGAAAAAAATCTTCAATGTAACCGCAAGAAAACATTTACATAACATTCTTATTTAATGATCGTTAATATAGAATGTTAAACTTACACAGGGTACAACTTGGCCCGAAAAAGTTTTTATACTTCAAAGGAGATGATTCGGTGCACGTCCGCAACTTTTTGGTTAAGCCCGTGGTATTACGTGACATTATTTTTCTACTCATAACTTCTACAAAGTATATCTTCTTTCTATATATAAAGTAATATGTTATTTGTGTTTATTTATTTGTAATAGTTTTGGTTTGGACTTTCGTTTATACGAGATGTATTTCAACTGAAGAATAAAAAGTAAACGATTATACTTACTTTACTCAATTAAACTTTTAAAGGTAGTCTTGAATGGTTAATTTAATTACTCCACCTGCTGAGAATTCAATAATGCTGAGAAGAGCTGACTTCTACTCAACAGACGTATTTAAATGCTGAGTTATAGAAGTATTTTGGTATATTCTTTTTATTTATAACAAATAACAATATTTTATCTAGTAATATGACGTGTTAATTCATTTTCTTTACTTTATTCGTTATTTAAGATATTGTATACACATTATGTATAATAATTAATAAAAATAATTATAAACTGTTATAGATATTAAGATACAAAATAAGTTTGATTTTAAAAGTATAAGATATCAATCAAAATGTATGGACGATTGTAACTCTTCAAATCAATATTGATTTAATGAAGTCCCAATTTACTGAATTTTAATTACTTTTGCAGTTAAATACTCATGTAAATAACTGCAGTTCAAAAATGACTATATTATATTAAAATCTGTCGGATGCACTCGAAATGTTTAGCTTAGAATTTCCTTTGAAATTACTAGCCTATGAACATTTTAAACAGGGAAATCTACCATACAACCATTGAATTCGGTTCTCTTTATATTTGCTGCTTTAAACTTACAACTAAAGCTTACTGTGAAAGCTTTGCGCTTTGAACCATATATTGTAATGTATTTAATAGTTAAAATAATTTAGAAACCTCGGTATTTTAATTAAATCTATTGACTGATTTTAACTCTTTAGAATTTGTGTTTATATTTTGTATTACAATATCTATTCATATAATATTATAATTTATGTAAAAGTTTTTTTTTAAATTTTTGCGCCGAACAGATGTCAACAAAATCAAGGTATAAATACCCTGGGATCAGATAAAGGTTACCCATGAAATCCGCCTGCTTATAAAACGAGTCATGCCGTGGGCAAAAACTACCTACTATAAAGCATTTACCTTAAGTTTTATTTAAACTATTAAAAAATTACTTCAAAGGGACTATGAAATAGTACATTATTAAATTTAGTAGAAGTTTTTACTAAAAATGTATTTTTAACAAACATTTTATAAAGCTAAGTTAGAAGGTATGAATAAAAAAATGAAATAAACCCATTATCTTACACCTATTTTATGTTCAAATATATATAAAGCAAACTTAAAACGGTAACTCGAAACAAAAAGTTTTCGGCAAATCCCTAAACACACCGTTGCGCCCAAAGTCTTTTAGGAGTTAAAAATTCTATGACACTTTCATTCAAATAAAGCTCTACCTCCATGAAATAAAAAACTTTGAATATTTTTTATATACTTTTCACAGTTAAAGTGATGCATGAAATATTTATTTAATATATGTACTGTACTGGAATAAAAGAGCTTTTGGTAAACTCTAATTATCTTAATCAAGTTTAAAAAACAAACCTAAAAATATAGCTTGGAATTCGTACTTTACCTGTTTTTATTTATATGGTATTTACACTGTTCCTTTCATTCGATATGATTTATATATATAATAAAATTCTAATTGAGTCAAACCTGAACATTAAATATTTTTTTCTATAAAACCTATAGTTTGAATTTCTTTAAAATTTTTTGTCTGTCTGTCTATGGCCGCATCACGAGAAAACCACTGAACCGATTTTGATGAAGTTCGGTATGATGTTCCGGATCAACATATAAGGCACTTTTTACTGGGAAACTAATACACTTGTGAGAAATCTATGATAAATACCTAGGGATGAACCCGAGTGGGGCAAGAATGAGTCGCTAGTGTTAGAATAAATGTATAAAGATAAACGATGTTTTATTTTAAGCTGTATAAAAATACATATTAACTATCTAAAAAGCTTCATAAAAAGTTTTTGTATCGATATATTAACTGCGAAATTGTTTGCCAATATAAGCTAAAGCTTACTGAGTCTATTGCAAAGAATTGAAAGAGCTCAAAGATAAATATCCAGAGTTACGGGACATAGTAACGAGAATATTATACGAGAGTCTCTACGAAATGTAGAGCAAGTAAACGTTAAGTATGTACTATTTTTAGTTTTTTGTACTTTTATAAATGATATTTACATAAGTTTGTTTAAGGGCGTGTTTAAATTTTAGTTTTTGTTGAAATATTTTGATATATTTTAATACTCGGGTTCATCCGTCTAAAGTAGATACGTCTTAAATATTATTGTAGATTTCTCAGAAAGGAGATATTTTCTAACTAACTTTAAATATAATCATTTATAAATATAAACAGCCATGACTGGAGTACAAGCATTCGTACTTAACCAATGAATGTTCCCAGCGGGACTCGAACTCCCGACCAGCAAATTTGTCACAGCAAATAGGGTCAAATTTGGCACAGAACCAAACGTGTCATTAGTACATAATAAACCCTTCTTATTATTCTTAAATTCATTTTATCGCTAATTACCGCTATACTTTTGTGTTGCACTGACCTAATTTTAGTCAGCACCAGATGTTAGAAGGTACGAGCAAAAATACCGTAAATCGTAAATTCACAAGGTAAAATATAAGAACTTTGCTAAGTCGTGAAATTGTATTTCGTTAATAATGCTATGCTATGAGATAGGAAATGTATCTCGCAAATCCATTAAGTATTTGCTATAGAGTCCTATTTTTTATTTTCGCATTAAAATTTGTTTAACATAAGCGCCAATTCTAAAGAATTACTATTAGGTATAAAAATTTAAGATAAAATATATGACAGTAGGTGGCAACACTAGGTCTATAATAATTTACTTTCTATGGTTTACTTTATGGTTGTAACTGAGTGTTCTTGCAAGTAGTAACTGGTTTTTAAGATAATAAATAAGTTTATGTACACCGAATAAATAGTTTTTTAATCCATATAACCATTAGGTTATGGGCCCAGAAAACTCTGAAAGTAGAAGTACAGAAGAAATTAGCAAAGAAAAAGTTACAATCGTATTTGAGAAGTCATTGGCAAAATAACCTCAAAATGGATTCCATGCGGTCAATAAATCTAGAAAAATTTGATGGAAACAACTTTCGTCAGTGGAAATTTCAGATAAAATGTGCTCTAAAAGCTAAGGGAATAGATATTTCGAAACCGAAACCAAAAGGAGAATGTACAGACTGGTTGAAAAGTGACGGCATGGCAATGTTCATCATAACCTCTTCAATGGATTTCAAACAAATTAATTTAATAGAAAATTGCGAAACTGCCTTAGAGATTATGTCAAAATTAGAATCAATATATGAACAAAAGAGTGAACTGTGCAAGATGTTGATCCACGAAAAATTTTATCAATACAAGATGTCGCCGACTGACAGTGTAGCTCAACACATTTCAAAAGTGGAAACATTAGCTAAACAGCTAAAGGAAAGTGGTGAAGCTATTAGTGACATGGCAATTATAACAAAAATATTGGGAACTTTGCCTTCCAAGTACAGAGCATTGCGACAAGCATGGATGTCATTGGACTCAAAACATCAAACTATTGTTAATCTGACTGCTCGTTTGTTGGATGAAGAGGCGAGCTTAGCAGGTGAAGAGGAACAGGAGACAGCTCTCCTTGTTGCCAATAAAGGGTGGAAAATAAAACCTAAACAAACTAAACAAGTAGCGAGCCAGAGCAATACAAATCAGAATAATAAAGCAAATAAACATCGGTTCGAATGCTATAATTGTGGCAAGCGGGGACATTTCGCCAGAGAATGTCGTGCTCCTAAACAGTCCAAGACTAGAAAACCTCAGCAAGAAGGTGCAGATATGTTAGCATTTTATGTGGAAAGTAATTCATGTAATGCTGAAGAGAATACTTGGATTTTAGATAGTGGTGCCTCTGCCCATATGACATTTAGAAAGGATTTCTTTGTGGAATTATTTGAATGTAATCAAAAATCATTGACATTAGGAAATAAACAATCTGTGGAAGTATCTGGCATTGGAAAAGTGATGATACAGAGATATGTCAATGAACAGTGGGAGACCAGTGAACTGAATGATGTGTTGTATGTTCCAAGTCTAGGGAGAAACTTATTCTCTGAAGGGGTCATTATAAGAAAATTTTATTCTATTGTAAAGAAAGACACAAGTGCCCTGATTTATAAAAACAATAATGTGGTGATGAGTGCAAATATTAAAGAAAATAACTTATATGAGTTAAATATAAAAACAGTGGTCCCAGACACATGTAACATGGTTCAAAAAAGTCAAAGTGATATGAAAATGTGGCATGAAAGGTTAGGACACATTAATGTGAGACAAATTACGAACATGAGTGCAAATAGTGTTGTGAATGGACTGGAAATGATTGACAGTGGACTAAATAATTTTGTATGTGAAGCATGTGCATATGGAAAGCAATGTAAGTTTCCATTTCAAAAATCTCACCGAGGAGAACTACAGCCAGGTGACCTAGTTTACAGCGATATTTGTGGACCCATGAGTACATCATCTATTCAAGGCATGAGATATTTTTTACTCTTAAAAGATGCCGCAACTAGTTACAGGCATGTATATTTTATAAAACAGAAAAGTGAGGTTATGGAAGCCTTCAAAAAGTACCATGCAATAATAAAGAATAAATTCATGCACAATATCAGAACATTACACACTGACAACGGAACAGAGTATATAAATAAAGATTTTAAGGAGTATTTGGAAAGGGAGGGGATAGTTCATGAACGTACTGCGCCCTATACACCAGAACAAAATGGTCGAGCGGAAAGGGAAAATCGTACCATAGTAGAGAGTGCACGTTCAATGTTGTATGCACGAGATGTCCCATTGGAGCTGTGGGCAGAAGCTGTACAATGTGCAACATATATATTGAATAGAACATCCTCCACCCAGACTCCAAATACAACAGCTTTTGAATTGTGGAACGGAATCAAGCCCCAATTAGGACATGTGAAGGTGTTTGGTAGTATAGGCTATGTTCATGTTCCAAATCAATTAAGAACAAAGTTAGAAAAGAAAAGCAAGAAAATGATACTAGTTGGTTATGACAACATGAACTACAGAATGTATGATATGGATACAAAGAAAATAACCATCTCAAGAAATGTAATGTTTGATGAACATTATGTTCCAAGTACAAGGAAAAATATTGCAAAAATAAGTATTATTGATGATGAAGTTACAAATATAAGTCAGAGTGAAGCACAAGAATCCAATGTGGATGATACACTAGTTGAAAGCCCGTCAACAGAGAGTGAAGATAGCATGCTGAGTTGTACTGGTGATGACCCTGACTATGAACCATCTCGAGAATTGGAAGATTCAACAATACATACAATAAATTTGAGACCACGGATCAATAAAAATTATGAAGCAAATCTTGTAGAACTGTCATTGCCTCAAACTTATTCAGAGGCACTGAATAGTCCACAAAAGGCTGAATGGTCTGAAGCTATTAAAGAAGAATTGTCAGCACATAAAGAAAACAATACCTGGACTGTGGTTAAAAGGTCTGGTCAACGAACCCTTACTACAAAGTGGGTTTTTACTATAAAGAAGAATGAGAATAATCAAATTGTACGCTATAAGGCTCGTTTATGTGCACGAGGGTTTAATCAGATTAAGGATATTGATTATCAAGAAATATTTTCTCCAACAACTCGTTATGATTCTATAAGAATTATACTTTCTCTTGCTGCAAAATATAAATTGGAAATTCAACAGTTTGATGTAAAGACTGCCTTTTTAAATGGGTATCTTGAAGAGGATATTTTTATAGATATACCTGAGGGTTTGTCAATTAAAGGTAATTTTGTGTTAAAATTAAATAAATCCCTGTATGGTTTAAAACAGGCATCTAGATGCTGGAACAAAACATTTACAGAGTTTTTGCTTAAATATGGTTTTGTTCAATCCCAGGCTGATAGTTGCATTTACATAGGATATTTTGATGGAACTAAAATATTCTTAATAATTTATGTTGATGATGCTCTTGTAATATCTTCAAATAAACAACTTATAAAAGAAATAATACAATATTTAAAAAATGCTTTTAAAATTAAAGAATTAAAGTTCAAGTATTTTGTAGGTATGCAAATAGAGCATATAAATAACAGTATATACATTCATCAGAAAAATTATATAAGTCAAATTATTGAGAAGTTTTGTATGAATGATGCAAATCCTGCCAACACTCCAGCAGATGTTAATGTTATTATTTCAAAGAATGTTAATGAAATTGTTGTCAATTTTCCTTATAGAGAAGCTATAGGTTGCTTACTGTTTTTGAGTTCTGTCTCAAGGCCAGACATTTCATTTGTTGTAAATGTATTGAGCCGATATGTAAATAATCCAAGTCCACAACATGTAAATTCTGTTAAACGTGTAATTAGATATTTAATAAAAACTAAGAATTTGTGTATAAAATATAGTGGAGAAAGCAATGATCTTGTTGGATATTCAGATTCAGATTTTGCAAGTGATATTGATACACGTAAATCCACTACAGGATATTTGTTTATGATGAATGGAGGACCAATCACATGGTCCAGTCAAAAACAGAAAACCATTGCTCTCTCCACCACAGAGGCTGAGTTTGTAGCTGCTAGTGAATGTGCCAAGGAAATATTGTGGTTGCAACAGCTACTGTCTGATTTAGGTGAAATTTATGATTGTATCACATTAAATGTAGATAATCAAAGTGCAATCAGATTAATTAACAATCCTGTTTATCATAAACGAACAAAACATATAGATGTTAAATATAATTTTATAAGGGAAAAGGTTGAATTAGGTTTAATTAAAATTAATTATGTTCCTAGCAATTGTCAATTAGCAGATATTTTAACTAAAGCATTACCAACTCAAACCTATGTATATTTAAGAGATCAGATCTTGTATGATGTTGATTGATTTTTTTTGTTTATTATATACTTAAGAGTTAAATTTTTAGTGGGAGTATTAGGTATAAAAATTTAAGATAAAATATATGACAGTAGGTGGCAACACTAGGTCTATAATAATTTACTTTCTATGGTTTACTTTATGGTTGTAACTGAGTGTTCTTGCAAGTAGTAACTGGTTTTTAAGATAATAAATAAGTTTATGTACACCGAATAAATAGTTTTTTAATCCATATAACCATTAATTACTACACATTAATTTTATAATTACAAAGTAATAAATAAATGTCACGACACGTGTCAGTTTCCAATTTTTATATTTTACAGATTTTTGCTGTATGTGTGGTGGTTTCTCCTTCAAATATAAAATTTTTTATAATAAATTATAATTTTTAAACAATATAAATTTTAAAAATTTTAATAAAATTAATTTTTATTATAAATTTTTAAATTAAAGCTTATCCCTTAATATATTCAATTTTAAAACTTTATATTTTTATTTAATTAAATATAAAATTTTTTAAATTTCAAATTAAATTTTTTTCTAAAAAAACTAGATATATTTAAAAACGATTAACATCTCCATAATCGGGTAAGAACTTATTCAAAAATTTTTAAAAATGTTTGTTTGCAGGCTAAGTCTATACACATTAGAAATAAAATTTTAAATTCTGACAATAAAATTAAAGCCACTTGGGACGTGATTACTCGTACGGCTGGAAGATCAAAGCCTGCTAGTGAACCTATCCAATTGCTAATTGATAATACTACAATAAGTTCCAATGAAGATGTTGCAAATTCATTTGAAAGTTATTTTTCGAAAATCCCTGAAAACGTTACATTTTCTTTAAAATCTTCTCCTACAGATGCAATAAATTCTTTAAAAAATCATACTCGTCACTGTGATCACCAATTTAAATTTTCATATGTAGATGCGAATGAAATAATTAGGATATCTAAAACTATTAATCCTAAAAAAACTGGTGATTTGTGGGGCATGTCTGTTAAATTACTTAACACAATAATAACAAACATTGCACCACAATTGTCTCTTATTTTCAATAAATGCATAGATAATGGAATATTCCCTGATCTCATGAAAATTAGTAAAATAATACCTCTTTTTAAAAATGGCGAGAAAAATGACCCTGGCAACTATAGACCTATTTCTATATTGCCATGTATGAGTAAAGTCTTTGAGAAACTTATTTTAAGCCAACTTTTGATTCATTTTAACATAAATAATATTTTCCATAGTGAACAGTATGGTTTTACTAAAGGCAAGTCTACAGCTGATGCGGGGGTTGCGCTTCTTAGACATATTTATGACGCTTGGGAAAAATCACAGAATGCAATTGGGGTATTCTGTGATTTGTCTAAAGCTTTTGATTGTGTGGAACATGAAACTCTTTTGCTTAAATTAGCTCATTACGGGGTTCGTGGTGTTGCTCTTGATCTCATTGCATCGTATCTTAGTGGTAGGGTTCAGAAGGTCGCGGTAAATAATGTCAATTCTTCAGGGTCTCCTCTTAGAATGGGTGTACCACAGGGATCTATCCTGGGTCCATTTTTGTTCTTAGTTTATATTAATGATCTCCCATTTTATGCCGACAAGTTTTGTGATATTGTACTCTTTGCGGATGACACCTCCTTAATTTTTAAAGTTGATAGAAAGTCAAATAATTACGACGAAGTGAATAGTGCATTATCACACATACTTCATTGGTTTAATATTAATAATCTGGCTTTAAATGTCAATAAGACAAAATGTATGCAGTTTTCATTACCTAATGTAAAAAGACAGAATTTTAACTTGTATCTTAATAAAGACATACTAAATATGGTAGATTCCACGGTTTTCTTGGGATTTACATTAGATTCAGGTCTGCAATGGGGTCCCCATCTCTCGTCTCTTGCGAGTAGACTGAGCTCCGCTGTTTTCGCTGTTAGAAAAATCAGGCAGCTAACTGACGTCGATACTGCCAGACTTGTCTATTTTAGCTACTTTCATAGCATTTTAGCGTATGGTATTCTGTTGTGGGGTAATGCTGCGGACATTAAATCCATATTTATTATTCAAAAAAGGGCCATTCGGGCTATTTATAACGTTAGCGCTCGGGATACTCTCCGCGAACTTTTTAAAGAAATTGGAATACTTACGGTTGCTTCGCAATATATATATTGTAACATTGTATTCGTTCGACAAAACATTAATTGCTACTCAAGACACAGCGACAAACACGGTATAAATACAAGAAATAAGGATAAACTTGTAACACCCAGTTTTCGCCTTCAAAAAGTAAATAGAACTTTTATGGGGCAAGGTGTACGCATGTATAATAAAATTCCACAGTCCATATTGAGCTTGCCTTTGAAACAATTCAAATCTAAAATTAAAAATACATTATTGAATAAGGCTTATTATACTATCGCGGAATACTTAGAAGATGTAAACGTGTGGAATTAATGTCTTGTTGTGTCTCACGTAGGATAAATAGAAAAACATTGTAATGCAATAAATATTGTAATCAAATATTTTTGAAAAGAGCAACTGCTGAGTTTCTCGCCGGCTCTTCTCGGCAGAACAGCATTCCGAGTCGGTGGTAGCTTACTCCAGAGTCCCAGACTTACAGACTGACATTTAATTTAAATTTAAAGTTTAATCATGTAAAAATGACGATTCAAAAGAACTTGTAAAAGTCTATTTGAATAAAGAATATTTTGATTTGATTTGATTTGATTTGAAATGTCTTGACCAATTTTGATGAGTTTTGTGTACTTTATAAACAGCTTGTACAATGGGACTCAATGGGACTAAGTGTTTTTTTATTTTTAACCAAACGAAGCTTGTACTAAAAGACTTCTGTCTATAGGGAATTTTATTAGAAAGGTACTATTATTTATTTATATGATATAATGGAACGTATCTACATTCTACACATACTAAGCAGGTATTAATAACAATAACTTAGAAAAAAAATTAAAAACGACCTATAAATCCAGGCCAACATTAGTAAATTATACACCAAATGTTTATCTGAATGAAGCTTAATATTTCACAAAGCTTATAACTTCAATTTCATAAGAGCTTTGTCAACTAATCCTTTTTCTTCACACCCTGGTAATAATTATGTAAAAACCCCAACACCACGACTTTCTCAGACAATTTTATTATAGTAGGAAAAATTTTTCATTGCACTAGAAAGAAAATAAACTCCGCATAATCGGTACTAGGTATTTGAAAATGTTTTTCACATTTTATTGAAAAGTTCTGAAGTAAAAACGTTTGCTTTTAGTTAAAAATGCAAAAGCTAGAGCTCAAGGCGTAATAACAGTGATGTATGAGGAGATACGGAGATGAGAAAGTCTTTGAGTATTTCTATAGAATAACCCACACTTCTTAAGTTAGAAGTTTAATTTAAAAGAAAATTTTATAAAGAAACACTTTCTATTATATTTACTCGCACATTTCTATCATATGATTTTATTATTACTTTCCAGTTTAAAGTTCATTGATTTTATCACGAATCGGCCACAGACAGACAAAAACAAACACAAACTGTAGATTCGGCTTCTGTATCGATAATAGTAATCTTTTATTTATAATAATAATGTTCTCCGACCGATTGCGGCCATGGCGGTCAATCTCATTGAGACTAGCTAACTACGCAGGAGATATTATAGTGCACAAGTGTACGCGCAGACACAAGTGTACTCTCTGTTTCTCTGTTAGAGTGATACTTTCATAATCCGGTGGTACGACTACCCGACACGACCAGTGAGAGCTAAGGCACAGGACCGGCGTTTTACGTGCTCTCCGAGGCACGGGGGTGACACACCACCAACTTCCCAACTCCGGGCTGTTACTGAGACTTACTAGAAAGAAAGACTCAATAATTAAACTTGGCCCGACCCAGGACCTCTCGATATATGACCGTACATGCTAGCCACACCACCGAGGCAATATATTTTTATTTCGTAAAATGTTGATAGTATTAAATAAAATACATAAATCGATAAATTTTATCAAAATCCTTTCAAATTAATGAAAATCACTAAGCAGATTAACATATCTTTCGAATTTCCAAGCCTTAACAGAATTTTGTTCGATTTCCATTATTCATAAGCAGGGCTGTTTCAGAAGTTTTGTATTTTTATACTTACACTTTTGTTTTAGTACTTGAAAGTGAATAAAAAAGTACGATAAGTAAAGGATGAGTGTCAAGATTGAGATTTTATGTAAGCACTAGCAACTCAACCTCGCTCCGCTTACGTTTTTACTGTTAACTTGTAATAATTATTATAAATAAATAAATTGGGACATTATTACAACAGCGCCATCTAGTTCCGTGGTAAGCTACGAGGCTTAGTTACGGATACTAGATAGTTGATATACTTCACATATAATTTTTAAATACATATTATATATTATAAATATTAACACCCATGACTGAAGTACAAACATTCGTGCTCAACAAATTAATGCTCCCAGTAACAATTGAACCCGGGACCGCTGGCGCAGAAAGTATTGTCTCACTACCAACTGAGCCAAACATGTCGTAATATAATATATAATAATGCATAATTAATATGGACTTGCATTGACTATTTATATTCTAAATTTGATTTACTTTATTTTGTTGTAATGAGCAACTAAACATCGAAATATGTCCAGTGAAATTAATGAATATATATAATGGACAAAAATTAAAAAAGGACTATAGATGTAGCTTCTTTATAAATTATAATAACATTTTTCAGAAAAAATGTACAGATTCGAATTAACTGCAATTTTAATTATTTTGAAATACACTGTTTATGGAGATGGTTTGAGTCGTTTTCTTCCGGAAATAATGTCCAACGAGCTAGAAGACTGTATGGAAATTAAATTTTATCGAACTAAGAGGAATTAATTAAACAAAGAAAGAAAAAAGAGTGATGAAGAAGGTATTATTCAAAATGAAGAAGGAAGGAAGAAAGGAAGCATGAAAATTTAAATATTTAATTTAAATAACTATTAGTAGCACTGAAGCTTCATTCAAACTGAAAGATAAAAAAATATTTAGGTTAAGCACATATCGAGTGGGTTAACCGAGTAGGCGTAATGACCGTTTAAAATAAAGCGATATGGACTTAGATATATCACATCAGATAAAGAGTATGTTGCTTAATGACTGTCACATTAAGAATGATTCTTCGAAGTAGGCTTTTTAGATAGTCTACGAGTATATTTTATGTATGGTCACACATCAAGAGGTCCTGGGTTCGAGGTTCCACATTTAGTTGAGTCTTTTTGGTTAGTAATTTTCAGTAACAGCCCGGAGTTGGAAAGTTGGGGGTGTGTCAACCACGTGCCTCGAAGAGCACGTAAAACCGTCGGTCCTACGCCTTAACTATCACTGGTGTCGACTGTCGAGTAGTCGTCCCACTGGAGTATGAGAGTGATAGGAATAAAGAGTGCCCTTGTGTCTGCACGTACACTTACATTTTTTTGTGTTACATCTTTAGTATTAAAAAATTAAGAAATATAAACAGTTATGCAACAAAACTTTATTTAATTATAACTTATTTATTTATAAGCTCCGATTAGAAAATTAAATGTTTGTAAAAAAAAATCTGCACATTGGTCTTACACATAAAGCTATACTGACTGCTTACTAAAAATAGATAGACAGAAAAAAATATGTTTATTAGTTTAACCTCGTAAGGCCCAACCTAAATTTAGGTCGATATAAATTACAACCCAATGTACTAAAAATAGGTACAAGTAGTAGCGGCCCAGAACTTTGAATTAGTAAAAAAGTATTTAAATGAAACGCTTATGAATTATTTCTGTTAAATGATACTTCTTATGCCTAAAGCTAACTATTTCATGGAAAAATTATGTTGAAATAATTTGTCCTCTTTTTGGGTCATCGGGCCTTAGTTTAAAGTATAATATTAGATTTAAAAAAATGCGATCTACTTATTATTAATGAAACAAAACATGTTTTAATCATATAATGAAATCATAACTTTATTAAAACTTTTCTTACTAATTAAACATAACAAGAATCACTAAAGGAGTCTCATTATTAGGAAACAATCATTATTATTAGACATATTAATCATTTATGAAACAAAATATAATAGTACGAATCATTTAACAAAATAATGTCTTTACTAATCAATGGAAATATTTAGAATTATAAAAGTATTATAATATGTATTATACTAATAAAGTTTTTAGAGCAGCATTGTTGTGTAACATAAAAATGGTGAACTAGTCTAAAATTCTCGCAGGAGGGTTTGGAACTGAAACATCGCCTTCAGAATCAGAAGATGTTGCTAAGGTATCCGACTGACGATTTCGGTTCTGAGGTCTTTAATCCACATCCACGTCATCAATATCATCGATATCTTCATCATCCTCAAACTCGAATAGGTCTTAAGTTGTTTGAATATCGTCTTCGTTCATAGCCTAAACAAAAGAACAGTAAATACCCAATGTGCTAAAATTATGACACAGAAGTTAGGCTAAGTTTTACAATAAAAACCCACCGACCTTATTTTGGGACATAGTTTTATCGTTCTCATATTTCTGCATTAAAATTACTTTTCAATTAAAAGAATTGCGTGAAAACAAAATATAACATTTCCACAACTATTAGCAATACAATTTAGATATTACCAAGTGATGATTATGAAGATATGAAAAGATTTACTTACTTATCTCCACGAGGTCTCCGTTCAGTCGAGATGATACATCAAAAAGACAGATACTTGGTTTTAAAATGCCAAGTTGACATTGTCAAAATTATAGATGCGTTTAAGGTTAATAACTTTTTGAAGGCAGATTAAAATTGGCGGGATTTTTGAAATCAAAAAATACATTTTAATATTATGTCATAATATTAGGTCGTTGGGCCGCAATCTCATGATATTTAAAACTATCTTGGGCCGAAATGTCAATATATTTTTGTCATTAATTTAGGCCGTTGGGCCTTACGAGGATATAATTAATTGCATGTCGTTCCAATTCAAAATTCTGAAAGTATTGATGGAGAAACCCACTTCATACTTATTACAAAAAATGTTAAAAATAGATTACATTATTTCATTCTTGACACTTTTTCCTACATTTTTTAAGCTTTTAAGTTTTCATTACTTAAAAGTGGAGTTTAAGCAAAAGCTCCAACGTTAATATGTAGCGCTTTAAAACGAAACGCTGGCACAGAATCGCATCGTACATTTTTAAAATGCTATAAAAAGACAACATGGTGTACGAAAGGACAAAATTAATTTCACTTACCTACGAGATATAGACAGATAGCTTAAATGAAGGGTACAGGGGCGAAGCAAGGAATGTCACAAAATATTTTTTTTAATTAACATTGCAATCAATAATTCGTGACAAAATCTTAATGTTCCCATACTTTTCAACTTTTTTTAATTTTATGTGACATTCCTTGTTTTGCTCCTGTACCCTTCAAATGAACAAATCTACACTCATTCTCAACAGTATAATTCATTAACAATCACCTTTTTAATATTTGTATGAATGAAAATGCTCTTCAAAAGACACGTGAAGTCCGCACCCTACACTGTGTCAACTTGTTGGACTATCTAATATATTATAAAAATCTCGTGTCACAGTGTTTGTTATCGAATTCCTCCGAAACGGCTGGACCTATTTTTATGATATTTTTTGTGTATATTTGGTAGGTATGAGAATAGGTCGTTGGCTATATTTTTATGATTTGGCATCAAAAAATACTTATAACCTTAAATTTTATACTTCTACTTTTAACAACGCGAGGGGAGCCGCGGGAATTGCTATTAAATAAATAAATATGTTGGGACACATATATCACATATTATATATTAATTTAAAATAAAATATAAACGAATGGCCCCAGACGGACTCGAACCCGCGACCGCTCGCATAGCAGGTTGGGTCACTGCAAACTGAACCAAATGTACGATATGACCTTTGTAAGATTCTCTTTATAACAAGGGGCATATACAGTAAAGGGCGTAAAAAAGGGCTGAATGCAGTGCAAGTAGAAAAATATTCCGCAAATATAACTCAATCAATGTTCTTGAACGTTATAGTCTACGATTGAGCGACCAAATTGAATAAATTTTTTTGAAGTACTTTCTTAAGTATGAAAAACGAGTGAGAATTTAGATGATTATAAATTAGATTCGCTTATATCTACGAAAGTATAATAAATAACTAATACCCTTAAAAACTTTCTTATACCATTAACGTACTCGTAAATACCATACAGGGAGGCATTATAAAAATTAGTTTTTGTCTTTGTCTACGGAATCCTAAATTGAGAAATTTAAATATTTATTTTAGCTACAAAGTTCGAAATTGGCTATCCGAATTTCTGATTTCGTTGTGTATCGAAATTATGGCCACTTAAGAGCCTCCGTAGAGCATAATCCGGCACTGATAAGGGACGAAAGAAAAGAGAAAAGTAAGCAAAATTCAAATTAGAGACTTCTTCGATTCGCATAACAATTTATTTGCTTTTAAGTATTAAAATATTTTTGTTTGATCGAATAGGATGAAAAAAATACAACCAAAGTCTCCAATATTCAACTTAATATAATATGTAAATTATAATTTTATACTTGTATTACGATATCATACTTGTATTACGATAAAGCTATAGAACCGGTAACTTTTCTATCCATTATTATGGATAGCATTATTAAAATTGGTAAAGTACTTTTTAATTTAGAATATAAGTAGGTATAATTATACACACAGATATAAACACAGTCATTTTTTAACATTACTTAACGTGTCGTCAATGTAATTGACGACACGTTCGGCTCAGTTGGTAGTGACCCTACTTTCTGCGCCAGCGGTCGCGGGTTCGAGTCCCGCTGGGGGCATTCATTTGTTGAGCACGAATGTTTGTACTCCAGTCATGTGTGTTAATATTTATAATATGTATGTATTTAAAATTTATATGTGTAGTATATCAACTATTTGGTATCCGTAACACAAGCACGTAATGTAGCTTACGACGGAACTAGATGGCGCTGTTGTAATAATGTCCCAACATATTTATTTATTTATTTAATTGACAGTGGTAGCTCAGTAGTAACGCGCTCGCTTAGATAACCGAGTGATGCGGGTTCAAGTCTGGCTCGCACCCTGATATTTTCATAACATAATATGAAATGATTTCTAACATGATTGATTACCACTTGTCTTACGGAAATCCTACATGTGTGTGAGAACCTAGCAAGTTTTCGTAAGACATGTGAAGTCGGCCAACACGCACTAGGCCAGCGCGGTGGACTATGGCCTGATCCCCCTCGTAATGAGGGAGGCCCGTGCCCAGCGGCGGGAAGTTGATAAGCGCTGAATTCATACTCGTACTTAACCTTATAAAATTTTTGCAAACTTTAACAAATATCATAAAATAAATCTATCCAATGTATAAGTTTATTTCTTTTGTAACCGTATTTTTAATCAAAAAACGTCTGACAAAGCATAAACACGACAACGCTACTAAGGCGACATTACCCATAGATCTGAACTATATAAGTAACACACGGTTTTCTGTGATTTATTTGTATACAAATAAAGTGCATATTGGCTTGGAAGATTTTGTTATTTTATGAACTACCCAAGTAAATATACCCAAAGGTCGTTGCGTAAATCATGTTGTATTCCACCTTCTTAGTCTTGTATGAAATATTATATTAGTGTCGTTTGTTTTCAGCCAAATCACTTGGTAGAGCCAACAAAAAAGTATATATTTTAATGTTATCTAATATTATAAATTCAATAGTTATAAATAAATAAAAAAATGAAATTTGTAGGTAGTACTGTCTGTAACAAGTATATAAGCCTCTGAGACATCAAAAACCTAAGTCTCTCCCGTGACCATGATTGCTGTAAAGCATTCGAAACGTCGATAACTAAAAATCGAAATAAATCCGCGGCAAAATCCGAAAATATAGTTTAATTTATTATAATATCAAATATTCGCGCAAACCTAAGAAAGATACTCGTATAATATAACTTTCAAATGACAAGATCCAAAAAGAAAGCTTAATTTACAATGTCAAATATTCACGTAAGCCTAAGAAACTTTTATCTGACTAATATATAAAGTGTTTAAGGTCGCACTCTTCTGGAACGGGTCCACCAATTTTAGTGATTTTTTATGTATATTTGGTAGGTATGAGAATAGGTCGTAAAGTATTTTTCACGATAACCTAACCTACCTCCACCCACCATTTTATTTGGTAGAAAACATAAAGAGTTAAGACGTATTTTGGAACGAACCCAAGTTAAGCGAGAGTGAGTCACTTATTTATATAGATGTCTCTTACTTAATTATATAGGTGGTGTAGTGGCTAGCATGTATGGTCGCACACCGGTCCTGGTCCTGGTGGTGGTCCTGGGTTCGAGTCCCGGGTCGGGCCAAGTTTAGTTATTAAGTCTTTCTGTTTCATAAGCCTCAGTAACATCCCGGAGTTGGGAAGTTGGCGGTGTTGTACCCCCGTGCCACAGAGAGCACGTAAAAGCCGTCGGTCCTACGCCTTAACTCTCACTGGTCGTGTCGAGCATTCATCCCACTGGAATATAGAGTGATAAGGAACAGAGAGTGCACTTGTGACCTTGTGTTTGCGAGTACACTGGTGCACTATAATAATATGTCCTGCACAGATGGCTAGTCTCAGTAAGATTGGCTGCCGTGGCTGTAATCGGCCGGGAGGACATTATTATTATATAATTGCAAAATTAAAAATGTTTATTGCTTTCTGTATAATGACTCGATAACTTTATTACTGAGTAAATTAAACTTTATTTAAAATTAATTACTCAAAACTCGTCGTGGGCGTATCTGACAAGTGCCTTTACAAAACAGCTTATAAACTAAGTGTCGGGAAATGATTAGGAACTTGTAACTTAATTCACTTTGATAAATAAAATTTATCGAACAAATTACCTAACTATCGATTCACGCTCACTCCGCTGAGGTTAGGCCCTGGATTCGTTTCAACGGTTACTAAAGATATCTCAGACATCAAATAACCAGCTATCATTCCATCGAGCTTTATCAAAATCTGTCAAGTGTTTTTTTTGTTACGAAAAACTCCAAAAATTAGTGTGTTAAGTTTAATACAAATATTTTCATATTTTATCCTTTTTTACGTTCCATTGCTGGACACAATCCCAATACTACAGTCTCATATTTTTCATCACAGTAAGACAAGTGGTAATCATATTAGAAATGCTTGCTCATGAAAATATTAGAGGTGACCTAGAAGTTCATCTCGCTTGGTTTCCCAAGCACGCGCGTTACTGCCTACAAGTAAAAATTCATTTTAATACGTTAATCTCATAAAATATTTTTCTAGTACGCAAAAAAAAAACAGATAGCAGCCATATTCATTTGCTCTCGTTATAGCCCGCAATCCTTAACCACTAAACATGAACCTCATTTTGAATAGAGCGTAGGGAATGTAAAGCTTCCCTAAATGCACTCGGCCAATTAATACGAAATGTATTTACATTTTTAATTAAGGTTGTAACTTCTACACACATAAATTACACGAATTTCCTTCAAATACTGTTTATTTCAACTAATAAAAGCCAAAAATATATAAAAATGTGCGCAACACCCGGAATTGAACCCGCTTCACTCGTTTATCCAAGCGAGCGCGGTACCACTGCCTTTTGCACAATTTATAATGTACATACAAAATATGTTATTATAATATTAAAAATATGTACATTGTACACAGAAAATTTAAATACTATTCAAAATGCACATACAAAGTAAATTAAAACGAGTAAAACTGCAGTAAATAGGTAGTACAATAACAGTAAAATGTAAATGCGTTCACGCTACGGCGCGATAGTGCGGGGTACTGGTGCAAATTGAACATTACAATACTGCTCTCTCACACTGAGAGGCCCAGAATTTATATTTATTGTCTGAAACAATAAAATTATAATATATGATACACTTTCACGCTACATTTTTGGGATAATGTAGAGACTAATCTAGAGCTCTACATTTCTTAAGAATTTTTGTGTATGTTTTTTGTAGAGGTAAATATTCGTATATTTGAATTACTTACTAAAACTTTTTGATAGTTTAGTCAAAATTAACAAAATAATTAAAAAAATGGAATATTGTATGATGTATATATTATATTTTTAATAATAAGATGTTTTCTCACCTTTTTTTACTATGTAATATGGTTCCTTTTACTCTGTCTATTGATATCCGCATTAAAATTAACTGCGTAGTTAAAAATAACTAAATATAGACGGCGGAAAATGACTTTGTTTTATAATAACTAAAGGCATATTAATTTAAAACACATTTCCATAGTAAATTTTAAATAGCGTCTGAGTGTAAAAGTAATATGAAACAAAATCGATAATAACAGGCCCTGTAGCATCTGCTTTTCCTTTACAACAATAGTCTAAAATTGATTCGATATATCGTGTATTTTGTATAAAAGCATATTTCTCACTAAAAAAATATTCTAATTAAATGATTTACATTTGTATATAAACTATTTTAACCGATTATTTCAAAAAGAGTTTATGAATTATGTGTTTGTTTGACAATTAGGTTAAAAGGCTCGCACGTGAGGTGTTATTTGATATCTTAATGGGTTGTCTCAACTGTGCTGGATAGCGTAGCAGTGATAAGTAAAAAATATAAATAGTAATGAGCCGTTTCGCTCAGTTTGTAGTGACTGTCGCGAATACCGTAGGGTAGTCGCGAAATAAATGTTTAAATATTATTTGTCATAAACGTGAGGGTAGAACGATGATAGCTGTCATCGTAATAGAATAGATTGAGATTTGAAACAGACGTGTTCGAAACGCGGTCGTGTACGGGACGCTGACCAGATCAGGTGCGAGCTCTCAAGTGAAAGTATTCTGTGGGTGCGAGGCAGATCAGGCGCAACACCGTGTTTGCCAAGTAAGTGAATTTATTTTACCAGCGTGTGATAATACAGTGGTGTTGCGCGGGAGCCGTTGTTGCTCATAAATTATATTTAGAGATTCAGTGCAACTAGTGGAGTTGCGTGGGAGCCGTTGTTGCTCATAAATTATATTTAGAGATTCAGTGCAACTAGTGGAGTTGCGTGGGAGCCGTTGTTGCTCATAAATTATCAGCAGTACAACTCAGTGGAGTTGCGTGGGAGCCGTTGTTGCTCATAAATTAGATCCTAGAGTGTTGAATTCAGTATCGTGAGTTCAGTCGCTCGTAAATCAGCGAGGCTCGGGGTGGCTATAGGGGAGGTTGGAGGCCACTAGCGAGGGTACCAGACCCTCATAAATCAGTTTTTTTAATTACCAGCAAATCATGTGTACTTACGTCCATCAGTTACATTATAATTGCGATACGTCGTTATTTTCGAGATATTCGACTAATACCAACGAACTGGGTACCCGGCGCCCAGGGTATTTGGCGACAGTGACTCTACTTGCTGCGCGAACGGTCGCGGGTTCAAGTCCCACTGGGGGTATATATATGTAGTATATTAACTATCTGTTATCCGTAATGCAAGCCTCGTAGATTACCACAGAACTAGATGGCGCTGTTTGTGATTATGTCCCAACAGATTTTTTTAATAACTAAAAATACATAATATGAATAATATCGGTCCTGATTTAAAATTATTTCACTTTAACTAATTATGTACTTCCAACATACAGAATGAGTCAAGATGGTATATGCTGCTTACAGATTACATTATACTAGCTGGCGATAACAGTCTAGATATCTTTTGTTTTTTGGTTGAAATAAATAAATAAATTTTCAGACGGGATTTGACGAATGGCGACAAAAACCGAAGAAATTTTGCTTGAAAGTCAGTAAAATCAAATAATAAAGAAGAAAAAAAAGTACTATTACTACAAACTCGACAGTCTATTCAGTCTAGTATCCAAAGACCTTGTGAGAATACCTTTACCAATCTGCTCTGACAATAGAAGATCTATCTAGGAAAAAAGTTAGAGAAGATGACCAAATCGTTTGTAAAATGGGAGGAAAGATGATGCTAACATATTATTCTTTCTGTTACTGGATGAGATAAATTCATTAAAATTTGTATTTAGTGTAGTTAGCATTTTAAAACTACCCTCATTAAGACTAAAGTGCACTGAAGCAAAAGTGCACTGAAGCATTGATAAGCTTTTCGCATAATTCGCACACATTACCATCTATTTACTCAGAAAAGTCCAAATTAATTTTAATTACACAGATTTTACTGTTTTATGATAGTTTTTCATTGAAAAAATGAATGAAAAAGTAAGCAAGGAGTTAAAAAACGAGTTGTTTTAACAGAAAAGAAAGTCGATTGACTAACAAATGAGAAAATCTATAAAAATAACATTTTTTATTAAAAGGCAATTCATAAATATATACCATTGGTAAAATAAATACATCTTTCTTTTATATAAAAATCTCGTGTCACAGTGTTTGTTATCGAATTCCTCAGAAACGGCTTGACCGATTTATACGTTTATTTGTGTACATTTGGTAGGTCTGAGATTAGGTCGTAAGCTATTTTTCAACCGACTTCCAAAAGGAGGAGGTTATCAATTCGTCTGTATTTTTTTTTTTTTTTTTTTTTTATGTTTGTTAGCTCGTAACTTTGAGCTGGGTGAACCGATTTTGATGATTCTTTTTTTATTTGAAAGGTAATGCTTCCCATGTGGTCCCATTTTAATATTTTCCAGTTCTGATAATGGCATCCATGAGAAAACCATAAAAGTCTTAAATTTGCATTAAGTATTTGCGCGACAAATGGACGAATAACTCAATATCACGCCAACCGATTTCGATGATTCTTTTTTTAATGAAAAGGGTATACTTCAAGGGTAGTTTGATGAGAGTTTGGTAAGGTTCTGATGATGGGATCCATGACAAAGTATCGGAACTCTTCAATTCTTAGGAGCAAATTAACGATGCTCGGCCGAATCTTTTATAGGCTATATGGATATTTGAGTCACGTACCGTAACTGATGATGGAAGGTACAACTCCTCAACGGTTAGCAGTTTAAAGAAAATTCTTTCAATATAATACGCAATTATGAACGGATAGTTGTATACTTTCAGGCTATTAGGTTTACCTCATAATAGAAGGTAAATTTTTATAGTCATTAACACAATACGTATCTACTTTCCGCAAAAAAATTAAAAATAAATTATTTTTAACAAAAAAACAAAAACCGACTTCCAAACTTAATCAATCTAAACTAAAAAGTAGAAAATAATACTTTTAAGGACTTTGTTAATTTTGAAGTCGGTGCCAGCCAAAGCAAAATAACCCTAAATAGATACATATTTGATTAATCTATTAATTTGTAAACATAATCAAAATACCTGGCTGGCACCGACTCCAAAATTAACAAAGTCCTTAAAAGTATTATTTTCTACTTTTTAGTTTAGATTGATTAAGTTTGGAAGTCGGTTTTTGTTTTTTTGTTAAAAATAATTTATTACTGATAAGGGCGGCCCTCTTAAATTTTTTTAATATTAGACCAATTATTTTTATGATTTGACATCAAAAAATACTTATAACCCTTTCATTCTATCTCTATTTTAATAAGGATTAGCACGCGAGTGAAGCCGCAGGAATTGCTATTATTATTTGTTTTTATTACTTTTTGCTGTCAGTAAAAAAAAGAAGAAAAATTGAACGTAAGTATATAAAGCTATTTACCATATTTTGTTATTTACTTGATAAAAGCTGTATTACTAAACTTGTATACAATAATGAATGTGAAAGATTCTTGTTGAAATAAATTATGCTAACGTAGTACTTAAACGTTAGTAATATCTTATGCAAAGACCGATATTCGTCAAGTTAACGACTTCCTTAAGACGACACAAATAGATACTCTAAATTACAATGCTGGGGATCCCTCTTGAAACATTTCGGAAAAAATATATATTTAACTAGCTATACTACCCCCTTTAGCATAAAATTTTCACAAACTTTTAATATCTTACTTATATTTATATATAATCAAAAGCCTAAAAAATAAGTTTCAAGCTTCTAGCTTTAAGAATGACGTAACTTCCATACAAACTTTCATCCCATATTTCAACCCTTTTCAGGCCTTTTTTCGCCTTGAAAAGAGGCTTATGTTCTTTCTCAGGTTCTAGACTACGTGTGTAACAAATTTCATTAAAATCAGTTCAGTAGTTTTTGAGTTTATTCAATACAAAAATATAAAAATACAAATCTTTCCTCTTTATAATATTATATTATTATTAAAATTGTATTTTTTAAAGCAAAGCTTTGCAAAGATACGTGTTGATGCAATCTAAAGCACAAATTAACATCTTGTAAGCTTGATATATATGCAGCCAGCCTGCGCGCTGTGCGCACCCGCTAGCCAGTAATAAACGAGTCCTCAACTCTCAAGCAATACGGTTGTTTCATTACTCTCCATACATATCATTGGCGAACGTCGTTGAACACGTCGCTTGCTTTGACATTTTTGGCAAATGTGAAATCTGTTACATTTATCTTCTTAACCAAATTAATACCTTAACCAAAATAAGCAACTTACCTATTTTTTTTACGGTGAAAAGTTAAATCTAATCACCCATCTCTTGTTATTAATCATAACTAGCCTATTTTTTAATCAGGTAAAATTTACAGACAGACAAATTTTTTTATATTTTTTATGTATATAGCTATATAATAATTAATCAATCTCAATTTTCGATGAACGTGTTGGTTTCCTTAATTAAAATACATTACCAACATTAAATACGGCGAATCAATTTGTATCATTTAATAGAATGCTTTCGGTTAATTGGGATCATTTATTTAACAGCGCGATTAATGAAAAATACTATGATAGTAAATCAGGGAAATGGCGTCAAGAGGCAAATTGACATAATTTACTCCAATTAAAATAACAAATTATGTTATTTTAATACTATAATAACAACATTATATGCATGGATGTGTTTATATTTATGATACATATTAAGAGAATTAAATTAAGCATTGGGATAGTATTATAGACTTTCACATTTAAAGTTACACATGTGTAGTGTATCAAGTATCTGGGATCCATAACACAAGCATCGACTACTGTTATGCTAGAAAGTTCAATTGGCAGAATCACTTAAAATTTTGCAAATTTAAATTTTACGCTGCAGTAGATTGATCAAAAATTAGAAAACTTCTAGCCTTTAATTAAGCCAGCTAGGAAGACTAGACATTCTGCGTCTTAAACGCTAACCGCGTAACACAGCATCAAATCAATCTAACATTCATGAAGACAAATATACAAATTTGTATATTTTTTTATATTTATGTAACAGTACTTAATAATTTTCCCACGGCGCCACGTTTGAAGGCGGAATTGCATAGATCTTAACAAAATAAGACGAAAAGATACTTATAAATCGAAAAATGAAAGCCCTTGTCTATCTGAAGAGGTCCAACCTTGTTACCTAGGGTAATAAAAAATAGTCTACGACATATTCTTACCGACCAAACATCAGAACAAAATTTCACACAAAGATTTTATATATTAATTAATAATATCTACAAAACAAGCCTCCACCAAAATCAGTTTTGCTGTAATTAAGACTTTTCTTAAACCTATGGAAAATTAACCATAATTTATATACAATGGGCACATATAATTGCTTGTCATTTGCATGGTTAGTACAAAGCTGACCGCCACGTCTCAATACACGCGGTTGTAGCGTCTAATGACTCGAGCTTTGTTTTGACAATTAAATACGTATAATAGATAGATTTGCTATTAATTAAGAACAATAATCAAACGATTTGAATTGTGATTGTGACTTTAATAAATAATTATGTACGAAACTTATTCACTATATATGTACGAAACTTTTATGCGTGTAGGAAATGTTTAAATTTAGCCATTTTTCTTTTTAAAGTCTCTGTGCTGGGCAAATATAAATAAAATTTCTCAAAATAACAGCTTTTTTACTACATACCTATATCTATTTTTCAGCTAATCTCCGAAACTGCTGGGCAGATTTTGATAAGACTTTCACTGGATACCTAATTATATAATAAGTAATTGAGGCTATTTTTATTTTACAAAAAGAATTACGATTCCGCTAAAAAATGGAATGGTACCTAGAGACGACCCCGAGCAAAGCAAAGATGAGTCGCTAGTATAGTAATAAACGTAATTACAAGTATATTTAAATAAGCTGGCTGTAAAAGTATAATAAGATGTCTTATTTAGCAATAACAAAATATATCAAAACCCTCCAGTAAAGGTCCTCAAGAATATTGCTTTAGATAAGGCAATTAAAATTTGTATGTAAATGAAATATAAAAGCCCTCAATTTTAAAGAATGAAATTCTAAGACACTCAAGAATTTCGCTTTCAAATTTCTAGTTAATTAATATAAAATACGTATATATTAAATATTATAAGGGTTAAATTTTATAGAAACACGAATATATTTTTTAATTTTTTAAACAATATAAAAAAATGTTTTGACCAACTTTAAAATAAAGAGAAAGTAATTTAGGTAAGTTTATACTAGTATTCAATATTTTAGACTAAAGTGAGCTGTTTTTTTTAGAAATAGTTTATACGTTATACCCATAAATCCTACAAAATCAAAGATAAAAATCAATGTAACCTTTTATAATTACATAATATGCCTACTAAATTCAGCTTGAAATAATTTTTTTCATTTAAATAACTAAAAATCAGATTCTAAACCAGTAAAATATCTTTGCTTTATCACATTACTTTATAAGTATTTTTTTTTAGTTTAAATTACATTTTGAAACGGTTTTTCATACACAAGTATTTACAAAATAGGTACTTACATGTAATGTATACTTAATGTTTAAAATTAAGTAAGGATCGTTTCCAACTAGCGTCGCCTAACGACTCACAATATTATAGTCTGATACCGTCTTTATTTTAGTCTGTATATAATCCCTATTATACTATAACGATCTCTGTTCACTTCTTCTATACATCTATAGAGATTGAATCGTAAACATCTCATTTCGCAGATCCTGGGCTCGGGTCCTGGGGTGGGCCATGTTCAGTTATTAAGTATTTCTATCAAGAAATTCTGAATCAGCCCAAAATTTGGAAGTTGCAACACCTTGCCTCCGAGACCACGTCAAGCCGTCGGTTCTGCGCCTTAACTCGTGTCGAGTAGTCGCCCCAACGGAATATGAGAGTGACAGAAGAGGAGAGTGCACTTGTTTCTGCTTGTACATTTGTGTTCTTTAATATCTCCTTTGCAGATGGATTAGTCTCAGTGCGATAAGTCATTGTGGCCTAAATTAGACATATATAGATATTATTATGCATTATGCATTTTTTTAAATTGCTGTTATTGTTTTTTAAAAAAAGATATTTAAAATGTATTGAGACATATAATTTTTATTCTTTATAAATATTGTTTGTTCATTTAGATTTATCTTGGGACTAAGAATATTAAATCTCGGTTGTAATATTAAAGATAGGAAAAAAAAATGTTTAAAATAACAAAATTTGTAATTAACTTACCACTATAAAAGTATTAATTTGGATGGTTATATGCTTGTTACTTTCTTTGTATAGAATTACTGAAGGGAACTGAATGAGATTGAGCACAGTTATAGATTATAGTGTAGAATAGCACAGGCTTTTTTATCAAGGAAAAATGTACCCTAAATGAAATGAGCCCTAACGAGAAGCTATAAACACTTAATATAGTTTTTAAATAAATAAATATGTTGGGACATTATTACAACAGTGCCATCTAGTTCCGCAGTAAGCTACTTAACGTGCTTGTGTTGCGGATACCAGATAGTTGATATACACATATAAATTTTTAAATACATACATATTATACTAGCATATCCCGAGGCTGCGCCCGCGTTCTAAAGATCGGATACTAATTTCTTACATTTAGATTTATTCGTACATATTACGGGAGGATACGTTTTTACTGTTAATATAATAGAGAAAAAGTAAATTATAGAATTAACCCAGAAAATTAGCTATCATCATAACAAATTTCATTAAAATCTGTGTTATGGGTTTCTCGTGATGCGGTCATAGACATTCTGAAAAGTATAGATTCGGCCTCTGTATTGTTAAAAATAACTATATTACTAATAAATAAAATAAATATGTTGGGACATTATTACAACAGCGCCATCTAGTTCCGTGGTAAGCTACGAGGCTTGTGTTACGGATACCAGATAGTTGATATACTACACATATAAATTTTAAATACATACATATAATAAATATAAACACCCATGACTGGAGTAAAAACATTCGTGCTCAACAAACGAATGCCTCCAGCGGGACTCGAACCCGCAACCGCTGGTTAAATTGAATGTTTGACTATATAATTAATGTACAGATTCGACTAAGTTAGAATTTTATTATATGTATAGATTATAAGTAGTAATTGAAAAATATATGCACTATACCTAATAAATACACTTGAAACCAGTGTAGATGATGATTTTATAGAAGTAAAGTGTACTTTCAATTTTCTTGTTAATGGCTTCAAAGCGCGCCAGTTGAGCACGTCCTGTAAGAAACGATTTATTTAACTAAAATAAAATTGTGTCAAAATTATTTAAAGTAATAATATTAAGTTAATAATTTGACGACATGTTTGGCTCATTTTGTAGTGACTCACTGTGCCAGCGGTCGTGGGTTCGAGTTCCTTTGGGGCATTTGTTTGATAAGCACGAATATCTCCACCTAAATTTGGGTGTTTATATTTATAACATGTATGGATTCAAAGATATAATATAAACGTGTAGCGTATCAACTATCTGGTATACGTAACATAAGCCTCGTAGCTTACTATGAAACTGGGTGTTGCTGACTGTTTATATCCCAACATTTTTGTTTAATTGCTTAGAAAAACTTCGGAGAGAATAAAATCAAATTTCCTATTCGTAATTAGGAAAAATATCTAAGTCTAATTTACTTATAAGGGCAAATACTAACTAATGCGAATCTTCGCGTACAATACAGCTGCAGACCAATAATTTTCGGACCCATCCAATTTGTCTTAATGAGCTTGATGTTTGTTTGGTTTAAGCCTAAAACGCGCAATTAACTAGAGCGGCGACACAGAAAATTAATTCTAACGACAACCAAGACGACGCTGGAGCTATGATTACCTTCCACTGGAGGTTTAAAGATATTGAACACTATTTTTATTATAATATTTTTTTGCATCTCTGTTTCAGAATAATAAATTACTATGTTTCAGAATAATTCTATGTAATCTATATAATACATTATGTGTATTGCAATTACATTAGGTTTAGGAGAAGTCGAAGAAAAAGATTGGTTACTCTTATAGTTAACAAGTGAACTCTCCGATTCGCTGGGCGTAAGTTAAAATATATTGAATAATTTTTATATTTTTTTATTAAAATAATAGTTATTCCTTATAACATTAGCTATCTACGACTGAAAGTACTATCAAAATCGGTCCAGTCTTAGAGATTAGCCGGAACAAATAGACAAACATTTTAAAAATTGATTTTTTATGTAAGTATATACTTTCATAATATGCATTTAGTAAAAAGTTCTTAATTTGAAATTAAAAAGTAAAGGGAGTGTTTGGAGATGCTCCTCAATGATGAACATCACCATTATAGAAAATAGACCAAAAAAAGCAAGCAAGCATCACTTTGATTTTTAGAAGGTCAAAAATTGGAGACGCTTGGAATACTCCTGGCCATCATCAGGTTTAGGTTACTACTTACTAGCCTCTAATGACTTCAGTTCACGTGCCACATTTTGTATATTAATGATACTGTGACAGAAGTCTAAACTAAGTAGGTAGTTAAAAATTAGGTTTCTGCGAAATAATTCATGCACCCTCAATCTTTTTCCAGACAATATATTTTTACCATAAAACATTAACAAATACGACCCAGAGGGGTTATCATTAAAAATATTATAGCTCTATGACTTTTTGGTAACAGATGAAGTTTTTAAATATAACGCCTATAGTAATTTAGAAAGCAATTTCGTGTAGATGGAAAATTATCTTCGCTTTATAATATAATTTATAAAACATTTTAATTAACGAATTCCTAACGGTAACAACTGCCAAACGACTGTCATCTTGATACTAATTTGAGAGATTAATTGAAACTTTTCGCAAAATACAAAATATATTGCTCTTGGAAATTTTATTTGGCTTTGCTTAAAATATATTTTTATACTATGCATTTTACTTAGATGCTTATACGAGTATAACATAATAAATTATTTAAAAAAAATAACATTTAAGATGAAGGTACGTACAATTTTATGAAGAAAGCAGAAAGCGTAGTAATGAATTTTAAATATTATAAGTTTTTTCTGAAAATTTTGAAAGAGCTATAATATATAAAAGTATAATAAATTAACTCTATGTATCGTTTAATTTAGAATATAATATGTTTCTTATTCGGGTGACAGTACCTCAGATTTACAATGGTTTCAAAGCTTAAATCGACAGAGAGCTTACACCGTAAGCGTTTAGCCGAAATTCTCTTTGAAGCAATAGGCAGCCACAAGCCGAAATCACAGAATTTAAGTAATATGAATTACTAAATTGTATTTATTTTAGAGTACTACCTACCACGCTACTATTTTTTTGTCATAAGAAATAAATAAGTCAAAAAAATGACGAAATTAAGTTGATGTATGACCGCTTATGAATGTGGTTTTGATTTTCCGCCCAAGGAGTGTTATGGCTGCAATAGATATCTTATTTCTGCGTTTATAAGAAGGTAAATGAAAGAAGTAAACACTCGTATATTATAGATAGTCAATATAAAAATATTATTTAGAACATGTAAGTCTCAATAACAGTTTTCATCGTTGAACGAAAATGATACGATGTTGATATATTTAAAGTATTTGTTTTTCTTTAAATTATAATAAAATTACAGAAGACCGAAAAAGAGATGGATGGATTGTGTAAAAGAGGATATTATGCGTGTAAAAAGGGTGGATGTTATGTTGACGAATGACAGAGGAGAGTGGAAGAAGAAGATATGTGTAGTATATCAACCGTCTGGTATCCGTAACACAAACACGTAACGTAGCTTACTACGGAACTAGATGGCGCTGTTACAATAATGTCCCAACATATTTATATTTATATTTATTTATCATTGTTTTTTCGTTAATTGTACAAAATTATGATAAAGATTTTTTTTAAATTATTTAGGTCCACCTCTACATTTTTATAAGGTATATTTCTTTCCACATTCTTAAGAAATACAAAAAAAAATAAGATGCCTTATATTTATAACAAACTAGCATAATTATACGGCTTCGCTTACTTAAATGAAATTAATACTCTTCTTAAAATAGACTTTTGGACAAACGACCACTTACAATTTTATTTATACGTAAATTCAAACTCTTTTACCTTAACTTGATTACATTTCTGGTGAGTTCAGTAAACAAACTAATGTGTAATTAATCCTCATTAGGCGGATCAATGAACTTTAATTGTAGAGAAGTAACCTCAAGTACTAATTGTTCTCATTACCTATTTAACATTAAGGATTTTTATTTAAATTTAGTATTTTAGAAACTTTTAACCACCTTTCTGTTATTTAATGAATTCATTATAAGCCTGTTGGGATATAAGCACACAGCACCATCTAGTTCCGTGGAAAGCTTCAAGGCTTATGTTACAGATACCAGATAGATAATTACAAACTGACTTTAAATACATACATAATATAAATACCCATGACTGGAGTACAAACTATTATTATATGCATCATACAAATGAATGTCCCATCTGGACTCGAATCTGCGACTGCTGGTACAACCAGTAGGGTCAATACTCACTACAAACTGAACCAAACGTATCGTCGGAATATCATTAGCCATGTACATTTTACACTCGGGAAAGCTTCTGATAGAAGTTTTGATGGCAAAGTGTTATTATATATTGCCACCCAATACACAACTCTCAAAGACAGGCGGAAATTGAAGAACGAAATACAATATAGGTACTATCAGAGTTGAACATCCATCATGGAGACGCTGGGATATGAACTGGAGGAACGCTATAGTAGCGGATTGTTGAACTGATAGCCTTGAACCAATTTCATTATTATTTTAGAAAGTCCATGTAATAAATTTTTAATTTATTGTAATCTGTACGTTAAATATTTTTTGAATAATCTTATTGAAATAGTATTAACTATTGAACCAAACGAATCTGTAATTTTCAGAGTTTTTGTCTGTCTGTCTGTCTGTAAACACATCACGAACTCGACAGATTTTGATGAAGTTTGAAATGATGACAGCTGATTATCTGCGTCAGCATATAGGATAATTTTTACTGCGGGACAATATTTCTGAGAAAACAATACTAATCGTTAAATCATATCAGGGACGAACCGGGCAAAGGATTTTTTTTATTGAATAATATATTATACATATAAATGTAGATGTGAATATGATGTAGATAACATATCTAAGGAATTCGAAAGCTGTGAATAAAAAAGTTAAGCAAGTAACAAAATATGATCTATTAACTAACTTAGTTTTGAATCATAAACTGCCCATGTTTTGGACAGGTCAATTTTTCGTACAACACTTAGACTTATTACTTCGTTATAAATAAGAAAAGTCGTTGGTTGCAAAAACATTGGTTGAAATGTCACGTTCGCCTCGTAGATTATTTTGGAGGGTCTCTCAGGTTTGCCCCAATACATTATTTAACCGACATCATTTCGTAGATTATAATAAAAGTATGATGAAAAAATACAGTAAAATGGTATTTTAATACGAGCGAAGCACTTGTGCTCCGCTCTGATTCGTCCCTGCTTCTGAGATATATTGATATAGACTGATCATTTATCATCAATAGTACACAAACTAGTTTTTGAAATGCATGTGAAGTCCGCCAACGTGCACTAGGCCAGCGCGGTAGACTATGGTCTGATCCCCCTCGTACTGAGGGAGGCCCGTTCACAGCAGTGGGACCTTAAAAGGGATGAAGAAGACAATACATAAATTAAGTATTTAGTTCAGTAGAAAAACTCATATTACATACACACATATACAATACAACAGTAGTAGTACAACAGTACATAATATTTATATTGGTACATACATAGTAAGTGTTAATTTTAAGTTCCAGTACGAGCTCGTTTTTACTTCCTAACTACTATCAACTTCTATTGATCAGTTGATAAGTTACAAGTGTTATCGTATTTCTCCATCTCGAAAAATCTGTAAAGCGGTCATTGCTGCGCCTGATTTCTAACCAGTTGTACCGATATGACACCCTATCTGACTTAGGAGGGTTAAGAATAAACCATTGTTTTCGTAAATATACTAATGCCCACACTCATAGTCACCTAATGTGCTATTAAGTTGTTCTTTAGTATGGAGACTCTCGGCTTAATCATTTAGTTCATTTAGGTTACGAGAACTCAATTTTAATTGTAAATAGTTTAAAACTTATAGCTAGAACATAAATTATATAAATATTTAATCTATGCTAGAATCAAAGCCAAAAGTTTCGGAGAGCAGATGCAGTTAAATACTATACAACCTGCTCAACTGAACTTACAGTATCCTAACACTTGTTATATTATTTCATAAATATCGTTCGGTAACAAAACATGGCAAAGTTACAACCGTTGTATAGTCTTGAACTTATGGAATATTCTACTTACCCGTTTAGTTCAAATGAAAATCAATAAATGAATAGTGAAATATTTTAGTTAATGTATTCTTGATAGTTTTCGGCCGCAACAGCCAATCCTATTGAAACTAGCCATCTGCGCAGGAGATACTCAATCATTAAACTTGACCCAGGATTCAAACCCAGGACCTCCAGATGTGCAGCCGTACATACCACTATCACCATCATCATCATTAGCCCTTTTTAACGTCCCACTGTTGGGCACGGGCCTCCCTCAGTACGAGGGAGGTCAGGCCATAGACCACCGCGCTGGTCCAGTGCGTGTTGGCGGACTTCACATGTCTTACGAAAACTTGCTAGGTTTTCTCAGACATGCAGGTTTCCTCACGATGTTTTTCTTCACCGTAAGACAAGTGGTAATCATGATAGAAATGATTCGCACATGAAAATATCAGAGGTGCGAGACCCAGATTTGAACCCGCATCACTCGGTTATACAAGCAACGCGTTACCGCTGGGCTACCACTGCCACTACTTATTTATTATTTTTATTTAATTTTACTTCTGTGACAGTTTTTCTAATAGACTAACAGTAAAATTTAGTGACTCGGAAAGTACATAGAGCCTGTCCTGCGCCCTATCTTTTAAACGTCTCAAATTATTGCCCCAACAGAATAAAAAGACTTAAGAGTCCCTTGAATTCTACACTATGATATATGCTGTGTAGTTTGTAGTGTGGTTTTATTTTTCTTTTGGGCTCTGTGGCCGATATTAGTCTAAATAAAAAAAAAGTAATTTTTAAACCAATTTTCAGTCCAATTTTTTTTTTATCAATAATAAATTACTGTATAATTACTTATATTTAGAATAGCTATGAAATAAATATATAATAAGAGAATCATTACACAAAAAAAGAAAAAAAAGGTACGGAACTCTTTTGTGGCTTATTTATTAAGTAATAATGAATAGATTAAAACGTACATTAAGCTTAAATTGCGTGATTTTACGGATCCACACACATTTATTTCAAACGGATAAACCCTCAATGTTAACATCAAAAAGATCAATTTTGTAAAGGTGGCAGTCCGTGAAATCGCCAACCGTAGAAAACCTGAGCAATAATTTAGCTGCTAAAAACGTTTATCTCAAAAATTTATACATTCTAGTGAATAAACTGGATAAAAATACTATGTAGGATTCTTTAATTAATTTTTTTTTGTTTAGCGGGACTCGAACCCGCGACCGTTGGCACAGCACATGCACCAAACGTGTCAAAAACATTTTATCTATATTAACAGTTATTATTGTATCATATCTTGAACTGAAGTATTTAGATTTATGTTACATCGAAAATGTATGAAGTCTCAAAATATACTGTATTTTTAGTGTTCCGTTAGAGGAAATGAAACTCTGCAATTTAATATTAGGCCCAATTTTCTTAGATTACCCTTCATCATTTCACAAGATTGACAGTCTTCTGGTACAACGACGATATACCTCTATAAATTACTAGTATTTGTGTTCAACTGGCACGCATTGAAGCCAACAAACCAAACAATTGAATTGAATTGAATTTACTAGTATACTTAATGCATATTTTACTACTATATTTCGTAAAAAAAATCTGTGCTACGGGATCCGTACATTTTTCAGGTGAAAAAATTTACCTCATTGCTAATTTCCAATCTATAATATCTCTGTGTAGAGTCTTGTTCAAATCCATTCAGACATTCTAGGCGACAAACAAATTCTGGTTAGGCAAACTTTCAAATTTGCAAAAATTTATAAGAGAGAGAGTATGAAATGTGATCAACACTATATGAAAAAAATTATAATATACTTGTAGGTTTATTAATAACCATTTTTTCAAATATATAGGCTATATACTTATTTTTTTAAGTTGGAAAATACAATTTCGCATACTGAGACTCAAAGACAGTAAAATTCAATGCTACGCTTAAAAATGGAAACCCACTGAAACTTCACCGCGACCCCCAAAAATCAATGTATGAGTATTTACGCTATATTAAACTCTATTAATAACCATTAACACCATGTAAGGTAGTTTAAATTCATGACTTATAAATGAAGGTTCAGATTTCCCAAGAGATCTAGTTAAGACCTAAAGGCTACTTATTAAGAAAGTTTGCGTCTAAGATTCAAATTATTACAATACGTAGGTATATTGCGTATATATCGTAAACTGACAATTGGCAATTATCATGTCATAAAATATACTTTATTTTTCAAGGCTGCATTTTCGGAGGTCTTGGGTTGGCATTGGGTTAGGCCAAGTTTAAGTATTCATTTTTTCTGTTTAGTTTTCAATCGACGATATTTTATGCCCTTCTCCTGTGCATGATCTCTTAACGGTCGTATCAATTGGTTATTTTTTAAACTAGCGACTCTGCTCGGGTTCGTTCAGATTACTCAGAGATGTGATATTTTCCTACAGTAAAAAGTATCTTTTAAATTGACCCTGATAACCAGCTATAATCATTAAAAGTTTCATAAAAAAAATAATTAAAAGTAATTAATGTACAGATTCAGAAATTTTGAGTAAATTTACATTTTTTGTTAACTTTTTATGCAAAAACAAATTAATTCTATTTATATTATAAAACATTTTCTTAAAATTTTCAATAAAAAATATGGTTAAACATTAGTCTAAGCATATATAAATTTTTTGCAAAATAAATAGACTGACTTTCAACCAATCGATGTATACGTTGACTTACTTTATTACTAGTATAAATATTCTACCTATTAATCAATTCATATTTCATATTCCAGTCAACTCTATATTGCCAATAAATATTTAACTAAGAAATTAACTACTTAAGCCTTACTGTAATCAAGTTATAACGCCCACTAATTTAAGAGCAGTTAACTGCAAAGAAGCTGAGAGTTACGACCATCATTATAATTTTAGATGCGACTCACCTCATAAACTTGCTTTAAGGATATAGGGCTCTTAAGTGGTATTTCGTTTCACGCGAACTAAATTAACACTTAAAGTATGGTATTACATGCTTAGTCTCGTAATATATTTAATATAAGTTGTAAGCTTTTTAGTAATCTTTTTTTATTATTTCCTTTATAATGGCAATGAATTGTTCGTCTTGTACCAACTTTTATGAAGGACTAGAAATTAACCCTTACTTTGCTCGGGTTCGCTTAACTTTATCACACTTTCCACCTCCTTAAGGGAAGATTTCTGTGCTAAAAATCGATCTTTGTCCTTTCTGAAGTCTCAAAATATCTTTAAGCTAAATTTGATTCAAATAGCTTACCAAACTAACTTACTTTTTTTTCTGTTTTAAATAATAGTATAGATGACAGATACGCCTTGGGGACAATGTAATCACTTGCAAACTACTTTTACGATGAAGAATTATTGTTATTCATACTTACAAAAAAAGAAAAAAATACTTTAAGTTTAAGCCCCGCTGAGATTAAGACTTAGGCTTTTGTTCCAGTAAAAATTGTAATGATTTAACGCTAAATAAAATACTTAAGTTTTTTAACTAAAATTACCAAAAAGTTTCACTTTTTTTAAGGTAAAAATATTATGATTTGAATGAAAAGTACACAAACATAGTACGACTTGGAGTAGTACTTTGAAATATAGTGGTAGGTGTTAGGGACGCACCCTAGATAATCAACAATAAGCTAGTGTTTTATAAACAAACAAAACTTTCTTACTGTCACTAAATTACTCTTAACAATTGCTATGTAAATTGTAAATTCTCATAGATGTGAAGTTTATTCAGATAATCCTAATATATGCATACAAGCCCAGTCATGAATATATGAATTCACTTACCTCTACCATTTTGTCAAAAGACAGTGGTAGTCAAGTGGTAACGCGCTCGCTTGGATATCCGAGTGATGCGGGTTCGAATCCGAGTCTCGCAGCTCTGATATTTTCGTGTGCGAATCTTTTCTAACATGATTACAACTTGTTTTACGGTAAAAGAAAACATCGTGAGAAAACCTGCATGTCTGAGAGAATCTCGCAATTTTTCGAAAGACATGTAAAGTCCGCCAACCCGCACTAGGCAAGCGTGGTGGACTATGGCCTGATCCCAGCGTGTTGAAGGGAGGCCCTTGACCAGCAGTGGGACGTTTTAAGGGCTGATTACTATAGATTTTGCTTTATATCCATTTTGATGAATCTAGTACGTAATTCTTCGTTGATATACTTAAAGACAGTTTTGAAACATCATTGTATATGAGCTAAAGCTATAAGTTCGCTATCACATTATCATGATGTTTACTGTAAAATTGACCTAAACTGGAACTCGAACCAGTGATATACTTAGTTTATTGTAATACCAAACAATCAACATAATATAACAAAAATCTCTAAATCTCCAAATTAGTATGACATAGAAAATTTTCAACATGGCTATACTCATAGACTTTTATTGAGATTAAATTAGTCTAATAGAGCATCTATTAGTTTTATGAGAGAAAATGACATAAAACTTTACGCAACCGTTCTTTAGTGCCAATAAAAAAATGTTGTTTGATATAGTCGCAGCGTGAAAAAATTAGTGTCACTGGACAAGTCATCTTGGATAAGATGGCTTTTAAAATCATTGAAAAGTAGAAATATAAAATTACTCGTACTTGTCGTTTTAATAATATTATTAATTTTTATCTATTGAAATCTCATCTCGATGCCTTTTCTTAATTTACGTAGCAGTTATTCAACATTGTTTAATAACACCATAGTAGACATTTTGATGCGTTGTCATTTCTTATAGATAATAATATAATGTGTTAGGACATTATTACAACAGCGCCATCTAGTTCCGTGGTGAGCTACGAAGCTTGTATTACGGATACCAGATAGTTGATATACTACGCATATAAATTTTAAATACGTACATATTATAAATATAAACACCCATGACTAAAGTACAAACATTCGTGCTCAACAAATGAATGCCTCCCGCGGGACTCAAACCCGCGATCGCTAGCGCAGAAAGTAGGGTCACTACCAACTGAGCCAAACATGTCATCAATTTCTTATATCTTTTTAGATATTCAAATAAAGTTTTTCGAACAAATCAAATAATAAGATACAATATATTAAATCGGTTTTCAGGTTTATAAAAGGATTTTAATCCTACCATAGAGTAAGGCCCTTCTAGTCACATGAGATTTCAGAAAAATTTCCGTTTGAACGAGCATAATACTTTCATAAGTACTAAATATGTATATTTTCGTAAACCTCTGATGTTTTCGTATGAGATATATTTATAATATGATTATCATTCGTCTTACAGCGAAGAAAAAGAATCGAAATAAATTCGTCATGTTTGAGGGAACCTAACAAGTTGCCAAAAGCCATGTTCCGATAACTTTTACCAATTGGCCAGCATGGTGGACCATGGTCTGACTTCCCTCGTAATGAACGGAGGCCATCGCAATGGCACGTTAAAAATGGCTGAATACTTTCAGAGAATAGAGAACAAACAGACAGACAAAAATTTTAAAAAATGATTTTTTGATGTAAGAACCGCTAACCGTTGTTTTATATTATGTATTAGTGAAAAACTGTAAATTTGAAATTAAAAAACGACACTTCAATTTGAAAATCAAAAAAAATTTTTAAAAAATCGGTAATTATTACGCATATATGTAATTATTACCCACAGCTTTACATGTGTGTTTCTTTGCATCACCCCACTTCTAAGGATCACAGTGTGATGCTACTCTTAATAACCTTTCTCAGTAGGCTATAAAATACAAGGAGAATTTAAACTCGACATTAAAATTTATTGCCTATTTTCTGAGAATCTCTAAACTTATTTATGTAAAATACGAATATATAATGTTTAAAAACAATTAATTTTAAATAAACAATAAAATCAACCCTTATTATTACAAGTATAAATTAAATTTTACTTGCAAATGTTAAAACGTACCTGAAAAATCTTCTATGTACTTATGTTATGTGTATTTTTGTTACATCTTCACTTAAACGGATGGAGGGATTTGGATGAAATTTTGTACACAGATAGACTACGACCTTTTTTGGAACGAAGTTCCTTATGGGACGATGCGGGATCATAACCGGGAAAAAACGCCCGTAACGTGAGATTTTTATTATTCATGTATAGTCTTTGTATAATGGCTATACAGTGTGTAATGTATAGTCTATGTGATGACGGTTATTATTATTATATCATTCGATAATTACACCGTCTGGTTTGTAAATAAAATATAGTTGATAACTTTGTAAAGTATTTTTTTATTTTATCAATAAAAAAATCATAATAAAAATGTATACCCCAATAATTATTTTCTTTATACCTCGAATAGAACTTAAAATTTATATTTTTATAATGAGGAACTTCGTTCCTATCCGGTATCCCACGACACCACACGTTATTTTTTGTGTATAGAGGTGGTTATGTGGGACTTACGTAGAAAGCCAAGTACTTCCCATTAAAACCTAATGAAACCGCCAATCTGAATTGGGCATCGCAGGATCGTTAACGCATTTAACCGTACCGCTCTGACGGCAGGTACAGTGTAAACTCGATATAACGACACTCAAGGGGCCGTACATATTTTGACGTTATAGAGAGTTGTCGTTAAATAGAGAGAAGAAAAATCTATATAATAATGAAAATCTGACAAAGAAAATGCTTATTTCAGACTAGTGTTAGTAATTACATACAAAAACAATTCTTATTAAAACGCTATTGCGTATAGTTTGTTAATTTCGTCTGACGTTTTTGCTGCACCAGTAATTTTGATGTATTTTTTGCTTATTTTATTCATATCTTGCGATATGGAGGCATACTGGTGATAAAGAAAGTACTTTGCCAATAATTTTGTGCTTCCAAATCCAGAGCTTCTTTAATGCACGGCGGACTTTTTACTAATTTTGACAACTTAAAAAGTACTATTTATTGTTTTATTGTTGTCGTTATTGAGAGTAGGTGTAATGTTAAATAGAGTGTATCATTGTTTGGAAAACTAGATAAACCAACCAAAGCAAAGTGATTTTAACGCTTTAGGGAGTTTATCGTCAAATCAAGTTACGTTACATGGAGTTTACATTGTATTTCATAATGTACATTGTACAAGCAGTTGCTCCAAAATACCACTTCGTCATCAGAGAACTACCAGGAGCAATTCACAGCTCCTTTTTTGAGCAACCAGTAACGCAACCAAGCGATGCCAAAGTGGCTTACAAGCAATTCTATACTTAGTATAAACATATATATAAAAAAAAAATATTTATATTTAATTCGACCGTACATACATCACAGTTATATCGCGGTATCGTGTGAAAGCTTGCAAATTAACACCTACATCACTGAACAGTCACGGAACCGTTTATATGGAAACCGTGTATGCGTGAAATAGGCGTAACTGCCCTCGTACTTACGGGCTGGTGTAAATCGAACTACCATTTTAAATACGAATGTGTATGTACGAGTATGTGGTGCGTATATATGTGTTTTTGTGTGTGTGTTTGTGTGTGAATCACTGTGCTCAGTTATCTCAGGACTGATGCTGTTTCTATCTAAGCTGTAACATGTCCACGATGACGGGAGTAAAAATTGTTATAGTTTAAGGTTGAGTAAAGTATTTTAAATGTGGCTTTGAAGACGAAAAATTAATATAATGCTATAATTAATTCAGGAATATTTTTAAAATTCAAGTTATCATGAACATCCATTATGAATATAGTTTTGGTAAAGCAAAATGCTGATTTTTATTTCAACTACAACATTTTCTCAATATCTTAGGTCTTGATGTATTGTTACGTCATGTAACATAGGTTTCATTCAAACTCTTGGGAAATCTGAACCTACATTTGTACTAGTCATTAATTTAAATGAAGTTACATAATAGTAATTCTGAAACATTATCGTCCGTTTGATATAATATGATTGTAGATTAGACAGTATCTTTGCTCTAGTTTTGCGTTAGGATTTGATAGAGGTATAATAAAATTAATCATAATATTCTTTTTATACTTACGCAAATATTCGACATTATAAATGAAACTATCTTTTCGTATTTTGTCGCTGATTTATTTTGATGTTTGGTTCCGACGTTTAGAATGCTTTACAGCAATCATGGTCACGGGAGAGAAACAGTGTTTAAAATTAATCAATCAAAATTTTTGTAATAAAAATTCTATGTAGTCTGGGTTTTGGTCTCTCTCTCTCTCTCTCTCTCTCTGTCTATCTCTCTCTTTCTCATTGGTATTGTTACATCGTTCCATCAAAATATAAGATTAAAAGCCTGTCTTAGATACTGACCACTGGTAAACAAATAATTATTATCGTCGGAGGTTGGTGGTTAGAAAAATGAATAGTTTATATTGAGTTTATATATTATTATTGAGATTATAATGAATTTACTTTATAGAATAAGAAAATATGATTAATTATTAGAAAATGTTTTTAAAAGAGCAACTGTTAAACGGAAATACTTTCCGAGGTAGCTTTCTCAGCTATATTCATATCGCCATTTCTTTAAATAAATAGTAAAGAGAATGACAAATTACAAACGCTTTTTCATTGTTAGTCAAAAGCAGTCATTTATTTTGTTTAATTTAATAAGGCAGCTAATAAATATTCAACCTCCACCACGAAAATTATTAACATTTAACTCGAAAATTACTTTTCTCTCCATTTGTTAGTGGTTTAAATTCAACAAGCCGTATCTTACATTAGAGGCTTCTCTCTTAAGAACATTTTATATTACCCGGCAAAATTAAATATGACTGTCTTGTGAAAGTCACAATTCATACATACTAAATAGTATATTTTACTTTATTTATTTGCTGTCTTTCTGTTTGCAAATATTTTTTATGCTATACGATAAAAGTGTGACTCAAAAGTTGAAACTATCTTTGAGGAAATTTAAAATAAGATTTCAAACCAAATAACGTATATACATTAAAACTAGCGATTCCCGCGGCTCTGTCCGCGCCCGAAGGATGAAAATTTAGCGTTATAAGATTTTTTTGATGCCAAATCATAAAACAGTAAAAGATAAAAATTTTGTTAAAAAAAATAAATATCTGGATAAGACCACCCTCATCACCTAGGGGAATAAAATAAGCCTACAACCTATTATGTCATGTTAAAAATTATTTACCCATGAAATTCTAAACGATGGCAGGCTCGGGTTTTGAACCCGCTTCATTTGATTTTCCAAGCGATCGAGTTACCAATGGACTACCACTCCATACCATCCATGGTATAAAGCACGCCTACGTTCTAGGCATAAAAACAAGTTCACTAATATGAAATAAAACGTGCTCTTAAAAAGTTTCCTTGGCAATAATACTTATTTCTTGGCTATATCTATTATATTTTCAAGTTAGAATATAATATAAATAGTAAAAAGTTTAGAATATACTAGTGACTCACCCTTACTTCACTCGGGTTTGTCTCCAAGTACGTTTTGGATGGAATTGTAATTCTTTATATTCAATAAAACTAGCCTACGTTACTCAATTTCCATTAGGTATCTACAGTAAGTAAGTCCCATCAAAATCAGTCCAGCCGTTTTGATTAAACAGAAAAGACGGAAAAAAATAACAAAATTTGTGTTTTTTTATAATTCCATATACATGCAATAAAAAGCCATTTTTTCGTTTTAAAAACAGACTAGTCAATTTTATTTATATGTATAGATTCTTATACGAACTAGCTAACATAAAAACTCATAAATAAATATAATAAATATGTTGGGACATTATTAAGACAGCACCATCTAGTTCCGTGGTAAGCTACGAGGCTTGTGTTACGGATACCAAATAGTTGATAAACTACACATATATAAATTAAAAAAAAACATATTATAAATATTAACACCCATGACTGGAGTACAAGCATTCGTGCTCAACAAATGAATGCCCCCAGCGGGATCGAACTACTGTAAGTACTACCAACTGAGCCAAACGTGTCGTCAAAAACTCATGACTAACGAATTCTATTTACTTTTCTAAATTATTGTTCTTCAAGGCTTATGTTTATTATACTTTATAACTTAAGGCAGCCTAGTGTCTACAAACTGTTATCATTGTCTCGCCACTTAATTTGGCAATTTATATTAAAATTTGTAGCTTCGTGCATATTTTTCTTCGTGTAATTTACTTAAGATAGCGCTTTTTAAAGAAATCACAGCTTCCTAATAACTTTAAATCTGGCTCAAAAAAGGTTTAAAATATTAAATATATTATAGGTATATTGAATAATCCTTTCCTTACTAATATTATAAATACGAAAGTAACTCTGTCTGTCTGTCTGTCGCGCTTTCACGCCAAAACTACTGAACCGATTTAAATGAAATTTGGTACACAGATAGTCTAGAGCCTGAGAAAGGCTACTTTTTAAGGCAAAAAAAGGGCTGTAAGGGGTTCAAATAGGGGATGGAAATAACGTCATTATAAAGCTAGAAACTGTAAACTTATTTTTTAGACTTTTGATTTGATATAAACAAAAAACATTCAAAGTTTGTAAAATTTTGATTCTAGGGACGAACCCGAGCGAAGCGAGGGTGAGTTGCTAGTGTTCCATACATTATACTTACTTTAAAAAGGAAGAGGTACTCGTTTGTGGCTTAACGTCTTTTTCACTATTACCCTACATGATATATTAACGAAATTTTTACATAATATTTTCATGACGTGCCTTGTGATGAATACGTTATACCTGACTCTGTAATATGGAAGGAAAGATTTTCCTGCTGTCTTTTACTACATAATATATTTAATACTGACTTGAGTAATAAATGATCACTACACTAAAATTTACTTAAGAAACGTTTTTCGTGGAAATCAAACATACAAACAGATAGACAAACCAAAACTTCTAAAGAACTAGTAGTTACTTTATATAATATAAAATAAGTAATTTAGTAGTTTTGTGGTTTATATTCTTTACACAACATGAGCATTTCTTATTAAACCTTTTTTATATAATATTTTATATTATATAGTACTTTTCATGTACTTTTTTATATATTTTGCTATGTTTCGACATTAATGTATATACGACATGAAGTATCTATCATGATTCTTGAAAATTATTTGACTCCCAAAACTATAATAAGCATTTTTATGAAGTATTTCTTATTTTTTATATGTAAAGTATTTTCTTAAATTACAAATTAAGTTTTTTGTAAACTCTGGAAATCGAACCCAGGACTTCCAGACCTACAGTACATGCTACTTACAACAGCAAAAATACAGTATACAATAAACACTAATATATATTTAAACATAAATCAAAATCTTCCATTACCGCATTAGCTTATCAAAAGCACTTACATCTACATTCTAAAAGATCCTTGGACTCCACCCAAAAGCGAAGATTAACTGTAAATAAACATATTCTCGCCACGCCTTTGTTCCGCATTTGATAGAGGTAGATTATCTCATTACTGTCTTTATCTTAATCTAGATTATATTTGCTTTAGCTAGGTATCAATTACTTTGATAACTAAATTCTAGTCTAACAACACGTTTGGCTGAGTTTGTTTTGTGCTAGCGGGGCGGGTTCGAGTCCTGCTGGGGGCATTCGTTTATTGAGCACGAATATATTTTGTACTCTAGAAATAACATAAAATATGATTGGACATTATTACAACAGCGCCATCTAGTTCCGTTGTTAAGCTACGTTACGTGCTTGTGTTACGAATACCAGATATTTGATATACTACATATATAAATTTTAAATACATACATATTATAAATATTAACACCCATGACTGGAGTAAACACATTCGTGCTCACCAAATGAATGCCCCCAGCGGGACTCGCGACCGCTGGCGCAGAAAGTAGGGTCACTACCAACTGAGCCAAGCGCGTCTAATCATAAGTGTTTATATGTATAATAATGATGCATACATTATAGAGAGTAAAATATATGTTTTTCTAATACCCACGACACAAAACAAGCTTCGTACTTTACCATGGACCTAGATGCTGTATGTTAATGTTCTGACATATTTATTAATTCGTTTAATGGCAAAATCATAATCTAGAGAGCAGCTTCACTCGAGTGCATTCATACGTATTTAGTGTATTATATTATAAACTTTTTATACAATTTGGGCTACTCGTATCATCACACATATCTTACACACAGTATTCTTTACAAAAAATATTTTTTCTTCACAGTAAGAAAGACCCCTTTTCTTTCTGATCACCAGATCATATTGCAAATAATTCGCACATGAAAATATTAAAAGTGTGAGAGCCGGGATTTGAACCCGGTACGCTTTGTTTAACAGGCGAGCGTGCTAGTATTGAACCATAGGCAATACTCTTGATAGGATTTATCCTCTTAGTTAGGCCTCTCTTGATTATATTTGTACAGTAAATACACTTATCTAATGAAATTTGATAGAGTATCAATGACTAGCAAAAGCTATTACATCTATACATATAATAAAATTCTAACTTAGTTGAATCTGTACATTGAATATTTTTTGAAATTCTTATTGAATTAGTAATTATTATCGATACACAGGCCGCATCTATAGTTTTTAGAATTTTTGTCTGTTTGTCTGTCTGTATGTGACCGCATCACGAGAAAACCACGTGACATATTTTAATGGAATTTGGTGCGATGATAGTTGGTTTTATGGGTCGGAATATAGGATACTTTTTACTGCTGGAAAATATCTCATTTCTGAGAAATCTTAATTAATCGTTAATAACTGACTCTAAAACATAACACGGTATATGAAATCTAAGAATTTAGAACCTTTGAAATGAGAGTGGAGCCGAGGGAAATGCTAGTATAATATTATATACATGGGTGACCGAGCATCGCGCGCCTATATCTATACTAACTGTTATAACGTACATAGGGAACGAACCCGAGCAGAGCGAGGATAAGTCACTAGTTGTATAAAAGCTACTTGCGCAATGTAAGCCCAGTGGCAATACTCTCTTGTAATACCGAGTGAAGCGGGTTCACATCCCGGGTCCTTACTCATATTGTCATGTGCAAATTATTTTTTAGACATGACTGTCACTAGTCTTATAGTGACACTTTTATCACCTTCTACGTTCATTTTGTAGCACATAACTTGCTGACAGCTAATAAATATTTGCCTCATCAATATGAAGACTTTCACAGAATTTACATGAAAAATATGCTAATATAAATTATACGCGAAAAGCTCCCATAATTTCAAGCCTCATTCACATGTAGATCCATCTGATTTATGATCTAATATTTTCATTCTACATCATGTAATTTATAGACATGAAGTGACATGTTATTTTCGAATTACTATTTTTATAAATGCAAAAACGATCTCTTGCTTACATAACCAAGTTAGTGGGTTCAAAGTCCAGGTTGTAATATTTTCATGCCTGAATTATTTTTGATGATTATCATTCGCTTTCATTTACAAGACACCGTAAGGAAACCTGTATAGTGTATATCTGAGAAGACCAAATTAGTTTTCTGAAAATGTGTGAAGTTAGCTGGATCTAGACCAGTGTGATGTACTATGGCTTGAATTCTCAATTAATGCAAGTGGCTATACTAAGAGAGAGCTAACCAATAAAATATTATAAGATTTGAAAACATTGTTTTAACCAATTTTAGAATAAATTGTTTCGTAAATTTAGATATTGTATTCTATTTCTACATAAGAGAGAAATAAACTAAATCTATACATATAAAAAAAATGAAGTGTCTGTTTTTAATTTCAAAGTATCAGCTTTTTAATAAATATGTATGAAAGTATATTACATCAAAAAATCTATTTTAAAAATGTTGTCTGTCTGTTTGTTCCGGCTAATCTCTAAAACGGCTTAACTAATTTTTACGGGATTTTCACTCACAGATAACTAATGTTATAAGGAGTAACTTAGGCCACCTTTATTTTAGAAATTATATTTATTTTAACGCGGAACCCGCGGCTTAGTTCGTGCTTAACCTAGGAATGAACCCGAGCGAAGCGAGGGTGAGTCACTAGTGTATAATAAGAATATTAAATACTTATAATCTTAATGTTAATCTTATAGCTAAAGGCCCTTTTAATTTTTCAAATGTATTATTAGAGAAAGGAACTTATTGTTTGTAGTAAAAAGCTTTAAGCTTTATAATAAAGTGATGGTAAATTAAGGATAACATTATTGAAAATAATTCCGAAAATCACCTCGAGAACGCCTTCAAGCTAAATTGAGAACTAAAACAAAAAATAATTTATACTTTGAGTTTCTTTCTCAATTTATTGTTAGTATACTTTAATGACATTTTTTAAAAATACTGTAAAATTTTCCAATTTTAATAGTATTTTTAAATAACTGTCCTTCTTAGCATAACCACTTTTCAAGCCGATAGCATCTTCCTCTAAAGTAACTACACCGAATCTCTTTCAATTAAATGAACGGTTAAAAACTTGAAATGATTTTAAAGAATATTATATTTAATATAAATCTTATATAAAAAAAAATCTTTGACTTAAAATTTGGTTACAATATTTATCTATTTATCTTACGTGAGATCAATCTAATACCTATAAACGAGCAATTCTTGTATATATATAATCGGAATATCGGAAACGGCTCCAACTATTTTCGTGAAATTTAGCATGCAGGGGGTTTCGGGGGCGATAAATCGATCTAGCTAGGTTTTATTTCTAGAAAACGTTATTTTATCAATATTTTCAGGCAATGGAAAAAAAGCTAAAATACCATTAGAATACGAAGGTAAATTTCGCTGTCATCCACAAGATTATAATAGCTCAGATTGATTGACAGCGGAAACCAGGCGGTCTCTAACCAGAAGTCCTCGGTTCGAATCCAGGTGTTTCCAGTCCGATTATTATTTTTCTCCAAAAAAAAAACCGCCTGATATTAGAGAATTAAAGGGAGTAAATGAAACCATATACACATATATATGAAACAATTTGTTTATTTTGCAAAAAGCATTTGATTACACGCACATATCGGGTGTTACCCGTAGATTAAATCACCATGCTAATTAAATTCTCATTACGTAACATCTCGAATATCTTGGTTAACGAAATACAAGAAAATCAGTGAAATTGATATCGCCTTTAGTTATAAGAAAGCTTCAATACATTAAATGTGTTCTCACAAAATATAAAATAACTGTGGGATAAGCTGTTTAAAAAGAATTGTAACATCTTTACATATAATAAAATTCTATGTCGATTCTGTATATTTAATCATTTTTGCGAAATCTTTTTGAAATAGTAATTATTATGGAAAAAGATGCCGAAAGTATAGTTTTTACATATTTTGCCTCTATCTGTCTGTTTGTGACCGCATTACGAGAAAAGCACTGGACAAATTTTGATGAAGTTTGGTACGTTTAGTGGTTACAGCGTAAACATATTCGATGCTCCTTACTATGGAAAAATATCTAATTTCTGAAAAAATGTATACTTATTAACGTAAGTAGGGATGAAAACGAGTGGAGCCACTAGTATTTTTTAAAATTGAACAATAATTTTGAAAATTGAACATTTTCCAACTTTCTATTAAAACAAGTGGCATTTAAACAATTTAAACTAAGCTAAGTTTTCAGAGTCTTAAAAATTGCTTGCACTTTGAAATGTATTTTTAAAGAATTTTCCTGGCTTACATTATTCTTAGGAACACTTGGTGCAATTTTTCATTTTTGATTATGTATTAGTTTTAACTTCCATACATTTAACTATTTCTTCCATAAATCTCTACATCTTAGTAATATTTGTAATAGAAAATATTTGCAATAGAAAATATTTAAGAATAATATGTAAATAAAAATATTTTAAAATATCTATATAATTAAAAAAATAAAAATATAAAATTATATTATATAATAATATAAAAATATAAATACATATTAAAAACTAACATTAAATTATCGACATATTATATAGTATAACAAACTTTAACGAACACCATACATAAGGTTTTTTTTAAAAACAACGATTACAATTTCACTTATTTCTATTGTTACAGTATTCGTGAATGCATTGAAAAACTAGTTAACTACATAGAAAAGCTAGCTCTAGACTATTTGTGTACCAAATTTTATTTAAATCGGTTCAGTAGTTTTGGCGTAAGATCGCGTCGGACAGGCAGACAGACAGAGTTACTTTCGCATTTGTAATATTAGTAAGGATAAACAAATTTACTTACAAAATAATAATTCAACCAGATTTAAACGTCGATATTCCAAAAAATGTTACGTTATAAGAAAATGAGAATAATACGCTATATGACGATATATTCGCTATATTTAAAGAATATTTACATCGATTTCAGTAATGTTCGAGATAGATACTACGAAGGAAACATCGCAATTACACTATTAAAATAAACTTTAAAGAAGGTAACAAAAAATAGCAAAATCTTTGATCAACTAACATTAATAAAAGTATCACAGCCTAGGTAGCTAAAGAAATATTAAATATAATTCAGAATAACATACTATCAACTCAGATACGTTTGATTTAAAAAGGTGACTTATCCCTTATAGTGTTTCTTCGTTTTCCTACTCTGTGGTTCGTTTGCTTAGGCAGGTATAGATTAACCATTTTAAAAATACTCGCCCCTCCACCGCGACAACACACACATGCACAAAAGGTGAATAGACACGATACACATTAATTAGTCTTTGTCATTGGTTGTTATGCAAACGGTATCAGAAAGAACGACTGGATCTGTCGGCCAACAGTGCATAAATGAGCGCACGTGTTTATACATATAAAATAAACACGTCCATACAAAGCCTACATCTGGATTGATCGCGCAACTAGTTGACCATTCAGTGTGCGGATAAGTTCATGTTTCTGGTAAAGTAGCAGCTCGCACACAAGTGTAGTGATGCAATAAGTATTTCCTCTCACACATTAAAATTATCACGTTCTGTGGCCCTCCGCGAGCATTTTTAGAATGGTTTATCTATATTTGTATGAGTCATACAAATATTTTCCTAAGTTAAAAGCATTATTCGGTTGTGCCATAATATAATATACTGAAAATGTGAAAAATAGAATTGCTTAGCCACGAAATTCCGTATCTTAAAATAAATTCAAACTCATGTTTAGAAAAAATAAATAAATTTAAAACAATATTTTCATTAAATCAGCACACTTGACAGATTTAATACAAAGATGACACCTTTAATAAACAAGAAAAAACTAATAATTAATGTGTCTTTAGTCAAGTCAGAATTTATACGTTACTTTGAATATTAGGTTATACACAAGTACATTAAAATCTAGGCTATACACTGATCTACTTATGAATAAAGTTAATATTTAATATTGCTGTGAACATTGAACTTGGCTATATTAGTTCAATTGAAGACATCTATGAGATTTATAAGTACGACGAAATATTTACAAGTTCAAGAAAGAGGCTAATGCAATAAAATTATAATATCTGTCATTAACATGCGTTTCGAGTATATCCCATTTTACATCAAACATCCAAAAGTAGACAAATATTTATTAAAATCGCGCAAAACATTGAATGATTAAAAGGAAAATACTTTGGACGGATTCAACCGAATAAACGAAACTCAAAATTGGGTAAATGAATTAAAATTATATAAAACTTCGTGTTGTCGACATCCACATTTATAATAAGATATGACTTTACTTGTTGTTATATCTAATAGATTCACAACCATTTATTATTACTTTTTTTACACTTATCTGTTGCCACCTGTACTTTTTGTAGCTGACTGTACTTTATAAGAGTAATAAAGTAAGCCTGTACTTTATTTTAAACCACCAACCTTTTTAAGCAGTACTAGATTTTATGGGCGATGTTCAACAAGGATGATCCAGCAAGGATGAAATCAGAGTTATTATGTATGATTATGACATACCTATATATTTTTTCAATAAAACTGACAAATATTTTTTTTTTACGAAACTATGAGCCGTCTGTTTGTTACAAAATATAGCGAAGAGCTTTTTCATTATGTTTTTTTTTATATTCGGCCCATTACCAAATGGTGGCAACCCTATACAGTCCAAGATGCTTAGAAATCAAAACAGATATTACACGTACATACACATATTTATATAGGTTGTGTTAATTTTGTTAATATCACTATAACTTTTATTCAATACTTTACAATTTGAGCCTTATACTTATTTCAAAGGAAGACACATTGACTTTTAATAGCTACTACGTCTAAAAAAAGGTTGTATAAAGTTCAATTGTTTTCCATACAAAGATTACATTATTAAGATATTTTAGGACTGAAATTTTCTAGTCTTTGGCTAATTTTAACGTATTAGTCATAATGGACTATATCTACTAACAATTTACTTTATACAGCCTCCTATACAAAGACATGAGATTTCAAGCGAAGTACGATACGGACATTGACATATAGATTTATGAGGATTCAAGATGAACATCAAAAATATCAAAACACGATTTGCTTTACGAATTTTGAGCTAAAACGCTAATACCATTTAATCTACCATCAAAAAGTCCATTAGGTAATACTATATCATGCTGTATAGTCTTCATACATTATGTAAATTGTATTTCAGTTTGAACCTGCTATCCCTAAATTATATTTAGGAGGTCTATAAAATATATTTATTTAGAATATAGTTTAATTAAATATATTGTGAACAATAATAAAGGTGTTTTGAAAGGACTTTGTAAGTTGATCCATCTAGTCATATAGCTAAAAACTAACGCTATTTCATTCCATTTTTATTGCGTGCAAAGAAAATAATCGCTTATTTGTGCCTAAGCCTAACTATTATTAATTTGAAGGTGTCAAAGTTGTAATTCGATTTTATACAGCAGGTTCACAAAAGTTCAATTTGTTATTATATTCATAGCTACAGCTTTACATTTAAATGTAGGAAGGGAATTCAGATAGACAACACGTTTTTCAATGAATTCTAATAATTCATTAAAAATAAGAAAATCTTATGGCATTTCGCTCAAAAAGATTCGCAAATCGATTAATTTAGGTTAGTATTACAATGACTATAATATAATAAACATATTATTATCAACACGACACAAACACATCAAAATCTAAACGGTCTGTTATAGTTAGCACAACAATTACTTTAAAACTCGATTTTTTTTCTATTGAAGCGTTATTTGTCCCCATAATCATTATCATATCATCCTACTAATCTTTAAATGAATTCATTATACAGGATGTGAAAATGGTGATTTAAATTCAAATTAAGTGTAAACCCTACTTCAATATCAACTATGTAAATTTGTATCTGGGAAAATAAGCGAAAGTAAAATTAGATTTTAATACTATTATTTTCGTTTATGACAATATCACCATCCACCCTGTATAATGTCTAAATTAATTTATACCTACGAATTAATCTAAATCTTAAGTTTATTTACAGAAATTTACCGCTTATCAAGTAAAGAGCTTTTATTGGTAGGATTTCTAATTAAATGGAACAAAAAGTTTATCCTGTTCATTACTAAACGGGCTTTGAAGTTAAATTGATGAGTTCTATATACTTTATCATAAGTTATTTTGAGAATTCTAAATAGGGGCCTATTCGAATCTTATACTAAAGAATACGGCGACCTCACTATTTAGTTTGAATTATTTGATTTCACAAAGTTTCCTATAGATATGGTTTTAAGTTTTCAAAATAAAGACGATTTCAAACAAATACAATAGATTAAAACAGTTTGTAATTTATCTATCCTTAAAAAGACGTAAAGAACATGTTGATTTTAAATTCTTAGTTTGACCAATAATAGGTTTACTGTCGTATTTTTATAATTGCCTATTCTTATATTAGAAAAATGTCAAAACATAAATGAACATTTGTTTTTTTTTAAATATAGGATGTTTCATTTCATAATACCTTTTAAAAAGCAAGTAAATCTGAATTTAATTATAAATATTCTACTTATTGCTATGAATCCTTCTTTATAAACTAATATAAATATTACTTTCTATAATAATAAATTAGATATATTTATATCATGACACATATACACTACATCCTCTATTATATATGATGTCTGTATATTTACATATACATCTAATATGTACAATTTCTTTGGCCTCAAGTATATAAAACTTTAAGTTTTAGGCCTATAGCTTTTGAAATACTATTTTTAAAAACCATACAAAAAACTATTTACAGTTAATATACAAATTGCTACCACTACTCACCTAAAATAAATACAAACATAAGTTATCAGGCAAAATCAATACACTATATTAATAGATACTCGTACTATCAAATTACGATTATTCAATATTTACAATCGTTTCACATTCACTTATATATTTCGTTGGTTCACTAGGCCCGTTAAACGGCAGTCACTTCATCGTAATTTGGCGATATTCAAAGAGATGCCAAATCCGACGCACGTCTTGAAGGGATAGGTACCCTCAACTGCGCAGAACCTCGTCTATCTAACCTCTCCATAGCTTCTGAATCTGATGCACCACGACGACAAATACTACAAAACGCGCACGCTAACGTATTTTTGAATGCATTGCGAAAGTCTCTGTTGAAATACGCGTAAATAATCGGGTTCAACGCAGAATTAAAATAACCAGTCCAAAACATTATAACAGTCACAACTTCTGGATATTCACAAGAGTCACACAAAGATGTTGATACGTAAAATAGGAAAAATGGCAGCCAGCACAAGATGAAGGCTCCCATAATGATTCCTAAAGTCCTTGCCGCTTTATGTTCTCTCTTCATCTTAAGTATATTTCTGTCTTTGGTGGGTGTTGTAGCGTTGATATGTAATGCCCCGTTCTTGTCACCAACTTCCCTAGAATGGCGATGCATTAGCATAGCATTACCAGCTCTGGCATGAAGAGCTTTTTCTTGCCTATTAGCTTCTTTGAATATAGCTAGATAGGTGAATATCATGATGGTGCAGGGTATCCAGAAGGATATCGAGCTGGATATGACGGCATATGGCTTATTGACTTTAAACTCGCACTGATCTGGTGATCTTTCTCTCAAGAACTGACTGGTTGTGTACCATCCCATAAATATTGGGGCATATGATATTGTTATTGGGCTCAACCACGTTGCGGCTAACATGACGAATGCCATCTGCAACAGATAATATAGAATTATAATTGAACTACTACCGTAATTGTAATTGTACTTTTATGTGCGAATCATTTACAGTGAAGGAAAACAACATGAAGAAACCTGCATATCTGAGAAAACCTAGTAGTATGTAGTTCACAAACAGGCACTGTGCCAACGTAGTACATCATGGCTTGATCTCACTCGTAGATGGAAGGTCCAGAAGTGGGACGTTAAAAAGAATTGAATGCAAGCTTAAAGCTTTTACTGAATTCTCCATTTCCAATTGCATTTAATTCTATGCAGCAAAAGCAATATATTGAGAACTCAATATGTTGCTTAGATTTCTATAGTTAATGAAATCACTTGCTCATAGATAAAACTGTTACGCATGGTTAAGACGAAATTTAAAAAATGAGAACTACCATAAATATTATCTCTAGTGCTTTTAAAAGCTTTTTGCTATTAGAACTTTTAATATTTGGCTTGTAAGAGTTTGTTTGAAAGTTTAACAACGTTTAAAGTATGTTTTCTTTAAGTTTACGAAACGTTTATTTAAACAAATATACTTAAGTAGATAATTCGCGTCAAGTTTGTAATTTAACAGACTTAAAAGTTAAAATTAAATCATAATTTGAGCTTTTAACCCTTTTACACTTAATATAACTTTAAGGTCATCTCAACAATTGGTACAGATATTAGAGATAATAAATCGGTTTTAAATTTCAAGGTAATTTAAAAATGAATATTTAACATAACCTTCATTTTTCTATACAGTTAAAGAGTAAAAATTACAAATCCTTACTTTTTTTTAAATGCGAAAGTAACTCTGTCTGTCTGTGTGTTACTCAATTACGCTTAAACAACTGAACAAATTGAAATGATATTTGGTACAGAGATAGTCTAGAGCCTGAGAAATAACATAGGCTACTTCTAATGCAAAAATATATTTTAATTACGGGACGAATTTTATACTACAAGCTTTAAATTTGGCACGGAGCAACTAGTATGTAATAAAATATAAACATTTATTTTGGAAACATGAAAAGTATGAGAGTAGTGTTTAAACATCAAACATACTAAAATACTGACCTTTTTAGTCATCTTAATCGGGTACTTCAAAGGTTTTACAATAGCATAATATCTATCGACGGATATACAGCATAGATGTAGAATCGACGTCGAAGTGAAGTACACATCTGACGAGTTCCACAGATCGCATATAACTTGACCGAATATCCATTCATTATAAAATTGTACACTGAAATTGAAAGGCATCACCACCATTGCCACGAGAATGTCAGCAAAGGCTAGCGAAACTACAAAGTAGTTGGTTATGACCCGAAGTTTCCTGAAAAAAAAAAACATTTTATTATTACATCGATACATGCGACAATCTGTACATTATTAAAAAAATACCTCTTATTGAAGTAGTAATTACTATCGAAAAACAGGCTAAATCTAATATATATAAATCTCGTGTCACAGTGTTTGTGATCGATCTCCACCGAAACGGCTCGGCCGACTTTTATGTTTTTTTTTGTGTATCTTTGGTAGGTTTTTTATTTTTAGACGAAATTTTTATTTTTCACTTTTATATGATTTGGCATCAAAAAATTCTTATAACCCTTTCATCGGTCGAGCATGGGCGGACCGGAGGAACTGCAATATAGTTATATAGTCTTTTTAAATTTTAGTTCTTTATTTGTCGCTGTGTCTCTTTGTGGCTCTGTCTGATCGCACCATGAGAAATAACCAAGAGAAATTTGGTATGAAAATAGTTGTTTCTATTAACTTCAATTATTATGATATAACTTTTAAAATATATGTTTGGTTCAGTTTTTAGTGACTCTACTTTCTGTGCCAGCGGTCGTAGATTCGAATCCCGCTGGGGTCATTCATATTTTGTTGAGCACGAATGTTTTTACTCCAGTCATGGGTGTTTATATTTATAATATGTATGTATTTAAAGTTATATAGGTATGTGTAGTGAATCATGTACCTGGTCATCATCATCCGTAACACAAGATTCGTAGCTTACCACGGAATTAGATGGCGCTTTGCGTAATAGTGTCCCAACATATATTTTATCACTATTATACATATATTAACATAATTATAATTTAAATATCTCTTAACTTCAGTAATTGCCGACCCCCAATAATGTAGAATGTAGAATTATTGGCAAATATGCAAATTGGATGCTGAATATATTCAACTGCATTTAAACTTTACTAAGACAGTTCAACATAAATAGCGCCAAACTGGTTTAGTTAGTTACCTAACATTGTAATAGCGAATGGCATTTTGGTCAAGGGGCTAGAAAATACGGTTGTAGTTTCGACATTTTGTATCTTTTTTGAGTCCATATATTTAGAAAGACTAAACTAAATTAAGTCGGTAATTTGATATTTTTATTACAAAAATAATTATTATAAATTATATAAAAATACTGTTCTTAATTAATTGTGAGTTTTCAGGTATTTTAAACTAGAATCTAGGATAAAAATCTAAAACCCTAGGATAAAATTTAGAAAAAATATTCGATAATTCCTAATTTTTGTATGAAATCCACAAATTCGATTTTTAAATTTGACGACGTTACGTTTGGTTCATTCACTTTACTTAGCTGCGCCAGCGGTCGTGGGTTCGAGTCCCGGTTGTCGGCATTCATTTGTTGAGCACGAGTTTTTATTACTTCAGTCCTGGTTTATATTTATAATATTATATGTATTTAAATGTATATATGTGTAGCGTTGATGTTCTAACATATCATTTATACTTTTTCGATATCTGTGGTATAAAATAATTTATGGGTTTTTTTGTTAAATAAATAATAGAAAGACCTTACAACATATGTATTATTTATTTATTTTGAAGTCAGTCAAAACACCACATACCTGTGCCTCATAACACTGACAATAACGAGCAAGTTCCCCAACACAGCCATGATCACAATGAGTAGCAACACCGCTGTACGCAGCTTGAACATCACCGCCTGCGTCCATTCCGGATCGACGCCCGTCGCGTTGTTAGTCCCGTTGCGGGTAACGTTTACTTGATCCATAGGGGGTAGTCTGAAAAAGTACTTTATTAAAAACAAATACATTGGAACATTTGCACTCAGTCTTACTATTAAACTATAAACCTGTGTTTATAGTTTAGGAGCTAAGACCTTCCCATATCAAACAATTCATATTCAATGTATGAAAAATATTTAATCAGAACAAGTTAATGGTAAAAAAGTCTGTAAATCATATTAGTATTATATGATATTGTTTGTATGTCTGTTTGTTTGTAACTTCTTCATGCTGAAAATATTGAACAGATTTGGATGAAATTTTGTAAATGTCCACTATATACAATATTGAAGACTTTGTCTAGGTTGGAACTTTTGATCGTTACCTGAAATTTACCTGAAAATTTCATCACATCCGTCCAGCAGTTTCGGGGTCTATAGGATATATATAATGTACATAAATACATCAATTTTTATATGGATACGAGTAACAATATATAAGATACTCGTCCTCTTAGTCCTACCGTCGTTATACAAAAACAAACTCTACTAATTGTAATTACAAGTTATTTTTATACTTTTACTACTTTCTGTAGATATTTTCTTGCACCAGTTAAAAAACAGCTAATGTCATTTTAAATTATATAGCAGTAAGGCTGATCGAAATCGATTATATGGCTGTAGAGAAAAATTAAATACATATATTATTAATAGTCTTAAATATTGAGGTTGTTAAATATTTTGCTTTATTAATGAAATATTCCACAGGCATTAAGCGCTCGTGCCTTTTGTTATTTTTTAACGTTTTGGCATTTTAAATTTTTTTGATACTTAAAACTAGCGATATAAACTAGCAATACATACTACTACTAAAAAAAACATGTTTATGACATACTAGCGACTCACCCTCGCTTCGCTCGGGTTCGTCCCAAGCTCGTACCTTCTTTTAGCGTACAATTTTTACAAGCTTTAAATGACTAAACCAAACCAAATAATAAGTTTCAAGCTTCTAGCTTTAAAAATGACGTAATTTCTATGCAAACTGTCATCCCCTACTTCAATCTCTTAAAGCCTTTTTTTCGCCTTTAAAAGTAGCCTATGTCCGTCTCCTGGCTCTAAGCTACCTCCCCGTCAATTTTCAGCTAAATCGGTACAGCCGTTGTTGAGTTATATATAGTGTAACTAATACGACTTTCCTTTATATATATAGATGTACATATTATAAAGATATATGTACATATTATATAGGTTGTAGTTATTATAGATATAAGGTAGCTATTAAGAATCTTAGATCGACATTTAAATATTAATCATCAAATACACAGCATTTTCGATTCGAATTTTCATCCCATCCCCTAAGATTTATGCCCAGGGGCTCTTAACAACTCAATACTGTCACTTTACATTTGCGCAGCGAAATTAGTGACACAGTTTTAACTTTGCTACTTATATTGACAATCGATCCTTAGACAAACCCTTACAGGGGTTCAAGTGCTGAAAATTCATTCTTTAAATTGTCGATCATCTCAATTTTTTTTATATTTTTTAATGATTTCCTTTACGTCTTTGGAATTAGATTTAAAGCTGTGAGAATTATCGCTACGTACTCAAATCTACACGAATCACTATGACTGAGTTTTAGTAATAAAACCACTTTCTTTAAATTATTCTATGGTTTAGTTATGTTTAATAAAATAAATGTTACATTAATTTTAAAATCTCTGATACTTTTTTGTAATATATAGAAAGCTGTTAAAAGCTCAAGTAATGTGAAAATAGATACTAATCATATCAATTTGAAAGTGTGTTTATTTTTTTTATTGTTCCTTCTTTGACGTCGGAACAGTGACGGAATGGCGTAGTTTTTGAGATCTTTAATACAGTTATAGGACTAGAGAGTGACATTGGTTAGTTTTTACTACGGTAGATTATCTCATTCCCTTGAGAAAATCTATTTTAATACATATCAAAACCACTTATCCTGCCTTTTTGTATGTAAAATAATAAAATAGTCGATCTATTCCATAATAACCGGTAATAATCTAGAGATGAACATTAGGAAGCGAGTGAGTCGTTAGTATATACATATATGAATGAATGTAGGATTAATACGAAAAAGCAAAGAAACTTATATAATATTAAGGCCATACATTGTTTGTATAAACGAATTCGCTAGAATTATGTACAACCAATAATTAAACAAAAACCATTTCTTTATCCTAAAAATGACTAGACAGTGACAAAACAACAGCAAATGAAACAAGACTAATTGATCTAAAAGCTCAAAAAAAAGCTGTCCTAAAGTTACCTTTATCTCTCTCGCTTGACTCTCGTTATACTGATTTCATTATAGCAGACTACCTCGCTCCGTACTTTGTTCTCTGTTACGATCATTTTAGCTGCATTAGTTACAAATTGGAGTGTAACAAGTCATCAATCACTTTCATTTTTTTCTTCTTCACTGTTTCAGATCTTACTTCCAGTATTCTTTTCCCATACATCTTCAGTTACGTGACCTCATATTTCATGTTTTTTAATTACATCATCTGAAACAAAAATAAAAAAGTTAATCAAAGCTCTCGGAATTTACACAATATTATTTTTTCTTAACAAAATAAGTGAAAGAATTAAAAATATGTTAATTTGTAGTCATAATATGTAAGGCATGAAAGCTCCAGCAACTTGCACGTAAAATACCATTTAAAGTAGCTTTTTACAGTGCTCTGAAGCTTTATAGTAGTGTATTTAATATACTGCATGTTTTTACGAAATTTTTTATACTGCTATGTAATATTGTTTGGGATTTTGGCGCAGTTTATTTTGAGTATATATATTTTATTCGAATGAATATATGATCACGGGTTTGCGTTGTATTTTTTATATCTTCTAGTTTATTTATTTAATATACTAGCGACTCCCCCTCGATCCACTCGGGTCTCTATACAAATTAGTAAACATTTCCCAGATTTGGGACATTTTCCCGTAGTAAAAATATATATGATAACCAGCTATTATTATACCAAGCTTCATCAAAATCTATTCAATGGTTTGCTCGTGATGCTGTCACAGAAAGACAAACAAACAGACAAACGAAAATTGTCAAAACTACTGTCTTATTTTTTCCAAGGAAATAATTGTGTAAAAAATTAAATACAAGTAATATTATAATTTTTTTAGAAGCCGTATTCCGCTAATTTATTAGTTGTTACGTGGAATAACAAACTTGATCTCCCTCAAATTGTCGGGTTCCATGCCTAGCCAGTAGTAGGTATGGGACATGATACCTCTTTATAAGCATTGAATTACTGAATCAATATAAAACGTTGAAAAAATCTCACCACAAAGCTATTAGATTAGTAAAATAAAACTAAATAAACCTTTTATATCTTTTGAGAGCTTTTTATTTAGAGCTTTGAGCAAACGCTTAAATGGTTATTACGTAAATTACATTCAAGTACTTGAGTAATACTTTTAGTAGACTATACGTTTGGTTCAGTTTGTAGTCTACCCTACTTGCTATGCCAATGGTCGCGGGTTCGAAATTCGCTTGGTGCATTCATTTGTATCATGGGCAATAATACATATTAATTTATAGTAGTACTAGCGGACCCAGCCACGCGTTGCTGTGGCTCAATAATTATAATAGATTGAATCATTTTTTTACTAATTCTTCTGATACAATCAAATTACTATTCTCTAAAGAAATTAAAAATAGATTCATTCATATGGGATCGAAAATAAAACGAAATGTTGAAATTAAGCACAAACCAACATGTACTTTTTTAATTTACATTTTATTCATCTTATCTTAAGTTAGTTTTTTTCCGCGGCATTATACTGAAATTAAAAAAAAAATAGAATTTATCATTTATATAAATAAATTAGATCAAAATTTACGACTGAATAAATTAAAAACTATCAAATTATAAAATCAAAATAAAAAATGAAAGGTAATCTAGAAATAAATTGATAGAAAAAAACAGTAATCAGTACAGTGCATACAAAGTGCACATGTCAGAAGTGAAAGTTCTTTAATTTTATAAATTTAATTAACTGATTACACACTGTATAAATACTAATGATATTGTAATTTCACTTCAAAAACAATTCCTCACGATTACCAGCATGAGCAGCCGTGTCACAAGTTAGGCTGTATATTGTAATACTTTTGCTACACATAAAAAAATTAAAATCACATTAAAAATCACCGACTTGCGGTGGGCGAGACCCCCGACCTGCGCACCTTGACCGTCTGAGGGGTGGTGGCGCTAACTCTTCCCCGTCCCTGAGGGCCTGGTACTTGGTTGCGTTAAACGTTTAACGCAACCTTGTTGGAAGTCGCATGAGAAGTTTCACTTCAATAAAAATAAAAAATTAACAAAAGTGTATATATAAATTTAAATATATAGGTATTACAATAAAATAAAATATTTTATTTTTATTTACTATTTTATTTCTAAATTCTATATTCAAACGCGCCATCTATAATCTGTGCAACTGAGATGCCAAGCCGCCATCTATAAATACACACTAAAGTCGTATAATAAATATTTAATTTGTAATAACTAATATTGAGATCAATAATTGAGATAAGAACTACCCTATCTCGTAAGTTTGACCAAATTACATATGCTTACAAAATTTGTTGAAAATTGGTTCAGCAGTTTAGGAGTCCATTGAGGACAAACATTGTGACACGAGATTTATATATATTAAGAATATTATACAAAATCACATAATAATAAATGATTTTGTAAACTTCATAAGTATTAATATTTTGGTGTTTTAACCATACTTTAGATAATTTTCAAAATAACTAAGATCGATACGATAAAATCTTGCCGTATGAAAGTAGGCAAAGTAGGGAAATGAAGATAGTTAATGGCAGGTCGTAAGCCAATCCCGAATAAAAGGAATAAATAATCGTAAGAAAACTTTCAAGGACAAACAAACAAAGCCATTATTTATTTTTCGACGTAAGAAATAAAAAGTTTTATTGCTCGCCATCTATAGGGCTCAGTAAATCGTATGGGAAATTTGGGTACTCTGTTAGCTAGAGTGGTATTGGGTTTGTGGGTAGAGGGTGTGTATTCGATTCTTGTGCAGTGTAAATACTTATAATTAAATAATAATACCACTTTTTATAGAACTGTGATTTTTCAGTTACTTCCAAAGATTCACAGAAAAATAAGTGACTTAGTCATGGAAAAAAGTGTGTCGAAGTATTAAGTCTTTTGATACAGTAACTTATTCACACAAACATATACCTTTTCTCTCACTTTATTTATCTCACTCTTTCCCGCTCTCTCTCTCTCTCTCTCTCTCTCTCTCTCTCTCACACACACACAAACACACATATACGATGATATACACAAAAATACCTTAGCATACCTGAAGCAGTTTTTGCCTCTACGACATTTTGGCAAATAAAATTGTGCCGGCGCGGTGCTTAAAAGCCATTAACAAGAAAATTTATCAGCTAGGTAATGTTATTAGATTTTATTTTAGCAGTTCAAGTAGGTTCTATGGGACATTAATATATCGAAAAGTACAACTGAAGGAAGCTTTAAGTGCACATTAGAGATTAAGCTCAACAATGGTTTAAGCAAAATATTTGTCTTGTAACGGGTGTAAATTCTGTTTTTCTACGTATCGGACTACTATAGTAAACTAAGTAGTGCGTGTGTGTAAATAAAAGTAAAAAAAATATATATATATAAAAAATATATATTAAAAAAAAATATAGGTATCTAATTTTATATAATATGAATCATGTTGAAATTGCTGAACAGATTTGGATGAAATTTACTAAGCCGATAAACTATTATCTGGAAAATACATACAATCACATATTATGTAGAATAAACTGTTAATCCATTCTATATTATTACAAAAGCTTAAAAGCTAACTAAAACTTTACATCTAAGGATGTTTTTTTATTAACGAGATATTTCACAGGCATTAAGCGCTGTGCCTTTGTTATTTTTTTAATTAGCAACGGTTTGGCGTTTTACAATTTTTTGATACTTAAAACTAGCGATACAAGTTAGCAAGACATACTTCGACTTATAAACTAACTCAAACGTGGTCCGACTCCGACTTTATTATAATATGCTTATTTTTTTGTTTTTATTCTACTATATAAAAATAAGTCGGGTTTTCCTTTCTAACGCTATAACTCCAGAACGCACGAACCGATTTCCACGGTTTTGCATTCGTTGGAAAGGTCTCGGACTCCGTGAGGTTTATAGCAAAGAAAATTCACCAAAAATTTCAACAGAAAAGCGGGAAAATCTTTTAAACTATACTAAAGAGGTTACACCTGGGGACGAACCCGAGCGAAGCGAGGGTGAGTCACTAGTGTGTTATAACTAAAACATGCTTATGAAATATCATAAATTTTCCTATCGTAAAATTATCTAAGGATGTTGCATTCCGCAACAACATGTGAAATATAAAGTATTTTTTGTAGTAAAATTATATCGTTTCAACGTTGACTGCGCTTGGCAGATTTATTGGATACTTTTATAGCTGTATGAATTTCGCGCACATTGTAAAAATTAAAAGCTCTACCAGTTTTTATACGGGAAACCGTTATTTTAATAAATTGGATTAATTTCTTATAATAATTGAGATAAATAATGTATTTTTTAAATAAAAACTTAGAACCTGGCGAAAAGATGCTTATAATAATATTGTTTATGTTAGGATATGAACACCATCTAGTTTTATGGTAAGCTTGGATGTTGTTACGGATACCAGATAGTAGAGAAGATATACTACACATTTTTACCATTAAACACCCATAAAAATAACATATAACCACCGCACTCAGAGTCACTTAATGAACCATTAAGTCGAGAATCTCCATACTAAAGAACGGCTTAATTGTTCATTAAGTAACTCTGAGTGCGGCGGATTAACTACAAACTAAGCAAAATGTCACACGTCATACAAGTACAGTATATTCTGAAGATCACAGCTTAAACTTTTTTCAAAGAAAAATTACTTCTATATTTCATTTTATTATTGAATTAATTGTAATTATATGTAGAAGCTTTTTTGCTATTTGTTATTCCAACTTTGAAAGGCTAGATTGATATGTTTTTGCTTAGTTTGCCTTAAAAGTCGTACAAAAGTTAGCGATACTAGATAGCCTACAACTTTCTTCAAGATTTAGGATATAAATTGCAAATGTAACTTTTAAAATCACCCAAGTTAAAGTTCTAGTAATCTTTTTAAGAAAAGAATTGATACCGGTTTTTTTCTATTTCTAGAAAATAAATCGGCAATCGGACGTCATTTTCTATTACTTAGAATGTCCATCACTAAGTATGCTATGAGGTTCAAATGACTTGGCGAATTTCCAATGTCAATAAAAAAAAATAATGTCCTAAATTCTCTCCTAACAAGATAATCCGAAGATTAAATTTGTCCATTAAGCAATAACATTGTGGAACGAGCGCGTTGTGTTTATTTAGGCTCTAACATAAATTTTACATTAAGAGGGAGTAAAAGATTTAAACATTTTTTTTGAGTTTAAAATGTTTGATTGAATTCTTATTACGAAAAATGACAATAAATAAAAAATATATATTTAATTAATTATTAATAAATATAGGTAAGAGTTTATCTCCCCTAGAGGGACCGAAGGCGTCCACAGTGCGTCTCCATACCAGTCGGTATAGAGCTTCGAGCTCCACTTAGGTCCGTCCCGAGGTAGGTACATGTTTAAGATTAATATATATTTCTTAGAATGTAATATTTTCCCGCAGTAAAAAGTATCCTGTACAATAACTTAATCGAAACATTCAATTATTTTTCGAAAGTCTTGTTCAATTCGACTTTATTGACGGTAAAGAGGGGAATATAGTTTTAATAATTTTTGTCAGTCTGTCTGTCTGTGACCGCATCATGAGAAAACGATTGAATAGATTTTGATAAAATTGAGTATGATGATTGCTAGTCTAGGTCATTATAATATAAAATTTTTACTGCGTGAAAATATATAATTTCTGAGAAATACATATTAATAAGAGGCAGTGGTAGCCCAGCGGTAACGCGTCGCTTGTATAACCGAGTGATGCGGGTTCAAATCCGGGTCTCGCACCTCTGATATTTTCATGTGCGAATCATTTCTATCATGATTACCACTTGTCTTACGGTGAAGGAAAACATCGTGAGGAAACCTGCATGTCTGAGAAAACCTAGCAAGTTTTCGTAAGACATGTGAAGTCCGCCAACACGCACTGGGCCAGCGCGGTGGACTATGGCCTGATCCCCCTCGTACTGAGGGAGGCCCGTGCCCAGCAGTGGGACGTTAAAAAGGGCTGATGATGATGACATATTAATAGTAAAAATATATCTAGGGACCAATCCGAGTAAAGCGAAGGTTAGTTAATATTAAAATTTTAACACGACGTCTGTCAGGTCATCTAGAACGTATAAATGTTCCATAAATGTTCCACAAAAGCTCTAAAACCAACTGAAATAGAATTAAATACATTTCTCCAACAGAGAACGTTGATTTAAAACTAACAGAACGATTCGTGCAGCTGCAATGTAGGCCATGGAGAGATTAGAAACTGATGTTGACAGCGTAAATGGTACATTTCATTTATTTAATTTCATACAATTGTATAAACTTTGCTTTAACTTTACTTGTGATTTTATGAATTATCAATTTACGTGTAATGTTTTAAGCTTGATTTAAAAAAAAATCTTTGGATCTCGGTAGATACTGGTGGAGTTCTTGAAGTTAGGCATTCTAAGTGATCTGTCTATATATTATATACTCGTATATGCATTAAAGACGAGTGTCGCAGAAATGTATTATTTTTAATTTTAAAAATATATTAAGTTAACATTTTTATAAAATTAACAGCAATGCCCGTGGCTCCGCCCGCGTTCTAATCACTATTTAAAATAGGGATGGTGGAAGAATGAAAATTTAGGGTTATAAGTATAAATATAATAAAAAATAAAAAACATCTGCTTAGGGCCACCCTTATCACCTATAGAAATCAAAAATATCCGTAATATACCTAAAAATAAAAAATATATATGAATCGGTCAAGCCGTTTCGGAGGAATTCGATAACAAACACTGTGACACCAGATTTTTGTATGTTAAATTATAAAAGACAGATTTTTTTTTGTTTGAGCGCATGTATCTTAGGAACTACTGATCTGATTAAGAAATCTTTTTGCATTAGATAGTAGGACTATATAGCCGTTACAATATACCTAGGGAAGAATCCGAGCGAAATCGGGTTAAGTCGCTAGTACATTATAATACAAGATTATTTCATTTTCACTCCCATTGAATCCCCATAAAAGATTTCGCTTTATATTTTCAAGATATACTATTTCTTCTGAGGCCTTAATTTTAAATAGCACAATCTAATTCCTTACTCCTCCCTCTTTTATTAAGGGATTTTATTGCGCTATCAAAGTAAATAGGCAATTTTGTATTTAATCTCTCATCAGCCGAGAAGTGTAGGGCAAAACTCAATAGTACGTTTACAGGTGATATATTCTTGTGAATTTAGACCAGAAGTGAGCTTTTTTTTAAAAAAAACAAGCTTACTAAATCGACCTCAATTTACTTTAAGTATCTGAAAAGGCTAAAACACAATTTAACTAACTGAAAAGACAACTAATCTACCAACAATGATATTTTTAGAAACAAACCGGCAGAGTAACAACCTAATAATGCTACCACGATAAGTGTCATGACACAACTACCCCCCGATGCCGGTTATGCATCGACTTTTATAGTTTTCTCCCCACTTCAACATCCTCTATTCTGTTCATCTTCCACACGGCCTTTCCTGACAGGAGACCGTCCTCGGGCTCTTTTACTTCTAACCTTGGAGTTCAGTTAGAACCTCGACATCGAAAAGCAAAATGACGCCAGGAGCTATAGACATCACACTCTCATCATCTATTGCCATATAAACGATAAAATAACTAACTAACTAAAATTTTCAAAACTTGCGTGTCTATATAAAGGTTTCAATTTGATTTATTCATGGGCTAAGCTTACCTAGCATAACCTAAGCACAATGGATGTGAAACAAACAGATATCTGTACCAATTACCCGGGGCAGGACCCGTCGGGGGAGTGCACCCTCACGACTCGCCAGAGAACCATGTCATAGCTTTGCGTGTGTAAATCAGTACCTATAAAAGCATGTTTCAATCCAACCTAACCACAAATATACGTTACCTAGCATAACCTAAGCACAATGGACGTGAAACAAACAGATATCTGTACCGATTACCCGGGGCAGGACCCGTCGGGGGAGTGCACCCTCACGACTCGCCAGAGAACCATGTCATAGCTTTGCGTGTGTAAATCGGTACCTATAAAAGCATGTTTCAATCCAACCTACCCCCAAATATACGTTTAATGTTTGCTACACAATCATATGCAACGGTCAACTCATAGTCTGATCACTGCTCCAGGACGACATGTCTGAGTAACCTCCAAGACACTGTCCGAGCTCACACACATTAATCTTAAGCTACACAAGGTATGTTCCATATACTAGGATCGCATGTCTGAGCGCACTCCAAGACAGCATCCAATAATATGAAACCGTACCCCACTTGAAGTGCACCTGTCGGTCAGGACAGCATATCCGAGTACAAAGACCTGCGAGACATGCTATCCCCAACCGCAAGATACATCTTCCCTTGAATGTGTCAACCCCAATACGAAAACACAAAATAAGCATCTTTTACATAAACAGTAAAAAAATTTTTACAGTTAACATTTCTATAAAGGCCTGGCATAAAGCACAGCACCTACTATAACACAGATCGCGACTACCGCCACGCTCATGCCGAGGACTACAATCTACATCGGCGACTTTCACTGCGATTTCGCTGGTTGTCTGACAAAATAAAAATACGATCGATCTAAAAATAACCGTTAATTCAAGTAACCTAATTTACTAATTTAAGACTGACAACCGCAACAATATTGTGCACAGCGACCAAAAGACAGCACAAATCACCAAAATCAATGAAAATACACCAAAATCACGATACCCTCCGAAAAAACTTTTAAACACATACAACCTACAAATACCTCACGTTAGTCAAAAGTAGTGGGCGAAACAGGACCTATCCCACTTCTGATCTTGTGAATTTAGACCAGAAGTGAGCTTTTTTTTAAAAAAAACAAGCTTACTAAATCGACCTCAATTTACTTTAAGTATCTGAAAAGGCTAAAACACAATTTAACTAACTGAAAAGACAACTAATCTACCAACAATGATATTTTTAGAAACAAACCGGCAGAGTAACAACCTAATAATGCTACCACGATAAGTGTCATGACACAACTACCCCCCGATGCCGGTTATGCATCGACTTTTATAGTTTTCTCCCCACTTCAACATCCTCTATTCTGTTCATCTTCCACAATATAGTATAAGGAAAAAAGTACTTTAGTTTTCTTCTTTTATGAAGGTTCAGTATTTGATACTACTTTGTTTGGGTTTATTTTAATATTATACCGGACTGTAATGGAGTGTAATGCCGTCTGTCCTGCGCCTTAACTCTCACTGGTCGTCTCTAACAGTCGCCTCACCGGAGTAGGAGAGTGACGGGAATAGAAAGTGACAAAAATGGAGAGTGCACTTGTCTGCGCGTATCAGTCGAGATAATATTATTATTAGATATTTGCAGATCCAAATGAAATTTCCGTGTCGATGATGGTCCGGGATGAACTCAAAAACTACGTATCCGATTTCTAATATATTCTTCTTACGTATCTTATCTTACAATTTTTTCAAATGTGTGATTTGCCTAACCAAGTTACGAAAAAAAATATAAGTGTCACAGCAACGCGTGGGCAGGTCTGTCAACTAAATGATGACATAGTCTAGTCACTGAATTTCATCGAAATCGGTACAGCCGTTTCAGCGTAGAGAAGTAACAAACAAAAACTTAATATAATAGTTGTCTGATCGTGACCCTTCTAGTTCAGAACAGCTGTATTCCGGACGCGACCTAATGTGCAATTTCCTGCTGTATTTCGACTCACGGACGATTTTCGGAAGTACAAATATAAATTAATTAGACAACACTCTGCTGAAAGTTATAATTGCTGGTTAATGACTGGCTATTAATAGTTTTAAATAACAAGCTATTTTTCTTGGTTTTTCTCGCGTTTTTGTAGATTTCTTATGAATTTTAAAATATTATGATAATTTGTATGTTTTTATGTATTTTAACTCGATCGGGTCCATCCTAGGGTACGTTTTAACAATAATCATGGGCAAAAGATTGGTTCCCCATTCAAAGTTTCATCCACCTATCCCTTGTTAAGGGATGATTTCTGTGATAAAACTACACCATATTTGTCCCAGAGTCTCAAACTATCTTTATACGATAGTTAATCTAAATGGGCTTAGCAGATTTGCAGTTTATACATTTAAATACACAATAGTCTTCTTATTAAAAATATTTTAAACTAATATTCCATAAGTAAATACTAATTTGTCTGTTAACTCCATACGTCCATTTTATATTTAGCCTTCATATCAAGAAATTTATTTTTATTAAAAAAATAACCTTTTTAAATGTTAACATTTTCAAGAACTATTTGGGAAACAAATATCAAAATTCGTAGAAAAATAAAGCTATCAAAACGCTTGAGCAAACTGAGACCGCCTTTTTTATATTGTTTCATATTTTTCAGGATTCATAAAACACTGTCTGTGTAATATGGATATGAATATACTGAGTTTTTATTGAATACGCTTTGAAAAAATGCTTAAATAGGATTCACAAGCAGCGAATTTCTTAACTTCTATACATAGTCTATACTAATATTATAAAGAAGTAAAGTTTGTGTGTTTGTATATTTTTTAAATTGTAAGGGGTAATCTCGGGATCTACTGAACCGATTAAAAATTAAAAATTCTTTCACCAATAGAAAGCCACATTATTGCTGAGTGTCATAGGTTATATAAAAATCGAAAAATAAAAAGGCTTTTACGTGGTAGTCCATTTTGCAAAGTGAATCGGAGAAAAAACGGTCGAATGAAAGCGTTTCTTACGCGATTATATATGGAAATTACGTCATTTTAAAACTATACTAAAGAGGTTACACCTGGGGACGAACCCGAGCGAAGCGAGGGTGAGTCGCTAGTAATATGATAAAATTCTAGCTAAGTCAAATCTGTGTATTGATAATTTTTTTGTAAAATCTTATTGCAATAGTTATTATTATCGACACAGAAGTCTAATCTAGAGTATTTAGATTTTCTGTATGTCTGTTTGTCTATCTGTCTGTGACTACGTCACGCGAAAACCACTGGACCGATTTTGATGAAATTTGGTATGATGATACTTATCGTGTAGGATATAGGATATTTATTACAGCTAGAAAGTCTCTCATTACTGAGAAATCTCAACTAACCGTTACAAACCGGTTATAAAACATCACTCGGAATGTGAAATCTAAGAATTTGGTTTCGGCTTTAGAACGTAGGCGGAGCCGCGGTAAATGCTAGTTTATAATAAAGTAAAAATTTAACGGACGCGCTTTTCGTTAAAAGTATATATAGTGTGATCACAATATAGGATATCTATATACTATAAACGTATCGTACGTTTGGCTCAGTTTGTAGTGAGCCTACTTGTTGTTCGAGCGATCGCGGATTCGAATCCAGCTGAAGGCATTAAAGTGTGAAATGAGCACGAATGTTTGTCCTTCAGTTAAAGTTATATAAGTGCAGTGTATCAACTATTTGGTATCCGTAACATTAGCCTCGTAGCTTACCATGGAAATAGATGGTGCTGAGTTAATGTGCCAAGATACTTATATTTATTTTTATGCCAAATTTCATCGAAATCAGTTCAGCCGTTTGAAGTTGAAGGATAACAAACAAAAACGTTTCGGATTTACGTATTAGTATGCTAAAAGAACAATGTCATTTATAATGTTCTAGTAAAATGAAGGAAGCGCGAGAACAAATGAATGTAAAATTAAATAAGCTTACGTACAAATGAATTCGTCACGTCGCAGCATTTACATAAAGCTATCCTAGTAACTGATGTTATATTAAACCAAATATCTTAGTGGCTCAGTGGTTTAATGCCAAAGTATATATTATATAGTGGGTTCGATTTCTGTATGATAAACTTTTTAGACGAATACGACAATCAAGACGAAGCGTTTTTGAAACTGATAATAATTAGAAAATTTTTAGACGAATTTCTAAAACAGATTAAGCGTTTTTATATCCTAAACTCCAATTATTATGAAAACTATGGATTAACTTTTAAAAATTAACTGGTTTCTAATAAATTTTAGTCATTAAACCGTTATAACTTTAGTTATCGTGTCCTAACAAAAATAAAAATATTAATACTAGATCATACTAACATAGTGAAAATGTGTGTAATCATCTCATCTAATATATCCTTGTAAGTCCGTCCCTGTTTTATATAGCAGCATAACTCATAAAGTGTTCTCCGCACAGAATAATAATAGGGAAAATTCCATCTTTAGGACTAAAATGGGTCAGGCGTTATTAAGTTGCATAGTTTACTTCATTCTCGTTTGAAGGTTATTGAGGCTATTGTTTTATATCACTGTTATATTAATACTAAAAATGAATTAAAACTGCCTAGAGGCTAGCATGATATTTAATATTTTAACTGTTGATTCAAGAAGAAGTTTAATTAAAGAATATAATACTTTATTTTGATTTGAGGCAGAAGCGAAGATCCTGGGTTCAAGTACCGGGTTTGAAATTGCTTTAAATACTTTGATTTCTTAAAATTTTGAAAAATAGGGTAATTTTTTGCCTGATTATCCTCTTTTTCATTTTGAAATTAACAATTTACATATCCAGAGAGGGATTCCGAAGAGAGATCCATCCTAAAAACTAACCCCAAGATAAAGAAAACTTTTTATAAGGGAGCCACAGCAATGCCTTTCCGAGTCTGCTAGTTTTAAATAAAACATATTCTAGAGTATTCTGGAAACTCATGCTTTAATAAATTGCCCTGTTTACACTATTTCACAATTTAGCTAATTTATACCGTTTAAATATAGCGATGTGGAATGAAAATAATTTGTTTTGTTTAACGGAATAAATTAACTATTACTTTTGTACTGTTAGTTGCCTATTCTAGTTAGAGTATATTTTGTATTATATAAGTATTTTAACTCAAAGCTCAACATTTTTGTTGGAATGTCTGTCTGTTTTAATGCGTTTATCTTTGAAAGTATGTCTGATTAGATAAATTTTTTGTATTTCATGACATACTAGTGGAATACCCTCGTTTTGCTTTTTTTATGGGACAAAAGGGGCAAACGGGCAGGAGGCTCACCTGATGGTAAGTGATCACCGCCGCCCATGGACATCTGCAACACCACAGGGCTTGCAGATGCGTTGCCGGCCTTTCAGGAAAGGGAGGGAGGGAGAAGGACGGGAGAGATGGGGAGTGGGCCTCCCGGACTCTCACTTACCGGACGAAATGCGACAGCATAGCTGCCACTTCACGCCGGTCTTCTGTGAGAGAGTGGTACTATACGGGACGTGCCGGCCCATTCGGCTGCTACCCGAAGATAACAAGCATAGCACTACCACTTAAAAACTTGCTTTTTTGGTCTTAATAATACCACTGGATAAACTGGGAGGCGGCCAAATTTTTCATTCATTATTTTAAGTATTCCATGTAAAGAATTGCTTAGTGTCTTAATTGGATCAAGTACTACATATATTAATAAATTAATAATTTATATGTAATTAATATTTTTTTTAATTTGTAATATATGGATTATAAAAATATAATCCTTAACATAAATGACTATGTAATGTACATAACTCGAGACAGAGTAAAATAGTCGATTTAGATAAACTTCTCGAGAAAGGATTGCCTTGATTTCCGTATCCCATCTACAGATTGCAGTTACGTCCTGTGCCGAGGGTGTAGTATAAGATGTAATAGCTTTTGCTATTAGCATTCGAAATGGGTATATTATGTATAGTTTACTTAATAAATTCTGTGAAAATTAAAAGGAATTGTCATTTTAGTTAGAGATTTATAAAATTAAAATTATTTTGCACTGTTATTTAGAAAAGTAAGGTATGAAAAATATATTTTTGGATTATTCTTAACATTCTTTTAATCAATCAAAAAAAAGTATACATAATGTTATAAGATATTAAATAATTTTAAAATATATTTACTTACTTATGTACGTACATTTTAATGGATACTATAATTTCTCACAGATGAAATATTTTTCCGTAGTAAAAAGTATCGTAGGCTTATGTTAATCCAAATAACCAGCTATCATTATACGTTTCATTAAAATCTATCCATTGGTTTTTTCGTGATACGGTCACGGACAGGCAAAAAATCTAAAAACTGAAGATTCGACTTCTGTATCAATAATAATGTCTATTTCAGTAAGATTCGACTCAGAGAGAGAGAGAGAGAGAGAGAGAGAGAGACAGAGAGACAGAGTGTGTGTGTGAGAGAGAGATATTAGAATTTTTTTATTTGTATAAATAACACATTTTATTGGATAAGATAAATTAATTATTTTAATGAAATTTTAAGATATATGTGATTTCTGCTATTAGCTGTATGTAACATTAAACTCTAATAAAGTAATTAGATATTGAATCGCTCGCGAAAAAAAGCTCAGTCTTACACTAATTGGTCTTGGTTTTCCATAACGCATCATTTTTTACATGTTTATCACTTATCTACGGTAAGGGACACCATCATGAGCAATCTGCACGTCAAAGATAAGTTAACTTAATAAAAGATACAAGAAATACGTCAACCCTTACTTGGCCAAAGGGCTTAACTGTAAATTCTTCTTGATCCCTTGGATTTAAAGTCTTGTTATCAAAAGGAGAACAATATTATAAGCTACTAGCGACTTGCCCTCGTTTCGCTCGGAACCGTGCCTAGGTACGCAGTAAACAGTATCCTATATCCTGACCCGGATAATAATGTCCTCCCGGCCGACTACGGCCACGGCGGCCAATCTCATTGAGACTAGCCAACGGCGCGGGACATATTATAGTGCACGAGTGTACGCGCAGACACAAGTGCACTCTCTATTCCTTATCACTCTCATATTCCGGTGGGACGAATGCTCGACACGACCAGTGAGAGTTAAGATGCAGGACCGACGGATTTACGTGCTCTCCGAGGTACGGGAGTAAAACACCGCCAACTTCCCAACTCCGGGCTGTTACTGAGGCTTACGAAACAGAAAGACTCAATAACCAAACTTGGCCCGACCTGGGACTCGAACCCAGGACTTCCCGGTGTGCGACCGTACATCGTACATGCTAGCCACTACACCAACGAGGCAGTGACCCGGATAACCAGCTATCATCATACTAAATTTCATCACAATCTGTCCAGTGGACTCGTGATGCGGTCTACAGACAAAAAATCTAAAAACTAAAGGTTCTATTTCAATAACATTTCCCAAAAAATATTTAATGTACAAGATACAATTAAGTCAGAATTTTAGTATATGTATAGATTTATTTTTTATTTCAAATTAAAATCAAGCAATATAGGCGCAAAGAAATTCACTAAATTACAACGTGCCTTCACTATATTACGAAAAATGAAAAATAAGGAACTTTACGTATAAGGCGATAGGCGTTCATTTTTCTGCGGTTTTTGCCAACGTTAGCCGCAGCATGTGACGGATGCCTTAATTTATCATTTGCAAAAGGTCACTTCTCGACCGCGCAATATTAATGTTGTTGTGAACAGCCAACAAATTGATACATTTATCTTAAATAATTATTCCAGCGTTTATATAACTTTTGGCTTCATTTAATTGAAATAAATGAACTTAGAAGTAATGAAACGATAGTATCTACTTTGATATTATTATTTAGATTTTTGGATGAAGATGCTATAGCTAAAGACAGTGTAGCAAAACTTTAAAAGAAGTTTACAGGTTGTTATATTTCGCCCGTTAAAAGAAGAAAATAAAAATTTGATATATTTAGGAATGTCAGATATATTATAGTTTTATTAAAAAAATTCTATTGCAGTATTTGTATATATTCGCTCAAACTCCAAAACTGAACATCGCCTTTGAGTTGTTTCGTTTAAATATTTGCACTTGTTTTTCATTTTTCTACAATCTTTACAGTAAAACTAGTTGACCCGACTCAAGCTGTTCTGCCATATAAAAAGGGGGGTGGCCGTAGGAAGTTGAAGACCTATACACAAAAAAAAGAAATCATTGAAATCAGTCAAGTATCGAAGAAATGCGGCAAAAACCGTGATATGTTTCTTTATATATTACATAATATGCGTGCTTGCCATATTTTCATCTTTAGCAAAAGTATTAAGATTCGATCTATAAAATTTTATAATTCTGTATTTTAAAAAGGTTCGATAAATTGGTCGTTTCAACAAATAAGCACTGAGACGTCAAGTAGATGAATCTATTATGTTGTATAAATGTGAAAGGCCACATTCAATCATTGACTAAATCCAAAATGTAGAAAACTACTCAATACATAAAGGCGAAACCTGACAGGTAGGTTATTTGTAGAAGACGTCAAATAAAAGCAAATTTTACGAAAGGGCCGATGTGAAAAGGTCTAAAAGCTATCGTAAGTTTATATTAACGTCCTATGCTTTTAACTACAGGTACATTAGTGAATAGCATGTAGCCACCGGAACGTCTGAGGGTTTTGGGTTAAAATCCCGGGTCAGGCCTAGTTTAGTTATTACTTTCTGTTATGAAAATACTAGGAAGTATTCGAGTTGGGTAGTTGGCCGTGACTCCACGTCTAGGCACATCGGTCTTGAGAATTTTCTTTTGTCGATCGATTCGTGTCTTTATCGATTTTTATTAATTGTCGATGGTTTTAAATTATTGTCCTAGCAGAATTTAAGAGGGAGAGTGAATTAACAGAGAACGCACTGGAATTTGTGGGTATTATACCTGTGATTTATAATAATCAAAGTTAGCTAGTATCAGTGAGAATGACCAACGTGGATGAATGCAATTAGTCTGAACTTAAGTCAAAGATTTTTTATCTTATTAAAAACATTTGATGACTTTTTTTTAACAATAGTCTTAAAAACGACTATACTTATTCTTCATTGTAAAATAATAGAAGCTACACAGTTTCTAGAATGTGCTATTAAATATACTAAGGCTTCAAAACCAATGGAAATATTTACTTATTTTAGATATCCTCATCAATTTACACCAATAATTTTGAGAAAAAGTAAAAACATGTTCAAACTTTCAAACTTTTTTCCTTCGCAAGAGCTTTTGTGGTCTTATCATTCTTTTCTTATCCCGAATAAATAAAAGAAAAAGATAGAAGGCTTTTCACTATACATATAATTTAGACATTAGGTAATTGATTACTTTTCAAATGCAATAACGAAGGCAAGGTACGAGTATAATTAGAAATATCTGGTAAATTCTAGATTGCAAAGGACCAAAAGACCTATTACGACTAAAAGCCTTTCAGTGCGGCTCTTAAACGTTGAAAATTAAATTTAAGCACAGTGTCTTGCCAAAAAGGAAAAGGCGATTCACTTCAAAGTGATGTGACGAATACTATGTAGGAAGAGAAAAGAATAATTTCGTAAAGGTTTCTTTGTGTTATTTTATGTCGAATTGCTGACCGACTTCGACGAAAATTTTTATGTCAATAAAAATTTTGGGCTGTTAAGCAACATTATTTTCATACCTCACTTGTTTGGTTTGAGAGAAAAAAATCCTCAAGGCATCAAATTAGCGCCAAAAATGTAATATAAATCAAGACCGGTTCAAGCACTTACTAATTAAGAACAAACATCGAAGAAATATACAAACATACAAACATACGTACAGATTAAACACAATACTCTTTTTTGTCTTTACCGTAATCGAGTAAAAAGAATTACACTTAATAAAATATTAATAAGCTTTATTTCTTTAAACTTCTTCTCTCGTGTATTTTTTTCACATTAGAGATGGATACTAAAAAGTTTACTAGAATAGGTCCTTAGCTAATTTTTCAAATTTCATTGCGGTGTAGACAAGTCTGAATAGATAATTAATTAAACACAATATATTATATTTTTCTTATAACTTATTATTTTTACGCAATTTTAGTTGTAATTTTTAATTCCTAGCTTTTTTGAATGCCTCATAGTAATTATCACAAGAAAACAAAAAATATTTAATAATGAAAGTTAAATAAAGAAATAAAAAAAAGCTAGTTTGTAGACCTCTCAGTTCTTACCCTCGCTTCACTTCATTATGTCCCATTCCAATAACCCAAATTACTTCTTAAAATATTGGTTATCTGCTAAGTAATGAAACTTTCATCAAAATCGATGTCAAGCTGAAGAAAAGCTAAAGCTAACAGTTAAATTTTTGTATTAATTTAAACTATTTCATATACAATAAAAAAACACTAAAAATGGTACAGCCATTCTTCAGCGATGGTGATCCTAATCACATAAATCAACTAATTTTATGATATAAACCTTTTATAACAGATTGAGTTTTGTCCTCGTTTATTAAAATAGATTAATATTATTTATCTCAGCTCTTTCTAGGTCATTAGTTAGATTACGCTTACGCATGGTTTTCATGTCAACGCTTAAGCAGTACGAATATAATATGTTGGCCAGATATTTACACAAACACAGTCAATTTACTTACATTTGTATTATATAATAGATTAAATAGCAATAGCAATGCCCGCGGTTTCATCCGTGTTTTAATCAATATTAGAAAAATAGTGTTATAGAATTTTTGATTGAATTTGAATTTGAATTTATCCATCGACAGTACCATCTTGAGCCACATTAGAGAAATAATGTTTAATAACAAAGTGTTGCTAGGCAACCATCTGAAAGCATGGGTGAAAAACATTTTTTATTAATGTTTATTGTTGTAAATGCTAATACTTTAGAATGATAATTAATAATTATTGTCAGTAAATAATTAAGTTTTTAAACCTATAAAAGTGCTAAAGAAGATAAAATAAAACAAAATGGAAGTTAATTTTTTACATTTATTGTAATTTTTATTATTAACAAATTATAATGAAATCTGTGACAAGTTTCATCAACCGTTAGCAAAGCATTTATCCCGTCCAACGCTTACCTCACTCCTCACTCAAAGTCTAATTTTACGCGAAATCAATTGATTTGGCAACGCCACATAACATTGGATATTTTTTTAAGAATCGATAAATAATACGACTAATTTAAAAAACAGTAAACTATTCGGTTAGTGTAGGGTACTTGGTGGTATTTTTCATTTGATGACATTATAAAATTATTATGTAAAAATGTTTACGATATCTTCCAAAAAAAGCAGAAAGCTTTAGGGATGGCATAATTATCCACCATCACAACCCAATATAATAAAAAATGTAAAAAATAATTACTTACATGTGATTTGAAATGTTTATTAATCATGTATTATCTTTTACGTGTCTTTACAATTAGGTATTATGAAAACTCTGATAGATATTTAGGGTAAAACTATTGAAAGTGTGAAATCGTGATTTATTCTGAAGTGGGAACCCTAAAAATCAGCTGTTGTGGTTTGTTTACAAACATTATTTCTCTAAAGTGGCTGAAGTATAGTTCTATGGTAAACATGGATACCAGATAGCGAATACACTATACATATTTTATAACTTTAAATAAATACAAAATATTAAAAATATAAATAAAATAAGGCAGTGGTAGCCAAGTGGTACTGGGCGCATTTCAATCCGGGTGTCACACCTCAGATATTTTCGTGTGCGAATCATTTCTATCATGATTACCACTTGTCTTACGGTGAAGGAAAACATCGTGCAAAAACCTGAATGTCTGAGAGAACCTAGCAAGTTCTCAAAAGGAATGTAAAGTCCGCCAACCCGCACATGGTCAGCTTGGTGGGCTATGGCCTAATCTCCCACGTATTAAAGGGATGTCCATAACCAGCAGTGCGACGTTAAGAAAGGCGCTCAATTCACAGCACTCATGACTGGAATACTAACGCTTGTGCGCATCACACAAATCAATGCCACCAGCGTGCTTACTTTAACTTTAGCTTTTATAACAGTAGTTTCATTAATCAACCTTCAAAATAAATAATATAATTGTTTAAACTTACTCAAATATGTATCAGAATAACAAACATAAGCAAGCAAAATTCTCCATTACCTAAATCTAGGCGGAAGATTATGTAAATCGTCCAATTTCAAGCTCATCGAAATCTATGCAATAGCCGCTCCGGGGTAAAGGAATTTTCATTAAAACTGATTATCAAGCGCAGTGATCAAATTATCTATCTCAAAGGCATAGGTTTGAATTCGTTTTGTTACAATAATTATATTTTTAATGAAAAACACTAAATTTGACTATTCGAAAAGCATTCAAAATGTCGGGAAACAATACGAACACAAAGTTTCAATTAAAAAAATAGTTTCATGGTTTATTTCGTCGCACGAAATGGTAATTAATCAGTATAATATTATAAGTACTTCATTACACAATGTATATAAATAGATAATAAGTAAATATGTTCGGTCATTAACACACAGCACCATCTAGTTCCGTGGTAAGCTAGGATGCTTGTGTTATGGATATCAGATATTATATAACTTTAAATACATACTTATTATAAATATCCATCCATGGTCGACAAAAAACCTGCTTATCACACATAAAAACTGCAAAATTATATGTTAAAGCTCTTTTACTTTATTACTACAATACATTTCTTCTTAATTACCCCATAAAACCAAAATCAGTTTATTTTTTCTTAATACTGTCGTAAGCAAATAATCAATAACTGAATACCACTACTCAAATCTATAATTCAATCCATTGCAGCTAAAGCTGACTCACTGCTACGAAGCCAACTAGGTTAGTCTTCTAAAAGAAAAGAAATTTTAATATGCAGAAAATTTTTACATTTATAATTCATCCCACTACATAAAGCATAGTATGCCCTTCATTTAATTCAGAGCGGCCTAATTCCGGTCTCGAAATAAGAAAGAAATTTTTCCTCTAATGAAAACTCTTTTTAAGAATTTAGAAAAAGGAACGGAGGGCTTGATCAATGCAAAGGGACTATAATTGGAGCTTTGTACAGAGTAATATTATAGACATCTATTGTTAAAAATATATTAGAAAACTATCGAATATAATAATGGTAGCCTAGTAGTGCGCTCGTTTGGATAATCGAATGATGCGGGTTCAAATCCGGGTCTCGCATTTCAGATATTTTAATTTGTGAATAATGTGTAGCATGATTATCACTCGTCTTACGGTGAAGGAAAATATCATGAGGAAAATTGCATGTCTAAAGAACCTAGCAAGTTTAAAAAAGATATGTGATGTTCGCCAACCCGTACTTGCCCAGCGTGGTCGATGGCCTTATCCCTCGTATTGAAGGGAGGCCTGTGCCCAGCAGGCCCACTGCTGCGTTAAAGGGTTGAATACATTCCTATATAAATAGTTTGGATGGATGGATGTTTGTTATTCAATCACGCCAAAACAGCTGAACGGGTCTCGATAACATTTGGAGTAGTAGATAAATTATACTCTAGAAAGCACATAAATTATTTTTATCCCGAAAAATGTACGGTTCCTTTGCAAAGTTTGATATTATTTTTTCTATCTTAAAAATTAAATTTCCTACTAACACAATTCAAATTATAAAATATAAAGTTAGTTTTTGTATGCTAATTGCAGTATTAGTATTGCTTTAATTAATCAGTAAAAGGCAGTCAAGTAATTTATGTATAGAATAAATCTAAATCAGTATAACCACAACCTAACCCTTAGCATATTATATTACCTTTCAGAATATTGAAATATTTAATTTAGAAGAATATTTTTCGAGGAAAATAATAAGTGCTCTGTACAAAATTATATAATAAAATATAAAATGACGATATTATAGCAAATGCAAATTACTTATTTAAATTTTATATTTAATAAAAAATATATAAAAGTTTTTAGGCTGATAATATTTACGTCTAGTACTAGTGACTCTCGCCCTTGCTCCGCTCGGGTTCGTCCTATTATAAAACAAAGTCCTCCGCCGCGTCTGTCTGTCTGTTCGCAATAAACTCAAAAAGTACTGGACCGATTTGCATGTTCTTTTCACCAATGGATATATTTGTTTTACAGGAAAGTTTTAGTATATAATTTGTCCAGTTTTTTTATACATTTACTAGCGGAACGTATGTAGATTCCTCAGAAATGAGATGTTTTCCTGAAGTAATATATGTTAACCCGGATATCGAGCTATCACTATACCAAATTATTATCAGAATCTGTCTAGTAGTTTTATAGTTGTGTGGTACAGACAGACTACTAACTTTGGTAAATCTAATATAAATAGATGACAATTTATATTAAGTTTAATATTAGTCTAGTCAACAAGTGCCTTTTTGGTCAAATTCTTTCAGCAGTCTCCGAAAATTATGATTGAAGTGTCATTCGATTTGGAATGACATTTAGATGATTTTTAAAAAAAAAATGAAGTTCCGCTTGCAAAAATTGCAAAAGTTGTTAACAATAAAAAAAAAGAAAAAAAGAAAAAAGTGGTTTAGTTTTCAAATATCTTAAAAACTAATATTTTTTTTCAAATTTGAAAACAAGATTCACAAAGAGGAAGAAATTTCCTAAAAAAAGTCTTGACTCCCGGAATTGTAAAACCAATATTTCTAATTTTCCCAGAGGGTTGAAAATACGCCCGAAAACTAGACTATATATGTATAGGATGGTGAATGAGAAAAGCTAATTAAGAGATATTATACTTAACTATCTAACCTAAATGATATAATTTACATTATGGTTAATTATAGATAGTTTATTATAGATTTACTCTCTCATTAGTCGTGAGGCTGGTATATAATCTACAGATTTGGACATCCTGGGTTCGAGTCCCGGCTCGGGCTAAGAAGTTTTGGTAAAGTAATTTAGTTTTTTGCCATGAATTGTCAGTGATAACACGCAGTTGGTATTTTTGCTATGTTTTATATCGTATGTACTATATTTAATATCGTGAGAACTAAATGGTTTAAATGTACATGATCTTACATATTTTTGAAATTTAACTGTAAACGAAAACCGTTTTATATATTAATGTATGAATTTTATTCTATGCAATAAATGTCAATTCAAAAAATGTTTTACGGAGCGAGCAAAAGAATTGAGATTTCTACCGTTTTTACCTTCGAATTGCGCTCAAAGAATAAAAGTTAATGAGGTGCTACGCCTAAGAAACCATCATTTTGCAATTTTTACCACCTACAAAGGAAGAGGTAGTTAATTTATTTTGTATACATTATTTTCTTTTATTTGTTTTTTTAAAGGCGCGTTAAAAGCTCAGGATACATACGTTTTACAGAATGTTTCGTTTAAAAGTAGAATAATATCTTTTAACTGAATATGAGCTAAACTTGCCTTTTTTAATAAAAATTTAAATAAATTCGTGAAAATTCTGAAAAAAACATTTTCCCATTACATTCAAAGTACCCAATTTTCTTAAACTATATTATTATAAACACATAAGGTATAATGAATAAATATTTTGTAAGGCTGACTTATTTACCTAATGGATATGTCTATACAAATCGTAAGAGTGGTCCCCTCATTATATATGTCGTGAAAGGATCGGAGAGCACTGGTATACGAAAATAGTATTTTATTATATCTGACTTGATATTTTTTGCGGACTTTATATTGAACAGTTGTGGCTTGTTCCTTTGGATTTATATTATTGATTTTGACGACAACGGTCGCGGGTTCGAGTCCCACTGGGGGCATTCATTTGTTGAGCACGAATGTTTGTACTCCAGTCATGGGTGTTAATATTTATAATATGTATGTATTTAAAATGTATATGTGTAGTATATAACTATCTGGCATCCGTAACACAAGCACGTAACGTAGCTTACCACGGAACTAGATGGCGCTGCTGTAATAATGTCGCAACATATCAATTTTATTCATTTATAATTTATTGATATTTTTGGATTAAAACCTATAGATTATATTATAATCATAGATTACCCATATATAAATATTCATACTCGTATTATGTTTACATTTTTTTTACCCTTAGGAAATGCATTAACGCATACCACCTGTAGAAAACTGTTAAATGGGACTCACCGGCGATTCAGTACTACCCACTAATACCCAAAGACCTATCATATATATGCTGATAGCTTGCGCATTCAACCACGATGATGCCTACATATTAGACTAACGCTGCCTTCACTTTATTTTTCATATTTTAAATTAAAAATAAATCAGATAACTTATAAAATTGATCAATAAGCATTTTATATGGCACTAGCAACTCACTCTCGCTTTGCTCAGGTTTGTCTCTAGGTACCCCCTTTAGCATAAAATTTATACATTCTTTGAATGTCTTACTAATTTATATACATATAATCAAAAGTCTAAAAAATAAGTTTCAAGCTTCTAGCTTAAAAAATGACGTAATTCCCATACAAACTGTCATCCCCTATTTTAACCTTTTACAGCCTTTTTTTCACCTTAAAAAGTAGCTTATGTTCTTTCTCAGGCTCTAGACAACATGTGTACCTAATTTTATTAACCGGCCCAGTAGTTTTTGAGTTTATTCGTTACATAGAAAAATACAAATCTTTCCTCTTTATAATAATATATTAGTATAGATATAGATAAATAATGTTTATTTCAAATCTTTAAATAAAAAACTAAAAGTCCTGATATAAATCTTTGAACATCTACTAACAAGGGCGGCGTGGAGCGCTGACCAGACAGTCGTCAACTACGTCAGCACTTTGTATTTCGTTCTACTTGCTTTATAGATCTTTACAATAAGAAAAGAAGCTGAACAAACAATATTTCGTTGTCAAATGTCTTCCTTAACTTACAGTGGTACTATTGATTAAAATAAAATAAAACTAAACTTTTTTTAATAAACTTACATAAAATTACATTAATTAAAGGCTTATTTAATTTAATTGACTTAATTGTAATATTTAAATGTGCAAACCTGTGAGAAAACTGCTACGAAAAGCAGTTCTGCAGAGAAGAGCCAGCGAGAAATTCAACGGTTGCTCTATTATTATCAGATAGATAATAGATTGGCTTTTTGAATAAGTACGCGTTAGAACTGCAACGTAGAATTAAGTTTTTATACATAAAATATCCATCAAAATCATCACTAATAGAGCCATGAATGTTATAATATAATTTTGGGCAAGAGCAGAAGTAGAAATTTGGGCAAGAGCAGAAAAATGTCCTGGCACAATAACATCCAAAAGTAGACCAGGATAAATAGGGTTAAACATCAGTACAATCTAGCCCTGAACAATAAAAGATTTAGAAGAATGACTGCTAACCTTCAGCAAAGGAGAAGAACTTGAAATAGAAGAATAAAGAGTTACGCTATTGACCTCCCAGTCCCATCAGATCCATGATACCAATAATTCATTGATTTGTCATTCAGATACGAGAGTAAGTTAAAATTGACGAAGATTTAGTAAAACAAAACATAATATGCAAGCGAATCCGCACACAGAAGCTTGTCATTATTGAATTAGCAGATAGCATGAATGAACGAAAATGCATCAAAGACGAAATGGAATTAGATTAGAATAGTAATCAATACCGACCCGTTTTAACGAGCAGTTTACAGTTAGTTGAACGATTTTAGTTTATGGGCCTTATTGCGTGTGAACATTGATAGGGATTTTGTCACACCGATGCTTTAATTTGTATGTTACAGTGTTTTTAATATTTGTTTGCTTGTGTTAATTATATTTCTACCCAAGTCCAGGATAAGTACTTTTGCTCCTAGAATGTTCTAGAAAAAATGTCAAGATTTTTTTTTAATAATTCACAAATTTTAGTAAGTAGATTAAGAATGCACCTTCTAGAAGACAATTGAATTTTCAATAGCTTCTAGCCGTTTCAACATCTTGTATGATCATTACACTTTTCACTCCTCCTAAGAATATAACCTATCATTACATATTATATAACAAAGGCCTCCGCTGCGTCTGTCTGTCTGTTCGCGATATACTAAAAAACTACCGCACTGATTTTCATGCTATTTTCACTAATGGATAGAATGATTCTCGTCCTTAGATCCTTAGATTCGAACGCGAGTGAAGCCGCGCTAAATCTAAGGACAAATCAGAGCGAAGCGAGGGCAAGTTGTTAGTTATTTTTATAACGTATTATGTATAATTGTTATATTTATCTAAAGCCATATTTAATAACCTTAATAAATAATTAGCTAAAAATAAAAATAACTGTATGCTATAACTATTTATATAAGACCTTTCTAGAAGCTTTTTTAAAGCTTTTTCTTACCTTGAGCTTTATAAATAAAATAAATATACATAAAATTAATATATCTTCTTACACTTATTTTTTTTCGGGCGAAAATGTTACATTACAAGCAAAGGTTACATTACGTTGTAACAGGTGCCCAGTTCAACTTACATCGGTTTTATTGACCGATGAAAAATAACGACTGGATCTTAATTTAAGGTGGGCTCATTTAACACCGGTACATTTATTGATTAAATATCGATCTTATTTATATGTTAATGAAAGTAAATCGTTAATATTTTATAATATAGTCTTTTGTTTTTCATTTTGATATCTTGCAATGGTCAGTTAAAGGTATATTAGGTTTGAAATGATTATAATCACAAACAGTTGAATACCTTTTCTGCTCGGATAGTTTGGTTCATCAACCAATTTTTTGTAACATTATATTTTTGAAATATTAAGCTTTTTATATAGATAGGTAAATTAATACAAATATGTTGTTAGGACATTGTTAAGCTACGAGGCTTGTATTACGGATACCATATATTTGATATACTACACATATAAATTTTTAAATACATACATATTATAAATATTTCGGAGGTAAGTTAGGTTCTTTCCGACGAACAGGTTTCCTCACGATGTTTTCCTTCACCGTAAGACAAGTGGTAACCATGTTGAAAATATAAGTAGTGCAATACCGGATCGGAATTTGCTTCACTCACTATTATTATTTTATGCAGCTTAGAAGAAATACGTAAATATATATAAATAAATAATATAAATGTCATCAGCCCTTTTTAACGTCCCACTGCTGGGTACGGACCTCCCTCAGTACGAGGGGGATCAGGCCATAGTCCACCGCGCTGGCCTAGTGCGTGTTGGCGGACTTCACATGTCTTACGAAAACTTCTAGGTTTTTCTCAGACATGCAGGTTTCCTCACGATGTTTTCCTTCACCGTAAGACAAGTAGTAATCAGGATAGAAATGATTCGCACATGAAAATATCAGAGGTACGAGACCCGCATTTGAACCCGCATACGGTTATGCAAGCGAGTGCGTTACCGCTGGGTTACCACTGCCTTAATATAAATAATATATTGGGAGATTATATAATATAAAATATATTGGGATATTGATACGGATAGCTATTTTTAGGTTATTTATAGATTAAAAATAAGAATGTATCAAGTGAGATTATGTCAAAAGCTTTAAGAGTCCATTCGTATTAATGATACTAACGTAAACGAAAGATCGTAAAGGCGTTCTAAGAAGGAATGCTTGGAATATTTCCAAATGTGTCAGTCAGCCCTTTGTTAGTAGTAATTACATATTATAATGTTTATTACTAATGCCGATATTATTCATGTATAAATTGCTATTATTTATAATAAATAATAATTAATGAACATGTCGGAATATTTTTCCAACAGCGCCATCTAGTTCCATGGTAAGCTACGAGGCTTGTGTTACGGATACCAGATATTTGATATACTACACATAAATTTTAAGTATACTTACATGTTATAAATATATATTATATAAATATATATTATAAATATAACAATTAAGGCAGTGGTAGTCCATTGGTACCGAGCGAAGCCGCGGGTTCCACTAGTTATACACTTAAACCTTCCTCCAGAACCACTCTATCCATTGGTGAAAATAACATGAAAATCGGTGCACTAGTTTTTGAGTTTATGGCGAACATACAGACAATGTTTTAAAATATTATGTAGTAATGTTGACCTAGAAAGCGAGCTATTATCACGCGGAATTTGATAAAAAAATGTGCAGTGGTTTTCTTGTAATGTGGTAACAGAGAAAGACAGAAAGAAAGAGAAAAAATCTAAAATATATAGATTCGACATTTGTATCAATAATAACTGCGAAAATGTATGGTTCCATTGAAATAGATTTTTCAGTAGTATCAAACGCAAGCAAAGCGAAGGTGAGTCGCTAGTAAGTGTATACAATTTTTTTTAATACGCTACATACATACGAAAAAATAAAAACAGTGTTGAGGATTTTTTCCTATTTTTTATTGTATTTTATAAATATTATTAAGTAGTTGATAAAACCTCTCTATACAAAGAAAGACATGACATAGATCTCTTTCATAAATACGTTCTTATAAATTTGTTTGGACCATACAACCCAATAAGACGAGTAATGTAAATATTTTCTTTAAGGGATCTTTGGTTATTAACCTTTTCAGATGACAGAGTTGGGTTAAGAGGTACTAAGCCCTTAATTTGAAATATACCAGTGATAAGATTTTACAAAATATATATTTACACATAATATTATAGATGTACAATTGTATTATATATTATAATATAATTGTTGTAATATGTTGAAAAATAAAGGTCTACTAAACTATAGGTACAGAATTCTTTCATACATATCGGAAAGTGGGGTAATTGGGAACACCTAACTTATAACACTCAAAAAAATTAAAGAAAGCAACAAACATAATGAACTTTTATTGCAACATTAACGTTACTAATCTACCTACAAAATAAATAAATAAAAACTCTTGAAAATAAACTTTAACATCAATAAAATTAAGAAAATAAAAGTCATTGTCGTTCTTATTTACCCGATACCGTATGGGGTAATTGAGATCAGTCTGCGGGGAAAATAGGAACGATATGGGGTAATTGTGAACGACATAACAAAATCTATATAAGTATTAAAATTACTTTGTTTTTCAGAAATCACAGACGTAATCTTTACTGGATTGACCGGAGGTACATTTATCATGTGCCCAGTTGTTACAGATAATGCACATAATCCAATCTTCTATAGGTGGAGATTCATATTTTTCACTGCAGAATACACAGTATTACTCTTCTTCATTTTCATATACTTCTAACATTTTCTTCAATTTTCTGACTTCCTTATCTTTAACTGTGGTCTTTATCTTTTGAACTTTCTCTTTCATTTTCCTCTCCACTTGTCTTTCTGTCTGTTGTTCTGTTTGCCAGGATTGTGAACCATTTAGAGTTCGCATTCTCGATTGTATGCAGTTTTCAGTGAACAAAAAAAAGTCAAGTCTAGTGTGTGTATGCGCCCAAGCTAATGTGGCTCTTGTGATTATCTAATATTATTATGACTAGTTTTACAAAAAAAATGAAATGTCGACAAATATGGACTCATTCATCCAACTGGAATCAGAAACCGTAGCAATCATGTCACTTTACAGGCTTTTAGGAACAATTCGCTCATTCTCTTACTTTTAAAGATAAACATTGGATGAATTAATTCGTAGTTAGTAAAGAAGGGGTAATTAGGAACGTTCACATTTACCCTCCTGACACTGTTCCTAATTACCCGAAATAGGCAACTCAAATCAAAATGGCCGTTACTCGCAATATTATCTTCGATGAACTTAAAGCTACAATAAAATATATAAACATATATTACATGTAATTTATTAACAATATGTGACGTCTTTAAGTTCAAAAAGATGCTTCTTACATTGATTTCTACATGCGACAAAAATTGTAATGAAAATGCCTAATAATATTTTCTGACTGCCGTGACAACTGCGCACTTCTTTTCACTCACACTTCTGCGGGCGAACTAAAGGACACTAAGCGCGTCTACTTAAACGTATTTGGATGGTGCAGTGCGGGGAGAAGTATTTGATATTAAACTGTTCCTAATTTCCCTATATGGTTAAAACGCTGAATGCTTAATGCTATATCATTAATAATAAAAAACAGAGGAATTTGTATAGCTTTTAACCTGACTCCGAAGCCAAAAAGAGGGTTATGTGCTTAACACGTATGTTTGTCAGATCCTATTTTACCTCGTGAACACTAAACAGCTTAACCAATTTTAAGGATGTTTTCCTCAAAATGTTTTTTTTGTAAGAGCAGCAATTTAGTAGTAGAGTAGCAATAATCGTAAATAATTCTCACTTCAAAATATTAAAGGTACGATCCAGGACTCGAACCCGCTTCACTGGGTTTCCCAAAACAGCGTATTACCATTAGGCTCCCACTGGCGTAAATTAAAAATACTTTATCGAAATTACTCTTGTTTTTATATACTTTCCTTATTATTAAATGTACACAGAATCAAATGTTAGCTATAGCGTGTTCAATTCCACCACCCGTCACGATATCCGTTGGCTGTCACTTACACCGAACAGGTAGAATATCTTTTATTATGAGTTAAACTAATTTTGATTTTGACAAACCTTACATAGTTTATTTATGTATTTGTTTATACATGACAGAGGTTAAAAGGTTACAGTTAAAATATTATGTCCCCCCAATATTCATACATTGTCGTAATGGGGACCTCATTAACGTCCGGCAATCGAGCCTGGCGTGAAGCCAAGAAACACACAAAAAGGTGTCCCACTTCGGTGGGTGTCATAAAATGCGGTAGTTTCAGGGACTTCTCTGAAGGCGGAGTGGACTGTTGAAGCAGCTCACTGGTTTCTGTACTTTGTTACGACAGGCCTGCCGGCGGCTTAATTGTACAAAAAAAAAGTATTGGAATCGTTTTTAAAATGTGTATAAGCGATCCAGCAACACCCAATTGAGACGGGAGAGCTTTTATCGATTTTTTGTGGGTATCACTGACTTCTTTTAACCCAGTGAGTCCCACATAACCTGGTGGTACGTGTAAATGCGTTACATACCAACGTAAAAAAAAGTTCCGTTAGATATAGCTTTAGTTGATTATATATGAATACCTAAAAGTATTAAAAAATAAATATAACGTTGTAACGTACGGCCAAGTGCGCTAGCATTAATTTGACATTAGCCGCAAAATACCAGCTCCTGTAACTGTTACAGAGGTTTGATACGTGCCATTCGTTTTGATTCGCCACAGGTATAATGATCTGGAATCACGCTTTCCTTATGTATTTATAAGCAAAGCAATTTAGTTTTTAAATAGTTTGGTATTTTATTTAATAGCAACTAAAATAGATTTTTCTAGGAGTTTCTTTGTTGAAGAACAACCTGTTACTTAGAAACTACAAGTAATTGCATAATATAATATATAGCATTAAATTATATACGTATGTATTTTACATAATATTATGTTTAAATTGTTATAATTTTAAAACACAGCAAAGGGCGATAAAAAAATTAGCCTATGCAATACATTTTTTGCCGACTTTTTCTCGAAAATCTGTCTTTAAAACGTAAAATGGTTACCTTTCGAATTTATTATAATATGCTAGCTTCATACCCATGCTTCACTGGGGTTCGTCCCTAGGTACGTTTAATTTTTTGGGTGGAACCTCTTTATAGCATTAGCTATCTTCCATTAAAAGTCCGAAAATCTGTAAAGACATCTCAGAGATTTGCAGGAATAGACAGACGGACAAAATTAAAAAATAATAATTAAGCGTTTAATAAACAGCTGTATATTGATGCTACAAACAGACAGTTTAAGTTTATTTATTTGTATAGTTTTAAGGTCAGTATTTTTGACTTAATCAGTGTTGTTCTATAAAAAAATTTCAGCAAAAATATTTGATGGTACAAAACATTCAGCCTCACTATGCTGCTATTCTTGCAAATTCAATCAAAAAGCTAAATGAAAAATTGCATACAATACAATGGAATTTAATTCAGATAGACAGGTGAGCTGAGATAAAATATATTATATACGTACGAAGCGAACATTAATAATTACTACATATTATAAAACAAAGTGCTCCGCCGCGTCTGTCTGTCTGTTCGTGATAAACTCAAAAACTACTGCACTGATTTTCATGCTGTTTTCACCAACGGATAGAGTGATTCTCGAGGAAGGTTTTAATATATAATTTATCAAGTTTTTGTACATGTTTTACTAGCGGAACTCGCGGCTTCGCTCGTACTAAATCTAGGGAGTACAATATAATATATTTTTTTTGAAATACTGATTCTTGTTATCTAAATGGTTGCTTCTGGAAATTTTTACATTGTATCTGACTGAAAAGAAACCGCTGACGGAACGCTAACAGAAGCGTATCGTAAAGTTAGACGTATTTTGAAACTATTGTTTCAAATGGTTACGTTCAATAAACGTTTCGTTAGATCTGAAAATATCTATAAGTGAATTTACTCTTTTTCTTTTTATATTTCAGGCGTATTCCCATCATAAAATAAGTATCTTCATATACTTGTATGAGGTATGAGGATTGTAGATTCAGTAAAAACTATGTTTGATTGTTTTTATTTCGTATACATCTTATACATACGTCATCAGCCCTTTTTAATGTGTTCCTCAGTACGAGGGGGATCAGGCCATAGTCCACCACGCTGGCCTAGTGCGTGTTGGCGGACTTCACATGTCTTACGAGAACTTGCTAGCTTCTCTCAGACATGCAGGTTTCCTCACGATGTTTTTTCTTCACCGTAAGACAAGTGGTAATCAGGACATACATATTACATTATTATTTTTAAAAAATTTAAATTGAAACAGTCATTCTTGTCGATACAGAGGCCGTCTATAGTCTTTAGAAATTTTGTCTGTCTGTCAGGGACGACATAACGAGAAAACTACTGAAAACCTACTGTACTGATTTTGATGGAATTTGTTATAACGATAGCTAATGAAAAAATGTACAGTAACGTAAGTAAGGAAGAACTCGAACTGAACGAGGATTACTCACGAGTTATTTATAAAGTAAATTAATTTAACGTTTAATTTCGTTTGAGGCAGATAGAAATAAAATATGACTTTTATGCCAAGTGTGCACGCCCCTGTTAAAGTCGTTGACCTAGAAAGAAGACAATATAGGCTGATGCGCGGGAACTCAGGTTTTACGTTTTCAGTTTCAGTTGAAAATGCTGATTTTGAAAAAATAACTAAAAATGTCTACAACTATTGATTTTAACTTATTAATTTGATTTTATTGAATGTTTTTTATAAACCAGTATATATCATTTTATAGCAAGTATGGTCATGGGAGAGACAAAAAAGCAAAGAATCAAAAAAAAAATGCGAAAAATCTGCGAAAGTAAGATTCAATCATATACTATTATAATAAGAATGATTATGATAATTTTTAGGCTATGACTTACGCATTAAATTTTAAAAATGTATGTGCTAAAAATAAATATAACAAAGTAAAATAAACATTTTTAACCATCCATATAGCGTAACATATGCGTACGCTCAAAGCTTTTTAAGAAAGAAAAAGTTTCCTCTTGAGCATTTTCTTTTTTCTATCTACATTTTATGGGACTCCAAACCCCTACTAAGCCAAAATATTTGAAGGTCACACGCAATGGACATACATTAAGCCATGAAACTCGCATGCGAGACAGTAGTAAAATGTACGAATGACATCCACCACATTGAGAGTATATTATAATTTGTTTAAGGCATTGTAAAACACGCTACTATAGGTACAGCTATATGATTTATTTTTTTATTTTTTTTAATTTATTTATTAAGATTCACCAGTGGTAATTACAATGATACAGTAATAATTATGCTATGTTACAAAGTTCTTATTGATAAATGCATTACCTTTTAAGGTGAATTTATATATTGATGTGGAATGAGGTATATTGGAGACACGTTATAACGGTTAGTGTCTAAGTTTTTTCAAAAATGAAGTATTTTCTTGCAGTAAAAATGTATCCTATATGTTGACCCGAATTCTCAATTAATATCATATCAAATTTCATCAAAATCTGACCAGCGGTTCTATTGTGATGCGGAAACAGACAGACATTCTAAAAACTACTTTACTATAAGATTCGGTCTCTGTATAGACATGACATATTTCAACTAAATTTTCAAAAAAATATTTAATGTGGATTAGATTTAGAAGTAGATTCAACTAAGTTAGAATTTTATTACATATATTTGTATGAATATGACAAACTTCAAAGAGAAGTTGTTTAATCGGGTGTGTAAGTCATCAGAGACAGATTATAGTTTGGAATAGCACATAGGCTACTTTTTACCATCAGCATTGACGACACGCTTGGCTCAGTTGGTACTGACCCCACTTGCTGCGCCAGCGGTGGCAGGTTCGAGTCCCGCTGGGGACATTCATTTGTTGAGCACGAATGTTTGTACCCCAGTCATGGGTGTTAATATTTATAATATGTATGTATTTAAAATTTATATGTGTAGTATACCAACTATCTGGTACCGTAACACAAGCACGTAACTAGATGGCACTGTTGTAATAATGTCCCAACATATTTATTTATTAAAAAAATCACTTGTTTAAGACTTTTTTTTAATTTAAAACATCAAAGCAGACCTTTTCTTAAGCAAGCTGTCTACTTAATCGATAAAGCTGTTTAGCCACGAGCTATGAAGAATTGCATTTACATTTTGCCGTACTATCAAATCTAATTCAATACGTTAGCCCAAACCTATACAACTAATAAACGCGCCCGTTAAAATAACTGAAATGAAAAATGACTCGTCACTCGAAACAAAAATATTGTCACAGACTAAAATTCTGTACATATAAAGTTGAAAATCTGAGTTCGCCATCAACATGTATTGTCTACTTTCTAGGTCACTACACATATGGATGTACTTGGTGTAAAAACTCTCGAGCCTTTATATTTCATAGAAGCTAGTAAGGCTGCTACCGCACGGCACGTGTTTCTTTACAATTATTTGTTTAAAATGCTGTTTCTCTTTAATTCTCATATACGTTTCATTTATTATGAGGAAAATTCGAAAGACAAATAATAAAGAAAAAAAAATCAAAAACCTGACTGCGAAACTCGATAGATTAAAAAAAATTAAAATATAATATTAAGCAAAAAATCGGCCATTTTATAATTTTAATGTTATGTCGCTCTCACAGTTGAGACAAATATAGCAACATCTCTCAAGCTAAAATTCTTCAAGCCATTTAGGCTTTATAGCGTGCAAAAGAAATATACATACATACATACTTATATATATACACTCGAAAACATAACCCTCTTTTTGGCGTAGTCGGGACAGTAACAAGACAAAATAAGTTAGTAATTAGCATTAGAAAAATAAGCTCATCAATAAAAAATATCTCAATCAATCATTATCGTTAACAATAAAAAATAATAAACTACAAGTACTGGTATTATAGAGGCAGATATGTCATTTTTTTCAGTTTTTCGACGAATTTTCGACCAGTCAGTGAATTCCAGTGAAAATTATGGGAACGGTTGAAAATATTTAATGAAATATGTAGCAAATTGAAATTCTTGCAATCTTTTGACCTTATTTGGAAGTAAGCGGTGCAAAATTGGACCAATTTAAGTGAATAATACATGAAGGGTATGTAATGAAATTTTAAATTGACTTGCTATATATGACTCCTATTCTATATTAGTTGATGTAATAAAATTTTGGGTCGAATCTGTACGTTAAATATTTTTGGATAGCGGCGGTAACGCGCTCGCTTGTATAACCGAGTGATGCGGGTTCAAATCCGTATCTCGCACCTCAGATATTTTCATGTGCGAATTATTCCTATCATGATTACCACTTGTCTTACGGTGAAGGAAACATCGTGAGGAAACCTAGCAATTTTCATAAGATATGTGAAGTCCGCCAACACGCACTAGGCCAGCGCGGTGGACTATGGCCTGATCCCCCTCGTACTGAGGGAGGCCCGTGCCCAGCAGTGGGATGTTAAAAAGGGCTGATGATGATAATGATGATGATACTAGGATACTTTTTACCACAGAAAATATCATCTCTCTGAAAAAATTACACATACTTTTAAAATATACGTAGTTAAAACTGAAGCAGAAAGAAAGTGAGATACTAGTTATCGCATTAAATATTTGTCATTACGAATTCATGTATTTATGGAACAAAATTAAGGCACTTTACTTAAAAAAGAGAAGTTTACTTACAATATTTTAATATTTTTTGAGTACTTTAGTAATTGACGTGAATGCTATGCCCCGTAGCAAATGTTATTAGACGATTAGACAATACGATAGATTGTTACATATTTTTTATTTATTTATTTATGTGAGGACGACATTTATAGGAACAGGTATAAGGTACTATAATTAATATTTTAATCAAACATTCCACATGTAGCTACTTCTATACTATCTACACCATCTAATTCCATGGTAATCTACAAGATTTATGTTACAGATATCAGGAATGTTGATATAATACAGATATAACCTTAAATAGATATATATAATTGAAGTAAAAATATTCGTGCTTATCACACAGATGAATGAGATGAATGCCCCCAGCGGACTCGAATCCGCAACCTATTTGCTTTATAAATATTTTTTTATAATTATAAAACAAAATTAAAATATTCCAACTCGCAACCTGTTATTCCGATTTTTTACCATAGAAACAGGACTCCCTCTTTAAATGACTTGAGCGCTGACGTAGGCACCAGCTAGTTCTCGGCTCTCAAAAGATTTACAAATTAACTTACAAAACAGTTTCGTGTAACTGAAAAGTTCCTTTGTAAATGACAAAGTATAAAAATAACTACATTATATTCTTACGTTAATTGTAACTATACCTCGACTTAAAACTTTTTTAGGCTTTGGACATTACAGTGTCCAATATGAAAAATTAAGTGCACTTTCTACTCCTTTCACTCTCAAATCAAATGAAATAGGGGTAAAACCATCAACATAACGTCTCCGAGAGAAATTTGTCTTGACCTGGGACTCGAACCCTGTCTGATGCCGTACATATTAACCACTAAACCACTGAGACAATTATAATATTTAAAACAAGCCCGTAAATAGGCACGTGGTTGTAATTTAATGCTTATCTAACCTTTTTATGTTATGTCACGTTTGTCACGATCTGGAACAAAAAATGCATTGTATTATTAAACAAATTTTGTTTTAAAAACTTCAGTAAGGTCTTATTATTTCTATATAATATGTGAGATTTGAGAGATGTGATTTAGCCCACCAAAACTTTTTCTAATCTTCGCTTTATCTATTAATAGATATAAATGTGTAACTGTTAAACAAACAGACAAACAAACATAAATAAAATAATAAAATAATATTCGAAATGTAATAATATTATACAAGTTGTTAAAATTTTTCGATGCATTTTAAAAGTAATGCCAGTAATGATAAAGTCAAACAACACTGCACTCTAAAAAGAAAACAGAAAAAGTGAACAGCTTCAAATACTTGTAGAAAAATACGATTAGAATTTAAAACCTTTGCTGGGAAATATTTCAGATATTTTCTTCGAGATATTTACAAAGACAATTATTTTTTAAGTACTTTACTAGAAAGAAGCTTTAGAAAAGCAATGCTTTGTAACTCAACGCTTTATTGAATAAAAAAAGGTTATCTTATAGTATGAGTTAGTTAAAAAAATATCTTTTTATAGGTCTCTCTTAATAACTAAGAAATATTTGTAAAGTTATATATGTATTTTCAAAGTAATTTTAGAATCTAATTATATTTAGTTAAAATTTCACTAACCTATATTTAAAACGTTAGTTGAGATCCCTAGGTTTTAGAGTTACTATAGGTTTTTCATATATGTAATATATTCCCATCGAAAAATGTATGCTATACGTTAACTCGGAGATCTAGTTATCATCATACCAAATTTCATTAAAGTCTGTCAACTAGTTTTCATGGTTATAGACAGACAGACAATATTTTAAAAACTATAGATGTATTATTTGACGACACGTTTAGCTGAGTTGGTATGGTACTGACCTTACTTTCTGGTTTCAACCCACGGTCGTGGGTTCGAGTCCCGCTGAGGGCATTCATTTATTGAACACAAATGTTTATACTTCAGTCATGGGTGTTTATATTTATAATATGTATTTAAAAATTATATGTGTAGTATATCAACTATCTGGTATCCGCAACACACGCCTCGTAGATTACCACGGAATTAGATGGCGCTGTTGTAATAATGTCCCAACATATTTATTTATTTATTATCCATGTTAAAATTGAAAACAGTCGAAAAGCGACAATATCATTTTTTTAATTTGTAAGTAGATATACATTATTTGCCAACAGTTTTATGAAGACAGTAGCTGAAAAAAAGTTTTTGTTCAACAATGTTGTCTTTGCCAATTAATATATTCCCAAAAATGAATTAATTACTGTTCTAGCGAAGTGAAGATTACTACAATCTACAGGTATAATTAAATTTCCTTTAAGATAATATTGAAACAAAGTAAACTCTTCCCTCTCGTCCCGAGAGTAATTCGTGTTAAACCGTTAATCGATAAGTTGTCCCACGGCGCGGCTAAATGAAGCTATTATATCTAATCACTTTAATTTACGATACTATTATTTTTATGAACACTGCTATATTATGTTTTACAATTGAGGTACTTGAGGTCAGGAGGTCTATCTCTACAATGTGTAATTATCTGGTCGTGTTGGGGTGCAGCAATCTCATCTAGATTGCAAATATAGGCGCAAAGCCGGTATCGTTGTTAAGTGCAAAAGTATCTTCGTAAGCAATCTTGCGACATCCAATTTAAACGGGAGACGTTTGGTTAGGTTTTAATGGGTAGTACTGACCGGCTGGTGATGGTAGAGTGAAACACCGCTAAGTTCTAAACTCTGGGCTTCTATTGAGAATAAGCGAATAAACTCAATATTAAAATTTTGCCCGACTCCGAAATCGAATCCAGGACCTTGAATGCTCTTGCTGTACATCAGCTACTAACTATTCAGTAAATTATAAAAAAGATATATTATAATAGGCACTGAGCAAAGCAAGGGTAAGTCAATAGTTAACTAAATTAAGTATGATACGATTATTATATTTATTAATTACTGTTAATACAAAGCTATGGACTAATTAGCGTCTAATCACACTAATACTAGTTACGTCACTAGACGGACGCCAATCCTATTACGTCCCTTCCGTAAAATTGCTTTTGGTAATCTCATTGCCTTCTTCGTTGTTTCTTGAAAGAAGGATGAAGAAATATCCGTCTCATTTATAATACTCGTATAAGTGAACGTCTTAGAATATTTCTTACTTATGGTGTAAATGGAAAAATATGAATGCTATAAATTGTTTACATTTAATGGTAAAGGAAAAAATGACGAGTTTGGGATTTGCCCTAAAATAAGCAAAAATTTGTAAATTTTTGACTTCTCAACATGAATATTTCGTACTCTATTTTCTTCTATATTTCTTTTCTATTCTTTATCTAATCTATGCTTCTATATTCCTTTATTCTACTACTACTACTTCTATATTCTAACTGAGAATCGAATCTGTACATTTATTTTTGTATAATCATTATTATGTATTCCACTGAGGTCAAATCTATAGTTTCTACAACTTTTCGCCCGCACTCATAGTAATTTAATAAACCTTTAAGTTGTTCTTTAGTATGGAGATTCTTGACTTGATTCTTGAGATTCTTTGTTTGTCTTGTCTTCGGTCTGTCTGTTTGTGATCGCACCACGAGAAAACTACTAGACAAATATTAAGGAGATTTGATATGGTGATAGGTATATAGTTTATCCTTGTTATGATAGGATACTTTTCACTATAGGCAAATATCTAATTTCTGAAAAATCTATACTAGCCGTGAAAGCGTCTCGAAAAATCTCGAAAATCTACGGTCGAAATTGAATGGAGCGAGGATGAGTCTCTAGTTAGAACATATAAAATTAAATTTTCAACTAACATTAAATAAATCCCAAACGAATATTTCTATTAACTTGTCATTTTCCCCTGCAAAAGAATTTATCAAGCTATGACTTCAACAAAAATGTCAGTCCATACCGTATATAAGATAAAAAATTCGGTATTAAAAATAACGATGCCCGCTATCTTTGAAATATAAAAATCTTTTCTATTCAAAAAAATCCATTCACCTTTTGTTCAGACAGCTCTGATAAGCCCCGCATTCTAGTGGGTTAAGATGTATAAAAGTTCTATAGATATTTATTTGGGTATTCCAATTGTGCTGAAGTAATTCATTTAAGGCAGTAATAGCTCAGTGGTAACGCGCTCACTTCAAGTCGAGTATCCGAGTGAAGTGGATTCAAATCCAGGTCTCGCTTCTCTGATATTTTAATGTGAAAAGCATTTACAACATGACCACCACTAGTCTAATGGTGAAGGAAAACATTTAGAGGAAACCTGTATATTATCTAAGAGAACTAGGTTCTAAGTTTTTGAAAGACATTTTTAGTCTACCAACCCGCATTTGGGCAGCGTGATGGATTATGGCTTGATCCCCCTTCTTTAAAGGGAGGCCCGTGCCCAGTATCAGAACCTGCAGTAATCGAACCTGCTTCTACAGCCATACGCCGACCAACTAATGACTTTTTAAAATCATTAACATATCATTTGTACTTCGACACACTGATAACCAGACTCGAGATACGTATCTACTATTTCCTACGCTATTTTACAGTATTATTCGATGACTTGATTAATGAAAGTTCCGAAAAGTTTTCCTATAATTTTGTAGGTGCGTGATGAGAGATAATAATGTTTGAGCATCGCGTGTACCTTAATGTACACTGTGACTTAATGCTGAAATATACCAGGCTGTGATTATTTTGACCCGTACAACCTAGTATCATGTTATTAGGCTTATTCTAATTTTGTTTAAAGCATAGTCGCAAAGAAACGTTTTAACTAAAAAATAGCGTTTATCAATACATTTTTAACCGACTGCTGTAAAACTTATGTTTTTCGAGTGTATGTATATTCCTTGGGCATGCTCTAAAGCCTAAACGGTTTTGTAGATTCTATCATGAGAGCTCAGTTGTTAGTGTTATTTTAATTGTGAAAGTGATACTGGATATCAAATATTAAAATTTAAAAGCTATCATTGGCGCCATATATATTTTTGGTGTTAAATAAATGGATTACAAAACTATATACAATGTTTATTGTGAAAATTACTATCTTTTCTTTAAGAACTTTGGTTCTCATTGCTATAAATTTATAAAATATATCTGTCTTGCAAACCAGAAGCTACAAATTATATTACGTCAATTCATCATCATTATACTGTGAGCTTCATTTTTGACGACACGTTTGGCTCAGTTGGTAGTGAACCTACTTTGTGCGCCAGCGGTCGCGGGTTCAAGTCCCGCTGGGGGCATTCATTTGTTGAGCATGAATGTTTGTACTTCAGTCATGAGTGTTTATATTTGTAATATGTATGTATTTTAAGTTTTATATGTGTAGTGTATCAACTATCTGGTTTCCGTAACACAAGCACGTAACGTAGCTTACCACGGAACTAGATGGCGCTGCTGTAATAATGTCCCAACATATTTTTATATTCTTTCAAGATTTGATATCATTTAGTTTTTTTGATCAAATTGTATTTTTCCAAGACTACAAAGCTTTAGTCATGAAATAAAACGTATGTCCAGTCTTATACTTATTTATAGAAAAATAGTTTTTGTATGAGGCTCTACTTGTGTTAAGTACATCAAAATAAACCAAAGTTCGTAAAAGCTTATATATCAATTCAATATTACGCTAGGCAGTGGTGGCCAAGTGGTAACGCTGTCGCTTGGATAACCGAGTGATGCGAGTTCAAATCAGTGTCTCGCACCTCTGATGTTTTCATGTGCGAATGATTTTCTAAAATGATCACCGCTTGTCTTACGGTGAAGAAAAACATCGTGAGGAAACCTGCATGTCTTAAAAAAACCTACAATTTTTCGCAAGACATGTGAAGTTTGCCAACACGCACTAGGCCAGAGCGATGGACTATAGCCTGATCCCCCTCGTACTGAGGGAGGCCCGTGCCCCAGCAGTGGGACATTAAAAAGGGCTGATTACAATATTACGCTGTTCAAATTCAGAATTGCACCAAAATCTGTTCAGATTAAGCGTAAGAAGCAATAAATATACGAACATTTGCCCAATAGATTTTTTAACACATACTTATTATTTCATAATTGGACACTAAAAATTTCTTTTAATTAGAGGTATTAATAAATTTAATAGTAAGCACTGTACAAAACAATTAACATGATTGTTGGCCGGCTGACAAAATCGTAACCTTCTTACTACTGTCAGTGTGAAAAGGACAACTATATATTCTATATATTTTATCTGCATGAACGCATATAGCAGTGCTAGCCTAGTGGTAAACAAGTGTTACGGGTTCTATTCTCTGGCTAACCATTTGATATTCTGTTCAAATCATGATTAACACTTGTCTCACGTTGAAGAATCGCGAGGAATACCGCTCGTCTGCACCTAGCAAGTGTTTGAAATTACCGTACTTGGTCATCGTACGTCTTTGATGCGGTAGACTATGGCCTTATTCCATGTATATTAATGAGAGGACAGATCAAGCAGGAGGAGGAATAATAGGAATTTAAATTCAATCTGTATTTGAAACTTTCGATGTAGACTGTTATAATTCTTATTAAGCTCTAGGTATAGTTAGTTATAATAAAAATTGAAGTGATTTTTTTTGTTTGTTGGAACGTACAAATCTCCTAAAATTCATATTGGATTTAAATAAACTCGCATTGCTTATACTTTGTAACTTTTTTATTAACGGTTTTATAAACGGTTATTATAAGCATAAAGCTATACCTTAATTATTATTATTTATTACATTTACATAAAACATTTTTTTCTTCGAATCCGCCCTTATACGCTGTACGATTATTGATTATAATCAGCCTCGGTGGTGTAGAGGCTAGCATGTACGGTCACACACCGAGAGGTCCTGGGTTCGAGTCCCGGGTCGGGCCAAGTTTAGTTATTGAATCTTTCGGTTTCGTTAGCCTCAGTAACAGCCCGGAGTTGGGAAGTTGGTGTTGGTTCACCCCCGTGCCTCGGAGAGCACGTAAAGCCGTCGGTCCTGCGCCTTAGCTCTCACTGGTCGTGTCGAGTAGTCGTCCCACCGGAGTATGAGAGTGATAGGAATAGAGAGTGCACTTGTGTCTGCGCGTACACTTGTGCACTATAATATCTCCTGCGTACTTGGCCAGTCTCAATGAGATTGGCCGCCATGGCCGGAATCGGTCGGAGAACATTACATATATAATCAGCCATTTCATAGATTTTCGTTAGGTAAAAGGACTTATTGAAATCTGTGTTTAGGCTTTGCATTGCTTATTTAAATAACTGGGAAACAGATTCAAAATGTATACACAGACATTACAGTTTTATTAACATATATACGTAAATTATTTCAAACTAAAGCAGGATGTCCTCATAATGTATGAAAGGGCCAAGATCAAAGTATAATACAGGAACACTATTTACGACTGTTGGCCTGATGACAAGATCGCTAACCTTCGCGACAATGTGTCACCGACTAAAACGATTACGTCTCGATGTAGGGTAATAGTCCATTTCATGCGATTCACTTTAACTGTGACTAAAGACATGTTTGAAAATCACTAAATGCATTCAAATTTTTGTATCACTAGCTTTTACACGTGGATTCACTTGCTTTATTAAGTATTAAGCTACAAAGTAAGTGAAAAACTGTTTTACTCTAGAATATAAGCCGTGTACTTAAAAACAATTGATTTTGGTTGAACTTTATTACCAAAAGTTCGATAATAAATACTTGAAGTATTAGATAGTAGTTTTTTTTATTTTATAGCTATAGCACTGCATATCTTAGCAATGTTAATGGTCAAACATCCTAATTCATAACGGAAGCATGAATGGCACATGTAATTACGTCGATTTCGTACGCGTTAGCAATATTAAGAACTTTTTATTGCATTGAAGCACTTCAACGTGCTATTTAAATTGTTTGTATTATAATACATACTGAATTTAATTATATTTTAATACTAGATTTATAATTCTGTTCGTGTATAATGAGTTATTTAAAGATGTGACGACTATAAAATAAAGTAAAAATGTGCAAGCCCTACTAATACTCGTGTATAAATGTGAAAGCTGACTACAATTTCTATACTTTTTTGTCGATACGTTTGGCTCAGTCAATAGAGACCCTACTTTCTGCGCCAGCGATCGCGGGTTCGAGTCCCGCGGGGAGCATTCATTTGTAGAGCACGAACGTTTGTATTCCAGTCATGGGTGTTTATACTTATAATATGTATGTATTTAAAATTAATATATATAGTATATCAACTATCTGGTATCCGTAACACAAGCCTCGTAGCTTACCACGGAACTAGATGGTGCTGTTGTAATAATGTCCCAACATATTTATTATTTTTAGAGCAATATAACTTGTCTCATTACTGGGTGTTAGTAGGCTATGAAAAAGCTATCAAATTAATCTGAAACTGGGGCTTTACTACAATTTTTATGAAGTGTCTTTATGAAAACATAACAAATCAGTTTAAAAAGGAAATTGAAATTCGAGTGTTCTCTAATTGTATAGAAATTGAAATTCGAGTGCTCTCCAATTGTTCAGCCTATTCAGCTTAAAAAATTTGGGGGAAGCCTATGTTCATCCACATATAATAAAAAGGGCCAAATAACAAATTACTCATCAAACCCGTCAACCATTTATAAGAGCTAAGTTAAAAATGTTATTAAATAGAAATATTTTGTGTTCAAGCCTTTTTAATGTTCCACTGCTGGAATTTGCAGAATTGCTTAGTGAAGAATTGTTCATTTAAAATAATAAGATTTTGTAAGATTATACCAAGTGAAGAATCATCTAACGACTAAAAAATTCGCAATTTCACTATCACCTTCTGTATATTATGATATTATTAATAATATGTTTCTTTAATAATGATCTTCTCTAAGCATTCTATCAAGAGAGGAAAATTAAAATAGAGTTTACAAAACCTATTATGACGCCAAAGGAATTTTCCATTTGAACGCAATATTTTCGTTCTCTGAATCCAGTTGGAATTTCTGGTACAGACGCTTCTATGGCGTTATTAAAGTGAGGAATAGCCAGCCATATCTACATATATAAGACGGTATGGACGACAATTCACTTTGATGTACGTTTCGACTATAATGCAGCAATGCTGTTACTAACTAGGTCGAAACGATTATTCAAGCGGTTATTGAAACAGTCAAGTATAAATGGTTAAGCCAATTTTGATAAAAAAAATTTGACGACACGTTTGGCTCAGTTGGTTGTGACCCTACTTTCTGCGCCAGCGGTCGCGGGTTCGAGTCCTACTGGGAGCATTCATTTGTTGAGCACGAATGTTTGTACTCCAGTCACGGGTGTTTATATTTATAATATGTATGTATTTAAAATTTATATGTGTAGTATATCAACTATCTGGTATCCGTAACACAAGCACGTAACGTAGCTTACTGCGGAACTAGATGGCGCTGTTGTAATAAAGTTTAAACTTGTTGTAATAAAGTTTAAATTTATTTATTTGCAGTAAAGGATAGTTATAGGTACTTATAGTAAAAATGCAACTCACACTCGCTTTGCTCGATAGGTCTCTAACGTTTAACGGTAAGTATACTTTTCTCAGAGATAAGTTAATTTCCCACAGTAAAAAGTATTGTAATGTTGACGCACAAAGCCAGCTATAATCAAATTAAAAGCTATCGAAATCTGTCAAGTAATTTTCGTATTCGTGTTATAATTCGGTTACAGTCAAACAAAGATTGTAGAAAGTATAAATTCGGCCTTTGTATCGATAATAATGATTATTTCAGTAGGATTTTCCAAAAAATACATAATTTACTGATTGGACTTAAAGTAACGACCCAATTTTTTGTGAAAGAAAAGCGGCTAACAAGATGAAGAAACGTATCTACTAAGGTACTTAAGTCTGCCTATATAGATTTCTTTATCACAATGTATTTTGTACATTTTTTATAAATATACATATGTTGGGACATTATTACAACAGCGCCATCTTATTCTGTGGTAAGCTACGAGGCTTGTGTTACGGATACCAGAATATAGTTGATACACTACATATATTAATTTTGAAATACATAGATACATATTATAAATATAAACAACCATGATTTATGAATTATACTTGTGAATTATATCTTAATTCCGACGTTTGTTAACTGATTGCGTACTTCTAAAAATTCTATGCATATTTGACATTGTAAATAAAACTAACTTTGCGGATTATTTGTAATATTTTTGGTGACAATATAATCGCTGTGTACAATTGAGCAAAAAGTCGTCTAAAAAATAAAAATCGCGAATAAAGCCAAAAATATACCATTATTTAAATCGTAATGTTTAAATTAATATTAAGAATGCCAAAAATGATTTTTATTATTATCTAAGAATCTGATTTTTATTTTTTTTGAACTCGCTATAATAAAGTAACAACGTTTTTAGATACCTCCGAATTCACTGTTCTGAGAAAATTCACTGAAATGGAATTAGCTGGCTTGCGAAATATATAATACGGTTTCTGTATTTAAGTACCTTATCATTTTAATCTTTATTATAATATTGTTACATTTTGCCTTTTTATATTGCTAGCAAGTTGCCCTTCCTTTCCTAAGTTGCATCTCGTACGTATAAATATAAAGCATGCGCCAGTTTATTTGATTTTTTAAGAGGAATAACTTAGTAGTACATTGATTTCATATTGATATTTCTTGTTAACACAAGCACTTATAGATTTCCAGGCCAGCGCGTGGACTATAGCCTGATCCTCCTCGTACTGAGGGAGGGTCGTGCCCAGCAGTGGGGCGCTAAAAAGGGCTGAAGACAATAGATTTTCTAGTGAATTTGATATAAAAGCTATCATAATACCAAATGTTATCAAAATCGATCCAGTGGTTTTCTCGTGAAGCAAAACAGACAGACAAAATAATATGTAAAAACTATAGATTCGACCTGTGTTTCGTTAATAATGGCTAAGTACCTGGATGACCGAGCTTCGCTCGGTATTTTTAAGAAAAATGTTATTATTATTCGCCAATAGATGCCGGGAAAAAAATCGTTGGAGCCGTTTCCGATGTGCTCGGTATTTTTTTTTGATAAATTGTGTTTTTTAGAAATTATATTTAAGTGCGAATTCCATTTCCGAGATTCAGATTATATATAATATATTTATATACAAGAATTGATCGTTTAAAGATATATATATATATATATATATATATATATATATATATATATATATATATATATATATATATATATATATATATATATATATATATATATATATATATATATATATATATATATATATATATAAGATTCAATGAGGATTTCCAAGAAATATTCAATGTACACATTCAACTAATTTAGAATTTTGTTATACCTATGTATAATCATCAAACACGTAAGATTGTTTTCATATTATTTCATAAATATAAAAATAAATGAAGTACGTGGTCTTTAAATATACTTTGTTGAATAAACAAAGAATTCTTCATTCACGTTACGTCTCGTACAATGTCAATATTTTACTGAAATTTTTCTTTGTATTTTAATTGAATGTTGAAATATTTGTTAGCGACTCCGCAATGATTTTGTCAATAAAAATAAATGATGTCTTATTTATTAAAGCATATCAATATGATGTCCTCCTGACCGATTCCGGCCCCGGCGGCCAATCTCGTTGAGACTAGCCAACGGCGCGGGACATATTATAGTGCACGAGTGTACGCGCAGACACAAGTGCACTCTCTATTCCTTATTACTCTCATATTCCAGTGGGACGACTGCTCGACACGACCAGTGAGAGTTAAGGCGCAGGACCGACGGCTTTACGTGCTCTCCGAGGCACGGGGGTGACACACCGGCAACTTCCCAACTCCGGGCTGTTACTGAGGCTTACAAAACACTTACTTGGCCCGACCCGGAACTCGAACCCAGGACCTCCCGGTATGCGACCGTACATGCTAGCCACTACACCAACGAGACAGTTATCAATGTATTATGTATGAAGCAATTGTTTTTTTTTTGTTTTTGATGGTAAGACTTTAAAAATAAAAGGAGGAAACCAAAATAACATATTATATTAAATAGTTAGAAGTGGTTTAATACAGAAAAGTTTCTAAAGCTTTTAAAATCTCAAAATTATTTATAAGAGTGACGTATGTATTTACATCACTGAATCCGCGACAGGTGCTTGAGATATGCACAAATAGAAGGGATCTTCGTAAATGATACAATATGATTTATTACAACTTCTGAATGTTGTACACGTGTTTAAACTCTGAAGTGCATAATTGATACTATTATAAGTGCAAAAGTGGTGCAACCTTAACATAATTTGGGAAATTCTACGTATTTTGTACGTATACATGTACATTTTTTGTTTTAAAATAATTAAATTATAAAATAATCAGATAATTTAGATTAAAAAAAAACATTGCCTACACCAATAGATTGCCTCGAAGAACTCCCTTTTTTAGCAATAAAGCAACCTCTAGTACATTTTCCGTTTTTTTTACATTTCTTGTCTCTTTTACAACAATAAGGAGGGTACAATAATGAGTTATTATAAAAAACATTAATTGACAAAGAAAAATAAAGTGTAGTAGGTTTTTCTCCTATTTGGCAAAGGATTTCTAATTTGTTGGAGCTTATTCGCGCGTGACAAAGTCACCAACAGACTAAACACTATACATTCGACCTCTGTATCTATAATAATGTCCTCCCGATCAGTTCCGGCCACGACGGCCAATCTCATTGAAACTAGCCATCTGCACGGGAGATATTATAGTGCACGAGTGTACGCGCAGACACAAGTGCACTCTCTATTCCTTATCACTCTCACATTCTGGTGGGACGACTACTCGACACGACCAGTGAGAGTTAAGGCGCAGGACCGACGGCTTTTACGTGTTCTCCGAGGCACGGGGGTGAAACACCGCCAACTTCCCAACTCCGGGATGATACTAAGGATTATGAAATAGAAAGACTTAATAACTTAACTTGGCCCGACCCGGGACCCAGGACCTCCCGGTGTGCGACCGTACATGCTAGCCACTACACCAACGAGGCAGTCATTTTATAATATTATGTATAGCTAAATATTGTTTTATTTTGAAATGAATATTTACAATAACAATACGAAGATGATTAGCTTTGTTCATACGTTCCCATTGTATGGGAAAACAAAGGACCTCAATAGCGTTTGACTTAATCTTTGTTTACGTTAATATTGAATCTGTTCACCTGATAACATTTATTACCAGCAACTCGCCCTCGCTCGGCTTAGCGTTAGAGAAGCCGCTAGTTAAAATAAAAAATATAAAATAAAATATAACCTCCTCTTTTTTTGAAGTTGGTTAAAATGTATCCTAAGTTACGTCTAGTTTCGAGCTACAATGGACCAGAACTGGTCCGTAGGGCCGTCCTCGGCACCACACCCAACAACACAATAATAATACGCCTTATAATATTAGCTATCTGCAAGTGAAAACCCCGTTAAAATCGGTCCAGCCGTTTCCGAGATTAGCCGTAACAAACAGACAGACAGACAAAAAAATTTTAAATTGTTTTTTTTTATTTAAGGTATAAACTTTCACATCATGCACTTAAGTGAAAAGCTGTTAATTTGAAATTACAAACTTCAATGTTATTATATGTATAGATGTATAGAATACCTACTTCTTGCGACTGCTCAATACTTTTTACTGAATAATAAGTTTAATAAATATATTAATTATATACACTAATATAATATTTTTTTTAAATTACATAAAGTGACTTTTGCTTCGCTTAGGTTACGTTTTGAAGATTAGCACAGTTTTATCAGATAAGATATTTTCCTGCAATAAAAAATTTTGTATATGTGGATTCGAATAACCACTTATCATCATACCAAATTTCATCAAAATCTGACCAGCAGTTTTCTCGTAACGCGATCCCAAACAGACAGAAAGACAAAATATCGAAAATTCAATATAAAATAATAGAGTAAATTTACAAAAATTTAAACTTTATTATCTTTGTATCGTTCTTAAAAGATTTATCATGAAGCAACCGTGCATGTTGGATACTTCCCACTTCAACGTAACGGCTGTCTAAAATAGCGTTTGAAACCAGAAATACTCGCTTACATTTAAACCGATATATTTTTTGAATCTGGCACTAACGTTGACAATTATAAATTGGCCTTTCTCATTCATATAAATTATTAGGCGCTGTCGACTTTTTTAAACCCCCTACATAAAAAGCTGTATTGTAAGTTTAACTTGAGTACCTGTGTGTCTGCTTGTGGTATTGTAGCACCTAAATGGCTGAACGGATTTTAATTTAGTTTGTTTTTGTTTGAAACGTAAATCGTAATGTAATTGAAAACGTTTAAAAAAAGAATAAAAATTAAAGGATGAAGCTTTTATGACACGTTTGGCTTAGTTCGTAGTAATTCTACTTGCTGTGCCAACGGTAGTGGGTTCAATTTCCGCTAGGCATTCATTTATCTGATGAGAACGAATGTTTGAACTCTGTTCATGGGTATTTCGAAATAAACACGTGTAGGTAACACCGTAGGCGGTTATTATTACAAATAACACTTGTATTAAGTCATATAATAATTTTAAACTTCAACTGGAGGATGTCGCACGATAAGCCCTCAAAAATAGCGAAATGGCTTTAATATTAATAGATACACTACAAAATATAGATGGCTCTTGTGGGTGTACTGTACATTTGATGTCATTAGAAATAATATGCGTGAAGCAAAATTATTTATATGTACATTTAAAACTTTTGAAATAAGGAAATTATTATTGTTGTACATTTTTCTTGTAATTTTAAATTCCTTTTTTTTATTATAATATAAAATAGCTTTTACTCACACCTTTGCTCGTGTAGATTAAGATTCACTACTTAGTGTGATTTAGGTAACATTTTTACTGTAGGAAAATGCATTAACGCATACCACAAGTGGTTATATTAGGGACTCTGGGACTCACCAGCCAGAAAAGCCTGTACTACTCAGTAAAAGCGAACAGTCCTCCCCTGTCTTATTGATCCCATACCACGTTACTCCGACGGCCCGGCAGGTCTATCGAAGCAGACCACATAGCCAAGGGGTTGCATAGAGCTTTCGTTGCGTGCGCTGAGTAAACGGTTAAAGTTGTGCAAAAATCATGTATATCGGAAATGTTCCCCTTTAAGAGTTCTAAAAAAACTCCGCGATATCATATATGTATCTTTTAAGGTTAATTCGCTATAACCTTTTTTATGGTAATCAAATTTGTTTTAAGATAATGCATTATTTATAAAGGAGTTTAATAAATATGATATTAATCATTATCCAAATAAATAAGTTATTCATCACAAGTATTTAATTTTGAGCAAAATTACTCTTGACATCATTTGATTTTAATGAATATCTTACGAGATATCATAGTTTAACATAACTCGCGACAAAATAATGATCACCGCGTGCAAGACGTCCGCCCGGACGGGCAAAAAGAATTTGGTTTCCAGCCTTTAGAACGCGAGTGTAGCCGCGGGAAAGGCTAGTATTATTATATAAATAAATAACTCACTTCAAGACTCAAACTCACATTTTGAACCTTATCAAATGTTTATATTAACGCAAAACGCTGTCTTTCTAAAAATATAGAATTTTTCAAAAATAGAAAGTCTTTGCTGTAATATCTTGAATTAAATATTCTTCTCATTTAAAATTCTGCCTGGATAGTCTCCAACTTTCAGTTTAATGTATGAAAAAATTCACAAGCTTGTCATATAACATGTGTATAAAATAACGAGAACACACTACATACAACACAAATGCAAAAGAATTTAACAATAATCGTTATTCAAGTATCTAATAACCGTTTGTATACACTCAAATTGATGAAACTTTTGCCAAAAATGTACATATAATATGTGTTGTATTCAGACCTTTTTAACGTCCCACTGCTGGGCATGGGTCTCCCTTTATTGCAAGGGGTTCAGGCCATAGTCCACCACGCTGGCCTAGTGCGTGTTGGCGGACTTCACATGTCCTTCGAAAACTCGCTAGATTCTCTCAGACATGCAAGTTTCCTTACGATTTTTCCTTCATCTTAAGACAAGTGGTTTTAGAAATGATTCGCACATGAAAATATTAGAGTTGCGAGACCCGGATTTGAACCCGCATCTCTCGTTTATCTAAGCGAGCACGTTATCACTGGGCTACCACTCTAAAATACAATGAATAAAATATCTTAACGACGTAAAAATCATATGCATGTTTATATTTGTAAACATATCTAATGTCTAGTTGCTTTTAGACGTATCGACATACATTTTTTTTATATATAGATATAGTTTTTATAGAGCCAACGACACGCGACAGTGGACTTGCTGTTCATCTGGACGGCGTCCAAAGAGTAAAAATAAATACTCGATGGCATATAAAAATTGATATTTATGATTAATAGTATCGTCTCGTTTGTATCATATATTTACGATAACTTCTTTCATTTTTATAATTTATTATAATTATAGTGAGGACATTCAATAAATTATGTTTTAAAATAACTGTAGCGGTGACGATCGATAACGAAATACAAAGCTACGTTTAGATTGTTTAACGATTGGCATAGAATTCTCAGAAATAAGATATTTTCCCGCTTTAAAACCTGTTATAATCTGTTGTAAATATTATAATCTTGTATTAAAGTGGCAACATTAGTATTCTTTATTATTATATACTGGCAATGTGTCATGGCGTCACTTTTTACTCTCTCTCTTGTCGGCACTCCACTGACCGCTACACAGTATACATTATAATGTATAATAAAGTTAATTAAACGTACTAAGTAATCTACTGGCTTAATTATTTACCACCCAACATCTCAACAAAAACTTTTCTATTTGTGACCCGAATAACCAGCTAATGTCATGCCAAATTTAATCAAAATCTGTCCAGCGCTTTTTCTCGTGATACGATCAGACAGACAAAAATACTAAAAACTATATAGTAGATTCGGCCTCTGTATTAATAATAATGTCTATTTCTATAAGAATATTATATATAATACAGATTTGACTTAGAATTTTATTATATACTAGGTTAAACGTCAGCGAAGCCACGGGTTCCGCTAGTTAAAATAAATAAACATTCTAAAATATAACCTCCTCCTTTTTTGAAGTTGGTTAAAAAGTAGCCCAAGTTACTCCTTATCATTAGCCAGTTAAAGTCACATCAAAATCGGTCCAGCCGTTTCAGAGATTACCCGGAATAAACAGACAGACAGACAAAAATTTTACAAATTGTTTTTTTGTTGTTAGTATCGTATATACTTTCATATGCATTTAGTGAAAAGCTGTTAATTTGAAATTAAAAACAGACACTTCAATTTTATTTATACGTATAGATGTATACAATAAAATTTTAGATGTAGTATTGTGTTTCGTTAATGTTTTGATCTTCTTTTTGCTTTGATAACAATAACATAATTTTACTCGAAGTATCTGTTGATAAAATGGGACAGAAGCGGCGGTTCATTCATCATGTACTGTCGCATATTAGGATGTAAGGCGTATGCGATAACGTTAATCACTGGTTTTCATTCGAGAACTTTTTTTGTTTTATAATAATGGGAATTATTATTCAAGTCCATTATAAATCTAGAAAGCTATAAAAATAGCGACTTTTGTACTTGTTTGCCATCAATACGGATTGTGTGAATAAGATGGTGATAGTGTGTGAGCGAGAAATATAAACACTAATATTAATTATTACATGCCCTATTTTTATCTACACGCGTAGTTGTATTATGTACTATAATAGTGTAAGGTTTCGCTATTTTTTTAATTTGTTAAACTGGCCATTTTGTAACTCTGGCAGTCAATATTATGAAAATTGTTATAAAAAATAAAGAATATAAAAAAAAATAAAAAAAGAAAAGAATGACAGGACGAGAGGATGAGAATTGATCTGCGAGGAGTTGAGATGAGTGGATATTGATAGTAGTTGAAGAGTATATCTTTTATTAAATTATTTAAGTAAGAGTTCTATAGAGGAATGTAACCTCGATATTGTCATAGAGGAGGATATTGTCATGTAATAAATATTTAATACACATATTATTGGAAGCTGAAGGTTGTTTCAATGAAGGGGTATAATAGTAAATGTTATTTTGATGATGATCTTTCCTCTCATTTAAATGCAACATATGGGAGTCGTTTCGATAAAAGGGACGGAAGTGTGTAACAGGAAGCCGAGGAAACACGCTATTTGATTTAACCAATGAGACGATCATGAGAAAACGCTTGAACAGATTTTGATGAAATTTATTAAGTTGATCTGGATAAGCTTAATCATATAAAATACCTTATAGTACGGGAAAATATCTTTAAGAAATGTATATCTACAAATTGTTAAAGGGGACGGACCTGAGCGAAGCGACGGTAAGTCGCTAGTTTACCAGGTGTTACATTTAAATCGGTCAGTATGGGGAAGTCTAAAACTATTAGACATAAGAAGATCTTTCCTTAGGTACCATATCATTGATTTTAGTAAAAAGAAAAACTGCATACATACATTTAAACAAAAACTTGTACTCAGCTCGGGAATCGAACCCGAATGCTTTGAAAAATGAAATTAACATTATTTCTATTTAAATATCGATTGTGTATTGTAGGTTCGATTTAAAAGTTACACCCGATATAGTACACCTAAATATTTTATATATATATTAAAATAAAATAATATGAACTAATATCGACCTATAAAAACCCAAAATAACAGATCCTATTATAACTATAATAAATTACCAAATTAATTTTCACATTTGATCAAAGACAAAACACATTTTTGATGTCATCTGGACTTAAAAGAGTTATAGGAAATCTTAAATTAATTTTTAGTTTCGAAATCATGTTAAAAATTGGGTTAAGAGTTTATTTAAATGTAGAGCAGAAAAATCGTGGATAAATCTGTCACATAATAAACGTTTTGAAATAGGTTTCGTAGTAAAATAAATACATACGTACCTATATCTTCTATTTTATTAATATAACAGTTTAAACACTCCTTTTGAAATTTATTCTTATTGAATGATTTATTAAAACTAAATTATAATATTTTATTAGCCACTAACCTCACGCTCGGATTCGTCCCTATTTAATTTAAAAGATTAGTCTGGATTTCTCAGAAATTAGATATTTTACTCGGCTCAGTTGGTAGTGGCCCTACTTTATGCGCCAGCGGTCGCGGCTTCGAGTCCCGCTGGGGGCATTCATTTGTTGAGCACGAATGTTTGTTCCAGTCATGGGTGCTTATATTTATAATATGTATGTAAAATTTATATCCGTAATACAAGCTTCGTAGCCTCCTCTTGAATCACTCTGTCTGTTAATGAAAATCGCATCAAAATTAGTGTAAAAGATCTAAACACGTCGTTCTACAGACGGCAGGAAGCGTATTATTTTTATACTATAAGATTTACGCGTCATATTAGTCCAGTATTTAGAAAATATATAAAAACTCGATCCAATCAAGGATTTTTAATCGAATTAAAAGAGGTGTTACTCAATTAAAATTTTTTGTCTAAGAAATTTAGTATGTAAATTGTTGACCGACTCTGAAATTTTATGATGAAAAGTTTGAAAACTTCAAAGGTAATGATAAAAGGGCTTAGATTTCAACAAACTCGTTTTAAACACAATTTATACACAAAAGAAATACTTATAGGTTAATTGACATCTATTCAAAGTTCTACGGCTCTAATTTTGAAATGTCATTTTTCTCTTAAAATGTAGTAAAATTTTCACTTGTAAATGTTCCAGCTGTCGTTTAAACCGTTGACAAGCGTTGAATAAGACATCACAGTGTAATATACACGTCTTTTTAAACTGACAGCCTGACGCAATTGAAAGATTTTAAATAAAATAAACGTATAATTTTTGGTATTTTCTGCATTTTCCTTAAGATTGTGTTTGCTAAGTTATTGAGTTGAATTTTTGTTGGAGATATGGCTCGTTTTAACCCTTTTAAAATATTTTATATTACATGTTATAAAAATCTAACTGGGTCTATTTTATTAAAACAGTAAAATATCGAAACAAATCTATGGTTTTTAGAATTTTTGTCGGTCTGTTTGTCTATCTGTGACCGCATTACGAGAACACTACTAAACAGATTTTGATGAAACTAGGTACCGTAATAGCTGATTATCTCGGACAATAGTAACGTGCGTATAGTCAAACCTAAGCAGTGCAAGGGTGAGTCACTAGTTTAAAATAAATAAAAAAGTACCTATTATTGCGCAAATCAATTTATCTTGCCGCTAAATACTTTGGAGGTAAAAGTAAATTTAAATATAAGAAAAATAAATACGATGTCTGTTAGATCATACGTAGGATATGAAGATAATAACAATATTGCCAAACATAGTAAACTAATATTTTAAAATAGAGGTGCCGTTGAGTTTCTCTTCGGCTCTTTTCACCAGGATTGATTTCAGAGCCAAAAATAAAATTTGATTGACCTCACAAACTTACAAACTAAAATTTAATTTCAATTTATATGTTTATTTGTTTAAATTATATTTTGACTTGATTTGGCTTAAAGGATTTCGGTTACGGGCTATTTCAGTGCACCTTACTGCCTCATTGGTGTAGTGGCTACCATGTACGGTCGCACACCGGGAGGTCCTGGGTTCGGTTGTTGGCCAAGTTTGGTTATTGAGTCTTTCTGTTTCGTAAGCCTCATTAACAGCCCGGAGTTGGAAAGTTGGCGGTGTTTCACCCCCGTGCCTCGGAGAGCACGTAAAGCCGTTGGTCCTGCGCCTTAACTCTCACTGGTCGTGTCGAGCATTCGTCCCACCGGAATATGAGAGTGATAAGGAACAGAGAGTGCACTTGTGTCTGCGCATACACTCGTGCACTATAATGTTCCGCGCCGTTGGCTAGTCTCAATGAGATTGGCCGCCGTGGCCGTAATCGGCCGGGAGGACATTATTATTATTTCAGTGCAATAGCGTAAATAAATGAATAGGGCAATATTACAAGTACCATGTAGTTTAGTTGTAAGCTACGAGGCTTGTGTTACGGATACTTGATACGGATACAGTACACATATATCAACTTTAAAAACATATTATAAAAATAGTAATGTGTGCAAACATAAGTGGACTGTCTTTTAAATTTTTTAATATCAAAATGTGATCAGACATAAATTTGACACTCGCAGTGAGAGATCAGATCAAGATTTTATGTCTAGTCCTAAGCACAGGTTATAACACCACCGTTTTCGTTACACTTATAAGACCCGACTCGGTACTCAAACCTTGAATTTCGAATCCATTGCTGTATATAAAGTATATAAGATCATTATAAAAAAACTAACAGAATTTTAATGACTTTAACATAAAAAACGCAAAGAACTTTTTCGTATGATATCACAATTCAGCTTTTGCAAAGCCTTCATGAAAAGCAGTAAATCTAAACTTTATTTAAGTTTAAAAAGGTTTCCAACTATACCTCGTGATGATACGCGCGCATAGAAAATGAGGCTTTTCTCAAGATTTACATCCGAAACTTAATTTACATAAGACTTGAAGTATGAACACTTTCCGTGTCAGCTACAAATGTTACATTTTTTACATGCTGTTGCGACTCTGTTATGAGAGTTGTTTATATATTAATTTACTTTAGTACGCTTACTCTAATATTTAACATATCAAATGTTCTAATATATAAAAATCTCGTGTCACAGTGTTTGTTATCGAACTCCTTCAACACGGATTGACCGAGTTTTATGATTTTTTTGTTGCTGATCTGAGAATAGGTCATAGGCTATTTTTTATTTCAGATTTTTCAAATTTTTTTTTGTTTTTATTCATGATTTGGCATCAAAATGTACTTATTACCCAAAATTTTCATCCTTCCATATAATTCACCAATCCATATTTTTATAGTGTTTAGAACGCAGGTGGAACCACGGGCATTGCTAGTAATTAAATAAAAATATGTTTGGACATTAACACAACACCATAGTTCCATGATGGTAAGCTGAGGTTTCATAAATGACTGTACTGACCATAGTGTTTATTTATAAGTTAGTGATTCACCCTCGCTCCGCTTGCATTTGTCAGGTACGTTTTGACGGATTTCTCACGAATTAGATATTTTTTGCGCCGTAAAAATTATTCTGCATAAATCCGGATAACCATCTATCATCATACTAAACTTCATTAAAATCTGTCTAGGAGTTTTCTCGTGATGCGGTCACAGACAGACAAACAGATTAATTTTTAAAAACTATAGATACGGCTTCTACATCGATAACAGTTACTATTTCAATAAGTTTTTCCAAAACCAATTTAAATAAATAAATAAATAAATAAATATGTTGGAACATTATTACAACAGCGCCATCTAGTTACGTGGTAAGCTACGTAACGTGCTTGTGTTACGGATACCAGATAATTGATATACTATACATATAATTTTTAATATATAATAGACATAATCACCCATGACTGGAGTACAATCATTCATACTCAACAAATAAATGCCCCCAGCGGGACTCGAACGCGCGACCGCTGGCGCAGAAAGTAGGGTCACTACCAACTGAGCCAAACGTTTCGTCAGATGCATCCATTCAATCTGTTATTTTGTTTAAACTAACTGTATACTATTTTCTGACCAAAATATACTTTATCCACTAACAACATAATCTCAGTCATAATTCATTTGATAACAACAAAATTGAAATCCAGTATTCATTAAAATAAGATGTATTCATTGAACAGTATCATAATCGCATTTAAATGTGTACAGCCGATGCCAAATAGCTATGAAGAGATATCGACATCACAAGGTGCAACGGTAGGTTGGTACGGTTTTGGCATAAAAAAGCCATGGAGTCGGGCCAAGAGATTTTTAATGCCAATTTTCTAGTGCATTCACGTTTTTTGTAAAAATACAATTCGGTTAGTGTCACTTAGGTTTTTGACCTGTTGATTTTTAGGTCACTTTTTTGGTCTAGATAGCGTTTTGTTACTAACTTAATATTTACAATTTCAATTCTGTGACGTCTTTTTGTTATCACAATATGTAAAAGCAAAAGGTTATTAACTCATCACGAATTACCGCTTGACGTATAAACTTAGATGAAATTTGGCAGTTAGTAGTAAGAACGGCTTTTACGACAGGGGTGGATTACAGAGCTAAATAATCTAGCAAATTTGTATGAAAGGTCTAATTTTTTTTGAACTAACGACCTGAAATTTAACATGTCTAAACGCACCTAGGGACGAACTTCAGCGTAGCGAGCTCGATTGCTTACACTTTTACATGGCGCCAAACGATACATTCCGGTTTTTATTACCCACAAGTATGTTTTCATTACGTATATCTTTATTTTCGATGTAATAATATCTCATAAGAATTTTTTAGTGTTTACAAACAATCTAACCTTTATGTAGCATATACTCCAAATACGTCACTTTAAATACGTCACTAGAGGCAGTGGTAGCCCAGCGGTAACGCGTTGCTTGTATAACAGTGTGATGCGGGTTCAAATCCGGGTCTCGCACCTCTGATATTTTCATGTGCGAATCATTTCTATCCTGATTACTACTTGTCTTACGGTGAAGGAAAACATCGTGAGGTAACCTGCATGTCTGAGAAAACCTAGCAAGTTTTCGTAAGACATGTGAAGTCCGCCAACACGCACTAGGCCAGCGCGGTGGACTATGGCCTGATCCCCCTCGTACTGAGGGAGGTCCGTGCCCAGCAGTGGGACGTTAAAAAGGGCTGATGATGATGATGATGACGTCACTTTAGCACTTATTTCGTAAAACTATTATTACTTAAGTTGTTGTTATTACGTAAGTTATTCTATGTTATACTATACAGTAGATTTTTTTATATATGAAAGCTTTGTTTTTAAGATTTATGAGCACATTGCACATACATGCATACATACATAAAAAAGCATATTTGTTGGCTTGTTCAAAGAACAACTAGTGTTTAATATCAATAGAACTTTTAACGGTCATTAAATCTATAGAAAAACTTTTGGTAAATTAGTTCTTTAGAAAAAATAAGTACTAATAATAGTAGTAGTAGTAATAATTTACGCGAATATTCGACATTATAAATGAAACTACCTTTTCGGATTTTGTCGCGGATTTATTTTGATTTTTAATTCCCGACGTTTTTTTTTATGACAGATGGGCTTACTCTTGACCTTTAACTTAGCTTGAAGGCATAGATAAGGTCTACGATGTAGCGAGTTTGCCCAGGAGAATCCTGTTAACACGCACCTTAAAGAGTTTCAGGTCATACGCATTCGGAAAAACAGATGCAGGCAGGGCATTCCACTTCTTGGCTGTGCGCATTATAATAGATGATGAATAACGCTTAGTGCGAATGGTCGGAATGTCAATCAAGAAGGGATGATATCCTGCAGTACGTCTGGTATTCCGATGGAAGAATGGTGATGACGGTATGAGACCATGGAGCTCGTGGGCACACTCCCCGAAGTACAGTCTATAGAAAACCGACAGACAAGCAGCTTGGCGACGGTGTGCTAAGCTGTGAAGCTTAGTTTTCACCAGCTTTTCGTCGCCGATTAACTTTTTGGCTCTGCGTTCCAACGAGTCAAGTGCGGCAAGGTTCGAATGCTTTACAGCAATCATGGTCACGGGAGACTAATCAAAATAGAAAAGACAGCTGTAAATAATTCTTCTTATTTAAAATTAAATTATTAAAAAGTATATGTAAGTTAACACTTTATAAATTATTCGTTGAAAATTGCTTCACTCACAGAAGTGGCGGTTAAAAAGTATATTAAAGAAAGACGAACTTTTAAAAAACAAATCAGAGTTACCTCGGACACCTCGTCTGCATAAAACTTTCGAAGCTTAATAAAAGTTGTGAATAAGAAAGCTTGAAGTTCAAACTTTTACTGTGCTTTTTATAGTCATTTTATACGTGTCTACTATTCATAATGCATTTATATGAAATTACTTGAGTTGTAGGTGTTTCGATATAGATCTGACCACATACTAATTTATTTTAAGCTCCTAGAAAACAAAAAATATGCGGGTTTTCCATGATACTTTTGTATATTATATGATAAAATTTAGAAGTTAATATTAAATCTTCTATTTGGTAAAAGTTTCTTATAAATCTTTAATATTATGTCCAGTAGTAAATATTTTTTCTGGAGTTGAAAAAGTAATTTGAATATATTTTAATATTTGTATGTAATGTTTTAAATTATTTGGGTTATTTTAAGGTCATCTAGTGTATAAGCTCAATATCGGCTATCAAAGTTATTTTAAATTCAAAGACAAGCTCAACATTTTTACAAACACACCTTTTACGCCATTTAAAAGTCCATAATGCCTTAAAACCTTCCACATCCGTTATCTTATTACGATAAAGAAACTTAGCAAAAGTTTTATCCAAAACGGTAAAGCATAACTAAGAATTTCTCTATACAGGAAGCACGAGAGTTACAAGTTAGTTAAGTAACATCAATAGTTTCAACGAAAACGTATTTATTAATTATAGTTAACAGTTTACGAATACATCCATTAGAGCGTTCTAACAACTTTCTTATTCCAGCTTCCGCCATAAAATTACTTCGAGCTGAGTAGGTCTTAGCGAAATTGACTAAGTTAATACGGATGTAGGGGAAAATTAATTAACGCGGTTCACGGTTGGTTAATGCGTATAAATGATTTATTTGATATTGTTTATCAGCATCTATTTATAGCTATAGTAAAATGGGATTGAGTTTTAGAAAGAGAATGATTTTTTTCATTGATAATGATCAATAGTTAGTTATCAGAAGTGGCACGATTTGATAAATTATGTACTTTTGAAAGATTTTTGTTGTACTACTTTTTGCTAAGTTATCGAAATTTCATTTTATAAGATACTTTTTTAATGTGAGATAATATCTTATTTCTGACAAATCCGATAAAAGAGTCTAGGGAGAAACTTGAGCGAAGCGAAGGTGAGTCACTTGTAAGACATATTATGTACATAAATACAAACTACCTATCTATATAAATAAAACGTACTGTTCCGAGTTTTTTTTCTTTTTTAGTAACACTGAAAGTTCCTAGACATAAAAAAAGAAAATCGATTTACAACACGATTTAGATTTAAAATGCGCTTTCTTTCAACAACAAAACTTAACTTATTTCATGTAACTTTAATTATTAGTACATAATATACTTAAACTGTACACGAAGCTTTATGTTTTGATAATATTATAGAACAAAAGATCTGATCTAATGAAGCACGAATATTATAGCCGTGATAGTTCCAGAGATTTTTAATTTCGGCTCGGATTTTTTCTTATTTCTATTAGAACCCCATTTTGTCCGATGGGTTTTCTACTAACTTTACGCTTCTAACTTTGAAATTGATAAACTTTCATCCCCTATTATAAAACCCTTTAGACTTTTCCAAATTTATTCAATCAGCGCTGTTTTAATTTTTTTTAAACTGAATTAGGCTTGAAAATGCCTCATAACTAGCTCATAACTAATCGAAATAAATTGAAATATATTGTTAACAATAATAAAATTATTGTTAATGGATTTTTAACAAATAAGTAAGTAAGGAAATAATGTATTATTTAATAATGAATAGTAAGAACACTAGGATCCATATTTTATGCATCTTGTTAACGTGAAATCCTTATACTTACTAATATTATAAATGCGAAAGTAACTCTGTCTGTCTGTCGCGCTTTCAAAACTACTGAACCGATTTAAATGAAATTTGGTAAATAGATAGACTAGAGCTTGAGTAAGAACATAGGCTAGTTTTCAAGGCGAAAAAGGGCTGTAAGAAAGTTTGTATGGAAATTACGTAATCTTTAAAGCTAGAAGCTTCAAACTTATTTTTAAGGCTTTTGGTTGGATATAAATTAAAAAAATAACATTCAACGTTTGTAAAAATATTATCCTTTATTAAAGGGGGTACTAGGGATGAACCCGAGCGGAACGAGGGTGAGTCGTTAGTGTGAAATAAAACTTTCATTTGTGGGATTAATAAGCAGAACAGCAATCATGCGACTTACGAGTACATACAATCACGAATTTCATATATTTTTCTATGTACAGTACACAATTATGATATTTATACTATATATCTATATCTATATATATATATATATATATATATATATATATATATATATATATATATATATATATATATATATATAGATATAGATATATAGTATAAATATCATAATTGTGTACTGTACATAGAAAAATATATGAAATTCGTGATTGTATGTACTCGTAAGTCGCATGATTGCTGTTCTGCTTATTAATCCCACAAATGAAAGTTTTATTTCACACTAACGACTCACCCTCGTTCCGCTCGGGTTCATCCCTAGTACCCCCTTTAATAAAGGATAATATTTTTACAAACGTTGAATGTTATTTTTTTAATTTATATCCAACCAAAAGCCTTAAAAATAAGTTTGAAGCTTCTAGCTTTAAAGATTACGTAATTTCCATACAAACTTTCTTACAGCCCTTTTTCGCCTTGAAAACTAGCCTATGTTCTTACTCAAGCTCTAGTCTATCTATTTACCAAATTTCATTTAAATCGGTTCAGTAGTTTTGAAAGCGCGACAGACAGACAGAGTTACTTTCGCATTTATAATATTAGTAAGTATAAGGATTTCACGTTAACAAGATGCATAAAATATGGATCCTAGTGTTCTTACTATTCATTATTAAATAATACATTATTTCCTTACTTACTTATTTGTTAAAAATCCATTAACAATAATTTTATTATTGTTAACAATATATTTCAATTTATTTCGATTAGTTATGAGCTAGTTATGAGGCATTTTCAAGCCTAATTCAGTTTAAAAAAAATTAAAACAGCGCTGATTGAATAAATTTGGAAAAGTCTAAAGGGTTTTATAATAGGGGATGAAAGTTTATCAATTTCAAAGTTAGAAGCGTAAAGTTAGTAGAAAACCCATCGGACAAAATGGGGTTCTAATAGAAATAAGAAAAAATCCGAGCCGAAATTAAAAATCTCTGGAACTATCACGGCTATAATATTCGTGCTTCATTAGATCAGATCTTTTGTTCTATAATATTATCAAAACATAAAGCTTCGTGTACAGTTTAAGTATATTATGTACTAATAATTAAAGTTACATGAAATAAGTTAAGTTTTGTTGTTGAAAGAAAGCGCATTTTAAATCTAAATCGTGTTGTAAATCGATTTTCTTTTTTTATGTCTAGGAACTTTCAGTGTTACTAAAAAAGAAAAAAAACTCGGAACAGTACGTTTTATTTATATAGATAGGTAGTTTGTATTTATGTACATAATATGTCTTACAAGTGACTCACCTTCGCTTCGCTCAAGTTTCTCCCTAGACTCTTTTATCGGATTTGTCAGAAATAAGATATTATCTCACATTAAAAAAGTATCTTATAAAATGAAATTTCGATAACTTAGCAAAAAGTAGTACAACAAAAATCTTTCAAAAGTACATAATTTATCAAATCGTGCCACTTCTGATAACTAACTATTGATCATTATCAATGAAAAAAATCATTCTCTTTCTAAAACTCAATCCCATTTTACTATAGCTATAAATAGATGCTGATAAACAATATCAAATAAATCATTTATACGCATTAACCAACCGTGAACCGCGTTAATTAATTTTCCCCTACATCCGTATTAACTTAGTCAATTTCGCTAAGACCTACTCAGCTCGAAGTAATTTTATGGCGGAAGCTGGAATAAGAAAGTTGTTAGAACGCTCTAATGGATGTATTCGTAAACTGTTAACTATAATTAATAAATACGTTTTCGTTGAAACTATTGATGTTACTTAACTAACTTGTAACTCTCGTGCTTCCTGTATAGAGAAATTCTTAGTTATGCTTTACCGTTTTGGATAAAACTTTTGCTAAGTTTCTTTATCGTAATAAGATAACGGATGTGGAAGGTTTTAAGGCATTATGGACTTTTAAATGGCGTAAAAGGTGTGTTTGTAAAAATGTTGAGCTTGTCTTTGAATTTAAAATAACTTTGATAGCCGATATTGAGCTTATACACTAGATGACCTTAAAATAACCCAAATAATTTAAAACATTACATACAAATATTAAAATATATTCAAATTACTTTTTCAACTCCAGAAAAAATATTTACTACTGGACATAATATTAAAGATTTATAAGAAACTTTTACCAAATAGAAGATTTAATATTAACTTCTAAATTTTATCATATAATATACAAAAGTATCATGGAAAACCCGCATATTTTTTGTTTTCTAGGAGCTTAAAATAAATTAGTATGTGGTCAGATCTATATCGAAACACCTACAACTCAAGTAATTTCATATAAATGCATTATGAATAGTAGACACGTATAAAATGACTATAAAAAGCACAGTAAAAGTTTGAACTTCAAGCTTTCTTATTCACAACTTTTATTAAGCTTCGAAAGTTTTATGCAGACGAGGTGTCCGAGGTAACTCTGATTTGTTTTTTAAAAGTTCGTCTTTCTTTAATATACTTTTTAACCGCCACTTCTGTGAGTGAAGCAATTTTCAACGAATAATTTATAAAGTGTTAACTTACATATACTTTTTAATAATTTAATTTTAAATAAGAAGAATTATTTACAGCTGTCTTTTCTATTTTGATTAGTCTCCCGTGACCATGATTGCTGTAAAGCATTCGAACCTTGCCGCACTTGACTCGTTGGAACGCAGAGCCAAAAAGTTAATCGGCGACGAAAAGCTGGTGAAAACTAAGCTTCACAGCTTAGCACACCGTCGCCAAGCTGCTTGTCTGTCGTATAAGTAAGTAAGGAAATAATGTATTATTTAATAATGAATAGTAAGAACACTAGGATCCATATTTTATGCATCTTGTTAACGTGAAATCCTTATACTTACTAATATTATAAATGCGAAAGTAACTCTGTCTGTCTGTCGCGCTTTCAAAACTACTGAACCGATTTAAATGAAATTTGGTAAATAGATAGACTAGAGCTTGAGTAAGAACATAGGCTAGTTTTCAAGGCGAAAAAGGGCTGTAAGAAAGTTTGTATGGAAATTACGTAATCTTTAAAGCTAGAAGCTTCAAACTTATTTTTAAGGCTTTTGGTTGGATATAAATTAAAAAAATAACATTCAACGTTTGTAAAAATATTATCCTTTATTAAAGGGGGTACTAGGGATGAACCCGAGCGGAACGAGGGTGAGTCGTTAGTGTGAAATAAAACTTTCATTTGTGGGATTAATAAGCAGAACAGCAATCATGCGACTTACGAGTACATACAATCACGAATTTCATATATTTTTCTATGTACAGTACACAATTATGATATTTATACTATATATCTATATATATATATATATATATATATATATATATATATATATATATATATATATATATATATATATATATATATATATATATATATATATATATAAAAAAATCGATTGCTTTTCGTTAGTCTCGCTAAAAGTCGAGAACGGCTGGACCGATTTGGCTAATTTCGGTCTTGAATTATTTGTGAAAGTCCAGAGAAGGTTTAAAAGGTGAATAAAGGTGAAAAAAATGTTTAGGTCTTTTATTTATCGATTGAGGCAGTACGAAGTCTGCCGGGTCAGCTAGTACTACAATATTTCTAATATTCAAAATGTTTTGTTTGATTGTTTATATATTACAACTTAATAAAGTTTACAGAAGCTTTAAGTTGTTAAACATGTCATGCACTCCTACAATGTATATTGAACAGGTGCGTTGGCCTACCATCGTCCCTGATGCACGACCTTGCCAAACTGTCCAAAAATAAATGTCCCCACTTATAAAATCATGGCGTACAGCCAAGTATTATCAGATTGTATAAACATAGAAAATGCTCTAATATCTCGTGTTCTTACTTGAAAAATTAACTATGTTTTGCATATGGGTATGCATGTAATGTAAGTAAGTACTTTGACATCTCTTAATCGATAAATTGATCACTAGTTTTGGTACATCGATCATTTAATAATAATAAATTAATAATATCTTTATTCAAAAAGTTGTTACAATATATTGCTTGTAATCCCTGTTTCTCGAACTAGCGTTAACCTTAAAAAAACTTACTGAAACCTTATGTAATTAAAATAATAATATTAAAGTTAACTTTAAAGTAACACAAATTAAATTATTCTATACTGTGAATGTTTCAATGTTAATATGCGTGCTTTTGTGAGTTTATAGGTGTGTTGTGATTTTGTGTGTGTGCAGGTGAATGTAAGGTAGATCATTGAATTCACTCTATTTATTTTAAATAACTTATTCCACTAGTTATTATCCATGTATATTGTATATAATAACATACTTTTATGTAATTAGAATTATTTCACTTGACTTTTATAGAATTAGAACTTTATATAAAGCGATAAAAGTTGCCTATGACGTCAGTGATACCTCCAGGCCTCCAAAACGCTTTTAATCAGCGCGAAACTTGCGAGAGAGATAGGCACACACTCTCAAAGCTTGCACAATCAATTGGCGTGTATTCACAAGATATCGCACTTACGATAAAACTATATCGCCCAACTTTTACTTTCTCACTACACAAGTATTTTACATGGAAAACCCCCATATGTTAGGACATTATTACACACAACACAATCTAGTTCTGTGTTAAGCTACGAGGCTTGTGTTACGAATACTGGATAGTTGATACACTACACATATAAATTTTAAATACACACATACATAAATATAAACAACAATGACTGAAGTACAAACATTCGTGCTGAACAAATTAATGCACCCAGTGGGACTCGAACCCGCAACCGCTGTAGCAAGTAGGATCACTACAAACTGAGCCAAAGGATAGCCATAGTCAAAACTTAATGGAAATAAACTAAACCGCGGAAAAATTCGGAAAAAAATATTTATTTAAAACGTCTCATGAATGATGTGCATTCATTATTCATGTGACGTTTTATATAAACGTTACAATAATACTATTATAAAATAGAGGATGATTAGAAGATTCAGACGACTTAAGTTCAACTATGAAGCTAGTTTTGGAACTTAAATACAAGTCTAAAATATTACCTGCCTATATTGCGTACGTACGTACTCTTTAACACATTTAGTTAAATATGGATGAAAAACACGATACCAAGATAAAAATAATAGACCAGTTATTGTTAAACGAAGTCACCGGTAGCTAAAAGTGAAAAAAAAATATATAGGTAATGTAATAGGTAGTGTTAGTGTATATCTTCTACATCAAAATTTACAAAGTTAACTTATTCATTTAATAATGTATCTATACATAACATAATAAAATTTTAACATTATAAATGAAACTACCTTTTCGGATTTTGAGAGAGATGTCTCTAACGTGACCATGATTGCTGTAAAGCATTCGAAACGTCGGGAACTAAAAATCAAAATAAATCCGCGACAAAATCCGAAAAGGTAGTTTCATTTATAATGTCGAATATTCGCGTAAATCTAAGAAAGTATTACATAATATGTGAATTTTAACATTGTCGGATATGTTCGCTAAGTATTTTTATTTCAGAACTTATTGAAATAGTTATAATGATACAGATGCCAAATATCAATATTTTTGAATGTCGATCTGTTTGTCTGTCAATGATCGCATTACGAGAAAACCATTAGATAGATTTTAATGAAATTTAGTAAGATGATAGCTGGTAATCGTTATCCGGATCAATATATGAAATACTTTTTACTGCGGGAAAAATATGTTGTTGGGACATTATTACAACAGCGCCATCTAGTTCCGTGGTAAGCTACGTAACGTGCTTGTGTTGCGGATACCAGATAGTTGATATACTACACATATACATTTTAAATACATACATATTATAAATATAAACACCCATGACTGGAGTACAAACATTCGTGATTAGCAAATGAATGTCCCCAGCGGGACTCGAACCCGCGACCGTTGGCGCAGAAAGTAGGGTCACTACCAACTGAGCCAAACGAGTCGTCAATCACATATCTGAGACACCTTTACCTAATTAAAATGTATCTTCAATATTAAAAACTAATGAATAACAGATGCTAATCTGAAAGGAAAGACAAATCGCGGTATAAAGCTAGTTCAAAAATTAAGCTTCTGAAATCAGATTTTTTACGTAAAATCATTTCGCAAAGTTAGCAATTATTTTCTTGTACATTTGGCATCACGACGTCCATTTCAAGATAACGATGTTATTTTTTCATTTCGCATTCGTAATAATAATAATTAATTTTATGAGTTTACAATTTTTCGGCAAATCGCCAACGTGGGTGAAGAGAAATTTTAAATGTAGCGACATTTTGTATGTGTTTTTGTAATAGGAATACGGATATTGAGCTAAATAGCCAGTTTAGTTCACAGGAAATAGTCAATTAAAATAATTTAACGTTTTAACTAAAATACTTTGCTAAAAGTTATGAAATTTCGACTTATAAAGATCAGTGATAGTACTCTCGAATAACATTAGACTTAGAAAAAAGGATCCCGTAATTTGACGGAAAACCAGGTACCACATATCAAACATTAAAACAAAATCTTTCCAATGGTTTTCTGCGATGCTTTCTAAAATAGATAGAAAGATAGACAGGAATTCTATAAACTATAGATTAGGATTTCGTATCAAAAAAACATATTAATGTATAGATTGTATTCAAAATTTTATTATAGGTAGGTATAGACTTATACTAGAAAACTAAAAATATTGTTTCTACGATCTGGAGTCAATTACATAATAAATCTCATTATAAATTATCTTAATTAATATAATGATAAGACCTCAAAAACAAGAGCAAAAATTCTGATATATCTTTCGCCAGTTCTTCTTTCCGTAGCAGACTCATGACGTTCACTAAAAATCGTAATAATTTTATGCTGAATAAAATATTTTTAATTTGGATTATAATATAAGGTACAAGAGTAACGCCGCATGCTACAGCTAGTTTTCCAAATAGAATATACGACTCAGAAGTACTTGAATAACAGCGCTTAGATCCCCTGTCCAAAACGTATGATACACAATATGAAGGCCGAAGTGATCAAACTGCCAGCTCAAGGAATATTATAATAACGTAATATTTCATTTCTTTAACCGATTTGAAAAAAGGCATATTCTTATTTCAGTTATATTTTTTAATTATATTATAGTACGCAATAAATTATTTTTTATGACTTGACTTTGACACTTTATGTATTTCTAGTTTTGCCCACGTTTATTCACGTGGTATGTGTGGAATGGATCAATGGTAGCCTAGCCCTTCCCTATGATGTAATTTGTCTTTGCTAAATTTTATCAAAATCTGATAAGCATTTTAAGCGTAAAAAGGTACCAGAGTTCTACTTAAGCCTCTATAATATTATACTAAGTTTAAGTCATGTTTGTAAGCTTTTGGACGTAAAATCATATTTTTTTTACTAATGAATTCATCCGTGCGCCTGTGCCTTTTGTTTTTGTATTTTTTAAATTTATATTTGGTCTGGCGTTTTACAATTATTTAAAGTCTTACATAGAAATGATTAGACATAAGAATTGAAATCGATTTTTTAGAAGACAGTACGCCTTAGGAATGATGTGATCGTCTCCAGGCTGTTTCAACCTATATAATTATTGTTAATTTCAATTGTATTAAAAAAAGAAAAACAGATTAAGATGAAAAAAAATTCTTTTCTTTTTTTTCAGGTACTACCGAACTGGTAGTAGACTCATGACGTTCAGTAAAAAATTGTAATAATTTCATGCTGAATAAAATATTTTGATTTAACTTAATTTGATTTGAAATAATATAAATAAATAAATAAATAAATATGTTGGGACATTATTACAACAGCGCCATCTAGTTCCGTGCTAAGCTAAGCTTGTGTTAAGGATACCAGATAGTTGATATACCTACATATATAAATTTTAAATACATACATATTATAGATATAAACACCCATGACTGGAGTACAAACATTTGTGCTTAACAAATGAATGCCCCCAGCGGGACTCGAACCCGCGACCGCTGGTGCAGAAAGTAGGGTCACTACCAACTGAGCCAAACGTGTCGTCAAATAAATATGTAACAATATATGTAAGCTATTCTAAGGTTTTCAAAAATTTCAGTTTTTTTAGGCAGTACATATTTAGGTAGTATACTATTTATTTTTAATTTTGGCGTAAGCATAATATTCTTAATAAACTAAAGTTAGAATGGCCCTCGTCCGTACAAACGATGTTATCAAAAGGCCAGGACTCCAGTTTCTAAATAAGGAAAATTATTTAGAGACTGAAGTGTTTAGTTTGGTTCAACGACTTTTAAAGCATTCATTTATAGAATAAATACGACAATTTAAAGACATTTAATTCTATTGCTGATTTCTGTTTATTTCTGTTGTATTTGTTTGTAAATAGATAAAATTAAAACGATTTAGTACCTTTTCTTCTTTGATAATTGTCAACCTATTTTCATTTTCGGTTTACTCGTGACGAGTTTCAAGTGTCTGTTTGTAATATCAATCAATATAGCAGTTTTTTACGATACCAATATGTTATTATATATTTTTTTACATTTTTGTCTTCGCGCTTATTTCGAATGAGCTTCCACTGAAAACTAAGGAGTATTATATAAGGAGAATTTATATAATGAGTAATTTAGGCTACTTTTATGTAGAAAAATAATAAGGGTTTCGCTTAAAGAAAATAAAACTTACAAAGAAGAAACCGAGCACAGCAAGCTACATACAATTCGTTCCTTTGAACACTACACTTCTAGAGCAACCCTTTATTGGCGAAGAGGATTGTAACATGGACTATGTTAAAGACGATTACAAAATGAACACGCTTTGCAAATACAAAATCTTCAGCCTTTTGTAGTCTACTGATCTGATACTCATATGACTAGAGTTTAAAATAAAATTATTAGATGAAAATTTAATAATCAAATCTGTAAGACTCGGGATTCGACCTTGCTTCACTCTGGTTTCAAGCGATCTACTGCACTTTGGTCCTACGATTTTACTTATACAGTTTACATTTATAAGTCACAAAGACAAGTTTCTTCAAATAGACAAAGTTTTTCTCATTACTACTGTAAACAGCTGTAGAGCTTTGTCTTAAAAAGTGTCACAGCCGTATTGTATAGAAGCATTATTTCTCATGTGGAAATTGTTCTTTTTTAATATTAAAGTAAAGAATGACAGCGGTGTCCCATAAATTATTATTTATTAAAGTAGTAATAGTAGGTGTATGTTTTTTAATACAATTGAGGTGTTTTGTGAGAGAGGCTGGTGATTATATCCCACTCACCCCATCAAGATGAGAGGGAGCCCATGCTGGTCAAGTACAGGTTGACCGACTTCATATATTGTTCTAAATTTACTAAATTCTCTCAGACATGCAGGTTTTTTTTTGATATCTTCCTTCGCTGAAAGGTAAGTGGCAATTATTTGCACTTTGAAACGCTTGAAAAACTAGATAATTCTACTCGCTTATGGGCCACGACTGGTTTTCCGGATGCTAACGATTGAGCCATCCACCACGATAAGGTGAACATAAGAGTTAGGGGGGCTTTTACCTGGATTAACACAGGCTATACTCATTCTTTCGCCAGTTCCTCTCAGGTCAGATGCTTTTTTTTCTGAACTGGTAATGGAAGTTCAATAAAAAATTGTAATAATTTTATACTGTATAAAATATTTAGAATTTAATATAATTTCTAAATTAGTCCAATCTACATTCTTCAAAATCTTATTCATTTATGTCTTATTTTCGAAACAGAGACCGATTCAATAGCTTTAAGAATTTTTGTCTGTCTGTCTATGACCGCAACGTACTAAAACCACTACATAGATTCAGATGATATTTGGTATAATAATAGCTGGTTAATTCGGTCTACATACAACATATAATATAGTACTTTTTACAGCAGGAATATCACTTCTCTAGAAATCTATTACTATTGTTAACCGTTAAAACTTAACTAGGGAATTAATAGTGAATCAGTTATATAACTAGGGAATTAATAGTGAATCAGTTAAATATGGTGACGTTGCTTGTGTACAGTATTTGAAACAACTAAGCGAAGTAAATATAGCAAGCTAGTTAAGGCTTAAATATTCTAACATAATTGATGTAATTGGTACACAAAATCATTTTCAAAATAATGCAAGTGTAAAGCTCAACTCTATTTGCATGAGAGGAATGCATAGAGCTATTATGTAGAATTCAAAAGCATAAGTTCGTAGTGTGCGGTTGATTCAATGTGGGTTCAGAGACAATGTGAATATAAATTACGAATAGGATAGCTTTGTGACAAACGTTGGGTTAAGAGACTGACGCTGCCTTTTATAACGAAGGTTGCTAGTTTGATTTACATATGATGTTTGATTAATAATCTTAGAATTATTTTTATTTGCGAAAAATAATTGAAGATAGTTTTATTTAAAAATGTCTCTCTCTCTCTCTTTCTCTCTCTCTCTCCCTCTCTCTCTCTCTCTTATTAATCTTTATCAAAATCTGTCCAGTGGATTTATTGTGTTACGGTCAACAATGATCGGTTCTAATAGAAATATAGATTTTTCAAAAAATACCTAAATTAATGAACGGCTTCAACAAAGTTAGAATTTGAAACAAAATTTTAAAATATTCAAATAAATCTAAGAAAACATTATTATCTATCTAGTAATTATCGTATGTAGCTTAGTATAGTTTGCAAAAAGAGTGTTTCATATCTATTAATAAATAACTGAGTTCGGAAGTAACAGAATAAAAAAAGAGAAAAAAATGAATCTCACTCTTTTCTAAAAGGAAGAAGTTTTCGATTCATTTTTTTTTTCAAAAGAGGAATAGTTCTAAGTCGATTGATAATAAAATAACGAACAAACTGATATTTGTAAAATGTATATTATAATATTATGTAAATGCTATAAAGCTATCTCTCATAGAATACCTTACATAAAATATTCTTATTTCATTTTCAGAAGAAAAGATACGAAGCCTCTTTCAATGTAGAATACTTATGTATGTATAATACGACGATTCGGGGGAAACGCAAGTCATTGACAATGAATAATAAAAATAATATAATGGAATAATTTCACGCTTTTGTCTAGTATTATATATTTATTTCCTGGATGCTACTTCCATGTGGACCATACTTCTATTATTTAAATATACTTGAAACAATTCCCCCCGCGCTCTAATTATAAAAAATGGGATTGGTGGTAGAAGGATGAAAATTTAGGGCAAAAAAATTTTTAGCAGCCAAATCATAAAAAATAAAAATAAAATTTGTTCTACCTAAAGGAATAAAAAATAGCCTACGACCTATTTATCAGACGAACCAAATATACACAAAAATGTCATAAAAATCGATCAAACCATTTCGGAGGAGTTCGATAACAAACACTGTGACATGATATTTTTAAATATTAGACTATACAACATACCTTTTATAAAATTCTAACGGACTGTAATCCGTGGATTTAATATTTTTATTTTACAGTTTCAGAAAATCTTATTTAAATAACTATTATTATTGATACAGACGCAGAATCTATAGAAAACTTGATTACATTTTGATAAAATTTGGTATAATGATAGTTCGTTGTTCGAGCATCGGTCCAGGACATTATTAAGGACATTTTAACACGGAAAAATATCTCATCTCTGGGTAATGTACATATATTATCTGTTAAAACGTACCTAAATACTTGCCCTAGCCGAGAACGGGTTATTCGCTAGTCTAGTATATAGTTCATGTTGATAACGAATAAATGAAAGCCCTGTTCTTGCAACTAAAGACAAATATGATATATTATTATACATTTACGTATGAACACATAGATCAAGTACGCGGGCACAGACGCGGCAAATCTAGTGTTACAAAAAATTTTTTGAAGGAAAAAAAGCTATAACATAATTAAACTGTGACAATCTAAAGGCAAACCAAACATCAAAGATTATTTATGCCTTTTTGAAATATAACAAAAAGGAAAAAAAGCTTCAATAAAAGCTCTGCGAGAAATGCAGGTCAGACGCCACGATTTCAAATGCCATACGAATGGCCTAGAAACATATACTTTGTGGAGTGGCGATTTTAACGGTTCAAATACGCACGTTTTAAAACAACAAATTTAGTTTGAATAATATTCTAATTACTTCAATTTTATTGCAACTTTCATCCATTTTCATGATTTCAACTGGTTATTCAAAGGTATTCGTATATGAATTTATCATCAGCCCTTTTTAACGTCCCACTGCTGGGCACGGGCCTCCCTCAGTACGAGGGATCAGGTCATAGTCCACCGCGCTGGCCCAGTGCGTGTTGGCGGACTTCACATGTCTTTTGAAAACTTGCTAGGTTCTCTCAGACATGCAGGTTTCCTCACGATGTTTTCCTTCACCGTAAGACAAGTGGTAATCATGATAGAAATGATTCGCACATGAAAATATCAGAGGTGCGAGACCCGGATTTGAACCCGCATCACTCGGTTATCAAAGCGAGCGCGTTACCACTGGGCTACCACTGCCTGTATATGAATTGTTTCTACTCAATTTGATGCAAAGGTGTTCTCTTATGTTTAATTTAACATCAATTATACTGTTAGTAAAGAACATAAAATTTTTATTATGCAAAGATATTTAGAGTTTGTCACCTACATCCATTTGACTATAATCCTCATTGACTAAACTTTGCAAAACCTCATATTTTTACCTTTCATTAGTTATAACAAAGCGTTTTAAACTACTAAAATATTAAGTAATAAACATTATTTTACCAGATATTGTAACTTTTTGTTACAAAACGCTGAAAATCGATTTCAATGTAACAATTGGACGTAGTTAAGCAGAAAGGACTCAACCCACACTTTGGTCAAAAATGAGTTATTTAAGCTAAACAGGTCCTAACAGTTGGTTCTATCACTCAGCAAAAAAGATCCGTGAATCTATAACTATAAGATAGTTTTTTTAATGATAGGAACCAACCCACATATAAGAAAGGTATCTCTCTATAAATCTCTGTAATGACCCAGACTGTTTGGGTCTTTTTTAATAAATCCAATTTTAAAGAACAGATATGTGCCAAAGCACTTGAGTCGTTTCTGTTAAATTACCTTACTTAGAAACTAGTATATATTTTATTCAACTAAAAGGACTCAAACTGTGTGGGTCATTTCTGATAAATTGATTTACAATGAAGCAAGCCCATTTTGTATTTAGCTAAAATGACCCAAGCTATGTGGATCGTTCGATCGATACTCTTATTGTTTTATTATAACGACCCAAACTATGTGAATCATTTCTGATAAATTGATTAAGGAAGAAATAAGTCAATTTTTGCATTCAGCTGAAATTTCCCACGCTATATATCTTCTAATAAGTTAAAAACAATGAAGAACCAAGAACGTATTAATAGAAAAAGAAATTTAAGTGGTAATTTGTAAGGACATATTAATATTCAATATTCACATAATATTTTCAAATATGTTCTGAAAAAAATCATTGCAAAAACAAATGCTACCTACTCCGAGCTTTAAAGTAAAGCAATAGTTATAAAACCTTAAACACCTATTAAGGTAGACAACTAAGTGGCTTGAAGAGAATACTAGAAGGAGATGTAGAGTACTCTTATGTATAACGGTGTTCTATATTGATGTGTGGTGCTTGTGATGTGAAGTGTAGGAACATATTTTTCTCATGAAGCTTTTCCGACTTATGCGACAGGATATAAGTATTTCTCTTACTATTTGAGTATTGTCATAATACTCTCCGCTGATTGAGTCTGATGCTATCGAGTTGATGCCAGCAGTAGGCTAGCTATGTCCCAACATATTTATTATTTAAATATCCCTCCGTCTTAATAGAGCGTCGCAGGATCGCTTACGCATTCAAACGAAGACTCCGACGGCAGGTTTGCTTAAGCAGATTACAACCAAGGGTTTGCTCCATAGTCCGCATAGTACCTGAATTAACCTGCACGACACACCAACCATCTAAGTGGGCCACCTCTAAGTGCGTCTGCTAGCTTTGTGGCTGGCTGGGACTGGCAGTCACGTAAAAGTGGGATAGTTGTAGAAGAAATTTTATGAATTATCTGGACGAAAACAAAAGTATGCACGGCAAAGACGAAGAAGCGTGTTTCGTTAGAAACCTTAAAGAAATGTTATAAATATTTTTATGTATCCAACGCCCCACAGGACAGCTGGGCACGGGCCTCCGTTATACGAGACGGATCAGGTCATATTCCATCACACTGCCCAAGTGCGGATTGGTATGTACTCCGCAGTTCTCTCAGTTATGCAGGTTACTTCTCTACTCTTAGTTACTTCTTTGATATCAGAGTGTCTCAGCAATACTGTGGGGTAACCCCTTAGCTAAAACCTTTGTCGGGACGACGTGGTTGAATGCAGTAAAGATCCTGCGACGCCCCATGAAGACGGGAGGTTTTGTTACTTTTTAGTGGGTGGTACTGACATTTAACAAAGGAGCTGAGTAATGAGAATCATGGAAACGAATGGAAACTAGCTTTTAGGAACTTTGTTCTTTTTTTATAAATATTCTCTTTAAAAATTAATCAATCAATTTGTTTTTAAATATTAGTTCTCTAACAAGTCTTGTAACTTGGGTCCTTTTTGAGAAATTGAAATAAACGCTTACTCATATTAAACCCAATTTAGCAAAAACGACTCAACCCATATTTTTTCCAAAAATAAAAAAAACTACATCATTCTTTACAATTCAAATTTACTCATTAAAATATAAATATATTTACCCATACGTTACAATATTTCAAAATATTCCAAATCTAACATCGTGGCAGCAATTCTCATCCAAACTTAAAACGCTGATAACTCAAAAGTTACTTTTTGTGGGTTGAGTCCTTTCTGCTTAACTACGTCCAATTTTATGATTGATATTTATATGTTTTCTATGGTTTTATCTCCTTTTCAATCAATCTTCCACCGGCTTACTTACGTGACGTGAATGTTCCTGAATGAAACGACGGATACGTATTATTGAATTAAAAAGATGAGAAATTCATTTTAAATCAAATATATCATTATAATATAAGGTACTATTTAAACGTAAAACGTATTTTATAAATAAATACTAATTTATTAATATTGTATTCTAAATCTGTCGTATCGTAAAAAAAACAATGTTTTTTTTTCATAATAGAAGAGAAGTATTACTTCAAAAATATTACTTAATATTTAAATAAAAATAAAAATAAAGATTTTTATTTAAAAATCAACTATAATTGTAAAATCAATAAATAAATATGTTGAGCCATTAACGCAGCACCATCTAGTTCCGTGGTACTACGAGGCTTGTGTTACGGATACCAGATAGTTGATACACTACACATATATAATTTTAAATACATATTCATATACTTTGAAATATAGAAAGCTTTGTGAATGTTTGATTAAAAAAACAATGGTATTTACTTCATTCAAATCGTGTTCACTCTAATTACAAATACGAAAGTTAAATTGCCCACGGATTCGAGTGTTTGAATTGTAAGTAGATTAAATCCAGGTTTAATATATACTTTGCAAATAATATAGACGGAGTGTCAACGAAAGATGAAGTCAAGTAACAATGCTTAAAAATACTATGTATTTAGTTTAATAAATTTTTCAGATTTCTCGCAATTTTGTTTAGATTTTTAGTTCTCAGCGTTTAAAACTGGTTTAGAATTAAAATCTACTAATATTTTTAGGTGCTTTGGTGCCATTTTTGTTTTTTTTTTATATTTCGGGACTATCATCGGATATAACATCAAATATTCGCGTAAAGCTAAAAAAGTATTATGATACAATTTTCAAACAGTACCTATAATATTAATAAAAATTACGTACTGTGATAAATATAATTAGTTTAATATTAAGTAACATAGTTTTTGTTTGTTTGTTTGTACCGGCTAATCTCTTAAATGGCTGGATTGTTTGATTGTACTTTCACTAGCAGATAGCAATCCTTAATAGAAACTGTATATAATATTTGGGATAACAAGCAAAGCAAGCAAAAAAGTTATTAAAACGAAATTTCGTAGAAAAGTTAGTGAGAATTCAAATCTCACACTCAGCCCTTACCCCATTGTTTTAAATGTAAATTAACTTGTTTGGTCGATACGCTTGAAGATACTATTCAATTATGAGGTGATCAAACGCTGCTTTAATTATTCATACTGCTATTTTGTTTTAAGGATAAAATAATAATGGTGGTTTAGAATGAAATTATTATAGGAAACTGTTAATTTAGCTATTAATTAACATAGTAAATATATACCTATTTCTAATTGTAAAATAGGTACATCTATAATAATATTATAAATGTGGATGTTAGTTTGTTTGTTACGCTTTCACGCGAAAACGACTTAACCGATCATCATGAAACTTTGTACACATATTCTTGGAGGTATCAAAAGTAATATAGGATATTTTTTTTCTATCGGGCTTGAAACCATGAATGCGGGCGAAGCCGTGGGTATCGGTAGTATAATATAATTCTTACATTAAATATTTTGTTTAATCTTATTGAATTACTTAGACATTATTGTAGACCGAATCTTTATTTTTTTTTAACTTTTGTCCGTCTTTCTGTCAGGGAACAAACGAAAACCACTTGACAGATTTTGGTGAATTTTAGTATGAGGATATCTGTTTATCCGGGTACTTTTTACTGCTGGAACTATTCAATTAAATTGAACTCGAGCGGATCGAGGTTGACTTACTAGTTTTAAATGAAACAACATTAGTTAATAAACCCAACCTTTCATACGACGGATATTATATTTAATACAAACGTCATCCATAAATATTTTTTCAAATGGAGCATAGTTTTGGCGCGCGATACTGTTTATATTTATCTAGTCTAGAGCGGGAGGATTCCTATTGACTGAAATCTTACTAAAGTAAACCTTTATAATTTTAAATTTTACTATAATTTTATTAATAACCGACGCGCTTTTGCACTCGCCTCTACTCGCTTAAATTACACATGTTACTTATATAAGAAGTTAGTTTATAGTAATTTGTAAAATAACCACTAAGATATTATGTAGATTTCTTTCTATTCTCCTTACGTTAAAGTTGATAAATGGTAATTTGCTTCAAAATCAAAATTTAAAAATTGTACCAGGATTTAAACCGGTTACCTTGGTTATTAATAGTCATTTCGCTCAGGTTCATAAATGAGATATTTTCCAACAGTTAAAAGTTTCCTATGTGTTGATTCAGATTACTAGCTATCATAAATAATAAATATATAATATATATGTTGGAACATCATACACAGCGCCATCTACTTCAGTGGTAAGCTACGAGGCTTGTGTTACGGATATTAGATAGTTGATATACTACACATATATAACTTTAAATACATACATATTACAAATATAAACAGCCATGACCCGAGTGCAAACATTCGTGCTCAACAAATGATTGTCCCCAGCGGGACTCGAACCCGCGACTGCTGGCACAACAAGTAGGGTCACAACAAGCTGAGCCACACGTGTCGTCAATATATCATCATACCTAATTTCATCAAAATTTATCCAGTGATTTTCTAGTAACACTAGAGACTACATCTGTATCAAGAATAATGACTATATCAATGAGAATGTCCAAAGAATATGTAATGAACAGATGCGACTCAGTTACAACTTTATTGTGTATATGTTACAGTTAAATCTCGTCCTCAGTTATAACGCGTTTTAACTAGTCAAAACTAGTTTACACGAAACGCCTTAGTAAAAACTACAATTGAGTAATTATATAGTAGGTATGTTGGGTAAATACTTAAAATCACTAAGAACGGGTTTTAACTGTAACATATACATGAAATATATAGAAGTATAGATTTTATATCAACATACGTATATATAACATTGCAAATGATAATTCTCCCAAATTTCTTCAGTGATTTAGACTAAATTATGTATCGCGAGCGATAAACATTGATTATTCACTAAAAATAGAATCTTTTACCCTACATTTCACTATGTAAAGGTTAACGCCATTAAGAATTGGACCAATTTTGTATAACTACTCGTAGTAATTTACTATAGACGCCTATTAGTAACCATTTAGCTCTTCTAGATTATAGTTTTTGTATACTAAACATTCAAATCAGTCTAGTTTTAGTATAAAGATGTAAACATACATACATTTAAATTTTGTCATTGCTTTCGGTAGTGGTAGTAATAATTCCATTTAAAAATATAGATAAAGCCAATTCCCGAGCCTAGTATCTAAATTAATAAAAGCGAAAGGTCACTCATGACGAAACAACGAAAACCGCTTGGCCGAAAGGTAGTTAGCAAAACGGTTTTTGCGACAGGTGCGGACTAAGGAGGTCTAGGGGCTCTCGCAAATATGTATGAAAGTCCTTCATTTTTTGTGCCACAATAAATTTGGCAGGGAGCACCTAAGGACGAACTCGAGCGAAGCGAGTGTGAGTCGCTTGTATATATTATTTTCATGTGCAAATAATTTTAAAACATTGTGAGGGTAGTTTCTCGATGAAAACTAGTTTTCATAAGATATATGAATTCCGCCTACAATTTGACCATGCGTAGAACGGTCTGATCTCCATTGCAATAAAGGCCCAGCAGTAGGCCTCCAAAAAGCCCTAAATAACCTAAACATTATAATACTTAACTCTCTAGTCTATTAATCTATGAGACTTCCTGAGTGACAAACAAAGTTTCACTTATAATATTTAGAAAGTACATACACAGATTTATGAATCCCTTATTATTATACATATATGTACAAAATATCTTATATTATAATGATAGTAACTTTTCAAATATATGATTTGTAAATCTCATGAGATCTGAGCTAAGTGCAATCAATTAGCATCTAAGACAATACTCCAGTGATACTTTATTGATTGCTTATTAAAGATGAATAGTACTAGATAACAGTACCAGCACATAATACCTGATTTAGCATTTTATTGTAATACTAGCTGTTTCCGCGGCTCCAACCGCGTTATAATCACTGTTAAAAAAATTGGATTTGTGCTAGAAATCATAAAAAAAAACTGGAGAGGGCCAACCTTATTATCGTATTCGTTCGTATATAATCGTTTGGCTCAGTTGGTAGTGACCCTGCTTTCTGCGCCAGCGGTCGCGGGTTCGAGTCCCGCTGGAGACATTCATTTGCTAATCACGAATGTTTGTACTCCAGTCATGGGTGTTTATATTTATAATATGTATGTATTTAAAATATATATATATGTAGTATATCAACTATCTGGTATCCGCAACACAAGCACGTTACGTAGCTTACTACGGAACTAGATGGCGCTGTTGTAATAATGTCCCAACATATTTATTATTTATTTATTTATTTATTATCTATGGGATTAAAAATAAGCCTACGTCCTATTTTCTCACTAGTCGTGTCGAGCATTCCCACGGGAATATGAGAGTGATAAGGTACAGAGAGTGCACTTGTGTTGTACATTCATGCACTATAATATGTCCCGCGCCGTTGGCTAGTCTCAATGAGATTTGCCGCCGTGGCCGTAATCGCCGGCCATGGCCGGGAGGACATTACATAATGCACATTTTGCTTATATTATATTAGATATCGATACAGAGGCAAAATCTGATCTTATAATTTTTGTTTGTTTTTCAGACTGTGACTGCATAGCAAAGAAACCATAGTACAGTTGTTTTTCAGGAAATTTTGTATAATGAGAGCTAGTCGACCGAGTCAACATCGACATCAGCCCTTTTTAACGTCCCACTGCTGGGCACGGGCCTCCCTCAGTACGAGTCAACATATTGGATATTTTTTATGGACATTTTTCTCATCTATTCGAATCGTAACAATGTATATGGTGACGAAATCAAGCGAAGCGAGGGTGATCGGCTAGTGTTACATATAAGTATTTTGTAAGAAAAATGGATCAAAATCATTTAGAGTCGGCATTTATCGTCATAAACAAAACAAAACTCGCAACAGTTTACAGATTGTTATCAAACTATTAAAATATTACATCAGATTGCACTTTGAAACAGTCTGGATTATGGAAGCGGTTATTGAAAGCACTAATCAAGCGTAATTACTGGGTATTCAGCGAACTCAGGTGACAAATCACACGAATACAAAGGCAGTGGCGATAAATACTTTGGTTTATTGGATTGGTTTTATATCTATACAATATGTATAAATAAGCACGGGCAAAACAGCCTGAAATGAAAAATTTCGGAATATAAACAATGCTGTCTGTATATTCATCGCACTTAGCAAATATAATAAAAAATAACTGTTATTATAGTAACTTCTCCGAAATAAGACCGTTTTCTGCGGTAAAAAGTATCTTATTTGTTCGATTTAAACCTGTATCATACAAAATTTCATCAAAATCTGTCAGTGGTTTTTTCGTGATGTTCTCATAGATAGATAGGCAGACAAAAATTTTAACTTTTAAAATTTTAGATTAGGCCTCTTTATCGATAATAACGATAAATTCAATATAGAGTTTTAATTAAAAATTTAATGTACAAATTCGACTTAGAATTTAATTATATAATATGTAGATATAATTTACAATATATGTTAAATGTATTGAGTGAACTAAATATTTAATGCGTTTGTTAGAACACAAACAGAGTCACAAATTGTTTTTCAAAGAAAGCACGTGGTGCTAAGTTCTACGAGCATTATATAACTGCACGTCAGAATCTCCCGTATCACCAATTTTTAAAATTCCCGGAAAGCTTTCTAAGCGAAACTTGTCGACAACTTGGCTTGAAAATGTTGGAAATTGTTTTAAAGTTGCATATATCGCTTTTACGTCAAATACACTTTATTAGCAATAGCTAATATTTATTAAGGCGTAAGAAGAACCTGTAGGTAATAGGCAACCGTTGTGTTCCTAAAACAGGATATATTTTTTTTACTACAATTTCTTTAATAATAATCTTTAATAATGTATGAATTCATGGAGGAAAAGAAGAAGAAAATAACGTAATAAGCTTTTATTTTCGATGCCAACTTAATTTTGTTAATATAATAATATTATTCTAAATAGAACTAACTTTTCGAAATTTTTCGCGGATTAATTTTGATTTTTGGATCACTCGTTTCGAATACTTATAGCCACCAAGGAAAGACAGTTTTATTTAAAATGACCAAAATTAGCTTGAATGTAAGAAAGTATTACGCATAAATATATAATAATATCACGGTTTTATATCATACATACTTATATATTATTATTAATATGTATGTATGTCTGTCATTTCTTCATACTAAAACGACTGGACAGTTTCGGATAAAACTAAAATCTATGAACTGAAGTAGCATAAAGGCTGTTATGGTGTTTCTTAACCATATATACGAGTAGATATAAGAACATTATTAATACTAAAAACATTAAAAATTCAAATTTCGCTTTAATACAGTGGTAGTGATTCACCATTGCTTACGTAGCAGTACTCAACTAGCGAGTAAATGAACTATTCGCCACTACAGCTGTCCAAATTACACGCTCGTTTCACTATAATGTTACATAACGGGACTTTATGCGACGAGTTACATAATTGACTACCCAAGTAGCATGCATTTAGACTTTTACTAACGAAAATTGTGCTATCTCGTCTACTGTACGTTTGTAAATGTCTATTTTACTCACAGCTTGTATTATAAAACAAAATTCTAGCTTTATGTGAGAGTGACGAATAGCTAATTTATCATGTTTTAGATCAATTTTTATTTTTTGTATTTAAGATAATATAAACGTGTTTAGTTATTTGACGACACGTTTGGCTTAGTTGGTAGTGACCCTACATTGTGCGCCAGCGGTCGCGGGTTCGAGTCCCGTGGGGGAAATTTGTTGAGCACGAATGTTTATACTCCAGTCATGGGTGTTTATATTTATAATATGTATGTATTTAAAATGTATATGTGTATATCAACTATCTGGTATCCGTAACACAAGCCTCGTAACTCCTCGTAACCATTGAACCCACTTAGTTTTCGAAGAGAGCGCGTCACCATTGGACTACAACTTGCATCGCCTGTACATTTTATAGGTCGTAATAATTTCATTAAATATTCGGAATAAACATACCTATATTCTTAAAGTATTATTTTAACCATGGCCTATAAACACTAATTAGAAACTAAATTAGATAATGAGATTCGACATCAGTCCTTTCGATCGTTATTAACTGACAGATGTCAATTGATTTGTACTACGAGTAATTATCAAATACGCAGAAGTTGTGGTTTGTTTATCGCCCGTCAGCTTCTAATAACTATTGTTAACTTCTATTTATTTAATGCATAATGAATATGAACTGGTATTAACTATTTTAATTCTATTTTTGATTTACTTAATTGGGAGTGTATTGACTATCTGAGGGCGCTGTAAAATGAGTGGGACAAGGTTTTATAAGTTCTATTTAATCGGTGAGTGACACATTTCGATTCATTACCTCGGACAGTGCAGTTACTATAATATAATTGCTATATCAAAAGTGCTTTAAGTATTGCTAAAATATTTGCTGTGAAATAATTATTATAGTAAGAATAAACGAAAACATATTATTTAAAGAGTAATAACATGTAATTGGAAGACCATCCTGTCGCAGCGTTTACACTATTGATATATCATTTTTGCGCAAAACTTCGTTATAATGCCATCATTTGGCACAAGCAAAATAACACTAACCGCCGTACTCAGAGTCACTTAGTAAACTATTAAGTCGTTCTTTCGTATGGAGATTCTCGACTTAATCGTTCATTAAGTGACTCTGAGTGCGGCGGTAAATAAAATTAATTATGATATAGTAAAATACGATTTTGATGAAATTTGGTATTATCCAGGTTAACATTACTTATTACAATATATCCAATTTCTAAGAACTAAAAATAAAGCCCGCAAACCACATGTTTCAAAAGTCAACATTTATTTATTTATTAAGTAAGTTAAATAAATGACGGTTTTTATAATTTATAATTTTCTAATAAAATAAAAAGTAGCCTAAGATACTCCTCATAACATTAGCAAACTGTGAGTGAAAGTCCCGTCAAACACGGTCCAGCCATTTTAGAGATTATCCGAAACAAACAGACAGACATACAGAGAAAAATTTTAAAAATTGTTTTTTTTTTAGGTAAGTACCATTTCATATGTATTTAGTAAATAGCTGTTAATTTGAAATTAAAAACAGACTCTTCAATTTTATTTATAATATGTACTGATTGTAATTATAAATATAAAATAAATATAAATATGTTGGGACATTATTACAACAGCGCCATCTAGTTCCGCAGTAAGCTACGTAACCTGCTTGTGTTGCGGATACCAGATAGTTGATATACTACACATATAAATTTTAAATACATACATATTATAAATATAAACACCCATGACTGGAGTACAAACATTCATACTCAACAAATGAATGCCCCCAGCGGGACTCGAAACCGCGACCGCTGGCGCAGCAAGTAGAGTCACTACCAACTGAGCCAAACGAGTCGTCGTTAGTCAACAAACATTTTTAATTAAATAAACTTCGTAGCAATCTCATATACGATTACTTAATTAATAGCAAATTGATTTAGAACAATGACATTGTTAAGTAAAACTTATATTAACTAACATTGACTTATGTTTCGGATTAATTGCTTTCCAATACAACATCGAAGTTGGCGAGTGAAAATAGTGATGCTGGAATTTGCATAACCACACTACTATTCTTAACTAGTGATATATCCTCGCTCTGCTTGTGTCTTTTGGTGTTTAAAGTAGTTCATTTGTTGATCTAATTCATAGACTATAGACGACACATTTGGCTCAGTTGGTAGTGACCCTACTTTCTGCGCCAGTGGTCGCGGGTTCGAGTCCCGCTGGGGGCATTCATTTGCTAATCACGAATGTTTGTACTCCAGTCATGGGTGTTTATATTTATAATATGTATGTATTTAAAATGTATATGTGTAGTATATCAACTATCTGGTATCCGCAACACAAGCACGTTACGTAGCTTACTGCGGAACTACATGGCGCTGTTGTAATAATGTCCCAACATATTTATTTATTATTTATTATTTATTTATATTATATTTCATCAAAATCTGTTAATAGATTCGAGTTGTTGATACAATTTTAACAAGAACATAGGAAAACTAGTGACTTCGTTTATTTTTAGTAGAAAACTATCATATTATGTCTTCTAGAATGTCAGTTTTACTTCGACATTTATAATATTACGAGGATTTACTACAAATAGGAAGTTCTGTGTAATAATATAACCAGCGATTCACCTTTTCTTCGCTTGGGTTCGTCCCTAGTTTAAGCGTAGCCTAAGTTACTCCTAATAATATTAGCTATCTGCGAGTGAAAGTCCTGTCAAAATCGGTTTAGCCGTTTCAGAGATTACCCGGAACAAACAGACAGACTTACAGACAGACAAAAAAAAATAAAAAATTGATTTTTTGATGTCAGTACCGTATATACTTTCATATGCATTTAGTGAAAAGCTGTTTAATTTGAAATTAAAAGACACTTCAATTTTATTTACATGCATAGATGTATAGATAAATAAAACAACATAAATTTAGTTTGTGTAATAACAATTATGTTCAAAAAATGATACAAAAGGACAATACTTTTTCCAATATCCCATACTGTTGCTGTAATGCATGCGTAGGTTGACTTCAACCTTCAAATATCTTTCATATATTAGATATCAGAATCTAAAAATAAAACAATGTAATAAATGGATGGGACTCTTATAGAATAATATATGATGTAATGATTTTTTGATGACATAATGGAATAAGATGAAAGAAGGTAGCTTAAATGGTATCATAAATGTTTGCTTTTTACAGATTATTTTTTTCTATATGACATTACTTGGCTTTTATGTTTGATTAGACTGGTATGGTAGTTAGCAGGTTTATTTTTGAATATCCTAGGTTCGATTCGGATTGGGTGAAGTAATGTTTATGAGGAATATTTTTTGCAGCTTAAAATTAGTAGAAGCCTAGTGGTACTACGCTTGTCTGGGGTATTTAGCGGGTTCAAACCCGAGTCACGTATCTCTGATATTTTCATGTGTGAATCATCTCCAACATGATTACCACTTGTCTTACGGTGAAGGAAAACATCGTGAGGAAACCTGCATGTCTTAGAAAACCTAGCAAGTTTCCGACAGACATAAAATCTGCAAACTGAGGCAGTGGTAGCCCAGCGGTAACGCGTTGCTTGTATAACTGAGTGACGCGGGTTCAAATCCGGGTCTCGCACCTCTGATATTATCATGTGCGAATCATTTCTATCATGATTACCACTTGTCTTACGGTGAAGGAAAACATCGTGAGGAAACCTGCATGTCTGAGTAAACCTAGCAAGTTTTCGTAAGACATGTGAAGTCCGCCAACACGCACTGGGCCAGCGCGGTGGACTATGGCCTGATCCCCCTCGCACTGTGGGAGGCCCGTGCCCAGCAGTGGAACGTTAAAAAGGGCTGATGATGATGATGATGATGATGACACCATATCGTGTCCCTAATAATGCAGGTCTACACTTGCCACAAACATCATATTTTATACTTAAACTTGCATACAATATCATAAATACAAAAACAACAAAATGACGTAAATGTTCATTTGCAATTTCCTTCATACGCATCTACTATAGAGGTATATAAAAATTCAAGGTCTTACATTTTTCTCTAAGTTACAGGTTTAAAAAGAAAGTTTCATTATAACAAGTAATTGAAGGACACTCAGAAAAAACTGAAATTGTAGTAAAATAGAAAAATTCTTTTCATTCCTGAAAATATAAAAAAGTTAGAATTCATTTTCCGTATAGTGAAGTCATTCACGGTTTTTCTCTTATTGAGTAGACCGATCGTAATATCTAGTGCCCACTTGTTTCTTTGTTGTAAACTTCTTTACAAATTAAATTAGTCTGCGAGTATTGTTACATTACAAAAGCAAATTTTTTTGGAATTTTCCATGTTTATGTAAAAAAATGCTTTATTTTAAACAAATCTATTTTTGTGAAATATTAAAAATAATCATTTTTAATTCATTATACACGTATAAAATTTCAATACAATCTTCTGGAGCTTTATTTAAGGAGTGCAGAAGCTGTTACTCAACTTGAAAGTATTCCTTTTAAGAACATGTAACTTCAATCTATTGCTCAGTTACTGCGTGAGAGAAAAATAATCAAAGATTGTCTCATTTGTAATAAAAGACTAACGGCTTATCCTCATTTCTTTTGTGTGCATTCCATATTGCTTGCCCCAAATTATATCTATATGCGACAAATTTCATCCAAGTTCGTACAGCCATTTTACCCTAAAAGAGCAAGCAAGCAAGAGTCAATACGAACATACAAATCTGTGCATTTAAAAAAAATACTAGCGACTCACCCTCGCATCACCCGAGCGTCCCCTAGAGACCCTCTTTAGCATAATTTTTTTTACAAACTTTCAAATTTTTTACTTATTTATATATAATCAAAAGCTTAAAAATTAGTTTCAAGCTTCTAGCTTTACATATGCCGTAATTTCTGTACAAACTCTCATGCCCTATTTCAACCCTTTACAGTCCATTTTTCGCCTTGAAAAGTAGCATATGATGTCCTTTTTCAGGCTTTAGACTATCTGTGTACCAAATTTCATTAAAATCTGTTCAGTTCTTCTTGAGTTTATTCGTTACATACAAAAATATAAAAATACAAATCTTTCCTCTTTATAATATTACATATCAGTAAGTACTGTATAATTTGCCTTACATTTTATTTTCTCAACAATTCCATTATTTCTCAATTGCACTACATTTAACGAAGTCAAATGATGCTTGAAGAGAAATCTAGGATAGTTAAAGCGCAGTCAATTACCGTTAGCGGAGTTGATATCGGTGAATACGGTTTATTCTGCTCTTAAGAGATCTTGCTATTTATGAATTACAATATAGTATGGTATCGACTATCGACTAAATTGGATTGAAATAATTGTATTTATAATAAATTCCGATTGACTCACCCCATTTGACGATCCACGATCGGGTTTGTCGGTAATAAATAAATAATAATAAATATGTTGCGACATTATTACAATAGCGTCATCTAGTTTAGAGGTAAGCTACGAGGCTTGTGTTACGGATACCAGATAGTTGACTTACATATAAATTTTAAAAGTGCTCAAAAAGAAATGCCCCAGCGGGACTCGATCCCGCGACCGCTGGCGCAGCAAGTAGAGTCACTATCAACTGAGCTAAACGTGTCTTCATAATATGTATATTACGTGTAGTAGTAATACATAATAGATCCCTTAACTCTGAGTACAACAAAAACATTTTTTTCGGAATAAACAATAACCTATGTGCTATTCCAGATTACAATCCATCTTCGTGCCAAACATCCAGATCCATTCAACCGTTCTGGCGTGATTAAGTAACGAACATCCATCCATCGAAACTTTCTCACTTGTAACATTTATACTCTGTTTTATGTTTATTATTGCTCGCATAGCTATATTCTTGTAGAGGGCTAACTAATAATATTAAATATTATGATTACTCGATATACGTAGTAGTAATCATTAGAACAATTTCTAAGGTTTAATTTGATTTAAATCTAAAATTATTTTGGTGTTCCCTGATATAGGCAAAAACTACTTGCTTAATAGGGGACCTCAACCACATATTTCGATCCACATCTAAAAATATAATCTCCTAATGCACAGAAATATTAATTTTTATTTTATTTATTAAACTGAGGTTGCTAATATTGTTTGAGATATCCCATATTTAAGACTGGTACTTATAGAGAGGAGCTTTCCCAAAATTAAAAAAATATATAGAAAATACTTTAATTCTTAATTTAGTCTTCTAGTCTTTAGCGCTTATAACGTCCCACTGCTGGGCACGGGCCTCCCTCTGTACGAGGGGGATCAGGCCATAGTCCAACGCGTTAGCCTAGTACGTGTTGGCGGATTCACGTGTCTTTCGAAAACTTGGTAGGATTTCTCTGACATGCAGGTTTCCTCACGATGTTCTTTCACCGTCAGACAAGTGGTAATTAGGATAGAAATGATTCGCACATGAAAATATTACAGGTGCGAGACCCAGATTTGAACCCGCATCACTCGGTTATACAAGCGAGCGCGTTACCGCTTGGCTACCACTGTCTTAAATACTTAATTTTGAAAATACTTAATTTAGCTTTTAGCTTTTGGATATATTAAATTTTGTTCAAGGAACATTCAAAAGTAATAGAAGGTACATAGATTGCAAGTAGAGAGTGCCTCATTCGAAAAAGCAGAACGGTTAGTGGAATTCTTTTCCTTAGAAAATTGTAGTATTCTTTGTTTATTGTATACGGTTTTAACTACGAGTACCTCGTATATGTAATCACATTACCAGTACTATATTCTGTTTGTATGTTTGTTACTAATTTAGGACAAAACAGCAGGAATGATTTTGTTGAAACTTCGTATCGGACAGTTAGTAATGGTAAGTTATAAAATTTGCAAGAAAAATGGTTTAGGTCGTTAGCAGAAAAAGGCGTAGATATTATTATATTGCATTTAAAAATCAATAGTTTTTTGTAAATAAATAAAAAAAATCTAAGTCTCTAAAGGGAACATCTGAGTAAATCTGCTAGATTAAGCTAAAACTAAATCATTCTAACAAACAAATTGTAAAGTTTAATACATTACATTGAGAACAAGAGAGAATTTTTTAAACACAAAACTCAAAGTGATAAAGCAAAGTATTGTTAAAATTATGAGAATATTACTCAAACTGCATAAAGAGTACACGATTTAAATTGCACATTTACATTCGTGTAACTCTCTTCAACTACGATACGGAATGTTTAATGAAATCATAAATTAAACTCGTTGCGCATACTTTGTGAAGTAGAAACATTAACCCTTTAAGTTAAAAAATAGATTGAAATATGCATAGAATTTTACTTGTTGTCACAGTATATATAGTATATAAAAATCTAGTGTCACAGTGTTTGTTATCGAACTCCTCCGAAAAGACCTAGGTAATAAGGGTGGCCCTCTCTAGATGTTTTAAATATTATTTTTTATGATTTGGCATAAAAAATACTTCTACTCTCCCTCCCTCCCTCTCTATTTTTAATAGTGATTAAATATATTATATTATATATTAAATATATAATAATATATTATTATATTCAGCTTTTTTAACGTCTCATTGCTGGGCTTGGATCTTCAATACGACTAGGCTAAAGGTGGGCTGGACTAAAGTTTACTAGGTTCTTTCCAATAAACAGATTTTTCACGATGTTTTCCTTCATCGCAATACAAGTGGTAATGTTGTAAATGCACGTAAAATATCAGACGCATTAGACCTGGAATTTGAACACGCTTCACTCGACTTTCAAGCATGCATTCTACTACTGAGCTACTACTGTCGATTTAATATTTTTTGTTTTGTATTTCTTATTGATTCTTTCATAAATATAATATGGTGTATAATTTTTTGAAATGACAATTGTTATTACCTTAGAGTATATTATTTGATACCAATAGTTATCGAGGTACCTTAGAGTCAGACTTTGTTCATAACTTCCCTTTGACGATGCGTTTTGAGTATCGATTAGATTTGGACACAGTGTTTTAGTAACTAAATGGGGCAAATAGTTCTATGCATTACTAACGACTACAGCGTACGACTACAGCGACATTATTCAATAATATATTGTGATATCCCACGGGAAAATGTGAGATAAATTTAGACTTGGGCATGTCCCTCATAAAGTATTAAGTATTTTGTACTTTACTTAAAGTATAAAGTATTTTGCTTAGACACTGCCTGATATGTTTGGAAAACAGTAGTTAGTTTAAAAAAATGTTTCTTGCTAAAACTAAGTGAATTTAAAGTTGGTTCTTGTACGTTAAAGAATTTTCTTTGCATATCGTTTATCTTAGATAAGTTGCTAAAATGTAGAAAATATACTGTAGGAAACCTATAAATCTGGGAAAATTTAATTAATTGTAAAACGTGTAAAGTCTCTCAAATAACCCTTGGCAGAGATGGTGCACTACGGTCCCTTCGGTAATCCCCTTCGCATTGAAGGGGCTTGAGCTTTAAGGTGTTATGGGAGCCAAATTACAATACATATTATTATTATTATTATTATTATAAAAACTAGCAATTCCCGTGGCTCCACCCGCGTTCTACGCACCTACCTAGATTACACACGTTAGATTTTTTGTCACACAACACACACAAGAAAATCACTGGACAGGATTCGATGTGGTATGATGATAGCTGGTTACCCGGAACAACATGTACTTGTTGGAGACTTTTGACTGTTGTAAAATTTTAAAATATCTTACACTTAAACGTAATATAAATACATCTTCAAAGTTCAAACCTAATCATTTCACTTCATTAGTAAAAAATACTTCATTAGTAAAGCGTAGGGACCTAGAATTTTGGATATAATATTCGTGGTTAAATTTCATAAAAGCTTTACGATCGTCGAAAACTAGGTATCAAAATAAAAGTTTATCCATCAAAGTTTTAGGTTTTATTTGTAAATATTCTACCATACATTTTTTTAATATAAATTTATAGCTAAAGCTCGTCAATAACTATTAAAAAATCGATAAATCTGTTGAATAACAGAAATAAAAAGGCACTGAACTGTTTCATTTTCGAAGTATCGAATTATGAACATCTTACACAACTATACTGAATTCTAAAACATTAACATTCTACTTACTATTTACTTCCCAAGCGGAACTACGCTAATAAACTAGTTAAATGTGTCACATCACCGTCGATATTATTTGACGTAACTAACACCGATGACGCTCGATCACTAAAGTAAAGTGGTCAATTAAAAGCATATTGGCCAATTGTAATGTGCTGATGCGATACGTGGGAGCTAGCAGAACATACCTATATATGTATACTATATATAATATTAGAAATAATTTTGTTTCAAATTGAAAATCTTAAAAAAACCTACATATCTGTGAGAATATTAATTATCTGAAGATGCGTTATGTCTGCCAATATACACTTGGCCAGGGTGGTGGACTTGGTCTTATCTAATTTGCATTAATGGAAGCCCTTTTTCTAACGTTGAGAAATACATTTACGCACACCACCAGGTATTTTTAACTCATCGGCTGTCAAGAAGCCAGTACTACCCAGTAAAACCCAACAAAACTTCCCTCCGTCTTAGTCTTAATGGGGCGTCGCAGGATCGCTTACATATTCAACTACGACGCCCCGACGCCCGGACAGGTCTGTCAAAGCAGACCACACAGTGAAGGGGTTCCTCCTCAATCCATGCTATCAGAGAAGTTTCAGAAGCAGCCTACATGGCTTCCCGCCCACTGAAGTGGAACACCTCTTTGTGCGTTTCTTGGCTTTGCACCTGGCCGGATTGCCGGACGCTACTGAGCCACCACCACGACGGTAAACGCTCGATAAAAAAAGTGAAATACTATTCTCATGACCTTATTTTATGTAATATGAACCATTCATTATACTGAAACTAAAATCATTCTCAATAGATTGATATAAAATAAATGAAAAGAGAAACATCGAAATGGGACCACCTCAATAAAGTTAATTAATTAAGTATATGTTTATCATCTAGCTTGATGGTAACTAAGCCTCGTGCAATTTCGATAAAATTAGGTACACACTATTATTGAAAAGCATATAGACTACTTTAAAATTTAAATTAACTAAAAGTCAAGCCTCAAAAGTGACTCTATTTAAAAAAAAGGGCTGTCGCGGTACTGGACAGATATGAAATTCATAACCTTATGATTTTTTGCGATTATAATTTGACATTATAAATGAAAGTACCTTTTCGGATTTTGTCGCGGATTTATCTTGATTCATGGAGAGTCTCTCCCGTGACCATGATTGCTGTAAAGCATTCGAAACGTCGGGAACTAAAAATTAAAATAAATCCGCGACAAAGTCCGAAAAGGTAGTTTCATTTATAATGTTGAATATTCGCGTAAACCTAAGAAAGGACTATAATTTAATAATTGTTTCTCGCCATTTCTATTATTTTACAACAATTAACTGGAGGTGTGGAGGGAACGGCGTCACGGAGGACGTTGTCTCCCTCCTGGAGGCAGCGCGGTGCCTCTGGTCGTTTTCACGATAGGAGGCACTGTGCGGGCCGTACTGGCGGGATTAGCCTGTCGGTGCGGCGGCTGGAGCGGGGCCACCTCGGTGGTCCTGCGTCTGGTGAGGGGTTTGCACGTTGGGGGGAGTGTGTCCCTCCTCCCTTCGGTGCTGGGGGGGATTTTAGGTGCTGGTGGGGCTGTGGCTGCGGGGGGCGGGAGGAATTCACAGTTCTCCCCGCCCTCTGTGGTCGTGGTCGGGCGGCGGGGGAGGGGGAATGTCGGCAATGTCGCATCCTCTTCTCCTGCAGCCGTTTGTGAGGGGCCTACTTAGGTGGGCGGAGCGTGGCCGATGGGGCCGCTCTGGGTACTTCTCTGATTAGCAGAGTGGACTGGGAGCGGCCCCATCGGCGGGGGCCTTTGGTGGCCATTTTGGGGGGTAGGGGCGGTTTCAGGGGAGGGGGAATGTCGGCGTTGTCGCATCCTCTTTCCCTGCAGCCGTCTCTGGGTGTGCCTTCGGGCATCTTGAGTAGTGCCTTCGGGCTATTATGGAGTGCCTTCGGGCTAATGGGGTGTGCCTTCGGGCGTAGGGGGTAGTGCCTTCGGGCGTAGGCGAGGTGTGCCCAATTCGTTGGGCGGAAGGTTGTTGGGTATTTAAACCCAACATTATTTTGCAGTGCCCACTTGTGGGCGGTGTGAGGTCTGCACCGGGGACTCTTTGGCCAGTGGGTGGTCGGGGAGGACTCGGTGCTGGTGGGGCTGGGCTGCGGGGGGTGGGAGGAATTCACAGTTCTCCCCGCCCTCTGTGGTCGTGGCCAAGCGGGGGAGGGGGAGTGTCGGCGTTGCCGCATCCTCTTCTCCTGCAGTCGTGGTCTTGGGGCTGCTCCAGGGACTCTCTGGCCTGTGGATGGTCGGGGTGGACTTCGGAGCAGTCCTTAGTGGTTGTAAATTCTTCCCATAATGGGGCTGCCCTTTTCAGGGCGGCCTTATGGTGGTGGCTTCGGCCAACCGTCGGGGCGTCACGGTTGTATGCGAAAGCGAACCCGTGGCGTCCCATTCATGGCGGCAGGGGTTTGGGAGTTGGGTTTTAGTGGGTATGCCGGATGCGTCCGGAGAGTCACAACATAACCCCCAGGGGAAGTCGGGGGTACCCGTAACAGGGTTTCCCAACTATAAAAAAAAAAAAAAAAAGGGTGTGTAGTGTTAGAAGCTTGGCTGTACATGAGATCTGATAACTTTTTGACAGTGCGAGTCATATGGGCTCGTCTTGGCAACATTTTACATGAAAATGTTTTTGGTGGGATTTCATTTCTTTTTGTAAGTTGTTTGTAACAAAAAAATTTCTTATTTTTTTCTTCTTACAAGTTTTATAATTTTTTTTGTTGTTTGTGTGCTAATACTAGCTCACATACAAAATTTCAGCTTTCTAGGACATTAGGAAATACCCTAAGAATTTTGATGATCATCAGTGAGTCAGTGACGAAATCAGCGTTTTTTAAATATCAATAAAATCTAAAGTATAGAAGCTATGTAATTAAAACTTTATATGTTTAATAAATCTGCTATTGACAATATATCTCGAAAATTTTGTTGATCTAGCATAATCCAAACCCAAGTTATGAGGGTTCAAAAAAACGACGAAGCGCTTCGAGAAAAGGTAGGTAGTGCCCGTGCGCTTTGCTTGGCTCGTCTTGGCGGGGGCACTACCGTGCCCCCAGATGTTTCTTAACAGAAATACTGACTCGATATCTCGCTATATATACTTTACGAATCTAATCTGAAAGCAGAGGTTATTTCAAAATATTTCTTTGATATCCACATCCTTATTATAAACGTTTAGCTTATCATGTATATTGAGATGGACAAGAGCCCGGAAAGAAGTATTTTACTGCCCACAAGATTATTTCACGATTATAATGCAGTATAACAAGTAATATGGCGGAGGTCATACATTCGATTCTCGCACGTACCATTTTTTACCAGATAATTTCAGTTTTTATTAATTTATTAGCTTTACTTGTTTGAATTATACTCTTATCAAAGTCCCACAACTGGGCACGCGGTTTTCTTCCATTTAAGGAGTATTAACTACAGTGGTTTAGCGAACTTCACAAATGTTATGAAAACGTGATAGAATCAATTTTTCAAGTGGTAGTGCCATGCTTGTTACCTTCGGGTAGCAGCCGAATGGGCCGGCACGCCCCGTATAGTACCACTCTCTCACAGAAGACCGGCGTGAAGTGGCAGCTATGCTGTCGCGTTTCGTCCGGTGAGTGAGAGTCCGGGAGGCCCACTCCCCATCCCTCCTCCCGTCCTTCTCCCTCCTCCCTCCCTCCCTTTCCTGAAAGGCCGGCAACGCATCTGCAAGCCCTGTGGTGTTGCAGATGTCCATGGGCGGAGGTGATCACTTACCATCACGTGAGCCTCCTGCCCGTTTGCCCCCTTTGTCCCATTAAAAAAAAAAAAAAATCTTTTAAACCTCCATGGTTTCCTTTCAATGTTTTACGTCGGCGTAAGACAATTGGTAATCATGTTGTGGCAATCAAGTGAGCATACGCTGGGCTGCTCTGCCTACACTCGTAACTTATAATTAATTATTTATTCAAATATTAATTTAAAGTCAATTATAAAGTAGAAGATATAGTATTGATTTTTTTAATATTATTTTGGGACATTATTACAACAGCGCCATCTAGTTCCGTGGTAAGCTACGTTACGTGCTTGCGTTACTGATACCAGATAGTCGATTTACTACACATATAAATTTTAAATGCATACATATTATAGCTTGTGTTACGGATAAAAGATAGTTGATTTACTACACATAAAATATACATTTTAAATACATACATAATATTATAAGTATAAACACCCATGACTGGAGTAGAAACATTAGTGCTCAACAAATAATAGCCCCCAGCGGGACTCGAACCCGCGACCGCTGGCGCAGAAAGTAGGGTAACTGAGCCAAACGTGTCGTCAAAATTTTTAAGATTTTAAGGTTTGTATGTATATAAAATAGATATGTAGTTATTTCATACCATAAATTGGATTTTGACCATAAATTGGAAGTTATACTGAATATTGAAATTTTTTAACGGTTACTAATTTAAAACCTTCGAGTTTGAGCTGATTTATTATTGGTGGAAAGGGTATTTTTTTATTTCTTAGAACGCCAGTCGGTGGTAAGAGATTGACCTAATTCTACAATACTTAGATAGTATTAAGTTTTAGTTTTTGCCTCTTGCTGCGTTTGCATTTTATGATAAGCAAAAGAAACTTATGTATTTTAATAGGTTATGCAACTTCTGCTGAATTTCAACAAATTCTCTCGAACTTTCAAGTAGCAGTTGTATCATAAAAACGCATTTGCCATTGTCACCCGCTCCGATTACATAGTTGATGTACTAAGATTCATATAATTGTCTCTAAAAGCGAAGACTTAAGAGTACAATGTACATACTTCGATAGTCTTTATAGCCTCTAGACCCCTTTAATTTTGACCTTTCGCATAATAAGGTCATAGCTGACGTCTCTAATCTAGGTCAAAATTGAAGATATTTTCTATTAGGCAGCTTAATATTGAGTTACTGCCAGTTGAATGAAAAAACCTTAGTTGCAGGACTTTTTTATACCTGTATATACATATTATTAAAATGACGATGGCGAGAAGTGGCGGCCAAGTACCGGAGGGCCGGCGGGGGCAGGCCACAAGGTCGACCGAAGATTTGTTTAAAATCTAAAAAACTAAGACCAGTTGTCGTGGAGATATTTGGAAGAGGCTTATCTGCAGCAGTGGACGTACTTCAGCCAAGACGACTACATTTATATAATAGCTTAAATTGAATTATGATCTTTGAACCCTGCTGAAAAAGAGATTTCAGTGATCTTTGATCTTTTTTTCCGATTTTTTTAAAGATTTTTTTTCTAACAGCAATTCATTTTTATTTATATACATACATAGTAATAAAGTGTCTGCCACAATAATAATCGATTTTGGTAGTTTTTTTAAATAAACAACAAATATTCGTCTTCCGAACGCAAAAATCTCATCATGTTGCAGTTAAACTAGGAATACCACAATAGCGTGTCATCAAATCATTAACCAGTCACATTCATAAACACAGTATGAGCGCAATGCAGCGGGATGAATGTAAGCTGTATATAGGTCGAAATGTAGAACAGTGTATTGTAAATGCTGTCGAGTTTCCTTGACAGTAACTAATGTTGAGTAATGTAAGACGATTTTCATGATTATAAGTATAATTACTGGCTGTTCTTTATAATGGTCATAGGTTTGATTATTAATGAGTGTTGTATGTATTATGCTGTGAGTATTTTTGTCTACAACCAAAATATTACAGCGAATTTTTTGATGAGAAAAAAATAAAGGTATGAATAATAGGAAAAAGATTCTCTTGTTTGTTAGGGAACATTTTTTAAATGGAAATTAAACGTAATGGAGCTTTAAAGCATGCCTTAAATAATTAAGTTTGCGATTAAATAAGCTTAAAAAATTAAATTACTTACTTATTATTATGTAATAACAACATTCTAATAACAACAGAATAATTCCTCAAAATGGTGCATACCACTTCTACCACAATTTATTCTGTGTATTTCAATGTACATCAGTTACTGGGAGTCATAATTTATGGATATGACAATAATATGCTAAGCTACGATTGCGTTACGAGCTGAATGGGCAATTCGTAGCCATTGTCGATCATTCCATTGGTGTAATTTTATACGAACGTATAATAGGTCTTTATTGTTCTGTTATAACAGAATGAGAAATATTTGAGATATTAAGAAGCGAGCAGCGTTTTCCCTATATTTTTGTGCACTTCTGTTGTTTTAATGTAATGAGGAATTCATTAGATTGTATTTTAAAATTATATGCAAAGCTAGTTAATGTTATAGGAATTTGTGTCTTTTTTGCTCAGCCACTCGAAGCAAAAAAGATGATTTTGATTTCAAACAGTTTGTATGTATATGTGTATATATATGTATATAATTTACTAACCATGGAGATAATTTTTATGTGTCTGTATCTAATCATATCATAACAAATTTTATAATATATTTCACACGTAATAAGTTAAAACAAGCAAAGCTGTAGTAAAAAGTTAGTATAATACAAAAACAGCCAAGTTTCAATGGAGTTACTCATGATGCAAGAGATATTGTTACATTACCATGCTTACGTTCAAGCGATATCGTCTTACCACTTGTGAAGTAATACTAGGTCGAGACTTATTTCATTTGGTCTAGAAAGATACTAAAGTGGCATTTTTTTTTCATAATAAATATTAATCATAGATATATAAGTTCCTAGGTATTTTAGGTTTTTGAAAATATAAACTAGTGTTAGTACGAGTTTGACGTTTAATTGAGTTATTAGTTTGTCTCAGAAATTAGATATTTTCCAATAGTAAAAAAATCGTTATCGTTTTTACGTATCTAAATTCACATAAATTTAACATTTCATTTTTCAATACATGTAAAATTTTCATACAGTAAATACCTGTTTCTTCATATCCAATCAATACATGTTCCGTGACGCGGCGCGCCACGCAGATTGCCAATTACTAATCTTCCGTTGAAAGAACAATCTTTTCATTTCGTTCGATAGGGACCTACTACGATTATTGTGATTAATTGTATTTATTGAATGGTTCCGCTGCTGGTTGGACGACAAAATTTTTAAAACTTATTCGTATAGATATAAAACTACGTTATAATATTAAGGCTCGTCTATCATTTTGTATAATACATAAGTAAATAATTTTAATTACTGCTTTAGCTCAAAACTTATCTTATAAACCTATGTGCATAAAACAGGAAAATTATAAACAAATGTTTTACAAGTCAATTTAAGTACTATAAACATAAGTCATTTATAAGAAAGTATACTTCAATTCAAAAGTTTTCTTCTTTCATGATATTTCAAATCGCTTAGGCTTTTAGCCAATAATTCTGAAAATGACATGAAAGCTCTGAGGTACGAAATGTGTTTAAGCCCGTACCTTTTAAAACGACTAGAAAATGCGCTAACACTGGACTATCACTGCCTTGAATAAAAAACATTTGTAAATAAATATAAAACTTGTCACATCTTGTTAGATATTGTTTCTTGCAATAAAGATCGTAAGATTGACCTGCCCTACTTGGATCTCGTTTCACTGTAAGAAAATTTTAATCGGCAGTGGTAGCTCAGTAGTAAAGCATTCGCTTCGATAACCAAGTGAATGTACGAATATGTGCGAATCATTTGTTATATTATTACCACTTATACGTGAGGAGGCCTGCATGTTTGAGCAAGTTTTTGAAAGACATGTAAAATTAGCCAACCAGCACTTGGCCAACTTGGTAGAATAACTAAATTAACCAATAACCAACCTCGTATTGAAAAGACGCCGTGCCTAGCAGTGGTTAAAAAGTGCTAAATGAAAAATCATAATCATATATTTAAACTATATCTACTAATTAAATGCAGGTTAAAGCAAAAGTGAAAGCAAATATCAACTTAATTGATTTGCAAACATACGTTAAAGTAAACTAATATCATATTTGAACTCTATATTTCCTTTTGAATACATTATGCTACGATATGCAAATTTATACCAGCTATTGACTATTAATAAGCTTAGTATAACACTATCCGTGCTGTTTATATAGTTCAATAGCGACTCACCCTCACTTCACCCGGAATATTTACGTACGTTTGTATAAAAAAAATATATCCTTTATATTAAAGCTATCATCCTACTAAATTACATCAAAATATATCTAGTGGATTTTACGTGATGCGGTCACAGAACAAAAAGACCATCAACGAAGTATCACTGAAAATGCCCAAAATTATTTACTTTACCCATTAACAAAGTTTTCGCTTGAAACCCAATGCTCCGGGAATGATAATTGAGATTTTTATGTTAAAAACGAATGTCACTATTATTTTAATATTATTGCGTACAAAATAAAAAAAATGTGCAAAAGAGGCTTAACTCAAAATGTGACAATCTGTAATCGATTTGTAAATTGAAATCAAGATAAACTTAATGAGATTTGACTTACCATTTATCTTTATGTCAATAGATCGTTAGTTGATAACGATTTGTGACACTCTATTTTACTCTGACTCTTGCAAAGGAATAATGTCACTTTTAAAATTTATAACATCTCGTTTATTAATAAGTATAACTGGTAAGTAAAACTCTTATGAAATCAATGTCTGATAAAAAATTATTTGAACGCGTATGTTAGTGTAAATGAGAGTTAAAATAAAGCTACATTTAAAATTCATACTTCTCAGTTTATGTTGAAAAGGTTATCTCAAGTAAAAAAAGTCACAATGTCATGTTTAAGTTGTTGACACCTCCTGTACAATTTTGTATTTCTTCTATTTATATTTACATGAAACGTTTTGTTTAAAAGTGAAATTATACAATAATTTCATTCAAAATTTAACTTTACAGTGTTTTTAGTATCTGTAAATGCGAAGCCACAGAGAGGCAAGTTACCTTTCCCACATTTAACGAATTTCGACTTATCAGATGTAGGAAAGCCTGTACACAATTTTGAAGGTGTGGACTATGATCAGTTGCCTAAAAATTTGAAAGACGAGTATAATGACTGCTACGCCGATCAAAAACGATGTATACGATTGAGGTAAGATTTATTGAATAATGTATTAAATATAATATATTTGAAATCTTTCGTTTTTATCTATATTAAAGACAAAGTCCATCAGTGTGGTTCTGACATTTATGTTATTACTCTGAATATTAATGTTGCGATAAAAAATAATAAACTTACTTCCAAGAATTACAGAAACTATAAAAATTGTTAATAACGTCGTTTTTCTTTTTTTGACAAAAATCAACTACGGAGTACCTTAATATAAAATAAATGCTAAGAAATATTAAATATTATATTATTTTTAAGAAAGTTATAAGTACCCACAATTTACAATTTTTGCGTGTCTTTAAGTTCTTTTCTATAACACAGCCTATATTACTTGTACAATCTGATGCCTATCTGGTATATCGTATTTGACATAGAAATCTGAAAAGCTCTGTTACCTCAAACATTTTTTAAGCCAAGAGCTTTTAACCTTTCCGTGTATTATTTCAGGCTATTCCCTTTCACGACCAAAATTCGATTGTCCAATAAAAAGTTCGGATATCAAATAAAAATGGTACTGAAATAAAACGCTTAAACGTCTAATAAAATTCTTTGATATCGGACAATATTTTGCTTCGTGTAAACTTAACTTATTACTTTAATATACATATATACTCGTATATCTATATATACCTATTATATAATAAAATTCTGAGTCTAATCTGTTAAATAAATATTTAATTGAAAATTATATTAAAAATATCTATATTATTGATGTAGAGGCCAAATCTATGTTTTTAGAACTTTTGTTTGTCTGTCTGTTACCTCATAACGAGAAAAGCACGGGATAGATTTTGATGGTATGATGCCACAAGCTTCTACCATTTTCGCAGTTTTTCGCATCCTTACGATTTTCGCAGTTATCAAGAGTGTACACGGTATAATTATTCTAATAAAATGTAGTTATTAGTTATTCTTTACAAGATACAAATATTTTTATCACCTATACCTTTGAAAGGACCCAAAATATAACGATTTCTTTCGGCTTTTATTGTTTTAACGTGAATTGTTAGTTATATTTGCATATATTATGTTGGGACATTATTACAACAGCGCCGTCTATTTCAGGGGTAAGCTACGTTGTGTGCTTGTGTTACGGATACCAGATAGTTGATATACTACACATATAAATTTTAAATACATACATATTATAAATATAAACACCCATGACTGGAGTACAAACATTCGTGCTCAACAAATGAATGCCCCCAGCGGCACTCGAACCCGCGACTGCTGACGCAGAAAGTAGGGTCACTACCAACTGAGCCAAACGTGTCGAGTATATATGCAGTTTTTGTTTAAATAAATAATGTTTGTTTCAGAAACCATTTGAATCCAGTGTGCGGGTACGACCCAATGTATAAGAGCTTCGAAACCTATCACAGTATTTGTGAGCTGGATCTTCAAAACTGCCATAAAATGATTAATGGTGGTTTAGGAAAATATGGGAAGAATATGTGGGACCGTAAGTATAGTAATAGGTATATAGGTTTTTTTGTGTTTTTTCATCGTTTACTTCAATAATTTGAGTCATGTTCTGAGTTAAGTACTACGAAGATACTTTTAAAATCTTTTCTATTCTCACTGACAGAACAAACTATTTATATATGTATGTATCTGTTTATATATTTGTACATATATTGTTGTCTTAATATAATTCTTATTATTCGAATTATTTTGTCAATCGATTTATAATTTGCAGATGTACTTCTTCTTTGAAGTCGGTGAACATAAGCTTTCTATTAATACATTTCATATTATTTAAAGCATTTTAATTCCCATTAAGTCAACATACATTAGTCATATAAAATGTCAAACCATTCAGATATGAATTTCAAAGCTAGCATAAACGTGTATAATAAAATTATATTTTTAATCTGTGCTATCAAAATAGCTACCATATATTGAGTTATATTTATTCACATTATATGAAAATGTAAAGAAAGAATATTTAAATTAAATTAATTTATCCGTTTATTTCCGGTTAGTTCCGGAACGGGTTTCATTCTTATAAAACTTTTTCATATATTTTCAGGATATATCTACTTCCTAGGTGAAGGAGCCAATTGTGAATACCTTGCAAGAAGCTTTAGAGGAACGGACACAGAAAATTCAACAATCCTCGCTTTATTAAAAAGTGTTACAAGTGTTGCAGAGCAATAGAAAGAAATTATATCAGTCACATATTAATTAACCTAAACACTTTTTTTATTCGTGTTATTATTAGATTTTTATTGGCTCGCGACCAGACTACTAGATGTTTTTTTGTTAGTTTTGGTGCGCTTTTAAAATAATTTGTGTTAATATTGTATAATATTATTTTAGCTACAATAGATTTAGTATTAATATATAATATCAGAAGGCAATGAGGTGTCATTATGTTCCCTATCTTTTTGGACAGGAATTCTTATCACGTAGAAAATCGTGTAAGGAATAATTTTACTAATTTTTGTGACTTGAATTTGGCACATATTATTAGGGTAGATAAAATGTACGTATATTTAACTCGGAGTGACAGTGGTGGCCCAGTGATAACGCGCTCGCTTGGATAACCGAGTGATACGGGTTCAAATTCGAATTCAAATTATTTTCATGTGAGATTTTTTTCTATCATGATTACCACTTGTTTTACCGTGAAGGAAAATATCGTGAAGAAACCTGCATGTCTGAGAGAACATAGCAAGTTTTCCAAAGACATGTGTAGTCCGCCACCCTGCACTAGGCCAGCGTGGTGTACTATGTCCTGATCCCCCTCATATTAAAGGGCACGTGACCAGTGGTGGGACGTTTCAAAGAACTATTATCCTAATAGCTGTCCGTTATATGAAATATTAACATCTTGCAATAAACTTATCCTATTAATCAATACTAATATAAAGAAGTAAAATTTTGAGAGAATAGATGAATGGATGTTTGTTACTCTTTCACGCAAGAACGGCAGAGCAGATTTTGATAACATTTGGCAGAAAGATAGGTTATACATTGGAATGGCATATAGGCTACTATTTATCCCGAAAAAGAAAGTACCCGTGGGATATATTTGTTTTTGTTTTGCGCTAGTAAAGAGGTGACTGAGAGGAGGACGAATAGATAGATATATATACTAGAGCGTTTCAAATAGGAAAATAACAAAAAGTACTGATATCATTTTTCGACGAATCAACAGTCAAAAGTTATTCGAGGTCAAAGTTAAATTCAATCATCAATTTAGAAAATTATTAGTTTCATGGTTTTAAAGGTTTTTTTTGTAGAGCGTTCAATTCTGTACAAAAATATTTAATAGAAGTTGTAGAGCTATGTATAGTTAATTAGTTCCAAAAGAAAGAAGAAAAAAATTTTTGTCCCTTGTTATTCTTATGGAAAAACGAAAAGTGCGATGCGGACAACCTTAATATTAATATTAAGTGCTTATAACGAAACGCCTATATACGCCCTAAATTATATACCTAATATAAAATAAATATTTTATGACAGGATATGTCATAGAACCCTAAAGTTGGATCATTTACCCGTGATATTAGCTAATTCTATAACAAAAGACATAAAATCGCTTAAAATGTTTAGTATTGTACAAGTATGGAATGAGGTAGTAGGCGGTTACAAAATTGCATTGTTTTGTTGTTCAACCGTTACGTGTGGACTATTTCAATAAAGTGGTCAATGAACTCATTACATTCAATCTAAGCTATTCATTTAGGCTTGAACACGTCACGGCTTGTGTGCAAAAATGTACAGCAACAAATCCAGTGGCTTACATTATGATGGGTGACCCGTTTTAATAATATAAAATAATAAGATATCTCGTACTCTTTAAACTCTAAGCACCATTTTGATGCAAAATTAATAGGCTTAAAAAGGGGTCATCGCACTACTATTAGACAAGTGAAGATTGTATGAACTTATGTGGATGTGTGTATGGTTGTATAAACGGCTGAGCTGATTTTAATGAAATTTTGTTTACAGATTGGTCATAACTTCGAACAATATTTCAGCTTTTAGTAATAATATTTATTAAAGATGGAGGTAGGTACCTACTAGTTACTACTTGTATATTATGTATAATAAAGTAAATACATAAAGCGCGTAGTAATTAAAATGAATCAAAGGAGTTGTATGTAGGATATAAATGAATTAAATCCTATGAACCGATTTTAATAAATGTTTATTGAATAATATGTAAAACATATTGATATGATAATATTCGAGATATTGTTAATATATTTTTATTTTTGACTGTGTATGTTTGTGTAACTGCATGTTTAGTCAAAACGGTTGAGAGAATAAAATTTTTGTGCTTATCCTGTACTTGAACATACAAACATAAACATATATTAACTTTATATCAATAATGATAGAAAGAAAAATCTAGAAAAATATAATGTTAACTATCTATATATTAATTTCTATATATTATTAAACTTTCTATATTTTAGTAAAGTCTATAAATAAAACAAAGTCGTTTTTGTTTGAATACTTATAACTCGAGTACGGCTGGACCGTTTTTCATGGTTTTTGATTTGTTGTATTTCTCTCCGTCCCGAATAGCTAATAAAAAGTGGAAAATTGACGAAAAACAAAATTTAAAAAAAGCCATACAAAATTTACATGGGTTTCGTAACTGTCAAACATTTAACGTTTATCCTGTCGATACGGTAAACTCGCCCCTCAAATTAAAGAAAGTATTTAAATAAAGGTTTTTTTTTTATTTTTACTTTTATATTAAAATACAGTAAAGATTTAAACTAACAAAATGTGAATAGAGCTTTAAATGCTTAATTATAAGATAATACAACCAAAACCGTATTTACATAATACAATCATATATATAAAGTTGAAATTTCATTCGAAACTATAATACCCGCATTGCGACTATTTCGAAAGTAAATTATTCGCTTTATTATATTATGATCATTGTAACAGTAGTCCATTATTACTAATTTTATATATGAAAATTACTCTATCTGTTCGTTACGTCGAAACCGCTGTAGCGAAGTTGATGAAGTTTGATAAAGAGATAAGAGAGCGACGGGACTTTGAAATATTAAAATAAATAAATATGTTGGGACATTATTACAACAGCGCCATCTAGTTCCGTAGTAAGCTACGTAACGTGCTTGTGTTATGGATACCAGATAGTTGGTATACTACACATATAAATTTTAAATACATACATATTATAAATATAAACACCCATGACTGGAGTACAAACATTCGTGATTAGCAAATGAATGTCCCCAGCAATGAATGTCCTCAAACCCGCGACCGCTGGCGCAGAGAGTAGGGTCACTACCTACTGAGCCAAATGAGTCGTCATATGTCGAATGCGTCTAAAAGGCAAAAGAAATATACATGCAAGAGGGTAGCCCATTAAAAAAAGTTATATATAAAAGGCTAATGTGAATCGGACTAAGAGTTTAAACAATTATTCAACTAAACTTTTCATGATGGGTTACTAATAAAATATTCCATGTTGGTACGAATCCGTTGATATTTTTATAGTACTTATTAAAAATATTATTACTTTGTTTTATTTTAATCAGTCTAGTTTGTTTTTTAATAAGCTAGACTGAATAAAGGCAATAGTAACAGTGGAAGCAGTCCTCGGGAAAGTGGTTCAAATCCAGGTCTTGCATTATTTCTATCATAATTACCACTTTATAGGAAAATCATGTTTTCAAAAACATCCTGTCTGATCCTTCTCGTAATTAATGGATACCAATTGCATATGCCCAGCAGTGGGACATGGAAAAGGGCTGAATTCATTTTATTTTTCAGTTTTGTTCATTAAAGTTTAATTTTATTTTTATTTGATTTACATTAAGTGGACTAAGCTATAGGCAGCAGTTTTACTATCAAATTTCAAATTTAACCACGAATACCTACTACTAAAATATTCGCAAATGCTAAGTTTATCTCTCGAAGTTCGTTCACAAATTCGTATATTTAAGTCTATTTAAAGCGTGTTGTTTTAAATAGATTGAGCCATTTATGCATCGCTTCTATTCTTTCACTCACCAAAATTTCAGTAGATGAGCCGCTGATGTATTGATGATTCTGAAAGATAAATATATATTTTTAGTATACTATAATGAAGTCATAAATATCAAAAGAAAATTCACTGGTTAGTTTAAATTAGCGTGTTTATGTCCCACTTAACTATATTATAACTTTGATGTTATAACTTTTAACTGTTTTATATATTTTATATAATAATGTAATATATACTGAAGAGTTAAAGTCTAGGGTTCAAATTTATTTCAGTATTTGTGTTTTATATTGAATATTCAAGTTGCCTTGTTGGATAACTATAAATTATAATATTAAACCAATTGTGGCAATGGCGGCAAATCTCTAAAACTAGACATTTTTTAAATTATGCAATAAAACAAAAGTGAATTCATTCATTAATGTTTTCAAAGATTGCAGTGGGATCATAGTTCTTCTATTACCAAGTATTTTGACAGAAAAAGTTAGTAACTGTACTTGGCCACACCCGAGAATCAAATCTAGGACCTCCGAATCAGCCGTACATTCAGTCCACTAGACCTTGACAGTTAAAATGACATTTGATATTACTCTTAAATATGTCATTCCAATGTAATTTTTCTTTCTTTTTCTACGCGACATAAAGTAAGTAATGGTGCTCAAACAACTCTCCAAGGAGCCACTAAACAAAATAATTGAATTGAATTACGAGTACTTTACCGATAATCAAATGTCTTATACGATAATAAAATAAATAAATAAATAAATATGTTGGGACATTATTACGACAGCGCCATCTAGTTCCGCAGTAAGCTACGTAACGTGCTTGTGTTGCGGATACCAGATAGTTGATATACTACACATATATAACTTTAAATACATACATATTATAAATATAAACACCCATGACTGGAGTACAAACATTCGTGATTAGCAAATGAATGACCTCAGCGGGACTCGAACCCGCGAAGTCGAAGCGGCGCAGAAAGTAGGGTCACTACCAACTGATCCAAACGAGTGGTCATATTATACACATATATATTACACATACTTCAAACAATACTACAAAAACGTAAAGCTATGATAGCTATATAAAAATATGTATGTATATCAACAAAATGCCTAGGATCTCATACCAAGCAATAAGTAGAAATTTAATCTGCCTCCAAACATGCTGGATGATTAATTTAGTTGTACTCAAGAAAGGCATAATTGGTTTTATTAAAACGTCTTTTAAGTTGAGACAAATTACTCATTTAAAATAACGTCAAGATCAGATGTTACGAAGTACCGGAGTTCATTGCGGCCCATCATCATTAGCAATTTCCCGCGACTCCTTCCGCGACCGAGGGATAAAAAATTAAGGCTAACCTAACCTAATCTAACCTAAACTCTAAAGGAATAAAAAATACCCTACGACCAAGTCTTAGACATACCAAATATACACAAAAAAAAACATAAAAAATCGGTCAAACCGTTTCTGAGGAGTTCGATAACAAACACTGTGACACGAGATTTTTGTATATTAGATTAATAATAATTAATTAATATTATAATAATAATTATTATAGAAACAGCCTAAGTCATAGAAATTTTTAAATAAACAACAGCCATATTTCTCATTTACTCTACGGAAACCCACCATAATTATTCCATAGGCTATAATGAATTTTCCATGTAACGTACAGCTTTTGCCAATATAACGTGGAATGAAGACTGGGAGATTGATAGAGACTGTAAGAATTTCATTACTGTGTCACTGTCTTTTGACTCTCAATCCAAGATATTTGTATGGGTTCAAAGAAGATTAATATGTTGGGAAAATAATCAAGTATTTAGTGGAGGTTCGTTCGTGAATTTGAATTGTGGAATTTAATTTTGATATTTATGACTTCACTAGCGACTAAAACTTGCTTCGCTCGAGTGCATCCCTAGATTCTTCTTAGCAGATTTAAAGTTTGAAGTACACAATAATAAAGAAAATTCATACAAACTTGTAAAAGTCTTTACACCTCCTTAATCCGGCCCTGTCGCAAAATCCATTCTTAGCGGACGTCTACTAACTATAAGCTACACCCCTGCCAACTTCCATTTTTATATATCAATTGGTTTTTGATATTTCGTAACAAGTGAGTAAGTGAGTGATCATTCACTTTTATAGATTCTGATTGATATATTTATACGATAATACTGAAGTATGGTCAGAAGCTGGCGTAACAGACAAGTTCAATGTTGAAGTGGGCTTGCACCAGGGATCGGCTTTAAGCCCATACCTGTTTGTCCTGATAATGGATGCTCTAACATCAGACATACAAGGGCAGGCACCCTGGTGCATGATGTTCGCTGATGATATTGTACTTGTCGGTGAAGATTCGTCCGAGGTCCAGAGCAGACTGGAAAAATGGCAAGAGAAATTGGAAAATGTTGGACTGAAGATCAGTCGAACCAAAACAGAACATTTGTTCTGTAACTTTGGTGGCCCTACATGTTTCTCTAGTATTGCCTTAGATGGTGTACCCCTACCAGTCTGCTCCAATTTCCGGTACCTTGGTTCAATCGTTCAAAACGACGGCAATATTGACCGAGACGTGAATAATAGAATGAATGCGGGATGGATGAAATGGCGACAGGTCTCAGGCGTTATATGCGACCCACGAGTGCCCCTTAAACTTAAGGGGAAAATCTATAAAACAGTCGTTAGACCTGTTGCATTGTATGGTTCAGAATGTTGGGCGGTGAGATTGATGGACGAAAGAAAAGTACATGCGACTGAAATGCGAATGTTGAGATGGATGTGTGGTGTGACTAGAAGAGATAAGATAAGAAATGAGTATATAAGGGGATGTTTGAAAGTAGCGCCAGTTATAGAAAAGATGAGGGGTAATAGGCTGGCATGGTATGGACATGTGATGCGGAGGGAAGAAAATCATATTACGAGGAAAATGTTAAGTATGCATGTAGAAGGAAAAAAGAGTAGAGGAAGACCGAAAAAGAGATGGCTGGATTGTGTAAAAGAGGATATGCATGTAAAAGGGGTGGATGCTATGTTGACGAATGACAGAGGAGAGTGGAAGAAGAAGACATGTTGTGCCGACCCCACATAGCGTGGGATAAAGGCAGGAAGAAAAAAACTGAAGTATGCCAGTTTTACTATTAACTTATATAAATCCTTATATAACAACTAGAAATACACTACGTACGTTTGCATAAACACAGAGACGAGATATTTTTCTTCAGTAAAAAGTATACTTTATGTTAACCCAAATATTATCATATCAAATTTTATCAGTGTGTCCAGTAGTTTTGTTTTGTGATGAGATTACGACATACTGACAGACAGACAAAAATTCTAAAAAGATCGAATCTATAGAGATTTGGCCTCTGTATCAAAAAATATTCAATGTAAAGATTCGAAATAGATTTTTATTGTTATGTTTAGATTAAAAGTTATGATAAGTCTAATTGAATAAAGTTTATTTTATACTTTCCTTTATTCTGAACGAATCATTCATATGAGTTATAATTAAAAAGTTTCACAATTAGTTTTTATCATCATATTAGTTTGAAAGCAAATGATTGAATTCACTTAAAAGTACATTAAAATTGATTTCTAATATTACATAGATAGAAGTTATAGAAGTTTCGTGATGAGTGAGTCACTTTTAGCTTCTATATATTTAGGCGTTAGTACATTCGGCATGACTTGCTCCGATTCAAAATCATAGCCTAAATCCTTATAGCCAGTATTCAAAAATTTAATACAGTCCCATATGGTGTCTACTGAACTATATAGAGATATTCAAATCATTGAAGTACGACTATTTATTACTTTGGATTCAAGCCAAAGTATCGACAATCCGTTTTTGGTCGTATATTGCGACAGACATAGGCTTAAAGCATTGTGTTCTCAATCTAAATTAAATGCATTTATAAAATTTATTATATATTTTTTAGAGTCTTTTCCATTCTACGTGACATTGGCGAAGTAATCTGTGCTCAATTGGCACGCTTTGAAGCCATTAAACAAGAGAATTGAATTGAATTGAATAGTTTTTTTGAATTTTTGTTTGTCTGTTTGTCTGTCTATGTTCACATCACTTGACAGATTTTTATGAAATTCGGTATAATGATAGCTTGTTATCCGTGTAAACTTTATACTTTAAATATTAGTGTATTATAGTGTGTTTTGGCAAATCTCAGAAACGGCTGGACCGTTTTTGTCGGTATTTTTACTGGCAGGTAGCTGATGTTACAACAAGTTATTTAGAAGTAACAAATTTGAGAATAAGAATTAAGGTACCGCTCAAAAAATAAGAATAATAATAATAAATGTTGGGATATTATTACAACAGCGCCATCTAGTTCCGTTACGTGCTTGTGTTACGTATACCAGATAATTGATATACTACACATATATAAATTTTAAATGCATACATATAATAAATATAAACACCCATGACTGGAGTACAAACATTCGTGCTCAACAAATGAATGCCCTCAGAGGGACTCGAACCCGCGACCGCTGGCACAGAAAGTAGCGTCACTACCAACTGAGCCAAACATATCACCAAAGCCAAAATGTACCCATAATAAATGAACCAAAAGCGAAAAAAGCGAGGGTGAAAACTAGTTATATACATTATTTTTTATTACAAAATATTGCCATAAAACAATACGAAATGTTAGATACTTTTTGATCGTTGCCACCGGAAACGGTCCCAGACGGTGTGATCGGAGATTAGTTCTGCGTCGAGAGCTACAATAAAGTTGTTACATGACCTGATTAAACAATGATGGAATATTTTACTACTGTGCGAATATTTCTCACTTACTTGTTTTTATTAACGATAAAATATAATATATTCATTTATTTATTATACTAGCGATTCGCCCTGGCTCTGCTCGGTTTCCTCCCTAAGTACGTTCTAACGGTTATTATAGATTTCGCAGATATGTAATATTTTCTTGCAATAAAAAAAATTAATAATAAATATGTTGGGACATTATTTCAACCGCGCCGTCTAGTTTCGTGGTAAACTACGAGGCTTGTATTACGGATACCAAATAGTTGATATACTACACATATAAATTTTAAATACATACATACTATAAATATGTATGTATTTAAAATTAACACCCATGACTGGAGTACAAACATTCGTGGTCAACAAATGAATGCCCTCAGCGGGACTCGAACCTGCGACCGCTGGCGCAGAAAGTAGGGTCACTTCAACTGAGCCAAACGTGTCGTCAATAAAAGGTAACCAATATGTTGACAATAATCAGCTATCATAATACCAATTTCATTAAAAACTGTGCAGCAGTTTTCTCGTGAAACATTACTAGATAGAAAGATGGAAATTCTAAAAACTGTAGATTTATCCTTCTATATCGATAATAATGAATATATAATAATTCTTATTGAATGTACAGATTAGACTCAATTAGAATTTTATTATAGGCATGTATTGTATTATCTAATAATAATGGATACCCTATATATTGGCAGACTTTGCACGTTTTCAACCGACTTCCAAAAGGAGGAGGTTATCAATTCGTCTGTATTTTTTTTTTTTTTTTTTTTTTTATGTTTGTTAGCTCATAACTTTGAGCTGGGTGAACCGATTTTGATGATTCTTTTTTTATTTGAAAGGTAGTGCTTCCCATGTGGTCCCATTTTAATATTTTCCAGTTCTGACTATGGCATCCATGAGAAAACCATAAAAGTCTCAAAGTTGCATTAAGTATTTGCGCGACAAATGGACGAATAACTCAATATCACGCCAACCGATTTCGATGATTCTTTTTTTAATGGAAAGGGTATACTTCAAGGGTAGTTTGATGAGAGTTTGGTAAGGTTCTGATGATGGGATCCATGACAAAGTATCGGAACTCTTCAATTCTTAGGAGCAAATTAACGATGCTCGGCCGAATCTTTTATAGGCTATATGGATATTTGAGTCACGTACCGTAACTGATGATGGAAGGTACAACTCCTCAACGGTTAGCAGTTTAAAGAAAATTCTTTTAATATAATACGCAATTATGAACGGATATTTGTATACTTTCAGGCTATTAGGTTTACCTCATAATAGAAGGTAAATTTTTATAGTCATTAACACAATACGTATCTACTTTCCGCTAAAAAGTTAAAAATAAATTATTTTTAACAAAAAAACAAAAACCGACTTCCAAACTTAATAAATCTAAACTAAAAAGTAGAAAATAATACTTTTAAGGACTTTGTTAATTTTGAAGTCGGTGCCAGCCAAAGAAAAATAGCCCTAAATAGATACATATTTGATTAATCTATCAATTTGTAAACATAATCTGGCTGGCACCGACTCCAAAATTAACAAAGTCCTTAAAAGTATTATTTTCTACTTTTTAGTTTAGATTTATTAAGTTTGGAAGTCGGTTTTTGTTTTTTTGTTAAAAATAATTTATAATCTAGTTAGGTTCTCTCGGGTATTTACACACGCTTCGTTCTTTTCGTATATTAGGAAAAAGTAACCGTGTTAAAATATTACAGACGCTTGAATCCAACTCACTGGTTACATAACACTCCTTTCTTTTTACTTTCTCTGCTTTTCATAAGCTTTATCACACAAGCTTTTTCAGTAGCTTAATTTAAACACTTTATGTTGTCTGTACATTTGCATGTACCCTTATGCACTGAGATATGCCGACCGAGAGGATATGACAGGAATGTATGTAATTTATAAGTATGAGCTTAAGAGCAGTAAACTCAAATACACTATTTTTTATACTCACAGATTTAAGAGCAAAACTAATAGCAAGGGTGAAAAACCACAAACTTTTTGATTCCCTTTTATTACACATCTTCACAAAAACTCAATAAATTATAGTGGGTCCACCCCGGACTCGAACCTAGAACCTCCAACCGCGCACGCTAACTATTAGTCCATCGATGCAATAACTTTTTAGCTAACTTCGTAAATAATAATATTAATATGTTTAATATATATACGAAATTTATATAAACGAAACAATGAAAGTAAAAACATATTATAATCTATTTTGGAACCATGTAATTAAGGAAAAAATCCGTACAAAAATTAAAGTAGATCTCATACAATATAAAGAAACCTTACCTTACAAATGGCAAGAATTTCCACATTTTTTGTCCATACCATCATCGTTAGTGAAATCTCACAATGGCACACGCTATTATATAGGTCGTTAAATTATTACGAATCGTTAAATTCTTGAGAGTGGAAAATATGGTTAAAATATATATGATAGGCTGAATTTTAATGTACAATGGATGGGATCGGAGTGTGCTTTGTATGAAATACCTTTCTACACTGAAAAACGAATAGAAAATAAAGCGATCGATATTTTATAGTGAAAAAGATATATTAAAAAATATTTTTAATAAATTTTGTATATCTATGTTTTTCTATAACATCTACACCCTTGGATCTCTAATAATTTTGTACTACAACACAAACGTAATAAGTAAAAACAACAACAATACGTAATAAGTAGGATACGTATTACGTATTATGTGAAAGTTTGTAGGAATATATGGATGGTTGTTTGTTACTCAACCATCCAAAATCTAATGAACTGAATTTGATGAAACTTTCCACTAATGTAGAGACACAAGAATTCTATTCTTGATCTATAATATATATTCTATTGATCTATATTATATATTCTCTTCGTGATCTATAATAATATTATTATCTGTAATTCTTAAAGATATCCTTAATTTTTCTTTATTGTAAAACATTTTATTTAGTTAGCCATTACGAAACTGAAAGTCTTTCTATCCATCGTAGTTCGTGTCTTGTTTCTTTGCAATGCAGTTATATCAAATACTCATATAGTAGTCTAGATTTTTCTATACTGATAAAAAAAATAACGTGCCTGTTTGTAACATTAACATAACAGTTTTTTACTAAATGCATATGTAATTATATACGGTACGTATGCAATTTTGAACCTTGTCTGTCAGTCTCTGTATTTTTTTGTTCCAGGCTAAGTTTTGAAATTACTAGACAGATTTTGACGGGACTTTCACTTGCAAATAGCTGATATTATAAGGAGTACCTTACTTTTATTTTAGAAAAAAAATAGAGTTCTGTTAAAAAAATGTGTCCGAACCCTACTCTACAGTACGAAGTACGAACCCGAGCAAAGCAAGGGTCAGCGCCAGTGTAAAAATAAAATTTTCTTGTCTTTCACAACGGAATAAGATATAAATGCAAGAAAAAAACTTTAACAGACATGATGAATGGGACAAGTTAATAAATTATGCAAAATCGTGCAAAAATGTCTTGCATTTGACTTGTTTCGTTTTACCTTCAGTTAGTTTACATTCAACGGTAATTTATTGTAGAACTTTTTATTAAGCTGTAGTATTTCCTAAGCTTTTTACTACAAAATTATAAAAATATAATATTCGCTCTATAATATGATACAGAAAATTTTAAGCTCTTACTTAAGCTTTAAATAAAGGGAATCGATTTATTTGTAACTTAACTATGAAAATTAACTAATTGCTGTAAATTTATATTTTTAAGGATAAAATATTTTTAAAATATGTTGGGACATTAACCCATAGTATCATAGTAAGCTATGGGGTTTATGTTATTGATACCAGATACTTGATACACTATAATATATAATATATAATATAGGCTGTGGTAGCCCAGCGGTAACGCGTTGCTTGTATAACCGAGTGATGCGGGTTCAAATCCGGGTCTCGCACCTCTGATATTTTCATGTGCGAATCATTTCTATCATGATTACCACTTGTCTTACGGTGAAGGAAAACATCGTGAGGAAACCTGAGAACCTGAGAAAACCTAGCAAGTTTTCGTAAGACATGTGAAGTCCGCCAACACGCACTGGGCCAGCGCGGTGGACTATGGCCTGATCCCCCTCGTACTGAGGGAGGCCCGTGCCCAGCAGTGGGACGTTAAAAAGGGCTGATGATGATGATGAAAACTTGATACACTACACATAATATACCTTTAAATATACATACATATTATAAATATAAAAACTCATGACTGGAATCATTCGTGTTCAACAAATAAATGCCCCCAGTGGGACTTGAAGCCATGATCGCTGGCGCAGAAAGTAGGGCCAGTAAAAACTGAGACAAATGTGTCACAAATATAAAGAATAAATATAGGTACCATATCCTGCTGATACTAATCACTGTTTTAAGTTCATTTTATTTAAATTCAATTTTATTATTAAAGTTTATTTTATTTATTCAGTTAACGTACAATTAGATCTAAGCTAAATTTGAAATTATATTCACAAATGTAATCATAAGCTAACGAAAGCTTTCCTTAATATTATTTGTAAATAACTTAACCATATTTTTATCTAATATTTTTTATAATAATATAAAAAATATAATAAGTTATATGTTATTTATTCTTAATCCAATATATAAAAATCTCGTGTTATAGTGTTTGTTATCGAATTCCTCCGAAACAGCTTTACCGATTTTTATGAATATACAATAGGTGGATAAAGATGGACTTACACTATAAAAGACACTGAGAAAATGTACATAAAGACAACAGAAAAGTAAATATTATAATAACGCCCGCACTCATAGTCACTTAATTAACTTTTAAGTCGTTCTTTAGTATGGAGATTTTCGACTGGATTTTTCATTAAGTGACTATGAGTGCGGTGGATGTATTTTATCTTATGTTAACGTCCGTCTTTCCAATATGAAAGGATCAGGGCATACCATGCCAAGTGCGGGTTGGCGGCCTAGTGCACAATATGTCTTTTCAAAAATTGCTATCTCAGTTGTGCAGGTTTTCTCACAATCCTTTCCTTTCCCGTAAGACAAGTGATTATATGTTTATTTATTTATTTATTTCAACAAACTTATGCTATTTTTACAGGATAACCTAATGCAACAGCACAGTGACCTAAACGTAAAATCTATTATAAACATTTTTCAGTAACTAACTAAATATTCTAGAATAAGCTTAATTTTTAATTTTATACTCTATAATCTGAATGATAATATATACAAAGTACTTTTTGTGAATTCACTCAAAGAGCAACAGAATAAGTCTAGTCCGTTCTCTACTAATAGGTTAAGTGTACAAAGTGCTCGCGACAGCGGTGCCATCTTCATTAAATCTGTCCCACCTATCGGTACCACAAGCAGTCGTGGTCTCCTTCGTCGCCACACATACCTGTCAGGAACAGACAGATGTATCTGCTCCAGTATATCTGGCTGATGCAACCGTCCCCTGATTACCTGAAATACGAACAGAGATAGTGCAAAATTTCTCCTGACCCTTAACTCGTTGTATCCTACCATACCTAAGACAAACAGAGTAGGATACATCAGTGGATAAAAAGGATATACTCCATAATATTTAAGGTATAAAAATCTTATAAATTTATTTTGGATTCTTTCCAACATAAGGATATACTTATTTTCATGAGGGCTCCAAATAGTGGCGTTGCATTCCAATTGGCTTCTTACAAGTGTGTTGTATAAAACCGTAATAGCTTTAAGATTTGTAAAACTTCGGACTGTACATAGCAAAAAACCTAACTTTTTGTATGCTTTCTTACATATGTTAATGATGCGGTCTCGAAAATTCCACTGCGTATTAAAATATACCCCTAAATCTTTGATCTCATTCACTCTAGCCATAGGAACCTCATCAATGTTATATGTGTAAATTAGAGGCTTATGTGCTCGTGAAAAAGTTATAGCGCTGCATTTACTATTATTAAACTGTAAGAGATTATCTTTGCTCCAGTTAACTACTCTGTCTATTTCCGCCTGTAATCTCTCACAGTCTTGCACGCTATTTATTGCTATTGACAATTTGAGATCATCAGCAAAAAGGAGACACTTTGCATGCTTAACTACCAATGGAAGATCATTTATCATTAATATAAATTGCAAAGGCCCAAGGTTACTTCCCTGACTTACACCTGATCGAGTAAAGTATCGTTCAGAATTGTGACCTGCATACTCTACGTATTGCTGCCTATCACTCATATAACTCGCAAAAAATTTAAGCAAATGAGGGTTAAAACCAACTCCCGCTAGTTTTCTAAGCAGCACATCATTATCCACAAGGTCAAATGCTTTTTTAAAATCAAAATATGCGGAATCAGTTTGACCCCCCGCGTCCAATGTAGGTAGTATATGTGCAACATAACCCATAAGATTACTTGTGGTGCTTCTCATCGGTCGAAATCCGTGCTGTGCCTCTGATAATTGTGCATTTACCTGTGCGTAAATACTTTTGTAAATAGCAGCCTCAAATATTTTGGCTGGCGTGGATAATACTGCGACCGGCCTATAACCCTCCACACTCATACCTGAATCACCCTTAGGAACTGGAATGACTCGAGTTATTTTCCATCTTTCCGGGAACACTTCTGTACTTAAACATTTATTATATATATAAAGGAGCGGTTCTGCTAAAACCAACCTGCAATCTTTAAATATAAATGGCGGTATGCCATCTGGTCCTGAGGACTTTTTTGGCTTCAGATGTTTAAGAGCTCGCTCAACGTCTGCTAATTCAAATTGATCTAAATGAACACGAGCGCCACTATTGCTATCTCCCGCACACAGCACCGCTGTGTCGATATTTAAATCCGCCTGTTTTGTACTATAAACTGAGTGAAAATACTGAGCGAACTCCTGCACACATTGTGCATCATTTAAGTACAAACTATTTTTTTTAATTTTTAGAGACTCTTTCATACCGCTTTTAGCTTTTACAAAGTTCCAAAAATATGAGGGATCTCGTAATAAATTATCTTGTGCTTGCTGTCTATATTGTTCGTATGCTGTATTTATCATCGCTTTAACTTTACTGCGGGTTTGAGAAAATGCCTTATAGTCTGCAGTAGATTTTGTCGACTTATAAATTTTGTGTAAAATAGCTTTATTTTTAATTTCGCGTATTATTTCAAAAGTATACCATTGCGGATAAATGTATTTCGAATTCCTACAATTAACTTTTTTTTTAGGAACACAGATGTCAAATATTAAATTAATAGTATTATAAAAGTAATTTAAACTCGAATCCAAATCTAAATCATAAATGGCACTCCAGTCTACTTCCAATAGTAAAGAATATAATAAATAAAAGTCTGCCTTATAAAAATTCCAATCATTAGATATTCGTGTGTTTCTGTCAGACATACATGACGCACCGCTGTATTTAGCCTGTAAAGTGATAGTTACCTCAAGGGGTGGATGTTGAATGTCCACAGAAACCAGTGGCACGGCTACCGCCGTGACCTCGACATCTCCGCTTTCCGCAAAAGTACTCAAAACTAGATCTAAGCACCGATTATTGCAGTTACTTATTGTGTTACTTTGAGTAAATCCACAATATTTTAAAAAGTATTCAAAATAATTATTTACATTTATACAACAAGAATATAAGTTAAAATCTCCTAATACAATTATCTCACTATATTTATCGCAAAATTGTTCAATTATTTTAAATAACAACATGTATTCATTCTCACTACTATTAGGCGGAATGTAAACAACACACAACAAAAAAATAAATCTATTACGGAGGTAGACAGCAGCGCATACTAGTTCGAACGCGCGCTCGTCGATATTTACGTCGCAGCCTACCGTACGTAGCTCGAAGCGCGGTGTGGCCACGAGACACGCGCCGCCCTGTTTTCGTCCGTCTGCTCTGTCATTTCTCACAATACTGAAACCGGGTGGTATTATTTCTGCATCTTTAAAAGAGTTATTAAGACCTGTTTCTGTAATGGCAAAGAAATCTGCATCTGAAGATAGAATGGATGTATAAAACTCTTCAGATTTCGTTCTCAGACCTCTCACGTTTTGGTAAAACAAATCAATGGATTTTTTCTTGTTAGTTTTGTTTTTGGGATGGTCTACGAAACCAGACCCACTCACAAAACTCGATATTAACGGCCCAGCTTTCAGGACGACAGATCAGATCATATTTACTTTCGGGTACCCCGACAATGAACGACGCATAATCCCTCTCTGTTTTATGTTTTATTTTATCCACCTTAATAGGTACCTCCTGTCCACATATATTCCTGACATGGTTTTCTACATTCTCTATCTGAGTATCCTTTTGAAGCCGCCATATATGAAGAAATTTCATACGTTCTGTTCCTTGAATTCCAGCTACATTCAGATTCCCTCCTTTATGTAATTTACTGTTGGGATATTTATTTCGTTTCCTATTTATCTGTGTCCAAATTCCATGTTCCTCCGTCTCATCCTTATTATCAATTGTATTCAAGATGCTGTCAGTCTTTTTACTTTCTAATATATTGGAAGACTTTTCCATATCTTTTAACGTGTCATAAGTTTTATTACTTTTCTCGTAACCAAAACTCGCTGATTTCGTGGCCCGACCGTCTTTTTTTGTGTTGTTATTATTACTGCATAATTGGGTTTGGTTTTGTTTCACCGCAAAAGCGTATGATGATTGATTAGTGGAAGTATGGTTTTCATTCACTGAAACATTGCTAATTTCCTTATCCTTTGGGATACACTAAAGCGAGTAACGAACTCAACTAATACTAAATACTCCCCAACACCATTACTAACATTGTCTCCTTCACCAGCTGAATCGTGTAATTTAGTAAATTCTTTTTTTGTAAACATTGGGGAAAACCTAGCAAATAACATAGGTAGGGAGTCCAAAGGCAACCCATATACATCAATCGGTCCACAAACAACAAATCCAAATGATACACCATTGAAATCATCGTTTGTTCTCGAACCTACAGATACTAAAGAGATAATAACAGTTATAAATTCCTTACGATCAAACGCTGCTACTGGCTGGGATGGCATATCACCCTCATTCCTGAAAAAATACTCAACCGCTCTGGCACCTATTTTAAGCCACACGTTTAACCTCTGCTTTGAGACCTCTGTCTTTCCTATCTCACTTAAAAAGGCAATTATTCATCCAATCTTCAAGGCAGGTGACGGAAGCCTTCCTAATAACTATCGACCAATAGCAGTTCTGAATGCCTTGTCTAAAGTATTAGAGCGACTAATCAACAAAAGACTAACCCACTATCTCGAACATTTCAATATAATTTCACAACAACAATTTGGATTTCGCAAAAATAAATCAACAAATGACGCTGTATTAAACCTGACTGATCATGTTGTACAAAACCTTAATGAAAATAAGAAGGTTCTTACTGTATTTATTGACCTCACGAAGGCATTTGACACCATTCCCGTTACCTCTCTTTTACGAAAACTTGAAAAAGTAGGTGTAAGAGGGTCACAGTTAGATCTATTTCAAGACTACCTCACAAATCGATCTCAGATAGTCAGGATCGAAAACCATAATAGTGATGAGCTCCCCATCAAATACGGGGTCCCACAAGGAAGCATCCTAGGTCCTACCCTATTTCTGGTTTTCATTAACGATCTTTGTAACCTCGAAATTCCAAATGCTAAGGTTATATCATACGCTGACGATACCGCCATAACTTTCGTCGCGGATACCTGGTCTGAACTTGAAGATATGGCACAACGCGGAATGAACTTAGCCTTGAACTGGCTACAGTTCCACACTTTGACAGTTAATATCTCAAAAACTAATTTCCTTACATACTCAATCACTTCAGCCTCTCAACCAAATTTTCCAATATCCCTCAAAGCTCACACTTGCCATACACAAACATCAACCTCTTGCCATTGTCCTAACATAAATTCAGTAAATAGTATTAAATATCTTGGTATAATTATAGACAGGAATCTAAATTTTAAGGACCATATTAATCTAATTACAGGCAGAGTTCGCAAACTAATATATATTTTTAAAACTCTAAGAAGTATCGCAAACCAAAAAATTATAAGAAATGTTTATTTTGCACTGTGCCTTTCTATCGTTACATACTCCATTACTAGTTGGGGCGGGGTACCCAAAACAACTTTAAAACCACTGGAGGTCGCACATAGAGCCGTATTGAAAGTTAGTACCTTCCGTACAATTTTTTTTCCAACTATACAGTTGTATAAGGAGTGTAACGTTCTTAACATACGTCAGCATTTTATTTTGCAAACGATTCTTCTGCAGCACCGCAGGACTCCCTACAAAATAATTAACAAACGTCGAAAAGACAAAATTTGTATACTTCCAAGAACACGTTCAGCTTTCTCTAAGAGGTTTTTCTTTTACCTAGGGCCCTATTTGTATAATAGGATAAATCAAAAATGTTCTGTTTTTGGTCTATCATATTATAATTGTAAACAAAGTGTACGTTCTCTCCTACAAAACAAAACATACAACGAAACAGAAAATTACCTAACCTAGATATGTAAACTGATAATGTTTTAAACTCACACATAAAGCGAACACACGCACGCATGCGCATAAACACACACACACACACACACACACACACACACACACACACACATACACACACACAAACACACACACACAAACACACACACTACACACACACACAAATTTTATTACAGAAGTTAATATTATAATTTATACTGTATAAGTAGTAGAAACTTTAATCCAAAACATATTGTACCTAAATTTTGTTAAATAACCAGGGGAATCGGGACTGTTACTCCTTAATACAGATTATTTTATAACCTAGCAAGGAGTACAGGACTTCACCCAGCCGATTGAAACTACATTGTACAAACCAATATGTATTGCTACTATTCAGAATAATGTAACCTGTTCAATCCATCTTTATGAATAAAGTTTTATTATTATTATTATTATTATATACATTTCGCTCTCACGCCCGCGTACAAAATAAATATATATAAAAGCCAAAATCAGATATAATAAACTTACATACATACAAATAAATAAACATACTTAGACTACATAAATAAATATTGTACCAGGCGGAGGATTACACCCCGGCAGGGGAGACCAAACGGCCGGGGGTCAGGGCGACAGGTTGAGAAACCGGCGGACTATCCTAGCCGAGTCTAGCAGCACCGCTTTTTGCATCCTGGCTGCGAGCGAACTGTCACGGAACCCCAGTCGCCTCAGATGGTGAGCGAGGCTAACTGGGATTAAACCATTCGCAGATATGACCATAGGGATGGTTTCAGTGGACTCCACATGCCACATGGCGGAAACCTCGTGAGCCAGATCCAGATACTTACGTTTTTTCTCCGTCTCAGCTCTCACAAGGTTTTCGTCATATGGAATAGTAATGTCCACCAAAAACACCCGCGACTGTGCCCGGTCCATCAGCACGATGTCAGGCTTATTCGCTAGAATAGTCCTGTCCGTGATGATGGACCGGTCCCAATAGAGCCGGACTCCGTCACGCTCGAGTACAGGCATCGGCGTGTACTGGTAGTACGGCAGCCTCTCATCCAGGAGACCGTGTTTCAGAGCAAGCTCCTGGTGAAGGATTTTGGCTGCTTGATTGTGCCTGTGCAGATACTCAGTGTTAGCAAGCGCCGAACATCCCGAAAGCACATGTCTGAGTGACTCACCGGGATGGCGACAGGCTCGACAGATGTCGTGAGTGCCATCCTTCAGAATGTACTTTCGGTAGTTTCGCGTCTTAACTACCTGATCCTGTATCGCACAGACAAAACCCTCGGTTTCCCCGAAGAGGTCACCGAAGCGCAGCCATTGCACGGACGCTTTCTTATCTACGTGAGGCTCATTAAGAGCTTTAAAAAAGCGTCCGTGCAACTCCTTCTCCTTCCACACGGTCTCCCGGTCAGAGGTGCTAAGTACCACCGGGGCCTGCCACTCGGTTTTGGCTAAGGATAGGGGGGTGAGTCCTTTATCACATTCTATGATCTCTCTATGCATGGGCGACTCCCTCTTCGTCTCGAAGTATGTTCTGAGGTTGGTTATCTCCCGGTTATGCATGGTCTTGACGCTTAAAAGGCCTCGACCACCGCATTTCCGGGGAACATACAACCTCATTACAGACGATTTTGGGTGGTGCATGCGATAGAGAGTCATAGTCGTGCGGACCCTTCTATCCAGGGTGTCAAGTTCGGTCTGAGTCCATCTGAGCACGCCGAAGGTGTACATGAGAACGGGTACAACCCAGCCGTTATAGGCTCGGACTTTATTGGCACCCGACAAAAAGCTTTTACAGATTTTCGTCAGACGGCCAAAAAAGGCTTCGCAAACAGACTGTTTCATGTCCGCCTCATTCACCCCTATCGATTGCGACATACCCAGATACCGGTACGATTCAGCTTCGGAAAGGGTTCTTATGCTCGATGGCTCGAGGTTCATCTCGGCCGAATGAGTAACCTGCCCCCTCACCACATGCAAGACCGCACACTTGTCCAGCCCAAGCCCCATCCTGATAGAATTACTGAACTCAGTAGTGATCTTCAGTAATTCCTGCAGGCGGGTGGCGTTGGGTGCCAGCAGTTTGAGGTCATCCATGTAGAGAAGGTGAGGTACTCTTGTCCCTCCTCTCCGAAATTGAAAGCCCGTCCCCGAACTCTCCAGCAATAAGCTGAGCGGGTTTAGAGACAGGCAAAACCAAAGCGGGCTCAGACAATCACCCTGGAATATACCCCGCCGTATCCTTATCCGGTCATCAGCAGCCGCCATCCGCTCACCATGGAGACAAAGAATCGTACTCCATTGCCCCATGCATTTCTCGAGGAAGTCTCGAACTGTACCATCAACTTTGTACAGCTCGAGGACCCTCAAGAGCCATGAATGGGGCACCGAGTCGAATGCTTTCTTATAATCGATCCAGGCGGCAGAGAAGTTTCGGCGGTTGCGCTTGACCAGTTGCCCCGCAACGGAGTCGATGAGAAGGAGCTCTTTAGTGCCACGGCTACCACCCCGACATCCGTTCTGTGCCTCAGATATGATGTTATTTTCATCTACATGACGAGATATCTTGAGGCTCAGAACGGATGTCAGTGTCTTATAGATGGTCGTAAGACACGTGATGGGGCGGTACTTAGCCGGATCAGCGGCATTCGTGGACTTTGGAGCTAGGTGAGTGATCCCAGTGGTGAAAATGTTCGGAAGTGTCCTCTGCTCGAGAGCTTCTTGGAATTGTCGAGCCAAGGTCGCATGGCAAACCGGAAAGCCCTTAAGCCAGTAGTGATGCAGCCCATCAGGACCCGGACTTTTCCAGTTCGGGGCCCGCCGTACTGCACCAGCTACGTCCTCCGGAGAGATGGCCACCGGGCTCATCGGTTCAATAACGGCACATGCTTCCTCTACCGCCGCAATCCAAGGGCCCTCTTGATGCTCCACCTCTTGCGACCATACATTTCGCCAGAAGGCAACGAGGTCGGCCGGGCTCGGCCGTTGAGAGGTAGAGCAGACTGCCGGACACTCCAATCTTTTAAAGAACCTTTTCTGATCACTCGAGAAGAGACGATTTTGCTGGAAGCGCTCGACTCTTTCCGAGTATCGTCGAATGCGGCTTCCCCATGCGGCGATTTTCTGCTTCAGGTCGTCGATGCGCTCCGTTAGCTTTTGGGCTATGTCGGGTTGGTCCAGCGTAACCCCAAGCCCGTTGAAGGCGATTCTAACGGAGCGCACAATCCTTGGCCTACTATTGCCCGACCTAAAGCTTTGCAGTCTGCCAATGAGACCTCTAGCATGGCTGATACGGCGTTCTATCCTCTTCTTCCAGGCCGGTTCCACTTTGCGCCTTGCAGCACCATCGCGTCCCGGACCCGGTGTCTTGGCTCCGATAAATCGGTGTACGGCTAAAGCCGCACCGAAAAGGATACACGCCGTATCAGCCAGGCCAGTGCTGCTTTCTAGGTGTTCTGGCAGCATTTGGTTAATGGCCTCAATGACATCCCGCGTCGCCACATTCAATGTGAGGCGGGAGAGCCGTGGACGATTCTCCAGAGGAGCATTCCGAATCTCAGAAATCGTCTCTTCTAAAATCCTTCTCATCCGCTCTAAATCAAGGGCGACTGTTTCCTGGGTGCTTTCTTCAACAGGCAAATCGTGGGAGTTGGTAAGTATTTCCTCCCGGGTAGGTACAGCTGGAGGCACGTTTTGCTCTGTTGATGGAGTTGACACCTCGGGGACAGCCTCACGTCGTAGTCGTTCGAGCTCGGCAGCTTTAAAGATGTTCGAACGCTGAATATACCGAGCCCGATCTGCTAGGTTTTGTTCCGTGACAGTTAAAGTCGGCTCAAGCAGCAGGAACTCGCGGTACATTGCCGCCCGGTAGCCAGTCCGTCCGGTTTCCCCTCCTGTAGCCCTGTAGTACGCTCGCATGACATTCTTGTTCATTTGAGACGTCCATCTCATGCGGCGTACACCACCAGCGGCGGGCCCCGAAGATTGGATCCTAGAGGATCCTGTCGGTGCCAAGCCCTCTGGTGGGGATGATGGATTTGTCGGTCGGCCAGGTGGTAATGCCGGTCGACTGGTGGTACTGGCGGCCCGCATGCTGCCACGCCCAGCGCCAGCTCCAGGCGCGCCCTGGCGACCCCCAGGTAGCGGCCCTATTCGCGCGTTCTTTTTATTGTCCATCATCATAAGGGGGGTGGGGGAGTGTTGAGTGGTAGTTACGTCACTCAGGGTCCACTCAGGTCCCTGAGGAGGCTGTTTTTGTGGCCAGCTAGCCCTGCTTCGGGGAACCAAATAAGATGATAAACGGTTCCCCAGTTCCCTCAGTCGCCTCTTACGACACCCACGAGATAGGAAGGGGTGGCAACATTCTACTCTGCCGGTGCCACACGGCATTTATTATTATTATTATTATAATTTTTTCCAAATATGCATTCCTTTCCATTAATTCTTTAATTTTATTTTCTAACATGTCAACTTTGTTTGCTTTTTCTAAACTGTTTTTAAAACATTACGTACATCTTTTAGTTCTGTTTCCGTGTTTATATACCTTTCTTTTAACTTTAAAAATTCCTGTCTTTGATCCTCCATGCAATATTTCATCTCCAAACGAAATTCCATTAATTCATCAAGTACCCTCTTGTTATCAATTGGCCGTATGTCTTTATTCTTTCGACCACCTCTCTCAGTATTCACGTAGCATGGTGTGATAGCGTTGCCCCGAACCGGTGTATCCGAATTATCGGTCTTCGGGATGGTGCATACGCATTCTGGACACGTCCACTGCCTCTTATATTCTTCTCCCAGATCCGCAAGTTTCCCAGCCGACAACGTCACACACTTCAGATGATATAATTTTTTACATCTTTCCCGTGAACACTCCATATATGAAATATCGAAAATAACGGCTCCACAGCCGTTACATTTGTTATCCATTTGCTTTAACTATTTAGATTAGTCACAACCAGTTTGACGTCCGCACTACTCAACGATGCGACGGTAAGTGTAAGTATGTTGTAAATAATTCTCAAATGAAAATATCAGGGATGCGACACCTGGATGTGAACCCGCTTCACTTGGTTACCCAACGAACGTGTTACAAGTAGATTTCCTTTTTCCGTAAAAAAATGAAAGAAAATCAAATAAATATACAATCAATATAAATGAACATATACATACCATTTTTAATTAATAAAATTTAAAAAAATAAAAAAAAATATAAGTTTAAAAGTATTTTCATGTTTTTAAGACAATTTTGTTTAACAAGTGCAATTATTCATATTAAAAGCCAGACATTAAAACCTCAACCATTACTAAACTTAAAAAGTAATGAGATTTAGAAAACTTGATTCATAAACGCTGTAACAAAGAGTCTTCATTAAGAAACTCTTATTTGATATCCGCGAGACACCGTGTGCTTTTTATTAGTTCAATTCAACTGAAGTTAGCCTAACGGAAGTTTTAACTTGCATAATATTGGCTTATCTCTTGTAGAAATTGAAATGAATAATGTCTAATAATAATTTGTGAGGTAACCTAGCAATTTTTTGAACGACATGTGATGTCCGGCATCCCGTGCCCAGCAGTGGAACGTTAAAGAGGGCGGAGAAGGCCTCCATCAGTACGAGGGGGATTAGACCATAGTCCACCGCGCTGGCCTAGTGCGTGTTGGCGGGTTTCACATGTCTTACGAAAACTTGCTAGGTTTTCTCAGACATGCAGACCTCACGATGTTTTCCTTCACCGTCAGACAAGTGGCAATCAGGATAGAAATGATTCGCACATGAAAATATCAGAGGTGCGAGACCCGGATTTGAACCCGCATCAATCGGTTATACAAGCGACGCGTTACCGCTGGGCTACCACTGCTGCGATAATAATGACTATTTCTATATTTTTTTTAAATTAAATGTACAGATCTTGTAAATCTTCTAAGTAATCTTCTTACCCTTACAAAATGTATACTAAAAATGTAAAATCTGTAAAACTTGAGTGCAAAGTTTTATTAAATCGACCTTTTATAAAGAACAGTATCGAGTTTTGTTTCGGAACTTCTGCCGAGATATGCTAATTCTTCAATATTTTGCTCTTTTATATACCGAGAACTTTTTCTAACATTAGATTAAAAGTTTATATAAAAATTATAATATTATGTTATTCTAAAATTTAAATACTTCAGCTCTTTAATTTAACATCCAGTGTGTTGGGACATTATTACACACACAGCGCTACCTAGTTTCATGGTAAGCTACGAGAATTTCGCATTCCAGATAGTTGATACACTACACATATTTAACTTTAAAGACATACAATATATTATTAGGGCGAGCGAAGCGAGACCTAACATTATCCCACAGCCTGAGCATTTTGTGGTACACTTAACTGAAAAACTATCAAGCCTATAAATTTGTGCTTTAACTTTCTAATTAAACTTGGTATCTAGATGTGTTATCTACCAAAAAAAAATTATAACAATTAAACAATGACCAATAACAGCTTTTTTTGCTTAGTAGCTTTTGACGAGCTTTAGTGTTCTTAGAAAAATAAAAAAAATGTTTAAACAGAGATAGATAAAGTCGATTCATATATGTTTTCCTTAAATTTTCTATATTGATTATGGTCATACTTCACAAAAAATGCATATGTTGGACTGACGTTTCATATTTTCTATTACTCTCACTATCTCCTACCAAAGTTGAAAGCTTTCCAGATCTATTATGAAATATTTGAGTCAAAAATCTCATAACGAATGTACTAGAGATAAAAAGATTAACACTGATCGTGGGCGTAAGTCGGTACCTTTTTATATTCCATGTGTATTTGAGTGTCTTTTTTCTTTAAGTGTACGTAAAGTAAAATTTTACTGTTATTCTAAGAGACCCTAAAATAATTACAAAGTGTAAAAACTTTTTTATTTATTTATTGAGAGATAAGAACTATCTTACTAATAATAACAATCTACTCATTTAATACATTCTGAAAAAACTATACATTATTTTTTCTTTAATTTTTATTGAAATAGTCATTCTTATCGATAACTGCCTCATTGGTGTAGTGGCTAGCATGTACGGTCGCAAATCGGGAGGTCCTGGGTTCGAGTCCCGGGTCGGGACAACTTTAGTTATCGAGTGTTTCTGTTTCGTAAGCCTCAGTAACAGCCCAGAGTTGGGAAGCTGGCGGTGTTTCACCCCCGTGCCTCGGAGAGCCATCGGTCCTACGCCTTGACTCTCACTGGTCGTGTCGAGCAGTCGTCCCACCGGAATATGAGAGTGATAAGGAATAGAGAGTGCACTTGTGTTTGCGCACTCGTGCACTATAATATATCCCGCGCAGATGGCCGGAATCGGTCAGGAGGACGTCATCATCATTATCGATACAAAGGCCAAATCTATAAACTTCCGAATTTTATCTGTTTGTGACCGCATCACCAGAAAACCTTGTGTGGCGGTGAATTGCTAGTCTAACAATAAGATAAATATTGATTGAATTATAGGGTATTTAAATATTTCATCGTATTGCAATCGCCGCGCTGGCCCAGTGCGTGTTGGCGGATTTCACATGCCTTACGAAAACTTGCTAGGTTTTCTCAGACATGCAGGTTTCCTCACGATGTTTTCCTTCACCGTAAGACAAGTGGTAGTCATGATAGAAATGATTCGCACATGAAAATATCAGAGGTGCGAGACCCGGATTTGAACCTGCATCACTCGGTTATACAAGCAACGCGTTACCGCTGGGCTACCACTGCCTCTATTAGACATCATTCATTTCAATTTCTACAAGAGATAAGCCAATATTATGCAAGTTAAAACTTCCGTTAGGCTAACTTCAGTTGAATTGAACTAATAAAAAGCACACGGTGTCTCGCGGATATCAAATAAGAGTTTCTTAATGAATACTCTTTGTTACAGCATTTATGAATCGAGTTTTCTAATTCTCATTACTTTTTAACTTTAATAATGTTTGAGGTTTTAATAGCTGGCTTTTAATATGAATAATTGTACTTGATATGACAAAATCCGAAAAGGTAGTTTCATTTATAATTACATCGTATTTTTAAATTAATAAAATAATTACAAAATAGCATAATTAGGTTAAAAAAATGTATAGGTAACACTAACCAATAAAATCAAATAAGCTACGAAATGTTAAAATCTATCTAATAACAGCTGAGAAATATTCGAATCAGACTAAAAAACAAAACGTATACGTTTTCATACATCGCAAAGTATTTCTTGTATCAGAATATATTTTCTTGCGATGTTCATCATATTTTCACTTTTCAGGACCGAAATGTTAATGTAGAAAAGACAAGAATCTCATTTAAAATACTAAAGACATTCAAATTTTTTTGCTCATACGTGCAAATCCTGAGCTTTTTCTTAGATTATCTCACATTCCCTCAGCCGTATTTCGTATACACAATAAAGATGACATTTTGCTACCTCCTTCCCTCTTAGAGCCTTGTTATTTGTTAGAAGCCGAACTTTGCTGGAATTTGTCTCATTAGTGCATAATCGGCTTTACTTCTTTATACTTGTAACTTCAATGGATACGGACAGATTTTGTATGATTGTGTTAATTACACTAAGATTGAGTTAAGTAAGTAGTTTATGTTCAAGTTTAACAAATTTGAGTGAACTTTTGAATAAAGATAGCTTAAATTTTGCAAAACTCATGGGCTATTGCTATACATCGACGTAACAATATCGCAAATTGAGTAGCGGGCAATAACGAGAGTATTTTTTTTTTATGAGACAAAGGGGGCAAACGGGCAGGAGGCTCACCTGATGGTAAGTGATCACCTCCGCCCATGGACATCTGCAACACCACAGGGCTTGCAGATGCGTCGCCGGCCTTTCAGGAAAGGGAGGGAGGTAGAAGGGAGGAGGGATGAGGGAGAAGGGAATAGGGATAGGGAGTGGGCCTCCGGGACTCTCACTTACCGAACGAAACGCGACAGCATAGCTGCCGCTTCACACCGGACTCCTGTGAGAGAGTGGTACTATACCGGGCGTGCCGGTCATTTCGGCTGCTACCCAAAGGTAACAAGCTTGGCACTATCTGGCATAGCATCTAAAATAATAGTGCAGGTACATACATTCTTTATAAAACTTTGTACAGTACTTTTCGACTGTTTTTATTAAATTTTGTATTGTTTAAAAATAAACACTACAATTTTATTTAGTTTTCTACAAAGGAAAGTACGTCAAGAAATTCTAAAGACAAAGTTTAGAAGTTTCTTAAAGTTTTAACAATTTATTGAGCTTTTCCGATATTTCCGGTATCAAAAGATTTACGATATGCTATAGGTTTGGAATATACTCTTTAAGAAATGCACAATAAGATAAATATAGTAGTAGATTTTTGTCTGAATTATAGACACATTTTGTTGGTTTGTAAGTGCTTTATAGAGAGATGAAAACGTGTTAAATTTTTATATAGCATCGTATAAAAGTAAAATGACTTAAATAACCTCTGACTAACTAACTTATGTAAGGAACTTTAACATATATCACTATCCAGTTCCATAGTAAGCTATGAGGCTTGTGTTTTGGATATCAGATAGTTGATACACTACACATATAAATAACTTTAAATACATACATATAGAGAATTTATAAATAAGATTGAAGTGTCTGTTTTAAATTTTCAAATTAATAGCCTTTCACTAAATGCATTAGAAGTATATGACACTTATATAAAAAAAATCAATTTTAATTTTTTTTCTGTCTGTCTGTTTGTCTGTTTGTTCCGGCTCATCTCAGAAACGGCTAGACCGATTTTGACGGGATTTTCACTCGCAGACAGTTAATGTTATAAGAAGTAACTTAGGCTACTTTTATTTTAGAAATCTTATTTATTTTAATTACAAGACGGATTCTTGCTACAAATTTTAAATTTGGTAGGGTGCACCTAGGTACGAACCCGAGCGAAGCCTGGGTGAGCTGCTAGTTAATTATAAAATATAAGTAAACAATTGTAAATAGTTATTCAATAGATTACGATACTAGCGATATCGAGTACGGATTTGGCGAATAAATTTGGCAAATGGATCATTGACGCGTAATTGCTTGATTAACGATAAACATTGGCACGTCCATCTTATTTAATTTAATAATATTGGCTACTATTAACCTAGAGAGTTTCATGGAGCGAGTTCTAGTTTGATCTTTTAATAGTAACTATAAGAGATAAGAGATAGATTTTAGTATTTTGCACTCGGCTATTTTTAAACTACCCACTTCTGGGGTTGAGCCGCCCTTCAATATGACAATAATCAAGCTATAGTCCACTACCACCCGTCAAAGTCGGTCCAGCCGTTTCAGAGATAAGCCGGAACAGACAGACAGACAAAAATTTAAAAAAAATTATGGTTACACCGTATATACTATCATATGCATTTAGTAAAAAGCTGTCAATTTGAAATTAAAAACAGACACTTCAATTAAATTTATATGTATAGATATAGAAAAATAAAAATACAGACGAATTGAGAACCTTCTTTTTGGAAGTCGGTTGGGATACGAAACTGACTTTGAAAGCAACTGAAATTGAAAGCTTATAGGTATCTGAGGAATGCTATAATTCTTGGCACCTTGCCCTAACATAGCGTAAATTCTTGCTTATCGTGATGTATGTAAACATAATATATATAAACATATATAATATATTTAAGTTTTAACTTTGTCGAATCTGTACATTAAATATATATTGAAAAATCTTATTGAACTTTTTACTATCTATATAAAGGCCGACTCCGTAGTTTTAGAATGTCCTTCTGCTTGTCGGTCTGTCTGTCATAGACATTACGAGAAAACTACTGCATAGGTTTTTATGAATTTTCCCTTACATTATTTCGAAGAATAATAATAATTGACGACACGTTTGGCTCAGTTGGTAGTGACCCTACTTTCTGCGCCAGCGGTCGCGGGTTCGAGTCCCGCTGGGGGCATTCATTTGTTGAGCACGAATGTTTGTACTCCAGTCATGGTTGTTTATATTTATAATATGTATGTATTTAAAAATTTATATGTGTAGTATATCAACTATCTGGTATCCGTAACACAAGCACGTAACGTAGCTTACAACGGAACTAGATGGCGCTGTTGTAATAATGTCCCAACATATTTAAAATTGTTACACTTCCAGGTAACTATGATATAATTAAAAAATAATAATAGTAACTCTTTAGTGTAAACCCAAAAAGAAAAGAAAAGAAAAAGAAACAAAGAAGAAAAATACAAATTAAAAGAGCGATTTCTATATTACATAAGATAAAAATTGTACTAATAAGTTCAATTTCGTCATAAAAATAGGAAAATGAGAGTCGTTTCGATTAGTCTCTATAAAATTGGCTTTATAATATTAATCAGTACAAGTAATCAAATATTCCTTCGCGAGCTAGATTTACTACGGCAAGCTCGTCTCTTAATTAAAATGTTGTGAATAGCTGCATTTAAAATCCATGTACAATATAATATTAACAAAGCCTAAAGGCCAAGCATATAGGCCAACGGACGTGATAGTCCAAGCTGCCATAGACTAATGTCCCAAGCGAGTGTATGGCAGCTTGGGCTCGCTGTCACGTCCGTTGGCCGACTATATGTTTCATAGGCTTTGATATTAAAAAGATACTAAATAAAAAAATGGATTAGTGCGAGTTGGTTCTGCGGCATAAATAAGTATATTTTTGTTTTTTTTAGTATGTACGAAACGGTTTCGCCTGTTTTATATACTTTTGCTACAAAACATCACTTCTTGCCAAATTTCATGATTCTAGGTCAACAGGAAGAACCCTATAGGCATAGACTCCCCCTTGCGAATGTCAAAATATCAAGTGGATGGTGGAGGTGTTGCAATGTCACATTCTACCCCAAGGGGGTTAATAATAACAAAATAATGACACGTTACAAACTCGTAAATCATTCAGAAAATGCTATAAGCACAAAAATAAAGCTGACTTTAGCTAGATTTTATCGAGTGTGAGAACGTATCGTCTTTTTATTATTTCCTTTAGTATTCGATGGTTATTAATCTTGCCTCCATTGTAGCCGGAAATGGATGAATCTATTGACTTTTCATACTTTTTCATATTCATACTACAAAAAGTACGCGATTTTTAATCTATACATATAATAAAATTCTAAATAAATCGAATCTGTACATTATAAATATTTTTAGAAATGCTTATTCTTCATCGTCATTATTATTAAGACATCTATTATCATCATCATCATCATCAGCCCTTTTTAACGTCCCACTGCTGGGCACGGGCCTCCCACAGTACGAGGGGGATCAGGCCATAGTTCATCGCGCTGGCCCAGTGCGTGTTGGCGGACTTCACATGTCTTACGAAAACTTGCTAGGTTTTCTCAGACATGCAGGTTTCCTCACGATGTTTTCCTTCACCGTAAGACAAGTGGTAATCATGATAGAAATGATTCGCACATGAAAATATCAGAGGTGCGAGACCCGGATTTGAACCCGCATCACTCGGTTATACAAGTGACGCGTTACCGCTGGGCTACCAATATAGTTTGTAGAATTTTTGTCTGTCTGTTCGTCTGTAACCGCATCACGAGAAAACTACGGTACAGATTTTGATACAATGTGTTATTACGGTAATTTGCTATCGAGTCATTATATAAGAGTAGGATACTTTTTACTATTGGATTATATCTCATTTCTGAGAAATCTATACTAAGCGCTAAAAAAAGTATCGGAATTTTGTCATTAAATATATAATTCCAAAAGTAACACGTTCTAATAACACGTACGTGAAATTATCATGCATTTGTATTTTCAATACATACACGAGTATTTCAAATGACGTGATTAAAATATACTCCATTGACGAAAAATGATCTAACATCATTAAATTCGATATTTCAAAAACTGAATACCGAAACTAATTAATTTTATTCGCTATCGCACTTAAATATGAATATACTTGTAAATCAAATATTTACATGGCCTTTTATAAGGACTTTCTAAATAACTATACTTTAAGTTAGATTTAGTTGATTGTACAATAATTTTAACTGATGGTGGTGTAGTGGCTACCATGTATGGCTGCACATCCGAAGGTCCTAGGTCGACTCTTGGGGCGGGCCGGTAAATCTATAGTATTTAGATTTTTTGTCCGCCTGTCTGTGACCGGATTACGAGAGAAACATTTCACAGATTCCGATGAAATTTTGTATGACAATAGCTGGTTATTCAGGTCAACAATTACTACTTAAGATACCTTTTATTGCAGGAAAATATCACACGTTTCAAAAATCTATGATTACTGTTAAAACGTACATTTTTATTGGTTCGTATTGTACGTATTTATAATGTCGAATATTCGCGTAAGCCTAAGAAAGTATTAAAATACTGTTAATTCCGGAAATTAAAATGAATTGTATAAGTATATACATGTAAATCAATACAGTGTCAAAAATAAGCACTTACTTACATAAGTATCATTAAGTATCATAAGCACTTACTTACATAAGTATCATTAGACATCTAATTATTATTTGAGGAAATCATTCCAATAAATTTTGAAAAACGACGAAGAAAAACGAACTATGTGAATAATCGCTGTCGGGGGACCGCTAAGAAGCGAAATAGGTCATTCAATCTGAAGTCCCACGACCCGTTTAGTAGTTAATCATATTTTATGCAATTGAAGCTTTTTTCTCAGTATCCATACTAATATTATAAATGCGAAAGTAACTATGTCTTTCTGTCTGTCTGTCTGTCTGTTACCTTTTCACGCCTAAACCACCGTGATCTAAAAACCGATTTTGCTGAAATTTGGTATGTAGATAGTTTGCATTCATGAGAAGGACATAGGCATATTATATTTTGGAAATTCAACCCTTAAAAGGGTTAAAAGGGGTGGCAAAGTTTGTATGAGAAAAATATTTTTATTGCACATTTTTGCATGAAACTTTGAATTAATGCTTTTTAGTACAAATGATGAAACACGTATTTCAGGGTTTTTCGAAATTCACCCCCATTGGGGGTTAAAGGGGGTGGCTAAGTTTGTATGGGAAATTTAATTCTATTGAAATATTTTGCGTGACACTGAAATAATGCTCTGCAATACAAATTATGAGATACATATCTAAGCGTTTTTTGAAAATCAACTCCTATGGGGGTTAACGGGGGTGGCACAATTTGCGTAGGAAAAATATTTAACAGTAATTTTTACCATACGTCCATAACAATGAACCACGTACATCAGTTTATCATTAACGAAAAACACACAAAGAAATTATGATACACATAGTAGCAAAATTGGTTAAAAATAGGAAATAAGTTTTGGAAAGCGCAGCAGTGGCGGCACGGCCGCGGCAGGATGCTACACAGTAGTTTTCAGAAAAGAGGGCCAGAACTTTAAATGGGGAATCAGTCCTTGGTACATTATAAGTAACAGTATATAAGCAAAAATGTTTATTTTATTCACTCTTAGCGCGAGCGAAGCCGCGGGCACCGCTAGTATAATATAAAAGCTTAGACAATCGGAAATGATATCGTACATCTTGAATTTTGTGTCTATGTACACATAATTTTTTACTATAACTAGGGGCTTACCCTCGCTTCGCTCGGGTTCGTCCCTAGGTACGTGTTGTATATATTCACTTCGTATCGCCCGGTATATATTTGACTTGATTATATGAATTAAGTACCATAAAACGCACCATGGCAACGGTCATAACATGATACGTCAAACGGCGTTAATTTTGTTAAGTTTTTTTAAATTTGCTTTTTTCGATATAGTATCCTTAAGAGATAGACTTATGCCATCGCGGACTTTTTTGTAGACCTATATAAGATACACAATTCCACCGTACATCATTTTGTTATATGTCAAAGGGTTTAGACAGCGTTTTCGTTGAAAGCTCCCAGACGGCTAGCCAATGTATATAAAAACTTGACAAATTATATATTAAAGCATGAAAATCGGTGCAGTAGTTTTTGAATTTATCGCGAACAGACAGACAGACAGATAGACGCGGCGGAGGACTTTGTTTTATATGTATAGATAGATAGATATCACAAAGATTCTATTTTTTATGGTAAAGCTTATTTAAATTAAAAGCTTTGATTCTTGACTTTTGGCTATTCAATGGTAATAAGTCTCATCAACTTCAGCCTAGCTTGACAAAACTTGAACTAAACACACACATAAGTGGAGCTGCAGCAAATACCTAGTCAGATACAAGATAAAGTGTACTGTGAAAGTTAATATCGCGTTGGAACTTTCCGAAAGTCTTTTGTGGATACTTTAGAACAAAACTAAGTTAGCAATTGTCTAGCATTTAATGGCGTATAGTACTTCCTTTGGACTTAATTCATTTGACTTTATCCTTATAATTGGAACAATCTCAATCAAAATACGTATTATATAAAAATTCTACTTGAATTGAATTTGTACGTATTATATTAGGAAAATCATATTGAAATAAATAATTATTCGATATAGAGTCCGAATCTACAGTTTTTAAAATTTTTGTCTGTCTGTCTGCATATCACGGCATGACAAGAAAACTACTACACCGATTTTTATGAAAGGTATGATGAATGATGAGAGCTGAATATCTGGGTTAAAATAAAGGATACTTATTGAAAAATGTACACTAACCGTTAAAACGCTATTAACGGTAGTTACTTATAAAAGCCTACGCGTGTTGTACCGCGGGAAAAGAAAATAATGTAATTTTGACAAAGTGTATTTCGTGATGTATCCTCATATGAAGGAGCAATAGGACATGAAAAGACGTGATTTATTTGCAAAAAGTTTATGAGCCGGAGAATGACAGAGTATCTTATATTCTGGTCTCAAGTCCCTCTCGTAGCACATGAGTTCCTTTAAAAATGACTTCCTAATCTCAACGACTATTATCAAAATTGATAGCTTTTCTTATAAATAGGCTTTTAAATAGAACTATCTTTTCGGATTTTCATCTTCGGATGTAAACATGGACATGGGGTGAACAATGAAACAAATGACAGTCGTTTAAATTAACTTTGAACACATACTTTTGTATTCAGGCCTTTTTAGCCTCTTTTTTCTTTCAATAAGGGATCAGGCCATAGTCCACCGCGCTGGCCTAGTGCGAGTTGACGGATTTCACATCTTTCGAAAACTTGCTACGTTCTCTCAGACATGCAGGTAGGTATCCTCACGATGTTTTCCTTCACCGACACACAGACAAGTGGTAGTCATGTTAGAGATGATTCGCACATCAAAATATTAGATTTGCCTCTTAGGACTGTCTCACACATACTTTTGAAGTTAGACTGACATAAATTCATGGGTAATATTCATGGGTAATAAATAGTAATTTATAGGAAACAGTAATTTATGGGAATCAAATGGACCAAAATTGATAACGCTGTTTACGTCCCAGATATAAGAGAGCCGAATTATCTACTTGTTGGCTCGCCATCATGATCTGATGATTGTTGTCATTATCTAATATCAGTGCTATATTATTGTAACATCAATCGTATTTATACGCTGATACAGTTACAAATCGAAAAACACATAAACGTTGGTTGAAATGGACCTCTAGCATTTTATTTACATACGAGAGTTAATATTAAAAAAATACTTTTTGAAGTCGGTTGAAAAACGTAGGTATTATTAATAAAAAAATCAACTAAAAAGATAAATTTTAATATTTAATTTTTTCGTTACCTCACCTTAAAATAAAATACAAGAAAGTATCTGCTTTTTAAATTCAGTCAGTATTGCTTCACCCAGGGTTCGTACTGCCTATAGGATTTTATTAATAAAACCATAACTATATTAATTATTTAACATTAAGTGGAAATTAAAAAAAGCTATTTTTTAACTCAGAAATAAAACTGATTGCAAAAAATATCCCTACAAACAATAGAGAGAGACGATTGTCCTGTTTCCATTGTGACCCTTTACAAAGGAAAACGTTTCATTCAATTTTACACCTAACTTTTTATAACTTAGAGTCCATAATTTAATGTAATTTTTCAACTAGCATATCTCATATTGTGTTAGAATAGCGCTTATATATGAACAATGTATTTTGAAGCAGTACACGTTGAATTTACTAGGTTTTTTTAACTTTGTTCGTGTAACTGTCAGGGTTTAAAAAATCTGCTAAGAACAAAGTGTTTAAGTTTGATTAAGCTTATTTACAGTTTCTAGGTTCTGAAATAAGATTATCTAAAGATAATGTCTACTTGATTATAAAATTAAAAAAATGAAGTTTAAATTTTAATTTGATATACCCCTTATATATGGAGTATACACACATACATACACACAAAGTATAATTACTTTTATGCACAGAATAAATAGATAATTACGAGTATTTTGGCTCAACACTATCTATTTAAATGTACATAAAATATATAAACATCCATGACTAGACTACAAGATTTCGTGTTCATCACACAAATGAATGCGTCCAGCGGGACTCGAACCCGCGAACGCTGGCACTACAAACTGAGCCAACATCGTAATTGGGTTTATATCCATTTCATAATATTATGTAAATACAAATAATTTTATTCATAAAATATAAAGAACACTGTTGTAAAATTCTATTGTAAAGAATTATAAGATGTTAGAACAATTTTCTGTTCATTTTTTAAATTTACAAGCGACAATTAGTCTTACGGCGGATGTTTCAATCACCAAAGAAATTCTGAACAAATAAATTGTAGCAGCTTATTTTTCTGTAATTTTAAAAAGGTGTACTCAATTTGTTTCACTATGGAATATAATAAAAGCTAAATAAAACAAACGCAAAGAAAAAGGGTCGGTTGGAAAATCTTCAATATCTTAATAAAATAAAATATATTGGGTCATTATTACAACAGCGCCATCTAGTTTCATGGTAAACTGCGTTACGTGCTTGTGTTACGGATACCAGATAGTTGATATACTACACATATTATATAAATTTAAAATACGTACATATTATAAATATCAACACCCATGACTGGAGTATATACATTAGTGCTCAACAAATGAATATCCCCAGCGGGACTCGAACCCGCGACCGCTGGCGCAGAAAGTAGAGTCACTACCAACTGAGCTAAACGTGTCGTCGTTACTATTTTAATTTTTATCCATTGAACCATTTTATTTGCCAATAAATTGTTGAACATAAAAAATGTATGCTAGTCAAACATTTATCAGACTGAAAATGTAGTACTTAAATATAAATCTAACCTGAGTAGATAAATTGTTTAAGAGTTCCGTAGCCAAAGGGTCGGGTCGTGACCCAGCTATCTCTACGTCCGTTCATCCATTTGTCCTACGTTTAAAGGTGAACCTTTGAACCATAAAAGGTATTACCAGCTCTTGACCAATTAATTTACAAGTTAGCTATTGTATTGAGAACAAGACGTAACTTAACAACTTTGTGCGTCGCAATTTGTTACTATTTATCATTATCTTCTGAACTATATCACTAAATAAATTGCTTTTGGGGGCAAATTTTACTTCTTTGACATACTTGGATTATGAAATTTCTATATTTATTATTACGCTAGGGGTCTAAGCCAAATTTAAAGTGTATAGAACAAATTATTTTTAACAAAAAAAAACAAAAACCGACTGCAAAACTAAACAAACGTAAACTAAAAAGTAAAAAATAATACATTTAATTACCTACTTAGTTAATTTTGGAGTCGGTGCTCGCCAGGACCGAAAGTTTTATCTTGCCTTTGCGATGAACTTTCGAACGGTATTTTGATTATGTTTATAGATTCGAATAGGCACCTATTTTAGGTTATTTTGCTTTGGCTGGCACCGACTCCCAAAATCCACTAAGTAGGTAACCTAATCCTTTTTGGAAGTCAGTTGAAAATGAAGGACTTTCATACACATATCTAAGAGCAATTAGCCCTTTTGCATAATCTGTTCTTAGCAGACGTTGTACCAACTAAGCTACCTCCCTGCCTTACTTCTTTATACGTCACGCGGTTTTCAGTATATCGTGATGAGAGAGAGACTTTTCGCTTTTATATATTTAGATAAATATAGATACAGACAATCTTTATATTATGCAATGTCATGGCCGTCCTTGAATAAATCAAAATTTGTATTTGTTAAGGTAAAACTAATTAAGGACATTAAGAAAAAGCCAAGTCAGTCTAAGACAGGTGATCTAAGTTATATTTTTTTAATTGTTTAATCATTCTGTAGATATTTTATAGAGTACTAGCAATTCCCGCGGCTTCCGATGAAAATTTAAGGTTATAAGAATTTTTTGATGTTAAATCATAAAAAAAAAAATTTGGTCTAAAAATAAAAAATAAAATATCTGGAGAAGGCCAAACTTATCACTTAGGTGAATAACGAGCCGATGAGCTTACGACCTATTCTCAGACCTACCAAATGTACACAAAAAATTTCATAAAAATCGGTCAAGACGTTTCGGAGGAGTTCGATAACAAACACTGTGACACGAGATTTTTATATATTAGAAATTAGATTAGATTACGTAACAATTACTGTAATTTTACCCTTACTAGTAAAAAATAATAAATGCTGATTTAAAACGAAGAGGAAAAAACGCAGAGCTTTGTACAAATGAGGCTTCAAAGTTAAAACGTAGTGAAATCAGGAAAAATAGGTCAGAGTGAACTACGCCTGTTCGTGATTTGTTTGAAACCTATTTTCGTATTATTAGCATAGAAGTTTTTCTAAGTTGGGTAGTTTAGTTTGTTGTGGTAATAGATTTGACAGAATATAAATAATATGGTATGGTGTAAAAAACAGTGAAACTATCATTACATATTTAATCTATACATAAATAATAAATAAATATGTTGGGACATTATTACAACAGCGCCATCTAGTTCCGTGGTAAGCTACGTTACGTGCTTGTGTTACGGATACCAGATAGTTGATATACTACACATATAAATTTTAAATACATACATATTATAAATATAAACACCCATGACTGGAGTACAAACATTCGTGATAAGCAAATGAATGGCCCCAGCAGGATTCGAACCCGCGACCGCTGGCGCAGAAAGAAGGGTCACTACCAACTGAGCCAAACGAATCGTGAATTCTAATTATTAATTATAAAATTCTATGCGAATCTGAACATTTAATACTTTTGGGAAATTCTATTGAATTTTTTTCTGTTTGTCTGTGACCGCATTACGAGAAAAAAAATTGACAGATTTTGATGAAATATTGATAGATGGTTATTCGAATAAACATATAGTTTTTATGCGGGAAAGCAAGAAAACGGATTTAGGGATAAACCTAAGCGGGAGAGTCAAAGGTGAATTATATATATACAAAATTATTATACAAGTCATGTCCGTGTGGAGTTGTGGTAGAATGCTAGCCGCATTCCCCTTTTGAATAGCAATGCCGATTCTTTTAGGAGAAAAACGAGTTAGCCATATCAATAAAATTTTCTACATTTTATATTACTTACTCATATAATGAGTAAAGGAAATCGGTAAAAAAGTACAAGATCAAAACTGCTTTGAATCGAACTTGAAGTAATTCATAGTAGTTATTATGCACAAATTATCAAAAATGAGGTTAAATTATACTGTTGTCTCTTGATATATGTCTCTTGATATATAAGGCAGAGGTAGCCCAGCGGTAACGCATCGCTTGTATAACCGAGTGATGCGGGTTCAAATCCGTGTCTTGCATCTCTGATATTTTCAAGTGCGAATCATTTCTATGTCCGCCAACAGGCCAGCGCGGTGGACTATGGCCTGATCCCCCTCGTACTGAGGGAGGCCCGTACCTAGCAGTGGGACGTTAAAAAAAAAGAGCTGATGACATGATGAGTCTTGATATATCTATCTATAATAATCTATGGGATCTATATCTATGGGAATATATGTATATATCTATAATCTTTAGGTTTAAGCTGCATGCTTTTCTTAAAGGTATAGTTCCATAATGTTTCAGCATTGCCTATATCGAAATAAAATCGGTCGTTTTAATTTTTTACCTTATTTTTCACAGGTTTTTAAAATGAAATTCTCATGTCGGGTATTTTTAACATTCTAAATGTTATAATGTCGCAGATTTATTTTGATTTTTGGTTCCCGACGTTTCAAATGCTTTACAGTAATCATGGTCACGGGAGAGACTAAGGAATTCTTTATACAATATATATACATATTATTATAATGATAGCATTATATCTTACCTTTTAACCTATCTACATTTTATTTTCCAAAAAAATAAATTGAAAATACGTTGTAACTAGCCTGCAATTCATTAGGTTTTTCTGAAAACTGTAAACTAGAATATAATATGTATTAAGCACACATTGGTTTTAAAATGTAGTTTAGAAATATTTAAATAATATGGTATTATGAAACTAAAGACAAGCTTTGGACCAGATTGAAGAGAAGTGAAGGCTTGGGCCAGAAGAGTTTCTGCTAAGGGTGTTTATGGATGTAGTTAATTTCATCGAAATCCGTTTCTAGTCATTTTGTTTTCATGGAGAAGTAACAAGTACATACACATGACACAACCATACAATGCATAGACATTCAGCGTTCAAACAAAAAATAAAAAAACAAATAGCTCTGTGTTTTAAGAATGAAAAACATATTAACACAAAATTATTACTAAACGCCTATTCTTTCCATGATATAAACAAAAAATAAATTATCAATTTAGCAAGATATTTATTATTTCGATCGTTCGAAATGAAAATATTGAATACTAGCAAACGCGGCCTGCTTCGCTCCGCGTAAGATATAATAAATTTAACTTCTAAGTTTTTATAATTTTCTAATAAAACAAAAGTAGCCTTAATTACTCGTTATAATATTAGCTATTTGTGAGTTAAAGTCCCGTCAAAATCGGTCCAACCGTTTCAGACATCAGCCGGAACAAACCAACAGACAGATAGAAAAAAAAATTTTTTTTTGACGTAACGTATAGTACTTTCATATGCATTTAGTGAAAAACTGTTAATTTGAAATTAAAAACAGACACTTCAATTTTATTTATATGAACCGATGATAGCATGAAACAGCCCTTATTTCATCGCATTATTTGCCTCTACAGTATGCCCCAGATATACTTCGTACGCTTTATTGAAGCCTGGTATTTATATTTTATGTATACTTGAACGTGGTTTCTATAAACCATTATACTCGTAGAATGAGATGAATAGAGACTATGAATGAAAAACCATCGAGATTTACTTTATTGTGTTATTAATATACTTAATATTATAATAAAATTCGTATTTAGTCGAATTTTGAATTGAGTTTTTTTTTTAAAATCTCATTGTACTAGTAATTAATGTGGTGGATATATAGTTTTTGTCTGTTTGTTCATATTTGTTCGTGACGGCATCATAAAAAAACTACTGGATAGATTTTCATGAATTCTGAATTTAGAATTAATTATAATTATTAATCTGTTACAGCTGATATAGTTCGCATTAATGGTTTTCGCACGAATTAAAAAATCTGCTGTATGATTACTTACATACATTTATATTAGAAGTCTCATAATTAAGGATTTGCGCATCTTAATATAACAAAAATCGGTTTTATCCTACAATAAGTCCGCCTAAATGTACAAAATAAGGAAGATTCATTAGTAAAACAGCCTTTCGTCATACAAACACTAATAAACCGTAACTAAATTAGTAAATAACAGGCTCTACAACATATTAATGTAACTAGCTACTCACCGCTTCGCTCGGGTTCGTCCCGGGTTTTAGCGTGGGCGAAGCCGCCGTTTCGCTAATAAATGTATACAAAAACTTGACAAATTATATACTAAAACCTTCCTCGAGAACTACTCTTTTCATTGGCGAAAAGAGCATTAAAATCAGTTCAGTAGTTTTTGAGTTTATTGCGAACAGACAGACACACAGACGTGGCGGAGGACTTTGTTTTATAATATTTTGTAGTGATGATTAAATAAATAAATAAATATGTTGGGACATTATTACAACATCGCCATCTAATTCCGCGGTAAGCTACGAGTAGTACTATAGTTGGTTAATACTAGACATATAAATTTTAAATACATACATAATATTATAAATATTAACACCCATGACTGGAGTACAAACATTCGTGCTCAAAAAATGAATGCCTCCAGCTGGACTCGAACCCGCGACCGCTGGCGCAGAAAGTAGGGTCACTACCAACTGAGCCAAGTGTGACGTCAGATGATTATGGTCGACCTTTAAATCTTTAAAGATTTTGGAAGAGATTTGCGGAGTTTTATTCACAATAAATAAATCTACAAAGTTTGAACGAAATCTGGTCGTTTAAAGTGGGTCAAAATCGCGCCCAAAGAAGTCGGTTACAAACATACAAACATACAAACATACAAACATATAAACATACAAACATACAGGTGAAGCTAATAAAAAGCGTGTAAAAATAGTATAATATAGTTATGAATAATATATATTAAAGTATAAAAATATTTTGCCTCTAAAATATAATAATGATTATAATATCATCTCTCCCGTGACCATGATTGCTGTAAAGCATTCGAAACGTCGGGAACTAGAAATCAAAATAGATCCGCGACAAAATCCCAAAATATAGTTTCATTTATAATGTCGAAAATTCGCGTAAACCTAACAAAGTATTACGGCCTGTCCGCACTGCGACATTTCACCGCGCGTTTTTGTTTCCCGCAAGTCTATAACACATGAAGTCTTATAGAAGTATCCGCACTGGCGGTAAAAAAATCGCGCGGAAAATGTAATAAAACTAATTCTGATCGCGGAAAATAAATCGCGAGAGTAAAATTCGCGCGGTGAAATTTCGCAGTGCGGACAGGGCGTTATGATAATATCATGTTAGTTCTGACAGCACATGACATATCTTCGAATCACTGCCACTATATTGACTGGGTTCAATCCCGGACCCAAATCACTTGCCCATATCAGTTCAAATCTTGTAGGGTTTACAGAGTAAATAAATACAGAGGTACCAAATAAAAATTGTTTTGTTTACTTAATAATAAAAAGTACAGTGTTATATGTATGTAAATATTATTTAGCGCAATATTTATAAGAACGTTAAAATCGATGGACTTATGTGTATTTATCATACAATTTATTTTCACTATAGAATTTTTTTAGAATTCTTATTGAAATTCATTATTATCAATGTATAAGCAGAATCTATAGTTTTTAGAATTTTTGTCTGTTTGTCTGTAACCATATTACGCCATTATGTAAAAAACTGTTAAATAACTTTTGCTTCTGTAAATATTTAGTCAAAAATGAAAGTCAGAGTATATTGAAAAATCAAATAATATTTTTCAGAATTGTTTACCTTTATAATCGATACTCACAATGAGTTTTCAGATTTCAAAGTTAATACAAAGGCTTGAGCTAATCTAAGCCACCTGTCACAATCGATTAAGACAATGAACACAATAAGCACTTCAAACTTAAACTATTAGGGTAGGGTAAAGGGTTTCATTAGGGGAAGTCTAAAACTATATAGTTAAAACTACAGTGTAGCTCAGTGGTAACGCGCTCGCTTCGATAACCGATGATGCGAGTTCAAATCGGGATCTTGCACCTTTGATATTTTGATGTGTGAAACATTTGTAACAAAGTCATACCACTTGCCTTACGGTGGAGGACAATAATATAGTGAGGAAACCTGAATGTCTAAGAGAATTTAGCAAGTTCTCAAAAGACATGTGAAGTCCACCAACACGCACTAGGCCAGCGTGGTGGACTATGGTCTGATCCCCCTCGTATTGAAGGGAGGCCCGTGCCCAGCAGTGGGACGTTAAATAAATAGATAGAATACAGTATGAAAAAATAGCAAAATACAAATTTTGGCATAAATATCATAAGTTCAATGCTCAATCTTCTTTTTTATATTATACGAAGTAATTTTGTAAGATCGTTGCGACTCTGTAATACCTTACTCTGCACCATTATCGAATTTCGATGGGTTTTCGAGTGTCTCTCACTTATGTGATTTCTGGTGTGAAATTAAGATCCTATTTACTTGAGGGGCTTAGAATTTTCTTGTGGATAGTTTACGTGAATTTTGAATATTTGGAAAATATTTTGTGCGATATTGTTAAAAAAAATAGAATTGTCCCGCGGCTCTGTCGCTTAACTTAGTATAGGGGTTTTAAGCAAACTCTCTCCTTTGGGGGTTGCATTTTCAAAAATCTTTAAAAAAAAACAACTATCAAAACATTTTTTATTGATAAAGCGTAAAAGCAAAAAAGAACATCGGTTGACTAACAGAGTACAAAAAAATTTTTAACCGTTTCTTTTGTCCATTTATATATACATATATTTATTTGTATTATCGCGTCTTTTGTATACACAAAAATCAATTGCTGGTCGATAGTCTTACTAAAACTCAAAAACGACAGTATTTTTCCCTTTTTTATCGATATTATACCAGGGGTATGTAAAGTGTAAAAAATAGGCAAACCGAAAAAAAACAGCTGGAGAAACGCAACGTTCAAAACTGTTTATTTTGTATGGGAATTACTAATCTCTCTCACGTCTGCGTCTGTCTCCCTCGGGTACATTTACAGGTACTAGACATTGTGCGAAACGAGGGTGTAGGCACAGATGTAACAAGTATAGCCAATTTCAAAATACAATATACTGTCGTAACTGATAATCAAATCAGAGCAAACACTAAAAAAATACTATAACTAATTCTGTAAAAATATTTGTGAAGCAGTAAATTAATAAAAAAAAATCAAACTCACCCATACCATGTGTACTATGCCTTATAAATTATGCATAGAATATACGAGTTTGTAAAGTATTCATCAATCTGCTGTGGCATCTAAAAAACTAGTACTCAATTTCAGTAAAAACTGTTGATCCAAATCCAGTAAAAAATAAATTACGATGCATACTACTCGTATATATTATTATATTTTGTAATATTATTAGTACAAAATATTACTACAACCTACAAACCTCTTTATTAACGTACAATTATTATTTTGATTTTGACTGACTTTAAAAGGGAGGGTGTGTTTAATAGATTATAATAGTGTTCCTTACATAATATCTCTGCTAACTTTTGAATGAAAATAAAATATTGCAAGTTAACTTAAAATTTGAAACGTCAATTAATTAATACCTTTTTGAAGTAAAAATAAATAAGGATAAAAATATATAATATTATATAAAAAAACTGTGTAAACAGCTAACGAAAATAAATAATGAGAACAAGATTAAGAAAAATTATAGTAGCATTAAGTGGGATACATTATACATACACCAATATTTGCTGCGTGTTTTGCTTGTTATGTCGATAATTACACATTTAATGACAAATGATGTGATGCTCCTGCATCAGTTACAGTGAAGGAAAACATTTTGAGGAAACTTCATATCAAATAAAAGTCAGCGCAGTACAGCATTGTCTTGCACCCTAATTGAATTGAGGATAGGTGCTTGATCAGTAGTGTAACGTTAAGAAGGGCTGAATAAAATACATTTAAATACATACTCCTATAGAAACATTTGTAATTTATTTATAATAATAATAAGATTTACACCATTTACAATACTTAATACAATGTAAACGAGTGAGAGTGCAGGTTCTAAGCTAGAAATTAAAGGTAAACTTCACTTTAACATCTCCAGTTATTCCTTAAATCAATTGATATTGCTATTCGTTTCAATTATATTCCGTCTATAGATAAATTCAAAACCTAGTTCTCTATTTAAGACTAGATTTTGCTCGAAATTGGTGCACCAATCCATAACTGAACAAATCCTAGCATTCAGTTTATTCTAGACCGTTGAGATTACAATTACTTTTATAATTATTTGATTACATATTAATTAATTGATTACAATTACTTTAGCCGTTGACACTGAATATAAAATCAAGCAGTATAATATAATATACTAGTGACTCAACTTGGTGTCGTTCGGGTTATGCGATCCTTGGATGTGATTTGATGGCCCCATGCAATATAAACAGTTTTTTTAATGTGACAAAGGGGGCAAACAGGCAGGGGGCTCACCTGATGGGAAGTGATTACCTCCGCTCATGAACATCTGCAAGAGTGCAGGGCTTGCAGTTTTGCAGATGCGTTGCCAGCCTTTTAGAAAAGGGAGGGGGAGGGGGATGGAGGAGGGAGAAGGACGGGAGGAGGGATAGGGAGTGGTCCTCCCGGACTCTCACTTACCGGACGAAACGCGACAGCATAGCTGCCACTTCAAGCCGGTCTTCTGTGAGAGAATGGTACTATACGGGGCGTGCCGGCCCATTCGGCTACTACGCGAAGGTAATAAGCATGGCACTACACATACGAAGTACCAGATTAGCCATTAAAAATATTAATGCAATAATAAGTATAATATGTATATTTACGTATAATATATAATAGTATATTATAATAGTAACGCGATTGCTTGGAAATCGTGTGAAACGAGTTCAAATCCCAGGTATCTCTAATTTTCATGTGTGAATAATTTCCAACAGTCCACTTGTTTTACGGCGAAGGAAAATATTGTGAGAAGACCTGCATACCTGAGATACGTTTTTTCAGACATACACCTGACGACAGACTGATTGAACTGACGACAGTATTTGTAATAGATTTAAATTTCTCATAATTCCATCTGATAGATAACTTTGAGTCTGTTTGATTGCATGCTCATATCTGTAACTACTAATGCATTGAAATTAAAAGTGGTAGTGCCATGCTTGTTACCTTCGGGTAGCAGCCGAATGGGCCGTCACGCCCCGTGTAGTACCACTCTCTCACAGAAGACCGGGGTGAAGTGGCAGCTATGCTGTCGCGTTTCGTCCGGTAAGTGAGAGTCCGGGAGGCCCACTTCCCATCCCTACTCCCGTCCTTCCCCCTCCTCCCTCCCTCCCTTTCCTGAAAGGCCGGCAACGCATCTGCAAGCCCTGTGGTGTTGCAGATGTCCATGGGCGGAGGTGATCACTTGCGCCTCCTGCCCGTCTGCCCCCTTTGTCCCATAAAAAAAAAGAATTTCTCTAGAAAAGAGATTTTTCAAAATGCATTATATATACTCCTTTGCAAAAAAAACGGGCACTTAAGCAAAGAACTATTTTATAGTTATTATTAGTTTGTTCGACAATTTTAGGTATTGTTATCCTCAGAATTTTATAAATTAATTAGGAAGGAATAGTTTTCATCAGTTTTATCATAACATTTTGATTAAATTATTGAGAAATAACGTTTAAGCTCAAAACACTATTATTATACCTGCTCGCTAATTAAAAATGAAACGCGTTAATTTCTTTGTTTTTCTTGAATACATTAAAAGCAGATAAAAGTTTAGTATTGAGTGTGACCCCCTCTTGCTGAAATCACAGCTTGCATTCGTCTGGGCATGCTAGCGAGTATATCTTTCATGGTTTCTTGGGGAACACGTTCCCACTCCGCGGTAATCACATTCTTTAGCTCTCTGATGGTCTACGGAGCCGGCTGCACTGATCTCACTCGTCGCTTTAGAACGTCCCAGACATGCTCTATGGGATTGAGGTCCTGACTTCTAGCTGGCCAGTCCAAACGATGAATTCCGACTTCTAGCATATACGTTTCCACATCGCCAGACCGGTGGGCGCGAGCGTTGTCGTCCATAAAAATTGAGTTTTCGACAAGAGCGGTTAAAGCGGGTTGTGCGTAAGGAATTAGAAGTTCCGTTATGTATCGGTGTCCAGTCAGTGTACCGTTTTCGATGAAGACTAACTCCGTACGATCCATAGAATTTATTCCTGCCCAAAACATAACAGAGCCCCCTCCATAAGGTGTGATTTCCTCAAAACATGCATCTGCAAAGCGTTCTCATCGTCTACGTAGCACTCGCCGACGTCGGTCTTCACCATGCACAGATATCCTGGCTTCATTGGAGAACAATACCCTATCCCAGTCTTCATGAGTCCATGACACATAATTTCGAGCGAAGCTAAGCCTGGCAACTCGATGTCCACGGAGTAATTTAGGGCCGCGTGCCGGGCGATGACTGTGTATATTAGCAGCGGGAAGCCTCCACCTGACCGTCCATAGACTAATTTGCACATTTCTTACTTCTTCGAGGCTGTTCTTGAGGTCCACATAAGAAGATTTGCGATTTCTCAACGCTTGACTAACTAAAAAACGATCATCCCGTGGTTCGGAACATGTCTTTCTGCCAGAACCAGGCCTTCTCTTGACGGAACCGGTCTCTTGATAGCGCTGCCAGGTCCTTTGAACTGTCGACTGACTCACATTTAGCCTCTCGCTTTTATCACTTTATCTGCCATTTTCGAGATTGCTAAACAGCAATTACAATAAGTTTAAATGTCAAGGACTTCAGATAATTAAATAAAAATTGACAAAAAGTTAATTAGAGTCGATATTAACTATAGGGAATTCGCGCCACAAAATGTAGTTAAAAGTTGTTTTCTTTGAAAACCAGGCTCAGTCAAAAATTAGAATTTGGAATGTACTCTTATAAACATTATGGCACTTTTATAACTGGCCAGTAGTAACATGTTCAAGTGATTAAAACCTTTTTGGTATTGTATTTTTTCCAGCCAGGAAGAAAATCGAAACCGTTTTTTTTGCAAATGAGTGTATATATGTTTCTTAAAAATTCTTTTGTAACCTATTTATTTACTTTTAGAATGCTATTGGCTATTTAATATCATCCGAAGAGGCTTAGGTAAATTATATACAGTAACATTAAGTACATGTAGATAGATGAAATATTTAAACGCTAAATTTTGTGACATGGGCCAATCATAAAATTACCCATCATCATGCTTGTCAGTCTTTAGATCTACACAATGGACGATAGTTGTCTAATTGTGCCGGTTATGTACTGCTGTCAAACAGAGCCGAGTAGGAAATTCATAAATATTAATATTTCTCTAATATTACCAATGTGACTGCGTTTTGTTTGTTCGATGATTTTGTCGTTTACTTCCAGGTGACTATTTAGGTAACTTACAGGCTATGTGTTACTCCAGATTATGTAACTATATTTGCTTTCTAAATTTTATTCAAATCCGTTCAGCCTTTTTAGCGTAATACACATAATAAAAAGAACTTTCCCGTTTAAAGTTATATAATAGCCAGAACAAACTGACACTGACAGACGGACAAAAATAAGTAAAAAAATCGTTCATTGCATATATTATCACATTTTGTAGAAAGTCTTTTTTATGACATTACAAGCAGACACTTAAAACTTATTTACCATATTATAGATATACGAGTACATCAAAGGCTAAAGGTTCGTCTTTAACACCAAATCCCGCTGTCTATCGATGCAAATTATATTTGGGATATTATTACACACAGCACCGTCTAGTTCTGTAAGCTACGAGGCTTGTGTTACGGATACCAGATAGTTGATACAATACACATATATACGCTATATAAGTAAACGCTAAATCACGTTACAATAATAGTATTAACTATATTATTATACATTAGAATGGTACTCTAAGTTAGAGATCAAAATCAAACAAAGTGGTGATTAAATCTATGCTCGCTCCCATCAATTAAATAATAATATCTATGTACGTATTTCAAATAGTATCTTATTTAAAAAACTAGCATTTCCTGCGGCTCTGCCCGCGTTTTAAAGACCGGAAACAGGAAACTTAACATCTGTAGTTCGTTGTATGATCATTGTAGTTTGGATACTTGTACAGTGTAAGAGTTTTTGTGTGGTGTGAAGGGTCATATTTCGTCATATTTTGTATAATGTTTTTTTTTACTTCACACTATATATCATTTGAATCGAAATTTTAATTTCATACATTATAGTTCTAATGCTAAGAGTTAAGTAATATTTTTTAGTTTTAACATAAAGTGTGATGCTTTACAGTCGATTTTTAACGGTTACTTGAGATTTCTCAGAAATGAGATATTATGCAGTAGTAAAAAGTATATTATATCTTGACCCGGATAATCAGCTATCTGTCTGCGGTCACAGACAGACAGACGGACAAAAATTTTAACAACTTTAGATTTGACCTCTATATATCGATAATAATGTCTATTTCAAGAAAAAATTCCAAAAAAATCAATGTACAGATTCAACTAAGTTAGAATTTTAATATAATATAGTAAAGATTATTATATTTTTGCACAATACAAAAACTTCATACAACATCAACCTCGATGTTTTTCTAGCGACGTTACGTATTTTTTATTTTAAACACCGTTTTTAGAACAACAGGAAAATGTATATATATCTACGCTATGTCCCATTCAAAGAGAATATAATGACAGATGTGGCGACTTTTTATAAAGCTCGTGTTGGGTGGTAGTTCTCAACCTTGGGTTTTATTGTGATTAAAGATATGTTTTATAGAAATTTAATCATCTTAAAATCATAAATATATGCTTTTCTAATATATTATACTAGCACTTGCCCGTAGCTCCGCGTGCGTTTTAAATATAACAGATTTTTATACTTTCTAACCATTTTTACCCTTTTACTCTAATCCCTATTCAATATAATATTTTTATGGGGACTCTACCAGATTTAAGATTGTAGTGTGTATACTATAGTACATGGTTGACCGTGCTTTTCTCGACATTAAAAAAACAATAATTACAAACCTTACATTCAGATAAAATTTGATCCAAACCGTTACAGCCGTTTTACAAACACTGAATTTCTTAATATATGGTATATAATAATACAAGAGCTCATTGTATATTTATAAGATGACATGTCAATATCAATTAGTGTAGTATTTTACGACTTATTAATGTAAAAGTATAAGTACGTAAGTGTGTTTATTAATTTCTCATTGTTTTGTGTGATAAATAACAAAGCAAATATTGAAAAATAACCTTTTGTTCGCTTAGCTCGTTACTATGTAATCAAAACTTGAATGACGATTTTAACCTACTTCTAACCGACGAATTGATTGGAAACGTAAAAAAATGTAAGATCCGGGTAACAATACAATAATTTGATGCTATTGAGCCTGTTTTAGGGATGAAGTCAGAAAAATATACAATAATGGTATAGAACTATAAGGAGCTACAATGGATCAGAACTGGTCGACGAAGCTAGGGCATCCTTGGCACCACACCCAACAACACAATAATAATAATAGAACTATAATTTAATTCTTACACTTGTAAAGACGTCTCTAGTTTTTCAAGGTAGATGTGAGCATAATACTTAAATTTCTGTCAATATATTTTGATATTTTGAAAAAAAAATATCTTATTTCTCCCGTGACCATGATTAATGAAAACGTCGCGAACCAAAAATCAAAATAAGTCAATGAAAAAAATTTGAAAAGATTTATTAAAATGCGATTATTTTAATTTTAATTTTGTGTGTAAAAGCTTTATTTTAATAATTATTAATTAAAAAAGTGAACAAAAACTAGATAACATAAGTTCTCAAGACCTAACTAACTAAATTAATATGCTATAATTCAATCCACATTTTTTTGCTAACTGGGGAAAAATATTTGTTTAAAGATAATTATTTTAATACCGCTGACAAAGTAGTACTAGAGATGGCTGAATTTGCAGCGCTATAAAAATATTTTTATTCTTTCTTATGCAGCATCGGCATACATGGCCTAGTTACGCTTAGTAATACGATACGTGAGGCAATACATAACTTTAACTCTACACCATCTCAACGAGATTTAAGTGTAACAAATCATCCCCTAATCTTTCCCCGATTATGTATATTATGAACTAATATTTATAAAATATTTTAAAATTTTTAAATTTAAATTAAAATGTTTAGAATTAAAATTTTTGTAAATTGTGGGTAGGCACTGTCTGTAACAAGTATATAAACCTCTGAGTCTTCAAAAACCTTAGTCTCTCTCTCGTGACCATGATTGCTGTAAAGTATTCGAAACGTCGGGAAATAAAAATCAAAATAAATCCGCGACAAAATCCGAAAAGGTAGCTTCGTTTATAAGAACCAGTTAGTACTATGAACTTGTACTTTTAGTGTTGCATCTAATAGGTCTATTAGAAAACAGGAGTTTTCTCATAGTCCGATTCAGTCCGATTTCTAAACTAAACTAGTATATCGTATTGTATCAAAACCAGGTGATCATCAAAATTGTATTCGCGACTTATCTTCTATTTATGTATGATTCGACATCAAAATTTAAGGCCGGCAACGCATTTGCAAGCCCTGTGGTGTTACAGATGTCCATGGGCGGCGGTGATCACTTTCCGTCAGGTGAGCCTCCTGCCCATTTGCCCCCTTTGTCCCATAAAAAAAAACTTACTTATAACCACCAATCCCAATTTTTTAATTGCGTTTAGAACGCGGGCGGAGCCCGTTATATAACATCATATATAACACATTGATAGTTCAGTAGTAACCCCCTATCATTTGGAAAACCAAGTGAAACAGGTTCTGATCTCGGGTCCCGCAATTGAAATTTTTTGTGTAAATTTTTTTCTATGAAAATACTAATTACGGTGTATACAAAATATTAATAGCAAATCTATATGTCAGACCAAACTTAATTTTCAAAATACGTTTCGCAGTTCATTAACTCTCGTTTGACAAACGTGGTGAACTTCATGTCAATCAAGTTATGATCCCTCTAGCATTACATGGAGGCCCGTGGTTATATTATGGTCGCTAGTGACACGATATAGGTCTTAATTATTTTCATTAATAATATATATTACTGAAAATCATATAACCAAATTGAGTAGGTAGTACAACTTAATGACTGTCAAAAATATGTCTAAGCGCTCACGAATCTTGAAAAATTTAAATAATGAGCCTTTAATAATTTAAGATAACTGCAATGTACAGACAACAGTATAATCATTATATCTATAAATGTTTATTTCCGTATTATAAATAATTTTATACCGAGATAATATCAAACAACTAAATACAAGTGACGTCAGATTTAATTAGATAGGAAGTTTTAACAGTTTGTAAAAACTTGATTACTTTGAAGCGACTTCAATTGATGCTAGTCTATAAAATTATAATGTAGTGTAATTAACGAAGCAGACTACCAATTAATGTTTTCAATACGATTTAACTCAATTTTATTTGCTGGCTTTTATGTAAGTTGCAAAGTGTGTAAACAAATCTGATGAAAGAGATGATTCATTACTCACTAGTAACTTTATAACTGTTAGTATAGATTTTTAGATGAGATATTTTCCAGTCGTAAAATCAAGTAAGTATGTCATTGTATCCAGCTAATATAATGCACAATTTCATCAAAATCGGTCAAGTGGATTTCTCGTCATACAGCCACAGACAAATAGACAAAAATCTAAAAACTATAGATTCAGTCTCTGTATCGATAAAAATGAATACTTCCATAAGACTTTCCAAAAAATTGAAAGTGTAAAATCGACTCAGGTTTTTGTACATAGTAGTCAATAATTACGTATGAATTGTAAGTAATTTAGATGATACAGGCATTGGTATCGTGCTGATTCGGTGAAGCCCAAAGAAAATTGATTATAGTGTATCAATAGCTACTAAAAAGCAAAGCCTTTGTTGGAAGTTGCGTTCGTTTGGTTTGTTGAGATACTCGTAAGTTCTATACATTAGTCAGTATAAATGATGATGCCAATTACGTTATGTTTACGTTTATAGTTTTTAAGCTGTAATTTTGTGCTTATTATAAATGTCTGTCAAAACAAATATCTGCTACAGGTTTTTCCCATGATTTTTTAACATCTGTTTTGATCGTAGGAGTATATAATATGTTAAATTTGCTTTTGTTTTACAAACTTATTATCGCTTAGACTTGAGAGTAAATATACATAAAATAAATAAATAAATGAATATGTTGGGACATTATTACAACAGCGCCATCTAGTTCCGCAGTAAGCTACGTAACGTGCTTGTGTTGCGGATACCAGATAGTTGATACTAAACATATAAATTTTAAATACATACATATTATAAATATTAACACCCATGACTGGAGTACAAACATTCGTGCTCAACAAATGAATGCCCCCAGCGGGACTCGAACCCGCGACCGCTGGCGCAGAAAATAGTGTCACTACCAACTGAGCCAAACGTGTTTTCTTTTCTTCTATTGACATGGGAACCATGTGATATATATGGTATATGCTGAAAAACGTCCAAAACGTCGGCAAAAAATCTAAGAAGAATATTAATTCAGATATAATACTGCTTTACGTATGTGTGAAATCCACTTAAAAAGGCATCAATAAAAATTCTAATAATTCTAATTTGTTTGTTCTTTTGAATTAGGCAAACTTAAAAGTGGACTATCCGGTATGTTTCTTTACTGAATATCATATGCGACCAAAACTACCTAACCTTTTTCAGTTCACTATAATATATTTACAGCGTTCAAAATGCCACTTTAAAAGTTTCTTTGATACGTTAAGAAATGTTTAAGATGTTGGACAATACGTAGATATAAAATATGCATGTGAACGGTTGCAATGTCAATACATTAAGTTGCTTCAGACGTAGTTTAATATTATGTGGTGACATTGCAAACAGTGATTGCAATTGCTTGCAGATGCGTTGCCGGCCTTTCAGGAAAGGGAGGGAGGAAGAAGAAGGGAGGAGGGAGTGAGGGGGGGGGAGGTAGGAGGGATGGTAAGTGGGCCTCCCGGACTCTCACTTACCAGACGAAGCACGACAGCACAGCTGCCACTTCACGCCGGTCTCCTGTGAGAGAGTGGTACTATACGGGGCGCGCCGGCCCATTCGGCTGCTACCCGAAAGTAACAAGCATGGCACTACCACTATTAAACATTTTTGCACTAATATTTACAGTCTTCAGTCCATCGTGCTACAGATATTTTTGCAATATTTTAAGAAAACGGAGTCTTGTGAACGATGATAATGTTCGAGATGTCTCTATTATGATTGTTCTAAAGCATCAGAAACGTGGGGAATCAAAAACCAAAGTAAATCCGTAAAAAAGCCTAAGAATAAGTTTTATTTAGAACTATCTACTCTCCTCTCACTGTTTGAACTCAAACTTCTTAGAAATGAACCGATTGAAATATAAAAAGCGTTACATGTTAAGTGAAGCATCCAAAAAAGTTAAGTTATTTCTAAGGTTATCGTGTGCAAAGGCACAAATAAATAAACAGATAACTGATAAACCGACAAACAGACAGACAAAAATTGTAAAATTCATTATTTGGGTTCTATTGCGAATGAACACCCTCAATAATAGTTTTTCTCAATATCTTTTATGTACAGACTGTGATCACTTTTACATTAAAATATAAGTATGTATGGTTTCAAATATTCACATAAATTGAAAAATTCATTATCTAAGAAAGCAAATTTAATATGAGATCAAATTTATACGAAAAAGGCAATCATGGCTAACCAACAGCTATAGTCATGTAAATGAGTAAATCAACTGACCGTGTAACGTAAGACGCAGGCACTCGAATTTGGCGTTGAAAACAAAACATTTTTCCCACAGCATAACATTAAAATACAATATTTAATTCTATTGCTTTAAAGAAAAAGAGTATTGTTGTGTGAAATATCTATGTCGCTTGTTGCCTTTTTGCGTTGGAAGAGATAACTTAATGCAAATTGCTTGAAATTGCTCTACAGACTTATGTAACATCGTGTTTACGGGCGAACTATCATTCATAAGATTAGGTTGTATTTCGTTAGTCAGTTAGTCACTTGAAACTTGATACTATGCGCTCGATATTATTCATTTTATATTATTTGTCATACGCCAAACTTTTACCCACAAATATCTCGGAAACATAATGCTTTAGGGTTACTTATTGTTAATATTCATTTTTTAATTTATATCCTTTATACATACATAATATCAGTACCAACATGCGTCGTTTTGAAAAACATCCTAATCTCGATACTTGCTTATACCATGATTTAAAAACCGCATGATGTGTTGTGAAGGCTATATAGAATTTTTAACACAATAATATAAATCAGTATAGTTTTTTATAATTTACTGACAAGATCTAAAGACAAAGGTATGAGAATTTACTTTTATTTTAAATTACATTGTTCCGTTTTGCAACAATTTTTACAGTATTTAATTTCTTATATTTACAATTCCATTCATAAAAAGAGGGTTTTAAATCATACGTTTTATGAATTACAAGCCATAATTAAAAACAATGCCGTATCATATAACATTGGTTATTTAAAACTGATTTAAAATGTTATTCAAGCTGTACATTATTTTGTTTTAAAATTTAATATTAATTATAATTTTATGTAAAATAATCTTGAAGACTACTAAATAAAGATACCTATGTTAATAATACTGTATTTTGCAATATAATTAAAATTATAATATTTTATCCGCCACTAGGGTGAATTGCTAGTGTATACAGATAAAAAATAAAGTGTCAGTTTATAATGTCAAAATAAAAAAAAAATTGCGAAAGTATAAGCGTATATACACATAATATTATAAGGAAAACACAATTTATATTTTTTTTTGTTTTTTTTGTTCCGGCTATTGTCCGAAACGGCTGAACTGATTATGACCAGAATTTCACTAGTAGACAAGTGCAGTTTTAAAGAGTTACTTTGACAAATTTGAGTGTAGATAATATTATAGATTTGCTAATAAATTAAAACGTTCTTTTGCTACCGTTTAATATATTTCGGGAAGTATTTAAGTCATACAAACTCCTCGATCTTACACACTCACTTTCAATGCGCAAATATTCTTCCAATTACTGTGTGTAAGATGTACCTCAGATACTTCCGTTTTTCCTCTTCAGCACTTGCCAATATTACTAAGAATGAGATGATTTTGTTTACTTATATTCCCAATCAAGTTGACAAAGTGGAGGTTTTCTAGTTATTTCATAATGATATTACTGGTACCATAGAAGTGGGTTAGGCAATCTATTATACGAGTATGAGGTAGGCCTTTGACGTTTATAACAAACGGCCTACTTATTGTTGGCATGACATACTAAATATGCTAGCTCCTACCCAATATGGGACATTCCGGTGAATACCACGTTAGTCGCATCACGTCACGGCGAGATTGTGGTACGAGTAAGATCAAAATGTATGGCCAATTCATACTTACACGTTCAAAATTTAGGATTTTTTTGTCTAACTTTTCGCCATTGTTATTGACACAATGATATTGGAAAGAAGAAATATTTTTTGGATTAGAAAAAACGGTGGAACCGATAAAAGAGAGAAACATTGAAAATTTCATAATTATTGATTATCATGAAAATCTATTAATATAAAATATAATAATATACATAACGACTAAGGCATTAAGTCCATTAAAGCTTCGGTAGCTTCCTTAATGCTACATAAAAGAAAGCACCAGAGAACTTAAATTTACAGCAAGGCAGGTTTTCATTGCATTGCATTGTACTATCAAAATCAACACGTATAAAAGCCGCAAAGTGTTGTGAAATCTAATGTAAAACCAAATCACTTGATTTATTTAGTACCTTTCCATGGAAACATATATTCTACAATTTTGTGTGATTTTACAAATATATATAAAAAAACTTTAAACACATCATCATCATCATTACCATCAAAATTATCATCTAAATAAAAACTTGCAAAAAATGTGCATTTGAAAAAACTTGACCTCTATACAATTTTATTAGTCACACATGTATGTGTAGATAATAAAATAAGCAGTTACAGTTTCTACATTATGCACTGTCTATTTTGTGAGTAAAGCATTTCTAGCAACACAGTCGTAAATGTCGTACTTCATTTTACAAAGATTTAAACAAATAGCTTTAACTAATATAATTTACAATATAGTTTATTATTTACTATATTACATAAAACATAAATAATTAGGTATTTTCATATAATAGGAATACTACTAATAATCCGGTTAAGGCAGCTAAATGTTAAGATTTATGTATTTATTTTATTATAATGACCATGGAGGTTAGAGACCAGGAGAACCATCGCTTCATACTAAAGCATTACCCGCCTGTCCCTGAAAATTTGTAGAATTTATAACGCGCTGTCGTCGGTAAGTAGTATTTGTGAAGTTAACTGTTTATTAGTATTGTCACTATTGTGACAACGTGAAGTTAGGCATTGAGACAACATAGCGATCGCAGCGCCTTCTTAGTTTGACAATATTTCTGAGACACTACATTCTAGGGCGAAGGTCCTCCTGGTCTCTAATCTCCATGATAATGACCTTTGTTTTATTTACACCAATGCTATTGAATGTCACTTTGCCTACTAAAATTGCTTCACTAGCTCTCATCGGGATTATACTGAAAATATACTACTGATTCTCTAAGTAAGTATATTTAACACAAGTATTTACAAGCAAATTATCAACGCTAATCCAATACAAAACCTTCGAGAAAATATTTTTCATGTCAGCATTGTATATAATTACGTTAAGATTATGAATATAAGTGAAATGTTTTCCCGGACGACTTTATCTCTATTTAAATTAGAAAAATAATGAACCGTAATAAATGAACTAATAATAGACCCTTGTGGAACACCCACGTATAAAAGAGCCCTAAAAGATTTCTTGTCGTTGACATCACCTTCTATTATACAAACATACCATTTGTATTGTATTTTTTAAATATAACGTCCGAAGGTTGAGCGTCTTATTTCTTACGATATAGAGATGCAGTTTTTTTAATAATGTTTTATGAAACGCACAATCAAAAGCTTTTCTAGTAACAGCTTCCCAAATACCAGAAAGTAAATTTTTGTATACTATATTTTACCAATATATTTTGTGTATAGTTAAAATAATCTAACAACAATTATTTTATGCATACTTTATGCATAATATCAACAGAGTTGTGAGGAAATTAAATTTTTATGTTTAAAAATACAATGTATGGATTGTACGAAAGATGTGTTACTAGATAGCTTGATGCTGTCAGACTGAGGAAATATAAAAGAATGTTATTTATTACTTTTATGCAACTAAAAGTATAGTTTCAGCCTTCATACAAAGAGTAATGTAAAGTGTAATGTCGATATTACTTTTACATATTTATTATTATAATACATCGATGTATTAGGAATAAAGTCTTTTTTTTTATGGGACAAAGGGGGCAAACGGGCAGGAGGCTCACCTGATGGTAAGTGATCACCTCCGCCCATGGACATCTGCAACACCACAGGGCTTGCATCTGCGTTGCCGGCCTTTCAGGAAAGGGAGGGAGGGAGGAGGGAGAAGGACGGGAGTAGGGAGAAGGACGGGAGTAGGGATGGGGAGTGAGCCTCCTGGACTCTCACTTACCGGACGAAACGCGACAGCATAGCTGCCACTTCATGCCGGTCTTCTGTGAGAGAGTGGTACTATACGGGGCGTGCCGGCCCATTCGGCTGCTTCCCGAAGGTAACAAGCATAGCACTACCACTTGAAAGTCATGGTTAAAAAGTAGCCTATGTCATTCTTTACCGGATAAGCGAAAATAGGAAAAATACTTAGTATAAGTATATTCAACTACGAGTACATTTAGTGCATTTGACACTTTAGATAGCACATTCTATTCCCGATTGGCCAAAGTAGATACATGATCTAGTCAAAGTAACGGTTTAATATGATTCAATATTACAAGAGAAAACCTATTTAACTAAGGAACTCATTTGTAAAGTATATTGAAAGCTCACTGGAGCTCAGGGAGCCATTATTTTCAATTTGAAATTGTATATTTATTCAGTCACCAAAGTACAATAACTTAATGACATAAACAAATCACAAGCCATTTATTTTGTACTTCGCTTTTATGTTGGTACATTTATTTTAGACTTTAGACATTGAATTTTCATTACTTTTAATAAATTATAATAATATGTATTGAAAAACTAGTATCATAATATATGCCTTTCTTAACTTAATACATTATTATAATTAAAAAAACATAGAATATATAAAAATAATTAAAAAAATTGTAGGACACTAACACACATCATCATCTTATTACATGGTAATCTAGTGTAAGTTTTGTGTTATGGAGACCAGATACATAATATTATAAATGTAAAATATAGGAGTGCAAGCATTTGTGCTCATCGATAAATGAATGCTTCCAGTGGGACTCAAACCTGCGACCGCTTTCGCAGCAGCTGGGATTTCTACCAACTTAGCCAAACCTATTATAAACTTTGGTTTGGTTTAAATCTTGTAAGTTTACATAGAATCAAGAGAATCCAATTTTAAATATTCTAGATTTAGCCAGAAATATGTAAGAGAATGTCGACATGTCTAAGGAGAATGTATTGAATCAGTATCTGTTACACTCGATGCTTAAACAATACGATATTCTATATCGAAACAAATATATAATGGTTATTGACACAGTGTAAAGATAGGTTGCTATAGCAAATGATCTGTCACTGGTTTGCGGCAACTGTTTTGACATTGTGGGAAGTGGGAATGGCTCTATTCATTACCTCTCTGAATTATATTTATGCTCGTTAAGTGTTATTTATATTTATGACGACAAGTTTGATTCAGTTGGTAGTGCCAGTACTTGCTGTGCCAGCGATCATGGGTTCGAATCCCGCTGGAAAATTCATTTGTTGAGACAAATGCTTGTACTCCAGTCATGGGTGTTTATATTTATAAAAGGTATGTATTTAATTATAATATATGTGTAGTATATTAACTATCTGGTATTAAAAATACAAGCCTTGTAGCTTACCATGGAACTAGATGGCGCTACGTGCAATAATGTCCCAACATATTTTAATATTACTGTTTGATGTAATTACATTACATATATACATACATAATAATATAAATACATACTGTTCAATAAAATTGAAGTGTCTGTTTGTAATAGCTTTTTACTAAATGACGTTGGCAAAAAATAAACATTGGCGAAATAATCTGTACCCAAATGCCTCGCTTTGAAGTCATTAACCAGAGAATTAAATTGAATTGGAATTATATTCGGTACTTAAGAGGCAAAAATCAATTTTTAATTTTTTTGTCTTTCTGTCCGTCTCTTCGTCTGTCTGTATGTGTGTCTGTTTGTACCCAATAAACTATGAAGTGGCCGAATCGATTTCGACACGACTTTCACTGATAGCTAATGCTAAATAGAGTAATTTAGGCTACTTTCATTTAAAAAAGAATGGAAGTGTTCCGTTAAAAAAATTCAAACGTACCGAGTGAAATGAGAGTAAGGCGCGAGTTGTTTAAATATTTAAAATTAGATTTGGGATACGGCGTAAAGAAGTTTCAAAAAGAATTTAGTCTATAATCGTTGAAGTATAGAGATTTTAAGAATTATATAAATAAAAAGTTAAATCTCTTAACTTCACACGTGGATTTCCTCTAAGCTTAGGTATATTATGAACGAATTTTCAATCAGTTTTTGTCACATTAAACAATTTTTTAACTAGGTTTAAGTTTCATTTCAATCAGCAGAGTGACTCCTAATATAAAGCCTGACCTTGCAGCCTCGAACAAAACAACTCGTTATGTGATTATGACAAAGTAGTATTAGATAGAAGCTAGGTCTTACAAACGAACGAACGGTCTTACAAACACAAACAATTTTTAAAATATTTTTGCGGAATCATATTTAAAATAATTTTAGAAACTCTGATCCCTACTTCAACTTTAGGGACACATTTTAGAAGTTTTGCTTTAGCCTCTTAGTTACGAAATCCTGAAAAGATATCAAAAATCAGTACTTTCATTCGTCTTGCAACTTATTAAAAATGAGTTTCGAGAGATTTAAGAAATGTTATAATTAGGCAGTGGTAGCCCAGCGGTAACGCGTCGCTTGTATAACCGAGTGACGCGGGTTCAAATCCGGGTCTCGCACCTCTGATATTTTCATGTGCGAATCATTTCTATCCTGATTACCACTTGTCTTACGGTGAAGGAAAACATCGTGAAGAAACCTGCATGTCTAAAAAAACCTAGCAAGTTTGTGAAGTCCGCCAACACACTAGGCCAGCGTGGTGGACTATGGCCTGATCCCCTTGTACTGAGGAAGGCCCGTGCCCAGCAGTGGGACGTTAAAAAAAAAGGATGATGATGATGATAATATAATTCTTATAATACGAGACCCTAAAAATAACTAAACTAAACAACACTCTTATTATCTATTCTTTACATAAACACATACAATACATATAATAATATCGTATTGTGTATTTATTCCCTATTGTTTACTTACAATGTATTCACTACAATACGTCCTCAACTATCGGTCATGTAAAAGTAATAAAGTATGATAACATACATTTAATGTATTTATTTAAGCATTTTTTGTGATCGAAATTTTTCAAAGTAACAATAACTTTACGAAATTTATTATTTAAATAACTTAGAATTCATTAATATGGTATCTTCCGAAACATTCAAATTTTGCAGAATTTTATACTTGGGATTTTTCTACTTGCATTTTTCTTGTAATTCATATCTTATTCTTCAACAGCAATAAAAGTCTTTGGTTCGAGTCCAGGTCAGGCCAAAAGTTTTTATATTAAGAAATACTCTGTTAAAGCCGAAAACCCCTGTGTTTTAAGAGAACATGTTAAGTTGTCGATCCTTCGGATGATCCTTCGCCGGTCTTGTTAATTAACGACCGTGGCTAAAATCGGTGTGGAATAGCATTATGTACTTCAAATTATAGGGGATGTAAGTTTATATTACAGGCAGTGGTAGCCCAGCGGTAACGCGTCGCTTGTATAACCGAGTGATGCGGGTTCAAATCCGGGTCTCGCACCTCTGATATTTTCATGTGCGAATCATTTCTATCATGATTACCACTTGTCTTACGGTGAAGGAAAACATCGTGAGGAAACCTGCATGTCTGAGAAAACCTAGCAAGTTTTCGTAAGACATGTGAAGTCCGCCAACACGCACTGGGCCAGCGCGGTGGACTATGGCCTGATCCCCCTCGTACTGAGGGAGGCCCGTGCCCAGCAGTGGGACGTTAATAAGGGCTGATGATGATGATGAAGTTTATATTTGGGAATCAGTTACATTTCCTTATGTTAACCGAAGATTAATTTTCGTTTCCTATTTATGATCTATAAAAATGTGTTTTCAGCCTTTTTAATGTCTGCTGGGCACGGGCCTTCCTTCAATACGAGGGGGATCAGACTCAGGAATTCACAATTCACATGTCGTTCAAAAACTTGCTAGGATCTCTCAGACACACTGGTTTCCTTCAACGTAAGACAAGTGTAAATCATATTGGAAATAACTCGCACATGAAAATATCAGTGCAAGATCCGGATTTGAACCCGTATCACTCGGGTATCCATGCGTGCGTGTCACCATTGGGCTACCACTGTCCTTCTATAAAAATATCAACAAAAACTTTGACCTATAAAATTTTGTATCAAAACTCAACTTTGTCATGCTTGTATTACACGAGTACGTTTACTTTGTATGAATATACTCGTAGTTTTAGAATAACAGTCAAGTTCTTCACTAGTTTGAAATAAATAAAATTTTTAATTGGCTCTTAACGTATCTCGTATAAATGAAGCCTTTACGTAAAAATAATGGATTGAATACTGTTTTTAGAATAAATGACACTAACATTATCGATATAAAGGCCAAGTCTAGTTTTAAGAATTTTTGCCTGTATCTGTCTGTGAGTACATCACGAGAAAACCACTGAACAAATTTTCATGAAATTTAGTAAAATAATAGCTGTTTATTTGAGGCAATATATAGGATACTTTTAACTGCAGGAAAATTTTACATTTCTAAAAAATCTATAATAACCATTATATGTTTAATGAGCCTAGTCCTAGAGTCCAAAAATAATAAAAGCCATAAGTAATACATTATGACAGATATTATTTTTATTTCTACACAAATGTACCTCGATTATATTTAGATAGAAATGTACAAGACAATGCAAACAAAAATAAATGGCAGGAACTTTATCACGGGCCTTTAATGGAGCTCTAGGGTGCTCTTTTAAAGAGATGACCATTGTATAAGAATTTTTGGCCTATTAGTTTTTATTATGAAGTCATTTTGTGAAAACATAAGTGTATCTAGGGTATTCCTGCATTTTACTGGTATATCATACTAGTTGCTGCTCAAAGCTCTGCCCGTATCGTTTATTTAGGGCTTGTAAATATGCAACTGACAATTTTTCAATCATAATTTGCAAAGCATAGTACTGCTTATTATGGAGACCCCAGTACATTTTATATTATTATACTTTACTAGCGACTAGCCATCGCTTCGCTCGGGCTTGTCCCTATACTTAGCGCGAGCGAAGGTGAAAACTTATATACTAAAACCTTTCTCGAGAACCACTCTATTCATTGGTGAAAACAGCATGTAAACAGGTGCAGTAGTGTTTAAGTTTATTGCGAACAGACAGACAGACAGACGCGGCGGAGAACTTTGTTGTATAATATGTAATAGTATACATAAGTCCAAAATTTTTTTTTAATAATTCAATAGATTTTGGTTATTAGTGACTCACTAACAAACAAATATAACCACTTCATAAGATTATAAAATAGATTGTGTAACAATATTGGATGGTGCTATTAATACGTTTGAAAATAAGCAAGTGAATGTTCTCATTCGACGACACGTTTGGCTCACGTGGTAGTGACTCTACTTTCTGTACCAGCGGTCGCGGGTACGAGTCCCGCTGGGGGCATTCATTTGTTGAGCACGAATGTTAGTACTCCAGTCCTGGGTGTTATATTATAATATTGTTACGTGATACGGATTCGGGATCGGAAATTAATAGCGTTCTTGCACTAAAGATGCTTTATTTGACTATATACACACTCACAGTTTGTACACAGCACTAGTCTCTGAATTTCGAATCCTTTCCTGAAAATGCATTGTCTCTCTCTGACATATTAAAATTTGTAATAAATTGTTCTTCTGGCACGCTTGAAGCCATTAACAAGAGAATTGAATTGAATTGAAACTGTTCTTGACATCTAATTGTCAAAAAGTTAAAAATTGACATTTGCTGTTGTACAGCATAGTACAAACGTGCTATTATGACGGGTTCACACTGTGACAATATGTATGTATTTAAAATGTATATGTGTATTAAACTATCTGGTATCCGCAATACAAGCTTGGTAGCCTACCATGGAACTAGATGGCGCTGTTGTAATAATGTCCCAACCTATATTATTATACGAGAATCAAAACCGCGAGCACCTGCTTAATACCAGCTGTCATTAACATTGTGAAGTTATTAATAAAGTTAAACAATTTGTTTTATTTAACCAATCAACAGTAATATATAAATAGATTGTATTTTTGGCATGGGCAGCTACATATTTGAGGTATTGGGTTCAAGTCCTGGGTCAGGTCAAGTTTATGTATTGAGTCTATCCGTTTGTAGGAATAGTAACATTGGCAGTGTTTCAACCTCTCAAAGAGCACATGAAGCTAGATAATGCAGGAATAGAGTGCACTTGTGTCTGCGCGTACACTTGTGCTCTACTATCACCGCAGTAAAAAAAACATTAAAAAAACTAAAACTAGATTACATTAATATCTTATTGAATAAAGTATTATTTTTTAATATAGAAGTAAGATTTGTTAATTTGTAAGTGATCTCGGAAATCTCCAGATTTCCATCTCCATATTTTTTATTCAGAAACGTCACACTAACTTATAAAATTTAATTCGGTACATATCCGAGCGAAATCAGGGTATATTTTTAATATGAGAATTAAATGATGCAATTAATAAAAATTGGATCGAAGGTGGAACATTATAAAACACCTGATGTTTACTAAAAATAATTACATATAATTAGATATTGTGAAGAAACGTATGATGTATTTATTATAAATAGTAATATATGTATGAGTTCGAGGGCACTAGGTTATAACTGGTCTATATTTCGAAATTATCAGTTTAAATATCAGTAAATATGTAAAATAATAAATAAATATATTAGGACATTATTATACGCAGAGCCATCTAGTTCCGTTGTAAGCTACGAGGCTTGTGTTACGGATACCAGATAGCTATAGGTGATACACTTTAAATACAAACATATTATAAATATAAACACCCATGACTGGAGTAGAAAGATCTGTGTTCAATAAATGAATGCCCCCCGCAAGACTCAAACCCGCAACCTCTGGCACATCTATAACTACAAACTGAGCCAAACGTGACGTGAAACTAAGTAAAGAATAATGGTAATTAAATGGAACTATTAATCAATTACATTTTACTTTTTTTTAGTTATGTTCTTTCCTTACATTATTTAGTTATCTTTTAAAGATGTATAGCATCTTGTACCTTAAACCTTCATTCATAATGGCATTAGTAGAAATAGCAAGCAAAAATCAACAAAGGCTTGAGATATTATTTCTTCTTGGCATTTCGCCATTATAAGTCAAGTATGAAAGGATTTTACAACGGATTTAACATTATTTCTAAGCTAACATTTGAAAACTTTGACTTATCCGTGGTCTATTGATGTTTGAAGTAGAGTCTGAGTAGTTTTAGTATTAAAAAAATAAAAATTTTACCCATTTTAGAAGCATAGCCTTATTTATACTATATTATTTTATCAAGAATACTTAAATTGAAGTTTCTGTTTTTAATTTCAAATTAACAGCTTTTCACTAAATGCATATGAAAATATATACGGTTCAAACATAAAAAATCTATTTATTTAAATTTGTGTTGTCCCCTGTCTGTGGGAGCAAACAATCTAATTTAATAATAGCTAATGTCTCAAACGGTTGAAACGAACGAACGAGCGTTGTCTTTATACGTTTAATTTTTTAACTTAGTTCCGAAGCGGACCGGGTTTGCTAGTTTCAAAAACATTCTGATAATATGAGACTGTAGCTTTTGCGTGATACACGAACTAAGTATTCATATATTAGACATAGCTTTCCACAAGAGACCGTATTACATAGACAGTCATTTGCATTAGTGGCATATGGGACCCCTTAAGGCTTTTAGACTTTTAACCACTCGGGCCTTTTAGGCTTACGATATTTCAAAGCTCTTACGTTTAATTTGATAGGTTTTTTAGAGTAAAATGCATAGTTTTCTATAAAGTAAGTTACATTCTTGAAGTTTTTGAAGAACTAATTTATTTTATGAATCAAGTATGAAATTATGATATTGTGTTATTAAAATTTTGTATAACGAATTTTGTTTTTAAATTATAATTTATAGAAAACTAATTAGTTATATTGAATTATAAATGAAGGTATCTCAGGCATGAACAGATATGTAAGTCTTACGGATTCTTCTGAAGACCTATAGCTTAAAAGCTTACTTTGTACGAGGACGGAACTTTAATTTTAGGATTTCTAAGATACTAATATCATAATTAACGGCAGTTATAGCTCAGTGGTAGTGCATTTAATGGATACCAAGTGAAGCGGGTTCGAATCCCGAGGTTTGTACCTTCAATATTATCATGTTCAAATTATTTTAAATATGATTACGTCTTGTCTTGTGAAGGTTAACATCGTGACAACACCTGTATGTCCGTGAGAATCAAGCAAATTTTCGAAAGACATGCTCAGTCCATCCTCACGTATCCAGCGTGGACTACTGCTGGTCCCTTTGAATGAAAGGGAGACCCATGCCTAGCCATAGCACGTTAAAAACTGGCCTGAATATACTACTATATAAGCGAAAACTGAGTGTGATATAAACGTACCACGAATGTCTGAACTAAATGAATGCAGGGAAATCTAAATAATGGTCTATTACAACACATACTTTCAGTTAGCATAGCTGTGGTTAGAATCTAAAGGTAGAGTATCATTACATGCCTACGTTAATGATCAATAGGAATACGAAGTGAGTTGAAATATTATTAGCTTTGTATAATATTATATATATGATATATGAAGAATAGTAGATACTTATTATAATCGAAAATAATATTATAATTGCATATATAAAATAATAAAATGGTAGCCCAGTGGTAGCGCGCTCGCTTGGATAACCGAGTGATGCGGGTTCAAATCCGTGTCTCGCACCGCTGATGTTTTCATGTGCGAATCATTTTCTAACATGATCACCACTTATATTACGGCGAAGGAAAACATCGTAAGGAAACCTGCACATCTGAGAAAACCTAGCAAGTTTTTCGTAAGACATGTGAAGTCCACCAACACGCACTAGGCCAGCGCGGTGGACTATGGCCTGATTCCCCCTCGTATTGAGGGAGGCCCGTGCTCAGCAGTGGGACATCAAAAAGGGCTGATTACATAATATATAAAATGACTGAAAAAGTACATTTCAAATCTACATAGAAAAATAGAACTGAAGTGTATGTCTGTGATGTGAAAATAACAACTTTGAATGAAGCTACTTATATACGGTACAAAAGTATATGCGGAAAAAATTTATAAAGTTACTGAGTCTTTTAGTTCTGATTTAAAAATGTATAAATAATGTATAGTTACATATTGTATTTTAAATTGGCAATAATGTATTTAAACTAAATTTAAATCTCTTTGCTAATAATTTTACATATGATCAAGCGAAATCAGCCTATTTTTTTAAATTAATTTAATAATGTGGCTTTATCCATTATGGCAGAGATTACTCATAATACTTACACGTTTGGCTTAGTTGGTAGTGATCCTACTTTCTGCGCCAGTCCCGCTGGGGGCAATCGTTCTTTGAGCACGAATGTTTGTACTCTAGTCATGGGTGTTTATATTTAAAATATGTATCTTCTTCTTCTTCCTGTCCTTATCCCACGCTATGTGGGGTCGGCACAACATCAACGTGCACAGCACAGCACTCTCCTGTGTCATTCTTTGACACTCTTATACATGTTGTAACTGGTTTGGCAAGAAATTTTACAACCGGCCGCCTGCCTGACGTTAACCCTCTTTGGGAATGCTATTTATTTATCAATAATATTATTATTATCTAAAAAAAATTATTTACTGGCTTCATTCTATATATCTGCTGTAACCTCCATGCAATTTGAATATATTCATTAAATCTCAAAAACATGGTAGCAACATATTCTCCAAAATTTAAAGATCCAATTTTGTAAGGGTGACATAGGAACATAATAACATAGTTGTATGTTAATATTTAATGCTTCTTGTAGAAACTGTAGAATTTTGTCTTACTTTTATTCAAAACGCTGTAGTTGTTGATCATCTGTGTACTCTATGTGAGCTTCAGATTTCTCCCAAAAGACCACATCAGTTATTGTTTTCACTGTTTTTACTTGTTCTAGTATTAATTATATTGTAAAATATGTATGTATTTAAAAAAAAAATATTTGTAATATATCAACTATCTGGTATCCGTAACACAAGCCTCGTAGCTTACCACGGAACTAGATGGCGCTGTTGTAATTATGTCCCAACATAATTATTTACTTATTTTATATTTTAATGCAAGTATTTAGTGACCATGATTCCAAGAAAACATCGATTTTTTTTTCCAACCCCGTTCTTGAGCGGCATCCATCTACTACACACTTTTCTTAAGGTTCCGCTCCATCAGGCTGTAGAGCTGCATGCTTATCTATATAATTTATAGCAATTCAAGCACTGGTTCAAAGGACTACATTGAAAATTGACAAAATATAAAACCCTTTACTTTTTAAATCATAACATAATATCATAATTAATGAAAAACTATATTTTCGGATTTTGTCGCGAATTTATTTAGATTTTTGTTTTCCGACGTTGCCAATGCTTTAAAATCAGTTGTGAGCCAAAAATCAAAATAAATCCGTGATAAGATCCGGAAATATACTTTCATTTATAATGTAAAATATTCGCCTAATTTTAAGAAAGTATTATAGTATAACTTAGCATAAAAAAAATAATCAAAATTTTATAAAAATATTTTGTTCATATAAACGTTTATGTCAGGCTTTAGTTACTATGTAGTCTTATCTCAAGTTCAATGTTCCTTACATTAGCACGTGTCATATTATGGTAAGTAAAAATGTTGCATTATTACTTTTCAATTAGTTCTTCACTCACGACCATCGTTAATTACTATTTTACTCGCTAACTAAACATTATATGCACATTTTACACTAGGTATTTACCCTTGTTCTGCTTGGATCTATATGTTATTTCAGATCATAATCATTCTGTGGACTAAGCTTCATCAAAATCAGTTCATTCGTTTTAGTAAATAAAGGAACAAATATACACACTTAAAAACTCTCGTATTCGTAAAAGCAGCCTTTTGGACAAAAAGTAATAATAATGTGATATAAACCGGAACCCATTTCGGCCACGACTATAATACGAGATGCTCGTATTATAGTGCAAAAGTTCATACGCAGGCACAAATGCACTCTCTATTCCTGTCATTTATCGGTGGGACAACACTCGACACACCAGTGAGAATAAGCCAGCGAGACTCGAACCCACGACCGATGGAATAAATAAAGTCATAAAAAACTGAGCCAAACGTTGTCAAAATTTGTAATATTAGGATTAATAGCTCAGACATTTTTTCCACTAATTATACTCAAGAGACTCAAAATTAAGCGGACCAACTTTTTACGTTGAAAAAACGTCGTTATTTTTCCTAACTAAGAACTTTTTTAAAAGTCACAATTCGTGTGGGAAAAGGTAATTAATGATTGCAAAAGGTCAGCAAATAACGAAAATAACCGCTGAAGGTCAAGAAGAAGCAACGAAGATAGGCTTGTAGATACGGCTGGACCTGCTTAGGTCCTGGATTCGAGTCCCGGGTCGGACCAAGTTTAGTTATTAAGTCCTTTTATTTAGTAACAGCTTGGAGTTGGGAAGTTGGCGGTGGTTCACCGTGCCACGGAGAACCTGAAGCTATCAGCCCTGCGCCTCACTTGTCACTCTGCATTCGTGTCTACGCGTACACTTGTGCACTATAATATCTCCTGCGCAGAAGGTTAGTCTCAATGATGTTGGCCTCTGTGGCCGGAATCGGTTGGAAGGGATTATTATGATTACAAAAATATTTTCCAATTCATAGAATATAAACGTATTTAAACAAAATATTTTCATACGTTTTCTAAGATAACAAATTAAAAAAATAAAAAATATATTACAAAATATTCAATGAGTTTTAACAATTGTTTTGATAAACTATTGTCAAAAAATGATGATGAATCAATTGATCATTTTTATTGAGATCCTATTATCAACCGACTTCCAAAAGGAGGAGGTTATCAATTCGTCTGTATTTTTTTCTTTTTTTTTTTTTTTTTTTTTTATGTTTGTTAGCTCATAACTTTGAGCTGGGTGAACCGATTTTGATGATTCTTTTTTTATTTGAAAGGTAGTGCTTCCCATGTGGTCCCATTTTAATATTTTCCAGTTCTGACAATGGCATCCATGAGAAAACCATAAAAGTCTTAAATTTGCATTAAGTATTTGCGCGACAAATGGACGAATAACTCAATATCACGCCAACCGATTTCGATGATTCTTTTTTTAATGGAAAGGATATACTTCAAGGGTAGTTTGTTGAGAGTTTGGTAAGGTTGTGATGATGGGATCCATGACAAAGTATCGGAACTCTTCAATTCTTAGGAGCAAATTAACGATGCTCGGCCGAATCTTTTATAGGCTATATGGATATTTGAGTCACGTACCGTTACTGATGATGGAAGGTACAACTCCTCAACGGTTAGCAGTTTAAAGAAAATTCTTTCAATATAATACGCAATTATGGACCGATAGTTGTATACTTTCAGGCTATTAGGTTTACCTCATAATAAAGGTAAGTTTTTATAGTCATTAACACAATACGTATCTACTTTCCGCTAAAAAATTAAAAATAAATTATTTTTAACAAAAAAACAAAAACCGACTTCCAAACTTAATAAATCTAAACTAAAAAGTAGAAAATAATACTTTTAAGGACTTTGTTAATTTTGAAGTCGGTGCCAGCCAAAGCAAAATAGCCCTAAATAGATACATATTTGATTAATCTATCAATTTGTAAACATAATCTGGCTGGCACCGACTCCAAAATTAACAAAGTCCTTAAAAGTATTATTTTCTACTTTTTAGTTTAGATTTATTAAGTTTGGAAGTCGGTTTTTGTTTTTTTGTTAAAAATAATTTATTTTACAAGAAAAATGTTATTCTTAATAGATAAGGCCTTAAATAAATAAGATGCTGGATAACAGCCAAAAGCTTACCGGAAAATGCTTTAGGTGAAATACACGGTACCATTTTTCAATGTTATCGATACCACTTCCAATTAAGATAGCGATGTCTTTAGGAAAATCTTTTGTTTTCACAAAAGTTTTATTTTTTTACATCTTTATTTCTATACTTTGCCTTGTTATTTTTAGTTAGCTTAGTTAAAATTTAAAACGAATAATTATTTAATTATAATCAAATAACTGCCTTAGATGTGTGGCTATCACGTACTGCTGCACATCCGAAGGTCCTGAGTTCGAGTCTCAGGTCACGCCAAGTTTCGTTAATGAGTCCTTTTAGTTGAATAGCAGCCCGGATTTAGAAAGTTGGCAGTACTAAAAAATATGGTATCAATTGATTTGTTGAAGGTCCCTCAATCTCTTAACTTTGTTTTTCAGAATTCGGTAAAATATTGAATATATTGAAGAAATAATACAAGAATTTTTTCCTTATTTTCATTTTCATATAAATATTGAACCTAGAGTCGTGATATACGTAATTCACTGCAGTTATTATATAAGGCAATAGTACAGTCTTTACTATTTTATTTAGAGTTCTTATATCCATTTCACTGTAGTACAAAATGTTATTATATTTCCTTTCTCAACTCAGCACATGTCGTAAAAACTGGATTTTTATTGCGGACTTCAGCTATGTTACTTACAGCTGTACATATTTGTGGTATAATCTGAAAACTGTTCTAAAGCTTCTAAGAAAATTGAAATAATAAAATATTACCTATAAATGGTAAACGAGTTAGACCATAAGTTAACTAAATTTAAGTAAAGTACATTAAATATTTTTTAGTTATAAGAATTTTTGTTCGTCTGTGTGTTTGTCGAACGCATCACAAAAAGCCATCAGATATTGATGAAATTTGGTGTAGTGATAACTATAGTGATAATAATATAAAAGATACTTTTTAATGTAGAAAAATCTTATTTCTGAAAAATCTATACTTATTGTATATGTGCACTTAGACGTGAACCCGACCGAAGGGCGATTGAGTCTAGAGTATCCATTATACGATTATATTGCTAGTAAATACCGTCTGTAAATACGACTTTTTATACGTAAAAACCTTTATCCAATTCCTTGACTATGTTTGCATTTAAAATATCGAAATAATGAAAATATTGCCATATAGATAAATATGTTGGGACATTATTACAACAACGCCATCTAGTTTCGTGGTAAGCTACGAGGCTTGTGCTACGGATACCACATATATGCTATACTACACATATACGTTTTAAATACATACATATTACAAATAAAAGCACCCATGACTGGAGTACAAACATTTGTGCTCAACAAATGAATGCCCCCAGCGGTACTCGAACCCGTGACCGCTGGCGCAGAAAGTAGGGTCACTACCAACTGAGCCAAACGTGTCGTCGATAAAACCATAAAAATATCGAAATTATTATTCTTATACGTACGTTTTCAACAATAACACGCTTTTTTATTCCAAATCGCTCCTTGATTGAGTGTCAGTTTGAAAGACATTAGAAATAGAGCAAGAACTTTTTAAAACCATCTTTTACAATAAAGTCTATAAATAGAAAAAAGCTCGGCCATTATTGAAAAAGCGATGCTAGAAATTGGTACTGAAATAAAGTTTTAACCGTTTTTTGCGGACTTCATCGTTGCGAAGAAGTACTTCGCCGTTGTATTACGTATTTTCAGTTTGAAAAGGAAAAAAATAGACTGTTATTATGAGAAAAATTAATATTGTATTAATAATTTCATTATCTTTCGTATAGTGCAGCTTATCGATTTAATTATAATTTTTATTCTCTTTCTCTCCATATAAGTTAATTACTCGTAACAGGTAGGGCGTAAAGCGGTTTGTAATCCCGGGTCTTGCAACTCAGAGAGCCTCAAATGTAGATTCTAGATTCAAATAGATTACCACGTGACTTGCGATGAAGGAAAATATCGAGCTATACACAGAAGTGAAACGCTAAACGGGATGAATACAAATCACTCGCATTATGTAACGAGTTTTTCGTATTTAAGTTAAAAACGTTTTTTATAGGGAAAATAATTATATTACACAAATAACGCTAGAATGGTTGAACGAATATGAATGAAAATTGGCATAGAGATAGATTACATTGTGGAATAACACCATAGACTTCTATCTTGGAAAATACACGGTTTTTGTGCGATAGATTTTTGTTTTCACTAGAGGCAAGTCTAAGAATATAAGAATTTTGTAAAAAGTATTTTATATCATATTGTGTAAGCAAAGGAATAAAAGAAAGGTTTCAACCACTCTTTATTAGTCGAAGTTCTAAAGAGGACTTACTCGAAAACCCGAAAATTGTATCCATTGGTAGGACGCGGTGGATTACAAACGATTACGTAGTTTTATTGTGAAATCGAATTTGCCAATCCTCTCAGATTTTCCTTTGACTAGATAAAGGTTGAATTACATTGGAAAATTTGAGATTTTTCACAAAAATGTCGAGATTTGTGCTTTAATCAGTTTAATTTGTTCGTAATAATAATTTCTTCGAATACTTACTTTACACGTATATTTAACATTTGAAATGAAATATCTTTTCGAATTTTTTGAGGGTTTATTTTCATTTTTGTTTCCTGAAGTTTCAAATCCTTTCATGATTTCTGAAAAGTAAAAAGACTCTTTGAAAAATCCTAAAATATTCTTTAAAATGTTCTTGCAGCAGTTTTCGGTTACAACCATCGTATATATCAGCCAGAGGTGAAGATAATAAAATTGTACACTTTATTTTATCTCTACAAGTGCGAGTGCTCAGACACAAGAGCACTCTCTATTCCTGTAACTCTCAATTTATTGCAAAACAAGCGACTGACCCTTTCTCCGCTCGTTTTAAAAGTTAGTTAGATAGAAACCAGCAACCCATATCCATGTACTTTCTTTACGGACATGAACGTCTTAGTAAACTATTTAGATTAATATATAATAACAAATTAATATTAACCCAGTCTAGTAGTAATATATTCAAGGAATCTTTGCGTTGAAATTTAAAATATATTATTCGTACTGTCATCCTACTGTAATGCTAAACCAATTTTGATGACATGTTCACAGACTTGACAAGAAATAAATAAAATATTATGTCTAAATTAATACAAAAATATCAGGCGACCGAGCTTCGCTTGGTTTTTTTTGGAAGAAATTAAAAAAGAAAAAAATAATAATCGGACTGGAAACACCTGGATTCGAACCGAGGACTTCTGGTTAGAGACTGCCCGGTTTCCGCTGTCAATCAATCTGAACTATTGTAAGCTTGTGGATGACAGCGAAATTTACCTTCGTATTCTAATGGTATTGTAGCTTTTTTTTCATTGCCGGAAAATATTGATAAAATAACGTTTTCTAGAAATAAAACCTAGCTAGATCGATTTATCGCCCCCGAAATCCCCTGTACTATGCCCCGCTACGATGTCATGTTTTTATTTAAGAATATTCATTTTCTGTAGATACTAGATTTTTTATACCTAGGTACTACACAAGAGACAAAACAGAATTCATTTGTTTCATTATTAGTTGAACACAAGCCTATGTCAAAACTAGTTGGCCTTTTATACCGGTCGGGAAAAGCGTTGAGGCGTGCAACGTACCAAACTTTTACCGTTTCTATTTTCAATTTGAAAAACGAAGTACTGTTACATATAAAGTATTTGTTGAAGGTATAACTAATAGAGGGTCATTTTAATTCGTTAAAGATAATTGTATACATCTCGTATACAATTATCTTTAACGAATTAAAATATAATTTAGCAACAAATTCAATTTATTTCAGATCACCAACCCAAATTGTAGAGCCACCTAACGGGTCCAGTTTATAAACTAAATACACTTAATTTTTTTTTCTTTTAGCCATCTGCGATCAGTCCTTGGACTATAAACAGATCTGTGGTCCTTCTACACTTTATAGTTTGGGCTTGCGCGTCCAATGATGCTACAACCCTTTTATGTTACCAGTATAAGTAATTAATTTTTATTAAAAAGTGGCTATAGGGGTTTATGAGCTGATTTATCAGTTTGAACACCTGAAGCAGTTTCTGCTGCAAGAGTAAATGGATTTAATCAATTTGTTGATTTGTATGACCTAGAAATTAATAAAATAAAATCGCCTACATACCGAGAGTACTTATAACGTTGACGAGAACTGGATAACAGTGATTGTATTCAGCTGTTATCCAGTTACATGTAAAATATAACCAATAAAAAGTTTAATTTAAGTTGATAACTACTATCTCATATTAGCAACCCTCAGTATCTCATAATAGGAGACCATTTGCTTGAAACGTAATTTCTGACTTTTATAATATTTTTTTATATAGAAAAAAAAGTATTATACTTAAAACTAAACGGTCTCTCAAAAATGAACTTTATTAAATTCTCTATCGAATAGTGCAATTTTCATAGTAATTAGTACGATAATATATGTTTTATGGAGAAAAATATAAATGGTATCTCATATTAGGCATCCTTACCCTATATCTGAGCTAACTTCGGTAGACGTACTATTTCGTAAACAGCCTTTAAATTTTCTAGCAATTGTTGCTTTATACAAAAAACATTTTCAATTCATTTAAAGTAGAAAAATATACTAAAATGGTGTTAAAATATCGCATGCTATTATACTATTCGAGTGCCCGAAACTTCGAAATTGATTTCGGTTACAGCACCAATAGTTTAAACGGGTTTCAAAATTTGTTGTGAAAGTTTAAAAAAAGCACTGCATTTTTAAATAAATATATAAAGCTCACTGATGAATTTGAAAAAGTGTTGATATTAGTCATGATTATTTTGTATTAATTAATGAAATATTTTTTGAAATTATAAGCCCATACTTTTAATTTTCCGTAACTAAAATGCGCAGAACTTGAAAGAGCAAATTAAGTGTTAATACGGGGTATAGATATGTTCAATACGAGAGGGTTCAGGCAATATACTCGTATAACAAGGCTAAGTGTGAGGTAGACTTTAAATATCTAAAGACCATAGTAATAATGCTAAAAATACCCGAAGTGCAAGACCCGAGATGTGAACTCGCTACTTTTCACAAGCAAGCGCGTGACTACTGAAATAGATTCTACAATCTTTTTGAAGATTTTACTGTTTTCGTAGTCTCGACATAGTTTGTCATCGATGTTGTATCGATTTGTGTCGGTACGTCGTAATTATGAATGATTTTAATATCGTTTTAATTGACAATTACGATGTAATGACACAATATCGATTACAAACTATATCTAGACTACCGGTCCCGGTATTTTTCTTTATCATCAGATTGCTCCATGGTATCCCATTGCTATATTGTCATACACACGAGTACCAACAAAGTTCGATAGTAAAAGGACAATTAAAATTAGGTTAAAATCGTAATTCTGAATTTGATTACAATATGGCAAGTAAGCTAGTTAGTAACTAGTGAAGTTAATCAAAGCGTGTAAATAAATATCAGCAATGTATGGAAATAGAACTCATTACATTCTCGTACGAGAGAATGCCATGTCGATATGGTACTACTTGTTTCTACGATTATGACTATCATAATAGCAAAACATTATTAAATACCATACAAGTGTTTTATAGGTACAATAATATATCGATATATTATTAAAAATTAAAGCAGTGGTAGTCCAGTGGAAACGCACTCGCTTGTTGAAACCAAGTAAGTGGGTTCTAATCCGGGTCTCGCACCCTTGATATTTTTATGTGCGAAACGCACTATAATTATCACTTACTTTTACGAGGAAAACATTGTTAAGAAGCCGTGCATGTCTGAGAGAACGTAGAATTTTTACAATGATTTGTAAGTTCGGCAAACCGCACTTAGCCAACGTGGTGGATAATGCCTAGCAGTGAGATGTTAAAAAGGGTTTGAAAGTACCTATTCTTGTCCTTCAAAGGCCCTTGACGCTCTAATCGCTTGATTAATTAATCTTTTTTTTATATATAAAAAAATAATTAATACGAGTAGCTTAAGCAGCCAAATTTATGTGTACCTCTTAATATTATATGTATTAATGTACATCGCTGAATAGCGTATTTCTTAAAATATATCAAGTAGTGATGTATCACCTACCTCCGTTGTTGTATTGAGCGGTTATTTATTAGCTCTAAAATAATTTATTATCATTTACCAATATTCCAAGAAATACGCGATGTGGAGTAATATGTTTAACTTGTATTATTACAGACTCTTATTGATATCCATATTTACAATGTACATTATAATATATTGAGGACACGTTTGGCTCTGCTTGTAGTGATCCTACGTGCTCTGCCAGCGGTGGCGGGTTCGAGTCCCGCTGGGGGCATTCAGTTGTTGAGCACGAATGTTTGTACTCTAGTCATAGGTACATTTATAATATGTATGTTTTGAGAGTTATGTATGTGTAGTGTATCAACTATCTGGTATCCGTAACACAAGCTTCGTAGCTTACCACGGAACTAGATGGCGTTGTGTATAATTATGTCCAACATAAAAAAATGTACTAACATACAATTTATGAACGAAGCCACGTGCAAAAGCTTGTATAAATTAAAATTATATTAAAAATTCATTTTCTTCTTTTAATATTTTGTACAGCTACAAGCAGTGGCTAGGTCAGATTCGATGCTCTAGGGATTGCTTAACAAAGTCTAGAAGATTTTTGCTTAAAAGCCACGTCAAAAATTACAAGATCACTTCCAAGTACTTTAAATTATACATTTAAGTTAGAAGGTCTTCTGTATTACCAAGTGGTTCGGTATATTCGAACAAATATTATGAATAAAATGGAATGTAAAAAGATCGGTATATTTTTATTCATTTGGTACATTACATTTTTATAAAATAATTTATTCAGCCCTTTTTAAACGGCTATTCGGCTTGGATTGGGTGTTAGTTTGTACATTATGCCCTTTGTTACATTCCACTCCTGGACTCGAGTCTCTCTTTAAATGAAGAAGAAAGATAACGAAAGAAAAATACGTCAAAATTCAGTGCAATTTGGCGGACTTCAAGTAATCATATTGAAAATGATTCACACATGAAAATATCAGACATGCCTTACTCAGGATTTGAATCTATGATAAAGTTTTAAAATGCTTCATTTCTGTACAAAAATTTTAGTTTAACTGGCCATTTTACATTAGCCATATATTTAGTAGATTTATAGTAACATAATGTAGTTCAAACACAAATGCAATTTCTATACGATAACTCACATGTTACGATGGACGGTTATCTAACACGGCCCGAGAGAGATCAAGGCGAAGGATCGACAGCTTAACTTGCATACGTTGATAGACTTTAGAACAATTTGTGGTAGATTTAAAATACTATACGCTTGTAATTTACGATATATTTCTCTAAAAAATTGCTCAAAATTAACTTTAAAAGCATTGTTCTAATCAATAGTGTAGTGATTATATTCAATATATTTGTAAACTCTACTTGCTGTGCTAGTGGCTTCGAGTCCTGCTGAATAATGAGCACGAAATCTTGTAGTCCTTGATAATTATATTTGAATATATGTATATTATTATAAAGTTTTTTTATGTCATATCATAAAAAAAATTTAGTCGAGAAAGAAAAATATATCTTCTGGAGAGGGCCACTCTTATCACCTTAAGGGGAATGAAATATAGCCAAATAAACACAAAAAAATATCATAATAATCATTCAAGCCGTTTCGGTGGAGTTCGATAACAAACACTGTGACACGAGATTTTTATATATTAGTAGATTAGAAGATATATTATAATGTATCAACAATCTGATATGCATAACACAAGCTTCCTAGCTTACTATGGAACTAATTATTACAGTGAATTTAATATCCGGAAATATTATTTATTTAGTTTAATTATCTCCATTAATTATTAATAAATATCATATATCAGAAACCTAGCTCCGTTTTGGTTATTATTTTGATCCTAAAAACCGTAATCAATTCATTGTTCCCAGATCGCACATGCATTTGTCAAAGTCAAATGTTTCCGAAACAATATTTAATTGGTATTAATTATTACTAATTGTTATTAATTACTATGTCTAGATCAATTGTAATAAATATGATTGACTATTATCTTTTCTGATATTATACTCTGATATTTTCTCATTAATAAACCACGCTGGTTTTAGTAGCTTCATTTACTTGAGTAATATCTATTTTGAGCCATTTTCTTGTGTATATTAATAACATAATTTTTTGCAAATATATCTGGAACCCTTTAATTGGACGTATCTAGAATCTTGAACCCTGAACCATTTAGCGAGAAAAACCGTATGCAAAAGCTAATAAACTGTATCTAAATCAAATAGGCTTATTCTTATAAGTTATCGCCCTCCCTCGCTCCGCTCCGCTCCGCTCCGATACGTTTTGAGGGTTAGTATAGAGTTTTCAGAAATAAGATAATTTCTCTGCGACAAAAAGTATCCTAAAGATTGACTCGGATAACCAGCTATCACCACAGCAAATTTCATCAAAATCCGTCCAGCAGTTCTCTTGTTGCGGTCACAGACAGACAGACAAAAATTTTAAAAACTAAAAATTTGGCCTCCGTATCGTTAATAATTATAAATTAGAATTTCTAAAAAATCTTCAATGTACAGATTCAAATAGGTTAGAATTTTATGAATCGTGAAAATCATTAATTTCATCACTAACATACGTTAAACTTACCCCCAAGCAGAACCAGGGCAAAAACTAGTTATTAACGCAAAAAATGATCGCTACCCCAATTCACACAGTATTTTCATTTAGGAAACCGATGCCACTACGTGCTCGGTGCTGTTATTAGATAGAATACTTTAAAGTTACTAAATTCTCGCAACAACGAAACTACAGAACTGTACCAAGTTTTATTAGTAGCAGATTGCACTGAAACATGTCTAAAACTTTAATATAAGGGGCTGCCGCTTCCGTAGAAGCATGGAAGTAAAATATTTAGAAAACTCTTAATTGGAAATGATAGTGCCGAACTAAAAATATGTAATAAATTATACCATTTTGGCTTTATTCGGGAGTTAGAATGTGACAAACGATTTCATTTTAAAACAGCTGGTTCGATTTTAATGTAATTCGTTTATTTGATAGTGAATATTCTGAATCTCGAGTTAAAAATAATATTACTAAGAGAAATTACTTTTAAGCTAAGTTATTTGAATTTTTTTTTTCAATTTACGTATATCATATTATAAGTGAAGTCTAGGACAAGGTATATCTAGGGGTTTTTTTAAAGTTAAAAACCTATTTACTAATATAATAATGAAAAGCTGCTTACATAATATCGCATACGATACATAAAGAACCCACATCTTAATTTGATACCTCATTTGTAGAGTTGGTTAAAAATAATAAATCGCCCTCGCTCTACGCTCAAGCCTCGCTGATTTTCTAAATTGAGTGCCTACTTTTTATTTTATATACTAACCGCCGATCTCAAGCAAAGATCCGTCGTTTGCTATTAGGTACGTTTTGCTTCAAATTTTTCTTTTATAAAATAAAATTCTATAGCTCGCTTATATCTATAGATCTTCACAGATAAATTAGATTCCGGTTTCGTTCGGAATTTTCTTCACATTTACAATATTTTGAAAGAATTTTCGATATTACAAGCTTATATTAGCAAAATAACTACAAGATGTAGCCTTTTTAAACCTTCTTTTGTAAGAAACACAACTTGTATTAGTCTAGTGAAATCTTATTTAATAGTTTTTGTGATAAGGTCGAATAAACAAAATTGAATGCGGTTGAATTATTTTTTTTCATAGCTTTTGGAGGTGATATAAAAATCAAAAGACATTTATAGGAAGCGATATTTTTTATTCAATTACTTGGCCATGTCCACTTTTTACAATACATATCGGATAAAACTAATTTATATATAAGACTGACATTGTAGTCGATACAAAAAAATCTGTACACATTTAATTTCCATACATTATTTAGCGATAACGATTATAGCTTCGCTTCGCTCGGATTCGTCCTTAATTATTAGCAATTTTTTTTAGTTCATCTCTTTAGTATATTAATAAATATGATAGTTAGTCAAAGCTAAATTCTGTACCTGCATAAAGTATATACAAAAGCATATATAAAAGCCCTGAAATAGTCATTTTTTTGGTCAAGGCCAAAATGGATGGGAAAATTTCGCTATCGAGCTTTTTACGTGGAAAATTCGCAAAACGAATCTCTTTGGAGCCAACCTTGACGTTAATATGTACCAATTAAAATCACTAATGATTGTCCGATTCGGATTTGTTTAATGAAAATTAAATTTTTAATAGGCACCAAAATTTACGTTATATTAAAATTTTAATGAAATCTCTTCAATGAAAAGCAACGGATATGATTAATATTTGCTTTATATCGCAGATTTGATCGAGGCAATATCGTTTTATAAATTAGTATGAACACACAATATTATACATTTATTTTCTATCACCTTGGGCGTGGAGATGAGGAACCCCCTCATTAGCTCTTGGCAATCCAAAGATGGGTGAACCCAAAATATTCAGAAGTAATTTATATTTAGGCGATATTTCTTTAAAAAGGTATTGAGTTCAACTTAATTTTGGGAAAACCGATCTCGTCTAAGAACTAAATATTACATTTAACGTTTGTGTTAAATATGTGTTTCCATTGAAAAAGTAAGTTTATTCTTAGTGATAAAATATTATCTAATATATTATTCAAGTTTTATTCAAACAGGTATCGAATTCGTGACCTATAATACGAGTATATTATAAATTCGGGCAGAATAATAAAAAATCAAAAATAAAATATCTTCAAACCGTAGAAGCAAATAGAACTTTTTTATTTATTTAAATGCTTAAAACACAAAATATTCCGCACAGATCCTTACTTTATCTCTAACAAATGGTTTAGAAAATCTTAAACATCCAACAACGGATGACCCGGATTTAATAAACCATTGATTTGGAAATTTATTTTTTCGCTCGTCTGTGAAAGGGAATGCTATATTTAATCTTTGCATTTTGTTTTACACCTCGTGAAAATATCGCATTTTCCTGAAAATCTCATCGCTCATGAATTTCAGGATTTACGGAAATTATTGTTATGAATGTAACAATATTAGATTTTTTATCTCCTCATGAGCATCTTTAAAACTGGGCTTTAATTATCAAATTAAAATGTCTGTTTCTTAACTCTACTTTACCTTCTTTTATAGGAAGTACTGAATCCGGATGTGAAAAAATATTTTTTTATAAAATTTGACGAATATTTTAGTAGACACACTAGATATGAATTGATTGTTAATAATATTTTTTACTTTTTAATGTGTAGAAAATTTTGGGACCATTTTGTTTTACATACTATTCATACATCAATTTCCTTCAAATTTCCGTTAGGATTCGTTAGTACATGTTTAGTATACTTTAGTACACCAGTAGTCCAATAGTAACAAATGCATGTTTTTTTTAAATCATTAAAATTATATAGATCGACGTTAAAAGCTAAGCTATCTAAATTCAAAATTTTATCCATATTGTTGAAGCTTTTTAGATAGACACGAAATAAATTAATCAATATAAGGATTGCTCATTTAGTATTAAAAGATAAGATAATATTATCTGCTGCGTGTAATGAGTTTTGTAAACGAGAAAAAAATACCCTTCATAATGATCATCATCAATCATACATTACAGGCATGTATGAAAGATCTTTAGAAGAAGAAAATACTTACAGATTTTTTACATATTCTTAAACATAACATATTTTGGTATGTGTCTATTATATTATATAATAATTTGTCTTTAGCTTTTTTTACGTCCCACTGCTTCCCTCAGTACGAGGGGGATCAGGCCAGAGTCCACCGCGCTGGCCTAGTGCGTGTTGGCAGACTTCACATGTATTGCGAAAACTTGCTAGGTTTTTCTAAGACATGTAGGTTTCCTCACGATGTTTTCCTTCACCGTAAGACAAGTGGTAATCATGTTAGAAATGATTCGCACATGAAAATATCAGAGGTGCGAGACCCGGATTTGAACCCGCATCACTCGGTTATTCAAGCGAGCGCTTTGCCGCTGGGCTACTGCCTGCCAAACTGATAGCAATATTGGCCACGAAATAATTAAAATATATCCATAGAATGGCAGTAACTTTCAATCGGAGAAATATCGATAAGCTATACTGTTAAGACTTTTACGTAACTCGACAGCTAGATCCGTCTGTTCGTGAATGAAGCTGTCAAATTTTATAAAGTTGTTTAGATATTAACACTACGAGGTGCAGAAGCGAAGTCTAAGATGAGGGCGGATTCTAAGAACTTCACTTTCACGAATGTCAATGCCTCGGGCTGTTACTGAGAATTTCTTGACAGAAAAGCCCAGTAACTGTGTTAACTCACTTTGGTGTTAAAACCGGAGAATTAATATACTAAGTTTAGATACGTCACCTGTTAATATACCTAAGAGGCCGTCAGAATGAATACAGTATCATATCACCTAAAAAGATATAGTTGAAAAGACCATAAATAAACTATGCTCCGTCTTAAACGTAAAAAGTATTGGGTAATTTAAATTTGGGTGGGAGTAAAGCATATACCTTGTTAATACAGAATTATGCTGTCAAATATCATATAACATAGATCAGTGTTACATTTATTCAATAATTAAAACTATCTGTTCTATAAAAGGTCACCAGTTCAATTCTAGCAAGAATCACATGATGATATTACTCTAGATTTGTTTTGCCTAACAATTCATTAATTAAAATCGCTCTCGTTACGTAATAGTGTCTCTATGATCTAATAAATTCTAAAAATTCAATTCAATAGCTTTAGTAATCGAACTGTTTTATACAAAATATATATTGGTGAAGCATATTTTTTATAAATAATATTTTTATTTGATTTTTACCTCGCTAAATTAATTACTCCAAAAGTATGAATTCAAATATAGCAAAAAGAAGATTTTATCTTATTACTTTAATTAAAATTAATATGACGTATATAAAATACGTTATATACGTTATGGTTAGTATATATTTCTCATAGACGAGTTAATTTTTCGTAGTAGTTAAGTATCCTGTATATTAACCCGAGTATCCAGCTGCTATCATTATACCAAATTAAGTTAGGATCTGTCCGTTACAAGATAGACTGATAGGATTTTGAAGGAATTTGATTATGATAATTATTAAGCCCGGGTCAACATTTAGGATACTTTTTACTACCGGAAAATGTATCGTTTCTAAGAAATTTGTAATAATCGTTAAAAATGCTAGGGATGAACCCGAGCGGAAAGAGGGTGAGGCTCTAGTTCATTGCATTTCAGTTGTATTGACATAACATAGAGTTTGTCGAAGCAAAATTTTAGTTAATTGGTCATTATAGAATTTACTTTTACCCAAAATATTTAATCACTCAGTCAAAATGTTTAATCACTCACACAAAATCAGAAAATTATGTCAAAATAAATGATTATTTTACATAAATCATTCAAGAACCTTGATGATACCATAGTATATTTATATATAAGATATTTTTTATTCATATTTACCTATATCTAAATAAAATTTTTAAGTTTTTTACTTGTGGCCTAACCCAGGCATTTTATAGGTATTCCAATATCTTACAATTCTATGACTAATACTAAGTCTAGACTTGCTATACTGCATTATGAAAAGTCTAGGCAAAGCAAAGGCAAAAGCTAAGCTATGTTCTGGTGAATTTAACGATTGGATATCGATTTTACATACACATTAATCGATTTCAAGATATCCTATCTATGTAATATTAAATAACGTTCAGACGCTACTCTACCACAAAACTTGTTAAGATTTTATGTCTAAGATAAAGCATTTAGAACCATCACACGTTTGTAGCGTTCAGTAATTTTTAAAATATACACCTTGTTCACTTTGTCTTTTGTTATTGTAATTTTATTAGTTTATAGTTTTAACGAGTTTGAATTCTTTCTGTTTGGTTCTTTTTAAACGTTCTCATGCAGATTTTTTCACTCAATTGTAAGTGACAACCTAATTTACATGAATATTATCTAATATGTACTAGCTAATAGCCCTTGCTTTGCTCGGATATGTTCTATGTTCTTAGTCCAGGTTATAGTCGATTTATATTATTATAACATATTTAAGACGTCTTTAACCTTAACTTCTTCCGGGACCATTATTCCTGTAAAGCGTCAGAAACCAAAAATCAAATTAAATAAACAAACCAAATTTTTGTTTTATTTAAAATGTCTATCCAACCGTTTGTATGTATGTAGAGAAGAAATTATATTTATTTATATAATAAATATATTTATGTATATAATAAGTAAATAAACTTATGTTTGTTGTTTCGAGAGTTATTGACGGTCCAAAATAAAGATGACAATCTCGAGTTTTATGGGCGGTCCCTAAAATCATTTCCTGTATCCCGCAACGGGAAAAGCGTAAAATATTAATAGTAGGTACATACAATGGTTGTAACATCATTGCAAATTTCTAGATCTAGATCTAGAAATTAATTTCTATTTGAATCTAGTATAAGTAATCTGTGTTAATGAAGAATGTTGTATCTAAATGTAATGTAAATGTAATGTCAAATACTGCAAGTACTATTATTCTTAATTATAAATTATGAAAAATTTTTTTTTTCAATATCAGATTAATTACTAAATATCGCTGATTTTACTATATTTAATAAAATATTCAGCAAAGTAATTGAATAAAATATATAATAAAGGGTTATTAAATAAAAAAGACAGTATTATTCTTAGAAACTAATGTCGTATATCATTTCATTCTATGATTATGTATATGACTCATTATAGTCCGAGTGTAGAGTGCCAAGAGCTGCAATCCATGCATATCTCTACTCCTCCTATTCCTCGATCCATAAGAGACAAGTAATTAAAATGATTCAAAAAGAAAAACATCGCATTTCCTACAAAATAACTTTTTGCAATGCTTATTAATAATAGATATACTAGCGACTTTACCTTGCTCCGCTCAGGTTTTACCGGTTAGTGTAAATTTCTTATAAATTATCTATTTTCCCGTAATAAAAAGTGTAATATTTGTGGACCTGAACAGCCACCTATCATCATACAAAATTTGATCAAAATCTGTCCAGTCTCATGATGGGCTTACAGACAGTCATACAAAATTTATATAAGCTATAGATACGTTGTCGTCGTATCTATATAGATACGACTATTTCAATAAGAATTCTAAAAATATTTAATGTACAGATTCGAAAATCTTATCATAAAAAATCATAAAATGACTTTTGCAACGTACTTTAAATATAAAAAAGTTCTTAGGTTTCACAATTTATAATAAAGATAAAATTTCCTTTAAAAACTTCTAAGTTATAAAAATAATATTTACCCAAGTTAAATCTGTTACAGAGCTTATTTCAAAGGAGTATCGTGTTTAGCACCTCCTCTGCGGTTCAAGAGATAAAATTCTCATTAATTTTATAATCAGATGTAATAAATTAAAAAAATATTACGTAAACATATACATTATATTAAAAATAGTATTCAAAATATTTTATATAGCTAATTTTTAAATAAAAATCGATTTAACCCAGCACTAGTATTCGACTATATAATAAAACACAAGCATACATACATACAAACTTACATTTCCAAATACGAAACTGATTTTTGCACTACACTATAACATTCTGTATATTCACTGTCACTAATTAATAATCCACTTAAACGAAAATAGCGTCATCTTGCGACAAGCGAAATTTTTATTTTAATATCACTACGACACGTGCGAATCGCGCGACGGTCCAACAACGACTGACCTGGGAGCTACGCCGGCGGGAAAACGCGGGAAATGGATGAGTTATGGCGTTTTTTTTTTAATTTAACCGATTTTAAATAAAAGGAGGTTTGTTTTAATTTGCTTTTTAAACGGTAGTGTTTGCATGAGGTGTTTGGTGACATATTTCGTATGTAAAATAATATTTTAGATTCACTCGAATGATTAAAATTAAAAATAAATCTTTGTCAATCGGATTTTTCGTGGATTATTATATTATTATATTATTTTGTTTCTAAAATATTATGCATAATAAAAAAAGTCGAAAATGATAACTGGGGTCAGTAAATGCTAGAGGGCATGTACACTACATGTTTTATACTAGCTTAGCTAAGTCTTGCTTCGTCTGTTGTATGTTTCCGACTGCGTAATGCATAGTGCTATATTTTTTCAACTTTTTTTATCGTTTTTGTTCGCTTTTACTATTTATAGTTATAACCTAAACCAAAAATTATATATAAGTTTATTTTCAAGTGTTCTAGATTCATTCATCATAATCAAGATATTCTTCCCTCAAAATTAACTTCATTGATGTAATTACTTGCTAATACTTGTAGATAGTGTTTCCTGAATGTTACAGTAGTATTTGAGTAATATAACAATTTTTATAGATTCGTCATGCTTGACTGTCTGTCTGTCCGTCCGTATGTCACAGCCACTCCTTTCCGAAACTATAAGAACTATACTGGTTCACATAATACTTTCTTAGATTTACGCGAATATTCGACATTATAAATGAAACTACCTTTTCGGATTTTGTCGCGGATTTATTTTGATTTTTAGTTCCCGACGTTTCGAATGCTTTACAGCAATCATGGTCACGGGAGAGACTAAGGTATTTGACGTCTCATAGGTTTATATACTTGTTACAGACAGTGCCTACCCACAATTTACAAAAATTTTGAAAATGGCATCAGAGTACCTTATAAAATTTTAATTCTAAACATTTATATTTAAATTTAATTAATTTAAAAATAATTTATAATTATGGCAATATTATTAACTTATTTTTAGCTAGTATTATTATAATTATTATAATTTTTATTTTAATATTAGTTATTCAAAAGTATTATGTAGTGTTGCTATTCTAATAATATGTATATTTTCTTACCTATAAATTGTTTATGCTAAGTTGCATTTTATTATTTAAATTAAGTATTAATTTGATATAAGAAATTAAGTTAAAATATAAATTGAATTTTGATCATTTTAAAGTATTAAGCAACACTACTGCAAATTAAAAATAATTAAATCAAATCAAATTATGCTTAGATTTGACAGATTCTTTTGAATTATAATTTTTAAAAAATTGTTTGAATTTAGATTGAAAGAAAGCTACTGCACGGTTCGGAAGTGCTGTTTGTGCAGAGAAGAACCGGCAAGAAACTCAACACTTGCTCTTTTTAAAATATTTTAACAATATTGCAATACATACAATAATTATATATAATATTAAATTTGACTACTTGTATCAAGATCTACACAGTATGAGCTAACTACATCCGACTGTCTATTATAATTACTTTTATTAATATTAGATTTTATTATATTAATTACAGGATCCCAAGAAGGTGGTAATACCCAGCCGTCCTCTCTATTAAAGTTAGGATGTTTTTTAATTTCAATTGCCTCGCGAATCATTCTAGGTCGATAACGAGTCTCTTTCGCGAGTATTTGAGGGTTATCAAAGCGAATATAGTGGCTGGGGCGATCCAGACAATGTTTACAGACAGCGGATGTAGTATTGCGACGGTGCTTCACATCAGCTATGTGTTCTTTGATCCTAGTTCTAATAGATCTCTTTGTTTGTCCGATATAAGAGAGCCCACAGTCACAATCAAGTTTGTATACTCCTGCATCTTGGAGAGGGATATGGCACTTGACTGATGGTAGAAACTGACTGATTTTCTTAGGCGGCTTGAAATATGTTTTGATAGAAGCACGCTTTAGGATGTAGCCAATCTTGTCAGTGACTCCTCTCACATAGGGCAGAATTGCAGGTACGCGCTCGACTGTGGCTGGTTTCACTCGTTCACTGTGACGAGGGCGCGGCACTTGTAGCTTGTTGTCTTGCAGAACCTGCTTGACATGTTGCAGCTCTCCCGCCAGGTGTTGCTCGTCACAGATCCCTCGAGCTCTCTGAAACAAAGATTTTCCCACGGTAGCTAACTGTGAAGGGTGGTGGTGAGATTCACCATTCATGCAACTTAGCATAAACAATTTATAGGTAAGAAAATATACATATTATTAGAATAGCAACACTACATAATACTTTTGAATAACTAATATTAAAATAAAAATTATAATAATTATAATAATACTAGCTAAAAATAAGTTAATAATATTGCCATAATTATAAATTATTTTTAAATTAATTAAATTTAAATATAAATGTTTAGAATTAAAATTTTATAAGGTACTCTGATGCCATTTTCAAAATTTTTGTAAATTGTGGGTAGGCACTGTCTGTAACAAGTATATAAACCTATGAGACGTCAAATACCTTAGTCTCTCCCGTGACCATGATTGCTGTAAAGCATTCGAAACGTCGGGAACTAAAAATCAAAATAAATCCGCGACAAAATCCGAAAAGGTAGTTTCATTTATAAGAACTATACTGTTGAAACTTATTAAGTAAGTACCTAGATGTATTCTGTACCGCATTAAAATTTTCACACGAAAATAGAAAAAAAAACAATAACTTTTGGGGGCTACCCATACTTATTTAAATTACTTTTTTATTTTTTTATCGTAGAAACTTAGGTATCTAGGACTTAAAACAATATCCAATATTAAATATAGGTACTATAATAATTATGACAATATACATGTAGAAAATATGTAGTTTGATTTTTTATAACAATATTTATTATTAAATCAACCGATTCTTCTTGTACTATCCATTCTACGTGACATTGACATAACAATTTGTGCTCAAGTGGCATTTTAAAACTACAAATAAATAATCATATTCTATGAAAAAATCTCAAGTTATAGCGGAATAGAATTTATATCTCAAAAATGTTGGACGAACTAAAATACCGTATAGTCGACTAGGACTTATTCGTGGATCTCACTGCGTTTAAGAATAAAATATTTTCATACAATCGTCGTACTAAAATGCCTTTCGTAGTAGATACTTTCTCTCCATGGTGATGATCTTCAGTCTACGCAATAGTTTTTTTAAATGTACGCGAATATTTCATCATAAATAAAATTGAAGTGTCTGTTTTTAATTTTAAATTAATTCACTAAATGCATATAAAGGTATATACGGTACTAACACCAAAAAATATTTTTTGTCTGTTCTCTAGCTGTCTGTTTGTTCCTGGCAATCTATAAAACGGCTGCACCGATTTTAACGGGACTTTCACGCGCAGATAGCTAATGTTATAAGGAGTACCTAACTTAGGATACTTTTATTGTACTAGAAAATTATAAAACCGTTTCATTTATTTTAACTTACGCCCAGTGAAGCGATTAGCGATAGCGATTCATAATTTGTGTCAAAAATGAATACCTCATTGTCGAAGATCAAATTTTTTATCACTCATATATATTCGTTACGTGATAATGTAACGGACAGAATCTAATATTTAATATGAACTTTTATTAAAGTGGATGAGACATTTTTTGCATAATTTATCGCACAATATCGTAGACGGAAAATAACGTACGCTTTGCGAATTGCGATATTGTGAAATATTGGTTCTCATATCACTATTATTAAAAGGTTATACATATTTTGTATGCACAATAAAATGTTACTAGAGTCAGAACCTGTACACAAAATATATTTTGAAAATAAATATGTATAGTTCTAGATGTGATGTCTTTTTCTATTTTTGACCGCATCTCTAGAAAAGCAATTTACAGATTTTGATAAAATTGCCACTAATGATAGTTGGTTATCCGGGTACTTTTTACTGCGGGTAATTATCTCGTTCTGAAAAATCTCTACTATCCTTTAAAACATAATATCGTGGTTAAATATATTACGATAGAGTAATATTTAAATATTTTTTTCTTTTAATTACTACATAGGTACATACCTACTATACTTTATGAATAATTTATTAAATTGATCTAATCAGACCTTTTTAACGTCCCACTACTGGGCACGGGCCTCCCTCAGTACGAGGGGTCTCAGGCCATAGTCCACCGCGCTGGCCTAGTGTGTGTTGGCGGACTTCACATGTCTTTCTAAAACTTGTTAGGCTTTCTCAGACATGCAGGTTTCCTCACGATTTTTTCCTTCATCGTAAGACAAGTGGTGTAGCTAAATTTACATATACTAGTAATACTTTTATGGACGTACACACGAAAAGTAGTATAAGCTATATGCTTATTATTAGTTTTTTTTTGTTTTCATCACCTTACGATGTAAAGTATTGAAACAATTATATATAAACAGATATGCGACTGTACTATATTTTTCATAGGCTTTGCTTCTATTAAGTCATTCTAAAAACATCTCTTGACCATGTTAGCTCTAAAGCATCTGAATCGTGAGAAACAAACATCAATATAAAACTGCGATAAAATTTGCGATAAAACTCGAAAATGACGCTAAAATTATGGTAAACTAAATATGGTAAACCTATGGACTCTACATGTCTTACGAAAGCTTGCTAGGTTTTCTCAGACGTGCAGGTTTCCTCACGATGTTTTCCTTCACCGTAAGACAAGTGGTAATCATGATAGAAATGATTCGCACATGAAAATATCAGAGGTGCGAGACCCGGATTTGAACCCGCATCACTCGGTTATACAAGCGAGCGCGTTACCGCTGGGCTACCACTGCCTTTTGGAGCAGATATACCGATTCAAATCATAAAAATAATAAAATATACATACTAAGTTAAACTTATTACGAACTCCGAAATATCGCTTCATATTGTCTAAAACATCTTCAGAAGGAAGTAATGAGGAATATAATTAAACGAACCTTCTTAATGTTTCAAACTCCGATCAATTTTGGATGAAAAATTTAAAAATTTGATGCCCTTTCTAACTTTTCTTAAGTCTCGTCTCTGTTTTAATGAAAATTAATGATAATGATTGTCTCCAGTGTAATAAAAAGTAGCTTTTCTAGAAACTTAAATATCAAATGTTTTTTTATATAATTGTGTAAAAATGATAATTAAATAAAGTATACTTTTTTAGATTTACGCGAATATTATACTTTTGTACAAATTAAGGGAATAGAAATGTTTGTTTGTAACATCAAAATAATAGCTTTTTACTAAATGCATAACATAATATAATTATATGAAGTACTTATAACACAATCATTTTTTTTCTGTTTGTCTGTTTGTTACCACTAATCTCTGAAACGACCCAACAGATTTTGAGGGGACTTTCATTGGCAGATTGCTTATTTTACAAAGAATTCTGTCCAAAAAAATATCTAGTGAGTTGCCAGTTTTTAGTAAAATAATATGTTCCATGACCATGATTGCTGAAATCTGTGAAAAATCTGAAATGTGCTCTGAATCTTCATAAATGAATGTAAATAAAGTATCAGGAGAAGATGTGATAGCGCCATTTAATAGATATTTAACTAATTTAAGTACAAATCTACTGCACAGTTTGAGCCAATCTATTTCAAGATGGATATTAAAAAGCCGCACGACACGTTAAATACGTATTTTATACTCGCCAATTATGTCCGATTGTATTTTTGTTTTCATATTTACGAGCTCACATTCTTCTACAGAACATCATTCAAAATTATAAATGAAGAGTTGTGACGTAGCGTCTCATGACAGAAGGTCGTAGATTTGATTCTCGCGTAACGTGCAAATGTTTATTTTAATATTATTTATTTGGGACTAGAGTGTATTACTGCAATATGGTAATCTTACAGAACTAATCAAAGGCAAAACATTGTTTTTTTGTCACCCAAATAGTATATTAACGATAATAATTAAATAAATGTTTATATATTTAAAAAAAACTAGAGGCTTGCCTTCGCTCCGCATGGGTTAATTTATAGACACAGCCTCGCGTCGCTCAGGTTCGCCCCTAGATTTAGCGCGAGCGAAGCCGCGGGTTCCGCTAGTAAATGTATACAAAAATTTGACAAATTATATACTAAGATCTACCTCGAGAACCACTCTACCATTTGTGAAAACAGCATAAAAATCGGTGCAGTAGTTTTTGAGTTCAGACAGACAGACGCGACGGAGGACTTTGTTTTATATAATGTAATATAGTATACATATGTAGTGATAAGACTTATTAAATCATATTTTTATTATGATGTTCTAGTTTCATTTTGGAAATAATGCGCACATGAAGATGATGAGAACCGAAATCTAACCCAGTTTATTCGATTTTCCAAGCAGTCATCAGAGCCCAGAGCCATCACTACTATACTATTTGTTATTGATAAGCACAAAACTTTATTATATAATCTAATTTAGAAACGAGGCTGTTTCTAATATTTATAAAGGTATACTAAAGTAGATCTAGTCTATAATTCAATTCAAAGTCCCTCAAAGAAGTAAGTCAAAAATATCCACGATATCATTAAAAATGTAAAATTGTGAATTTTTGCTTAGAAATTGTTCAGTTTGGAAACATAATTAAGGGCGGGTACGACCGACCCCAATCAAGTCTTGAAATGTTCACCATCAAGTATGTTTAAATTTAGACCAATTAAATGGACGTGGGATGCATATATAATGTTAGGGTTTTTGAATGTTTCAACGAACTTCATATCGGTTGCTTGCGGTGAAGGTGTATACTTTAGCGATATACATAGAGCAAAATTGATAACTGCCACGTCTAGCTTAATATGTTGAGACATTATTACAACAGCGTCATCTAGTTCCGTGGCAAGCTACGAGGCTTGTGTTACGGATACCAGATAGTTCATATACCTACTACACATGTATAAATTTTAGATACATACCTATTATAAATATAAACACCCATGACTGGAGTACAAACATTCATGTTCAACAAATGAATGCCCCCAGGACTCGAACCCGCAACCGCTAGCGCAGAAAGTAGGGTCACTACCAATTGAGCCAACTTATATAAAGTTTGTGAAGTATAACGAAGAAGTAAGGCACCAGGGAAAGCGAGTGTCGCGGGTTGATATTAATTATACGGGAAGTACTTTTTGTAGGTTATTAAATAAGTTTTTGTTATAAATCTAAATATAAAAAAAATATAACATACTAGGTTCGGTCATATTTTTTATTGCTTATTTGTCATATAATGGATGTTGGCTTATTAGGCGTAAGTTTAAATAAATTAACTGTTTTTATAATTATCCAATAAAATAAAAGTAGCCTAAGTTAATCCTTATAACATTTACTATCTGCGATTGAAAGTTCCGTCAAAATCAGTCGTACCGTTTCAGAGATAGCCAGAACAAATAGACAGGCAGACAAACAAAAACTTTAAAAATTGATTTTTTACCGTATATACTTTTTTTAGTACCGTATATATACTTTCATATACATTTTGTGAAAAGCTGTTAATTTGACATTAAAAACACTCACTTCCCTTTTATTTAATATGTATTGAATGTATTAATTTATATTAAAACCCGGGTTTGATATTATCGACACTATTTTTCACGATATTTTCCTTCACTACACGTCAAGTTGTAGTCATGTTAGAAATGATTCACACATGAAAATATCTAAGGTGCAAGACCTGGATTTGAACCCACTTCACTCGATTATCTAAACGAGTGCATTACCACTGGGCTATAACTACTTTATTCCAGATTACTATCTTCCATTACAAAATTTATTTACATTACTTTTTATAAATCAACCCTATACTAAAACTTTATTAAATCACGGACAGAACCACGGTCAGATACTATTTACTTCATACTTAACCCCGTATTTTATTGAACAAATAGATAAAGAAATCGTTTGATACAAAATGGAAGGTACCAATTTTTTGTGTAATGATAGAGAAATGTAAATACAGAAGTAATCATTGTTTTAAAAGCTACGGTCTCTCCTGATTTGCGCGGCCGATCCTAAGTAAACATTTGAAAGCTCGACTTTCACAGAAGAAAAAGCTCTTCGAAATATTAAAATATTTGAACGAGCTTCCATAGATTTTCGTTATTTTTGTTAATAATTAATATTGATATAGCGACTAAATAATTTTATTCTACTAATATTTTCGGCAGATTTCGATTAGCTACTAATTGCCACTGGACCAAATTGCTCGTTTATATTTTAGTATAATAATATCCAATATTTTAGTGAACATCGATGCATTACTTTCGTTTTGAATAACTTTTATGGCTTTATTTATAATTGAAATAATTATTTATAGTAATGAATTACCCCCGCTTTACTCGAGTGCATCCGTAAGTACGTTTTAAATATATGAAAATAGATATTACGAATGCCTTAGAAGATATACATAATATGTTTATAGACGGACTGTAATGTAGACTATTTTGAGACCTACAATTTTATAGTACAGTTTATTTATGTATCTTAAGATTTTGCAAGACTAAACAGAATCAGTTAGTGTGTTTTCCCCTGGGAATGAAAGATTTTCCTATAGTGAAAATGGTCGTATTTTAATCGTTAACCTTAATAAATATAAGTTATCATGACACAAAATTTAGTTTAAATTCGTTTTTTAAATAATCAGATTTCGCTTTGTGACTGTTTTATTATATGTATATATAACGTAATGTATATATCTATATATATAAAAGAAAGTCGTGTTAGTTACACAAATTATAACTCAACAACGGCTGTACCGATTTGGCTGAAAATTGGTAGGGAGGTAGCTTAGAGCCAGGAGACGGACATAGGTTACTTTTAAAGGCGAAAAAAAGGCTGTATGAGGTTGAAATAGGGGATGACAGTTTGTATGGAAATTACGTCATTTTTAAAGCTAGAAGCTTGAAACTTATTATTTGGCCTTTTGATTAGATATAAATAAGTAAGACATTTAAAGTTTGTAAAAATTGTTCGCTAAAAGGGCGTACGAGCTAGGGACGAACCCGAGCGAAGCGAGGGTGAGTCGCTAGTAATACATAAATCGTTATTCATAAAATCCACTTAATCGTATAATAACTAAATTATTATACTCTGCCATTACATTACATTTTAAATATAGTTCTTTTCGGATATTTTCACGGATTTATTTTGATTTTTGATTCTGACGTCAGGGATTCTTTACAGCAGTCACGGTCAGGGAGTCGTGTTAACGAACTTGGCTGGGAGTGACATGGGTCTATCATTGGCTTAAGGCTTTCCTATCTCACAAGTTTCAATAGCACTTTGGAGTTGGGTTATTGAAAATGTTATATCGACATGCCTGAGAAAGTATCTTATTTATCGATATCATAATATATTTAAATGCATTTACAATTTATTGATTAACATGAATATTTTAATATATTATTATCTAATATAACCTATAATTTTTTTTAATTTATTTTTATTTAATTAAAGCTCTGTAAAAATTTTGGTTTATAAAGGTAGTGAAGAATAGATTAAATCTAGAATACACCAACCTAAATATTATTATTTTTTTAAATACTCACTCAAAAGGCCCATCGATTTCAATATCGTCTTGTAGAAACTATTCACTCTTAGAATTTTTTTTCTTCAAAAGTATTTATCGAAATCATACAAACAGTGGAGAGAAAGAGATAAATAGAGAGAGAGAGAGAGGGGGAGAGAGAGAAACCTTTATTTTACAAGGTTGAAAATTCTCGTATATCTACAATATCAAATATAATATAATTTCCCTTTCTTCGTTGGTTAATTCCTTTTTAAAATATACTAGCCTTTTGTACGCCCATAAAATGCCGAGTGCAGCTTGGCCGTCAAGTGCCATGCTTGTTACCTTCGGGTAGCAGCCGAATGGGCCGGCACGCCCCGTATAGTACCACTCTCTCACAGAAAACCGGCGTGAAGTGGCAGCTATGCTGTCGCGTTTCGTTCGGTAAGTGAGAGTCCGGGAGGCCCACTCCCCATCCCTTCTCCCGTCCTTCTCCTTCCTCCCTCCCCCCTCCCTCCCCTTCCTAAAAGGCCGGCAACGTATCTGCAAAACTGCAAGACCTGCAGTCTGCAGTCCATGGGCGAAGGTGATCACTTCCCATCAGGTGAGCCTCCTGCCTGTTTGCCCCCTTTGTCACATAAAAAAAAAATAAGAATACAGGATCAAACGAAAAAACAAAAGAAGTCAATGTTTTTTTCGCTGTATTACATTTTTATTACATTCAAAATTCTAGAGTACAGATCAAACAATACAGTACAAGTGGTGGGATAAACTCAATTAGTTAATTAGAGGGAAGGACAAATCGTCTGCCGGCGATGGCTGTCTATGTAATCATGTAGCTATAGTCTAAGAGCTGGAGGCGTGTTTTAAAGTAATTTCAAATATATTATATTGCAAATAAATTATATCGGAAGTGTATTTTTGTTACTAAAATTATCTTATAATAATGAATATGTTGGGATATTAACACACAGCAGCATGTGGTTCCATTGCAATATACTTGGCTTGTGTTATGGATACGAGATAGATACAATATACACATATAAAAAAATATTTTGTAAATACCCATGATGAGTACAGACATTGATCCACAAATTAATTCATACGGCTACCGACTACTTGCTATGCCAGCGGTTGTGGGTTCCAATCCCGGGTTGGACTTACTTTAGTTTTTGAGTCATGCGGTTCCCGGAGTGGGAAAGTTGGTGATATAAAGTTGAAAGTAAAAACATATGAAATTAAATAATTGACCTTATTACGTCTCCTTATTAAGCACGGACATTTCCTTCGAACGAAGACCGGTTAGTTTAAATTTCTTTATATTTACTTTTTAGCTTTTGTCTCCTGGCTTTTTACCTGGTGAATCCTATCAGCAATTAAAGCGGATGAATCGAAACTATCGAGAGACACGAGGGAGCTCGATACGAGTGGTCTGTATACGTACACTCATGTACCATAGTTATTCATAGCGGTCTATACACTGTTAGTCGCAAAAATAAAGGGTTTAGGCAAAAATATTTTAAACCAAGGCTCGGAGATTTGATTTATGTGTATTGAAAACAATATTCTTTAAGAGAACTTACCCAATTATTAATAAATAAATTTCTATTCATTAGAATTGCTAAAATTCAAAATGGACTGAACCGATTTAAGCAATTCTATTTACGTTTTGTTAGTCTAGATGTGTCAGGGTTACCTTGAGTATAAAAAATGGGCAGACCTAAAAAAACTGGAAAATCGAAAACACAGTTAAGTGCAATACAATTTATACATTTATTAAAACTCAGGATATGTCGGGATATTACACACAGAATGACATGAAAATTTAATTACTTGTAATAAATTTCTATTCTCTTGTTAATGGCTTCAAAACGTGCTGTAATAAAGTAAAAGTCAGGTATCTTAAAACTGGGTTTAATTGATATTAAGGACTTGTACAGTGTTCATTTAAAATAGTTAGAATTTTAAAATATATTGCGTCGCTGTTTATCTTCTCCGCATTCCCATTTTTTTATTATTTCCTCCACATGAATTATTTCATTCAATAAATAAATAAAAATGTTCGCACATTATTTAAACACAGCGCCATCTAGTTCTGTGGTAAGCTACGAGGCTTGTGTTACGGATACCAGATAGCTGTAGATACACTACACATATATAACTTTAAATACATGTATATTATAAATATGAACACCCATGACTACAACCATTCGTGCTCAATAAATGAATGCCCCAGTGGGACTCGAACCCGCGACCACTGGCTTAGCAAGGAGGGTCACTACAAACTAAGCCAAAAGTGTCAAATCAATGAATTATAGACACATTTAGTCGTACAATATTATCTTAATAGTGAAAATTTGATACTGCTAGGTTACTTCGTACTTTGAAAGCATCTCGAACTTTGTACGGAATTACTAACTTCACTTACACGTTTCAGTTAACAGTTTTCGATCGATTTTTAATTAAATTCCTACACCTGTACTGTATAATTTAAGCCGTAAGTCTTTTCATACTTGTACAATTAATATTAAAGTTTGCAGTAGCTTGGGCTGTTTTGTTAGTAAACTTTTTAAAAAATAAGATGCCAATTCTAATTTTCACTTTAAAAATAGTATATTAAAAATAGTAATACATACATATATATTATAAAACAATGTCCTCCGCCGTGTCTATCTGTCTGTCTGTCTGTCTGTTAGCGATAAATTCAAAATCTACTGCACTAATTTTCATGCAGTTTTCACTAATGGATAGAATGGTTCTCCAGGAAGGTTTTAATATATAATTTATCAAGTTTTTGCATACATTTGCTAAAATTTAATGATACCTGTTGGAGGTGTCCGAAAAAATAAGCCATCTGGGAGCTTTCAACGAAAACGCTGCCTAAACCCTTTGAGATATAATAAAATGATGTATGGTGGAATTGTGTATCTTATATAGGTCTACAAAAAAGTCCGTGATGGCATATGTCTATCTCTTAAGGATAACATACTATATCGAAAAAAGTTAGGAAATTAAAAAAAAACTTAATGAAATTAACGGCGTTTGACGTATCATGTTATGACCGTTGCTATAATGCGTGCAATGGTAATTCATTTAATCGAGTCAAAAATATGCCGGGCGGTGCGAAGTAAATATATACAACACGTACCTAGGGATGAACCCGAGCGAAACGAGGGTGAGCCCCTAGTATATAATATAAATACAGCTATATATATTCAGTTTTTAGAAATTTATGTCTGTCTGTCTATCACGGAACGCCTCACCATAAATCCACTAACCAGATTTTAATGAAGCTTAGGATAACGATAGCTGGTTACTCGGATACTTTTTACTGTAGGAAAATAAAAGCTTCCAGGCGGAGCGAGGGTGATTCGCTAGTACTATGTTATTTAGATATTAAACTAAAAGACAGAAAACTGGATAAGTTTAATGATTCATGTGTTCTTTTTTGCTATAACAACACAGATGAGGTTAAAAATGCTAAATTTTATTTTCATCAGTTGTATAGCTTGGGTTTAGATATTGGAGCTTAGACAAGATGTCAATCTACAGTCGTGGAGTAATGGAAACCTACAAAAATATAAAATGACAATAATTTAAAAAAAGTAATTCTGATAATGAGTAACGATTACATTATAATTTTGCTGTTGACATAATAATTTTTGACATTTCAATGCAATTCTTAAAATTTTAATTTTTCAGAGATTTTAGACGATAATATTTTGTAGTTTCTTAGATATAGCACAATCCTGTCTAAAATTAATAATAGGTACCGTATCTTATGATTAACTTATTAACTAGAAATCGCACTAGAAGAAGCTGTATAACAGTAATCAAATGTGAAACATAATTTATTAATTTTGTTTTTAACCGACGACGACGTCGACGACGATACGTCAAACGACGACGACACAAACACGACGGGGTTTTATAAGTTTAATGTGCTTCTGTGTGTAAGTCTGTCTGTAGCATCGTAGTTCTGAATTTGATTTTGTTTTTTTTTGTTTGATAGGTGAATTAGTCGAGAGTTATTGAAATTAGTTATTGAAGTAGTAGTTATTGAATTAAAAAGTAGTTATTGAATTAAAAAGTTTGATGAAATTCGGTCCAAGATGCCCGCCGCTACATAATTACATAATATTATTATTGCACAACTCCCTCTTTACGGGTATCAAATTAAAGGGCTTTGCTAGTAGAATACTACTTGAAGCATTTTATGTCGGAGTTATTTAAATTTTTAATTTAATGTGGATACACCTATTTGAAAACACGTTTAACTACTAGTTAAAGAAAGCTTATTGCTGAATTCTCCTAAAGATATTTTAATTATTTGTTCTTAAATTAAAGTAGAGACAAGGAAGTTTAAAAGCTCATTAGACTTTAAGCTTTAAAATAATATAATTAGTAGCCTTCATTAATTTGCTGGGCGATAAAATATTCTGCTAAAGTTTTATTTTACTATTAACTTAACTTGCTCTCGTCGTTTACTTTTTTGATGAATTGTTGAATCAGAAACCTACCATTTCTTCTTTGTTTTGGTTTAAAGTAAAAGGTAGCTTTTGAATGAGAGAGAGAAGTACTCTGAAACTGCAACGGAATGCCAATATGACGCAATCGGTGGGAAATCAGATGGAATCAGCTTAAGTACTGTAAACATAGTATTTAAATAGATATTCAGCATTGGAAACGTATTTCTGTAAATAAAAATTTAATAACTAAGCTAACTAAGTAGCGGCTTCAAAATTGTGTCTCGCTCCTCTGATATTTTCATTTAGGAATCACATTGTCTTGCGATGAACGAAATCATCGTGAGCAAATCTGCATGTCTGAGAGAAAAGAGAAGTTTTCTAAGTACATGTGAAGTCCGCTTACCTGCACTTGTCCAGCATGATAGATTATGGTCTGATCCCCTCATATTGAAGAAAGGCCCAAGTCTAAAAATGGGACGTTAAAAAGTACCTACTAAATAAAAAAAACAAAAACACGCTTTTTATAGAAAACCAAACTAAATAAATAGAAATAAAAAGAAAATAAATTTTAATAATGAATTTAAATTAATTATTTGATTTTTAAAAAAGCGTGGGGTGCATGGTGTCAATAGTTATAAATATATTTTTTAGTTTGGTTTTCTATAAAAAGCGTGTAAATTAAATTCATTAAAATTTATTTTCTATTTTTTAGTTTGGTTTTCTATAAAAAGCGTGTTTTTCGTTTTTTTAAACTATTATTTATTTTTTGCTTTTTAGTTTCTAAAAAGCGCCATCTATTGAAGACAATATGTAATCTATATACAATACTAGAGGGAGCTGTTTGTAAATTTGTTTTTTAAACTATTATTTATTTTCTACTTTTTAGTTTGGTTTATATATCAAATTATTGTATTGTCATCGGTCCTCGATAAATCTACAAAGTTTGAACGAAATCTGGCCGTTTGAAGTGGGTCAAAATCGCGCCCAAAGAAGTCGGTTACAAACATACAAACATACAGGTGAAGCTAATAAAAAGCGTGTAATAAATACATACGCTATTATAAATGAAACTACCTGTTCGGATTTTGTTGCGGATTTATTTTGATTTTTAGTTCCCGACGTTTCGAATGCTTTACAGCAATCATGGTCACGGAGAGACTAAGATATTTGACGTCTCAGATGTTTATATACTTGTTACAGACAGTGCTGTCGGAACTAAAAATCAAAATAAATCTGCAACAAAACCCGAAAAGGTAGTTATATATTTTATAATATCGAATATTCGCGTAAACCTAAGAAAACATTACATACAAATACGCATAACAAAATATACTTTGCCCGACTCAGGATTCAAACCCAGCACTCAGAATCTCACCAATAAGTCTTATCAAATAGACTACCTAAGTTTTTATGTTATAATATAATATGCATCATTTTCAAATAGCCACTTACCAGTATCCTTAAAGAGCAACTCGGGCAAATTACTTTGTTCTATTATCGCGACAAGTATTACTAAAGTTGGGTGCTCTGTAAGCTCTAGTGTATGCGATGCTTTAAGCTTATTCACTACTCAGGCTACTGCTTATTATTTATAAGTTACACTTTACATAACTTGAAAATATTATGTTTATCTCATGCTAGACCTAGTTTCATCTAGATGTCGTATTTAAGTTTTAGTTTTATACTTTTTTTATTTAGAGTTAAAAAACAGTAAATTGGTCGAAGAATGAATGAAAAAAATGAATTTCGTGTATTATAAACATCTGCCCAACCAATTAATTTGCTTTAAATACTGACATCTCTGATCTGAAAAAATTAACAGATAATCCTACTCTATATTCTATTGTTATATTCAGATGTAACCATTTGAAAAGGTGGAAAAGATCGAAAGTCGCCAGTTTTACTTTAAAGTGCAGTATTAAATATACTAAAATGATAGTTTTTTCGTAATGCATATAAAATAATATATTATGATACTTATAAGAAAAACTCAATTTTTAAGACATTTGTCTGTCTGCTTGTCTGCTTCTTCCGGGGAACCGAAATGATTGGGACCTTAACTGCCAGATAGCTGATGCTATAAGTAGTAAATGAGAATATTTTTATTTTAGAAAAAAAATAAAGGTTTCGTTAAAAAATTGAAACATACCTAAACGTACCTAAGCGAATTTAGGATGAGTTGCTGGATATATATGAATTTGTCCCAATTAAAGGATCACTATGAAAAACCTTTATAAATAATTTAATTTCAATCATTATGTAGGTTAATAACTTCACTACATATTATTAAACAAAGTCTTTCGCCTCGCAATAAACTCAAAAACTACTGTGCCAATTTTCATGCTGTTACCAATAGATAGAATGGTTCTTTAAAATGTTTGAGTATATAATTTATCAAGTTTTTGGATATATTTACCAGCAGAGCTTGCGGATTCGCTCGCGCTAGATCTGGGGATGAAACCAAGCGAAGCGAGGGAGTTAGCTAGTTTATTAAAAAAATATAAAAAAAATCAGGGCTTAATACAGTTTACAGTTTAAAGTATTCTACATACATATTCTACTACATGTATATACGAGTTCATGTTTTTTTTTTCTCCACGGTTTGAATATTATTTGTCCCCAACATTTTATTTGCTTTACAGCAATAAATCGAAAACAAAAAATCAAAGGCGCGAAAAAACCGAAAGAGATATTGCGAAAATCTAAGGAAGTATTTCATCGCAATATCTGTAGCTCAGACCAAATAATAATCATAGTTGATAAACAGCGAAGTTCTGTTTACCGTCGATTAAACTCTATTTTCAACTCGCTGTTCCAGGTTGTGAATCTTAGCGCGTATCAATTTACAATGTTGTTTTTCCTTTGAAGACACGTTGAATGTTTAATTGAATTTTCAAGATCATTATATCAAAGGGCTTAATACTAATTAATATACATATGTGTATATGTATGTGTTCGTTCCTAGTGACGAAGATAAATCTATGCCATGCCATACATTTTTTTGGGATAAACATTGATCTGATGGCACTTATATCACTTTTTTATTATTAAATTTTTTTTGTGCGTTTCATCCAGATCTTAGCTGTTCTGGCGAAATTAAGTAAAAAACGCCCCTTCATCCCACCGTCTATGTTCATAAAGTTTTATATTTATAATCTAAGTATGGATAATACTGCTACATTTACTTTTGGCACCCTCGGATGCCGTAATCTCGCCAAGTATACTAAAGACTTCAGCAGATGTGTTCACCAGCTAGAAAATCCAGTCCTATCCACAAAATTTTAATAAAACCTCTCCCGTTTTGATAGGACAGTAGAAGGGAGCGTGAGAGAAACCCTATTGTTGATGTAATCTACTTTAGATGAAATCTATTGGACATTATATTATTATTGCTATTACTAAGTGTTCAAACCCGCTTATTTGACTTTTTGTTGTAGGTTATAGCTACTAGAATCTCAAATGGCTCCGCTGGACTCCTCCCTCTTTCCTTAGACCGAAAACTAAGTTCTTGTATTGTAAATATAATATAAAAACATTCATCGCTTCACCCTACAACCTTACAAAAAGTTCCACATCTAACAGTTTTGTGGTTTTTGCAGTAAGAGCCAACAAAAAAAAAGGTATCGCCATTCAGTAAGTATATACGAGTTATAGACAAACAACTAGAAGACTGTACTTCACCATTTATAAGTTAAACCTAATGCTTACATAGACAGTGGTAGCCCAGTGGTAACGCACTCGCTTGGATAACCGAGTGATGCGGGTTCCAATCCGAGTCTCGCACTTATGATATTTTCATGTGCGAATCTTTTCTATCATGTTTTCCACTTGTCTTACGGTGAAGAAAAACATCGTGAGGAAACCTAGCAATTTTTTTAAAGACATGTGAAGTCCGCCAACCCTCACTAGGCCAGCTTGGTGGACTATGGACTGATCCCCTTATACTGAAGGGAGGCTCATGCCCAGCAGTGGGACGTTAAAAAAATAAGGGTTGAATACAATACAATGCTTATATAACAAATATCAGTTATATTGAAATTTTAATCTTTACATTTACATGAATCGTAAACAAAACACCGATTTCCAATAGCCCTTTTTATGAAAAGCTTTTCATTAGTCCAATGTGATGAAGCCGCAAGAGCTTTTTTCCACAATTACGTACATTTTTTGGCTTTGTAAGTAACAATTTATTAAGATATTTTAAATTAATGACGTAAAATCACAGTAATTATTCATAAGTGTCTGTGGGTGTATTTAGTTGCAGATTCGAGTCCTGTCCCGGGGGTCAATATTTTGTGAAATAAGCACGAATGCTAGTACTCCAGTCATGGTTATTTATTTTTATATATTTTTTGGGACATTATTACAACAGCGCCATCTAGTTCCGTGGTAAGCTCCGAGGCTTGTGTTACGGATACCAGATAGTTGATACACTACACATACATATTTTTAAAATACATACATATAATACTTTCTTAGATTTACGCGAATATTCGACATTATAAATGAAACTACCTTTTCGGATTTTTTCGCGGATTTATTTTAAATTATTTTTTATTATAAATTATTTTTAAATTATTTAAATTTAAATATAAATGTTTAGAATTAAATTTTTATAAGGTACTCTGATGCCATTTTCAAAATTTTTGTAAATTGTGGGTAGGCACTGTCTGTAACAAGTATATAAACCTATGAGACGTCAAATACCTTAGTCTCTCCCGTGACCATGATTGCTGTAAAGCATTCGAAACGTCGGGAACTAAAAATCAAAATAAATCCATATAAATACATATAAATATAAACACCCATGTCTGGAGTACAAACATTTATGCTCAACAAATGAATGTCCCCAGCGGGACTCGAACCCGCGACCGCTAACGCAGAAAATAGGGTCACTACCAACTGAGCCAAACGTGTCGTCAAGTATAAAGTATAATGTACATATATATAAAGTTAAATATGTAGGGTATCAACCATGGACTAGACATTGATGTTTCCAAATCCCAACATATTACTTATTATTTATTTATTAACTACAAAACCCAAGCAAAATATTTTTTTAATAAGTTACTCCTTATAACATTATCTATCTGCGAGAGAAAGTTCTGTCAAAATCGGTCCAGCCGTTTTAGAGATTAGCTGGAACAACCAGACAGACAAACAGACAGACAGACCGACAGACAGATATACAAAAAAAAATAAAATTTGTTTCTTTTATGTTAGTACCGTATAAACTTTCATATGCATTCAGTGAAAAGCTGTTTATTTGAAATTAAAAACAGCCACTCCAATTTATTCACATGTACTGATGTACTATCGTATTACTAACTTTTAGCCTAAAGGACTTCACGTTCTGTGACCGTATTAATTCGCTATTAGACCAACGAAGCAGCTAACGAGATATCTTAAATTGAAATGTAACTTAAATAGCGATTAACAATTGTGTCTTGAGCGAAGCGTGAACATGTAAATAAATGGAATAGGCTACGGTATTTTATTTATTTACCATTGGGAAAATCTATACTTTAGACTCGTTGTCTTTACCATTTTGCTGTTAATTGTAGAACATTCGGTCTTATCTTCAGCCCGTTTTAACGTCCCACTGCTGGGCACGGGCCTTTCTCGGTATGAGGGGGATCAGGCCATAGTCCACCGCGCTGGCCTAGTGCGTGTTGGCGGACTTCACATGTCTTTTTTTTATATAAAGTAAATGGCTTGAGATTGCGTTTACAGGCGCAATACATTCTGCCAGTGTCGCGTTTTGTGAGGAAGACATTCACATGTCTTACGAAAACTTGCTAGGTTTTCTCAGACATGCAGGTTTCCTCACGATGTTTTCCTTCACCGTAAGACAAGTGGTAATCATGATAGAAATGATTCGCACATGAAAATATCAGAGGTGCGAAACCCTAGCTAAAAAGTAGCCTAAGTTACTCCTCATAGCTTAGCTAAAGTGAAAGTCCCGTCAAAATGGGTCCATCCGTTTCAGAGTCTAGCGGGAACCAACAGACAGACAGACAAATTTTTTTAAAATTGATTTCTATATATAAGTGCCGTATATACTTTCATATTCATTGAGAGAAAAGATGTTAATTTAAAATAAAAACAGTTTAATTTTATTTACATGTACTGACAAAACTCTTTTCATCACTTTCGGATACGTACTAAGCGTCCGCCGACAATTTTGCAAGTAAATTCAACAGCATTAAGCGTAATGAGATTTCAAATGTGATGTGATTTTTGCAATCATCGCTAAAAGGTTTGCCCTTGTTATATTTAATTTGGACGTATCTTTTTCAGTATTTACTTCAATTTGGAAAATCTTAATTTGTCTGTACGTAATCGTAACTGGGACTTAGTTGTGCTCGTATTTTTTTATTTTTTTACCGACTTCAAGACATGAAGAATTCTATTAACGTGTAGAACTTTTTGCATGTATAAATAAATATAAATATGTTGGGACATTATTTCACACAGCGCCATCTAGTTCCGCGGTAAGCTAAGCTTGTGCTACGGATACCAGGTAGTTGATATACTGCACATATACATTTTTAAATGCCAACATATTATAAATATAAACACCCATGACTGGATTACAAACATTCGTGTTCAACAAATGAACACCCCAGCGGGACTCGAACCCGCGTCCGCTGGCGCAGAAAGACTTGTATATTGCGATTATGTATGTATATTGCGTACTAAAAAGTGTACTCATCGTACACAAAAATTCATCCCGTAATTAAAATTTCTAAAATAAAAGTTGCCTAAGTTACGCCTTATAATATTAACTATATGCGAGTAAAAGTCCCATCAAAATTGGTCCAGCCGTTTCAAAGATTTGCCGAAACAAATGACAGACAGGACTACAGATAGACAAAAATTTAAAAAATTGCTTTTTTTATATGTATTCAGTGTAAAGCTGTTAATTCGAATTTAATGAAAATGTCTACCCTTTCGGTTTTGATGTAACTATCAAATCGGCTTTGTGTTTAAAAAAAATGATAAGAGATTATCTGAATCTTATTTTTTAATCGGACCTTACGTCATATTTTGACAGCTTATACTTTCAAGGCAATAAACTTTATTTTCCTTAATTTGACATTATGAATCCTGATTAATTAAATATTTTGATTGAAAAAAAATGGAACAGACAGATTTATGATACACTATTAAAGCCGGCCCGCTTCGCTGGGCGTAAATTAAAATAAATAATAAAGTTTAAATAAATTGGTTTTTATAATTTTATAATTAAACAAAAGTAGCTTAATTTACTCCTTATAACATTAGCTATCTCTGAGTCAAAGTCCTGTCCAAATCGGTTCAGCCGTTTCAGAGATTAGCCTAAACAAACAGACAGACACACTAAAATTTTAAAAATTGCTTTTGTTTGTGTAAGTACCGTATACTTACATGTGCATTAAGTGACAAGTTGTTAATTTGAAATTAAAAACAGACACTTCAATTTTATACAGATGATTTACAAGTAACATACCCTAACTTTGCTCGCGTTCTTTAGTTACAAGAGAATATATTATTAATTCATAATATTATAGGCTTAACGAACGTAATGATAACTCGTTAGCTTGGGAAATCCGATATTGCGGGTTCAAATCCCACGTCTCGTGCCTCTATAATTTTCATTCGCGAATAATTTTCAACATGTTTATCAGTTATCTAACGACGGGACGATAAAATGGGCTGAATACGTATATAAATGGCTTAATTTATATTATGGGTTTTTTAAGCCAAATCGTTTTAAACATGGACGTTAATATCAAATGTAGTAGAAATTCGACGTAGAGTTTTTAATTAACATCATAATATATATAAATAAAAATACTAAGTCATATTTGTGCCTTAAAGATTTTTTATAAAATGTTATTGATATATTCAAGGCAGTGGTAGCCCAGCGGTAACGCGTCGCTTGTATAACCGAGTGATGCGGGTTCAAATCCGGGTCTTGCACCTCTGATATTTTCATGTGCGAATCATTTCTATCCTGATTACTACTTGTCTTACGGTGAAGGAAAACATCGTGAGGAAACCTGCATATCTGAGAAAACCTAGCAAGTTTTCGTAAGACATACGAAGTCCGCCAACACGCAGTAGGCCAGCGCGTTGGATTATGGCCTGATCCCCCTCGTTCTGAGGGAGGCCCGTGCTCAGCAGTGGGACGTTAAAAAGGGCTGATGATGATTGATATATTCATTATTGTTTAATTAATACAGATGCAGAATCTATAGTTTTTAGAATACTTGTATATCTGTCTGTCTGTATATCAGAAGAAAACTACTGAACAGATTTTTATGATTTTTTTAATATGTAACCAAGTCTACATATAGAATACTTTTTACTTTGAGAAAATATCATACATGAGTGAAGCGTGAGTGACTCGCTAGTTCAAATATAAATACTGTACGTTCCTCTTTTATGTAAAGAATATATTGACATGGGACAAACTCGAATGGAATTTGAGGGGTCATGATCCTTTTAAGAGATCATAGATTTACATTAATGTATTTTATTTGAATTTTTATTTACGAAGTCGTGTAACTTTTTTTGTTATAGTTGGGAAATGCATTAACGCATACCACCAGTAGCAAACAGGTGGTTAAGTAGGACTTACTGGCCTAAAGCCAGTACTACCCACTAAAACCCAACTTACCTTACCCGTCTTAATGGGTGTCCCAGGATCGCTTGCGCGTTCAACTACGATGCCCTGATGATCCGGCAGGTCAGCCGAAGCCAACCACATAGCCAAAAGAGTTGCTCTACAATCGAAGAATACAATCGAGAAGGTGAACGCACGGTGTAATATAAGACTGTAACAATCTGTTTTATGTAATAACCCGAAACCGTAACTTTTTTTGCACAACACAGTAATGAAATCTGCAATCATAACCTTATAAACACTATTTTAACTACTGAACTACAGAGCACATACCATACAAAAACTATTTAATCCATTAGAATAACGCTCGAATAAATTCAGTCGGATATATGAAACAGATTTTTATAAAATTGATAAAAATCAAATTCTGAAATGTGTTGTAACGATCATCGAAATACCATCATATTGAGATTCTATACGTCATTGTAGATGAGGTTAGTTCTGATGAATACATTGCTGTTTTAAAATAGTTAGTTAAGGAAACCAATTTAAGTGGGTTCAATTCCTGGGCTTTGGACCTATGGTATTTCCTGCCATAGTTACTTTTAATATTATAATTAATTGCTCTACGGTGAACGAAAATATTTTGTAGAAAATCTGAATGTTTTAGAAAACCTAGTACGTCAGACATGTGAAGTCCATCAGCCTGCACTGGACCCACCGTGGTCGACTATGGCTCGATCCCCCTCGTATTGACAGGATACGTGCCTCGCGAAAAATCATTTTAAATTGTTGAATGGAATAATATGGTTATACAATAAGTAACGTAATTAGAAAGATTTAGGCTTTATGACTCAGTCTATGACCTGGAATAATATAGCTTACCTTAACCGTTAGACCTAAGGAAGGTACGCGACCGAAACATGTCAGTTATTATATAGTAAAACCCGTGTCTTAACGCTTAAAAAACAACATTTACAAGCCTATACTGTTATCCAATATATAAACTATCATAATTCCAAATTCCGTACAAATTTGCTAAGTTGGTTCTATGTATACTCTATACTCGTACTATTATTTTCGATACGTTTGGGTCAGTTGGTAGTGACCCTACTTTCTGCGCCAGCGGTCGCGGGTTCGAGTCCCGCTGGGGGCATTCATTTGTTGTGCACGAATGTTTGTACTTCAGTCGTGGGTGTTAATATTTATAATATGTATGTATTTAAAAGTTATATGTGTAGTATATCAACTATCTGGTACCGTAACACAAGCACGTAACGTAGCTGACCACGGAACTAGATGGCGCTGTTGTAATTATGTCCCAACATATTTATATTTCAAACCATTCCAAAACAGTATTGCGACTAAATTGATTTTATCATTATTATATTTTCTCATTCAACGTTTACAAATAATTGAAATATCTCATTTAAAGATAAGATTGTATTTTCTTATATTTATTGAAAAGATAACGATGGTTATTGAAATTTTCTAAAATCTCTCTTTTTATAAGAAAAATAAAATGTATTGTACAAATAAAACGTATACAGTATACTGCTGCTAGAAGCTGCCAGTTTAAGTCCTATCATAATATGTTTAGCCATTTCAGAGATTACCGAAAACATTAGGACAGACCGACAGATAAGACGATGTTTATAAATTCTTTTTTTCTTGTAAATATCGTAAATATTTACATACTAGCCTTTCCCACGGCTTCGCTCGCATTCTAAAAGCTGTAAACCCAATTCTTTTCTGTGTCCCTTCCCCCTCGCCACCGCCGTCTTGCTCGTGGTGATCACTATTTTTACGTGGTGATAAACTATGATATCTCGTAAGATATTTATTAAAATCAAATGTTTCATTTTAGATCAGTAGTTTCTGAGATGAGCGCGTTAAAACAAACAAACAAACAAACTCTTCAGCTTTATAATATTAGTTTAGATCAAGTCCTTGTTACAAACAGACACTTCAACTTATTCAATCTATATACCTATGTAAAGATATAAGTTAAATATTACAAAATATTTTCTACCCCCAACCCTCAATGAAAATGGTACATGTGATTACAATCGCTAGCATTCGTCTCACCCTTGCCTCCATCAAAGCGAAGCACTGTGAGTGTTAATTAATTAAATTCGATCAGCACTTTCTGTTTTCAACCACATTGAGGTTGTTGTATTATATACTAGACTAGATTCGAGTATATAGAAAGCTAAATTGTTCATGAGTTTGTTACAGTATCGCTATTATTATAAATCTATAAATTAATGCGTGAAGCAAAAACTTTGTAACCTATTTTAGAAGATTATGAAATTTCGCACACACCATTCATATAGAAAAGTCTCTCGTCTCTTACTTCTCTTTATAAACATAGGGGAGGAGTATAAAATGCTAATATTTTTTTAATGGGAGGTTTCACGTCAGACGCTCAGATGGCGCTACCAGCGCATAACGTTACCAACGAAAACCTCAATGCCTATTTTGACAGACGCGTTTATTATTATAGAATAGTTTAGTTAAGTTGTGTAAAATCAAATATAAGATGTAAAAATATGGTGTTTTAACTACTGTCGAATTAAAAAATTTGACATAAAATTTGACATACACTACATACATTCTTGACGTTGTTTAAGTTATGCGCTTGTGGCGCCACCAACGGCTAAAACTCGCAGTGAGACCTCCCATTATGCACAAAAATACATTAAATCAATAAAAAAATATATTACACACACTATCATGTATTTGACACACTGAATGTCAAACATAACCATAATATATTCGTTTATTGCAATTGCAATAAAAAGTAAGGCTTTTTAACAAATAGCCAGCTATAATCATACCGATTTTTTTTTCAAAATCAGTCCAGCGGTTTTTTCGTGATGCCGTTGAACAGACAGACAAACAAAAATTCTAATTCCTAAATACTATAGATTTGTTCTCTGTATCGATAATAATGACTATAATATGTAACTATAGATCATATACTTAGATAAAGCTCTCTTTTTATATATAATTAAGGAAAAAACTTTTTAACTATAAAGTACAAAAAGTATTGGTTGAACAATTAATTCACTAAGGCTTATTACAGAGGTGACATTGTAAAAAAGTGTTAGAATCATCCTAATTTATGTAAGCCTTAAGTTGCGAAATTACAAATTGCCGCTGAGTTTTTATCGCTATTTCAGGACTGAGGTTTTCTTTCCGAACTTCGGTAACTTTAACTTGCATTACGGTTGATGCAAGTTATACGGAATTTATACGCAAAAATCTACTTGGAATACTTAAATATGTTATGTTGTCAAAAATTTTTTAGCTTCGAATTAGTTTGCGTTTTAATTTATTCTTAAGTTTTAGTGTAGAACCAAACCAAATTATTAGATTTCTGAGTAAATGGAAGAATGGTATTTACACCAATAAAAAAAAACTATTGTATACATAGAAAAATTCTGAATCATTATTATCGATAGTTATTATTATCTATACAGAGACCGAACCTATAGGTTAGGTATAAGCTATAGTTTTAGAATTTTTGTTTGTCTGTCTGTCTGTGACCGCGTCACGAGAAAACCATTTGATAGATTTTGATGAAATTTATTATGACGATAGTTGATAAATTTAGTCAACATACCTAACACATGATAATATTACGACAAAAAAAATAGAAACTATTATAAATGATCCAATCTTAAGGCCTCACAAGCAGCCATACTTTCTATCTTTACAAGCTTTTACCTTTATCTTCCAAGAATATATGATTTATAAAGATTTTTTCATAAATTTACGAGTTTTCAGATAGAAATATTACTATGGATAGATTTTCTAAGGAAGCCCCAAGCCCCTTACGGAAGCGAGGTTTCCTTGCCGCCGGAAATGACTCTCCGGGGACTATATTATATGTGTGTTAGATATCTTTCATTTATTTTTGTTTTGGAACTACTATCGTATAAAGCTATTACAAATGGACTATTTTAAAAACCTCAATAACATTTAACAATAAGAACAAACATTTAACAATAAGAACAAACAACAAGAAATATTAGAATTAAATAATAGATAAAAAGGTAAAAAATTGTTTGCTCTAAATAGCTAAACATTTTGTACTTTTTTTTCTTTTCTTTTTTGTATTTTTGAAATTTCAATTACAATACAATTAATTATGATGAATATAAAAATAAATAATTAAAATATTTATATATAAAATGTACATTGCAAATAATTATGATCTATTAGATCTCGATATTCTAATTCATCCATCTACCATCCAATCAAAAAAATAGCCAAATTAACTATCCAAAATGGAATACCACCTTTTGAAGTCAGTCAAAACTATACTAAAAGTAAAATAGGTTCAACAAAAACATCACATTCTTCCCAAAAAGCTTTCAAGCCGAAACCCTTCAAATTGGTAAAAATCCTTAACACGAATCATCCCTCATGCGGCTTTATATTATCCATTTGTGGTCCCAAAATTTAAGTGAAACCGGTCATTTAATAAATATTCATACTCACAGGACTGGTTATGGCAAGACTATGGTAATTCCGCCCCTTGCTTTAAACAGTGCCAGTATTGTTACTTCATAATATATACTAAGGTTTAACGTAGATGTTGCATGTGGCTTATCGTGGCTTGCTGTTAAGTTAGTTAAACAGTAATAGTACTTTGCAATGTAGAAACTTAAGTAAAGTAAACATAGTTATCAAGAGCTGAGCTTTTCATTTTTAAATCATTTTCAATGAATAAAATATAAAATATAAAAAAATCTATAAAAAAATATATAAAATATAAAAAAAAAGTTATTAAAACTAGCTAATGTGGTGAAGAAATATCGTGAGGAAATCTGCTTGTCTGAAGAATGTTCTCTGGTTTGAAATACTGTAGGTACTTGGCCAGCATAGATGGCTTAATATCTTTTCAGATCTTGTGTGAATTAATTTTGATTTTTGGTTTCTCACTATTTATTTGAAATTTCAAATATTCGCGTAAATCTAGAAATTATTGGCTTATATTAGTTGAGCTTAATTTTTTTTTATAGAAACGTGGAGCTTTGTTATACTGAAAGGATGAAAATTAAACACATTTTTTTCTTAAAATGAAAGCGGTTACTTACGCTATTTAAATAATATAATTAAATGAAACCACTTTTTCGGATTTTGTCGCGGATTTATTTTGATTTTTAGTTCCCGACGTTTCGAATGCTTTACAGCAATCATGGTCACGGGAGAGACGTCGGGAACTAAAAATCAAAATAAATCCGCGACAAAATCCGAAAAAGTGGTTTCATTTATAATGTCGAATATTCGCGTAAATCTAAGAAAGTATTATGTGAACCAGTACGGACTGGAAATGGCAAACAAGATTCGTCGGTTAGAAGATCTAAAGACAAAGCGTTCGAAACGTCGGGAACTAAAAATCAAAATAAATCCGCGACAAAATCCGAAAAAGTGGTTTCATTTATAATGTCGAATATTCGCGTAAATCTAAGAAAGTATTAATATAATTAAATTCTAATTAAAAGCCAATCATGCAATGGATAGACGAAAATTTCAACTACAATATTAGTATTTTTTTAAATAAATCCTTGTAAGCTTTTGTAAGGTGTATTAAGATAGCAGTGAAAGGTTAGCAGAATCGATTGAAACTTATATGGTATTTTGTAGCTAAATAGTTGCTAATTAGTTGCTAAAACCCCAATTTTGTTGCTTTAACCGATTTCGAAAAAAAAGAGTTACTGCTATCTTAACGTTAAGCTAGCAGTAAACTCACGAAATCAGCGATAATTAAACCAAATTAGTACATTAAAATTTGTTGCTAATTTGTTGCTGGAAAATAGTGAAAGAAAATTTGGAAAAACTCTAGAATTGGTTAGTCCTGTAGACCTGTAGCTGTATCCATGCTATCTTAACATGCAGTTTTCTAAACAACGCGAAGGCGTGGATTTTGTTGCTTATCGGAAATAACATGAGCATGCCCTAGAGAGTCAGCAACAAAATAAACACTAAAAATCCGCTACACCTGGAGACCTGTAGCCAAGTTCATATAACCTTAACATGCGGTTTTTTACGAAATCGATGACATGGATTTTGTTGCTGATCGGAAATGATATGAGCACACCCCAGAGAGTCAGCAACAAAATAAAAAATAAAAATCTGCTGCACCTGGAAACCTGTAGGTAAGTTCATGCTATCTTAACATGCGGATTTTCACGAAGTCGATAGTATGAATTTTGTTGCTGATCGGAAATAACATGAGCACACCCCAGAGAGCAAGCAACAAAATAAAAAATAAAAATCTGCTACACCTGGAGACCTGTAGACAATTTCATGCTACCTTAACATGCGGTTTCTTACGAAATCGATGACATGGATTTTGTTGCTGATCAAAAATGACATGAGCACACCTCAAAGAGCCAGCAACAAAATAAAAAATTAAATTCTGCTGCACCTGGAGACCTGTAGCCATGTACAAAGTACATGCTATTTTAGTGTGAAGTTTTCTTAACAATACGATAGCAAGGATTTTGTTGCTGATCGGAAATGACATGAGCACACCTCAAAGAACCAGCAACAAAATAAAAAATAAAAATCTTCTACACCTCGAGACCTGTAGACTAATTCATGCTACCTTAACATGCGGTTTCTTACGAAATCGATGACATGGATTTTGTTGCTGATCGGAAATGACATGAGCACACCTCAAAGAACCAGCAACAAAATAAAAAATAAAAATCTGCTACACCTGGAGACCTGTAGACTAATTCATGCTACCTTAACATGCGGTTTCTTACGAAATCGATGACATGGATTTTGTTGCTGATCGAAAATGACATGAGCACACCTCAAAGAGCCAGCAACAAAATAAAAAATTAAAATCTGCTGCACCTGGAGACCTGTAGCCATGTACAAAGTACATGTTATTTTAGTGTGAAGTTTACTTAACAATACGATAGCATGGATTTTGTTGCTGATCGGAAATGACATTAGCACAACTCAGAGAGCCAGCAACAAAACAAAAAATAAAAATCTCCAGCACCTGGAGACCTGTAGCCATGTACAAGGTACATGCTATTTTAGTGTGAAGTTTTCTTAACAATACGACAGCATAGATTTTGTTGCTGATCGGAAATGACATGAGCACACCTCAAAGAACCAGCAACAAAATAAAAAATTAAATTCTGCTGCACCTGGAGACCTGTAGCCATGTACAAAGTACATGTTATTTTAGTGTGAAGTTTACTTAACAATACGATAGCAAGGATTTTGTTGCTGATCGGAAATGACATGAGCACACCTCAAAGAACCAGCAACAAAATAAAAAATAAAAATCTGCTACACCTGGAGACCTGTAGTCTAATTCATGCTACCTTAACATGCGGTTTCTTACGAATCGATGACATGGATTTTGTTGCTGATCGGAAATGACATGAGCACACCTCAAAAAACCAGTAACAAAAAAAAATAAATAAAAATCTGCTACACCTGGAGACCTGTAGACTAATTCATGCTACCTTAACATGCGGTTTCTTACGAAATCGATGACATGGATTTTGTTGCTGATCGAAAATGACATGAGCACACCTCAAAGAGCCAGCAACAAAATAAAAATTAAATTCTGCTGCACCTGGAGACCTGTAGCCATGTACAAAGTACATGTTATTTTAGTGTGAAGTTTACTTAACAATACGATAGCATGGATTTTGTTTCTGGTTCTTTGAGGTGTGCTCATGTCATTTCCGATCAGCAACAAAATCTATGCTATCTTATTGTTAAGAAAACTTCACACTAAGATAGCATGTATTTTGTACATAGCTACAGGTCTCCAGGTGCAGCAGATTTTTATTTTTTATTTTGTTGCTGGCTCTCTGGGTTGTGCTAATTTCATTTCCGATCAGCAACAAAATCCATGCTATCGTATTATTAAGTAAACTTCACACTAAAATAACATGTACTTTGTACATGGCTACAGGTCTCCAGGTGCAGCAGAATTTAATTTTTTATTTTATTGCTGGCTCTTTGAGGTGTGCTCATGTCATTTTCGATCAGCAACAAAATCCATGTCATCGATTTCGTAAGAAACCGCATGTTAAGGTAGCATGAAATTGTCTACAGGTCTCCAGGTGCAGCAGATTTTTATTTTTTGTTTTGTTGCTGGTTCTTTGAAGTGTGCTCATGTCATTTCCGATTAGCAACAAAATCCATGTCATCGATTTCGTAAGAAACCGCATGTTAAGGTAGCATGAATTAGTCTACAGGTCTCCAGGTGTAGCAGATTTTTATTTTTTATTTTGTTGCTGGTTCTTTGAGGTGTGCTCATGTCATTTCCGATCAGCAACAAAATCCATGTCATCGATTTCGTAAGAAACCGCATGTTAAGGTAGCATGAATTAGTCTACAGGTCTCCAGGTGTAGCAGATTTTTATTTTTTATTTTGTTGCTGGTTCTTTGAGGTGTGCTCATGTCATTTCCGATCAGCAACAAAATCCATGTCATCGATTTCGTAAGAAACCGCATGTTAAGGTAGCATGAATTAGTCTACAGGTCTCGAGGTGTAGCAGATTTTTATTTTTTATTTTGTTGCTGGTTCTTTGAGGTGTGCTCATGTCATTTCCGATCAGCAACAAAATCCTTGCTATCGTATTGTTAAGTAAACTTCACACTAAAATAACACGTACTTTGTACATGGCTACAGGTCTCCAGGTGCAGCAGAATTTAATTTTTTATTTTGTTGCTGGCTCTTTGAGGTGTGCTCATGTCATTTTCGATCAGCAACAAAATCCATGTCATCGATTTCGTAAGAAACCGCATGTTAAGGTAGCATGAATTAGTCTACAGGTCTCCAGGTGTAGCAGATTTTTATTTTTTATTTTGTTGCTTGCTCTCTGGGGTGTGCTCATGTTTTTTCCGATCAGCAACAAAATTCATACTATCGATTTCGTAAAAAACCGCATGTTAAGGTTATATGAACTTGGCTACAGGTCTCCAGGTGTAGCGGATTTTTAGTGTTTATTTTGTTGCTGACTCTCTAGGGCATGCTCATGTTATTTCCGATAAGCAACAAAATCCACGCCTTCGCGTTGTTTAGAAAACTGCATGTTAAGATAGCATGGATACAGCTACAGGTCTACAGGACTAACCAATTCTAGAGTTTTTCCAAATTTTCTTTCACTATTTTCCAGCCACAAATTAGCAACAAATTCTAATGTACTAATTTGGTTTAATTATCACTGATTTCGTGAGTTTACTGCTAGCTTAACGTTAAGATAGCAGTAACTCTTTTTTTTCGAAATCGGTTAAAGCAACAAAATCGGGGTTTTAGCAACTAATTAGCAACTATTTAGCTACAAAATACCATATAAGTTTCAATCGATTCTGCTAACCTTTCACTGCTATCTTAATACACCTGCTTTTGTAGGCTACAGAGAAACATTTAATAAATTTGACTTATTTACATTCCTTTTGGACCCTATTTTAGAATCACTTTAATTTCATTACCAATATATTACATTAAACGATTTCTCAATAGATTTTCACGTATGGAATTTACACACTCGATAAATATCAAAGATCCCTTAGAAAAGGAAAATATAAAGGTATCCAATAACAACCGTCGAATTTTTTACCTTCTCGAATGTCCTTTTTTAGATTAAGTACCTTTTAAAGTATTTAGTTTCATTGTATTTTTTCGTATAAAAAGTTGATTACATTACACTATCATTATTCTAATATTATAAACAAGCAACTCACCCTGCTTCACTCCGGACCATCCCCAGATTTAGCGCGAGTAAAGCCGCGGGTTCCGGTAGTAGTTGCATACAAAAACTTGACAAATTATATTTTAAAACCTTCCTCGAGAACTACTCTACGTATTGGTGAGAACAACATGAAAATCGGTCTAGTACTTTTTGAGTTTATCGCGAACAGACAGACAGACGCGGCGGATGACTTTGTTTTATAATATATAGTGATGTGAAAGTTTGTTCAAAACGGCTGAACGGATCTGGCTGCTTGGCATCGATATAGTCAGGAATTACACACAGGTTAGTTCTTATCCTCGCAGAATGTACGCTTCCCATGTGAAAGTTTTGGTATTGATTTTCAATAGAAACGAGACCGAAGCCAAGTGAGGGTGAGCTGCTAGTTCAAAATGTTTTCTAGAAAAATTCTAAAATTTCCTAATTATCACTGACAAGGTATTTTTTAATGATATAGCTTTTTCATTGAATACATAATTAAAATCATCTCATAATTAGAAACAAAAAATATTTTCAACCAAATTGAAAACCTCTTTGCCATTAAAATTAAAATAATTGGAATAAAAATATTAACGTTTTAAAAGAAGAAGTCTTTTTATTTACCTTTTCCTTTAAAATAAGAGCCTTTATCAATCTAAGATTGGCCTGGTCTAAAATATTTCTTTACATAGAATTTGTTTGATTCAGACGTCGATTGACTTAAAGTTTTGTTGAGCACCATCAAAGCAGATTTTGTGAATTGAAAAGACGCTCAGGAGATGTTTAGATGGCTGCGACTACCATTTTACCTGACTTCCCTAAACAATCTAATATTGTACAAGTATCATTTTGGCCGTACATATTATGTCTGTAATGTAGAAAAGGCATTGATGGCCCAATTGTGACACGTTCGCTTAGCAAACCGAGTGAAGCGGGTTCAAATCCCGAGTCTCACACCATTGATATTTTCATGTGTGAATCCAACATGATTACCATCTGAACCAAGCAAGTTTTCGAAAGATATGTGGAAACCGACAACCCAAACTTGGCCAGCTTAAAAAACTTAAAAAGCTGAATGCAATACAATTTATTATAAAGCTAAGAAATTTAATGAGTTGTGTAAATGACAATACGAATTGAAGTTATATGAGTATATAAGAATGAATGAATAATGAGGTATTCATTCATTCTTTGAGAATGTTATGGAATACTTGCATTTGCCTAAGACTTCGTCCACGTGGCAAGTACGTATTGTACTCGTAAACATCTATCACCAATATGCATTATTCTATGTTCTAGTCATATCCAAATCTGTTAAGTTACTTAGCGTGAAAAGGCACCAGAGTAGAGGATGATAGAAGTCTCTTTTCTTACGATGTTAGTTCTGTAGTGTTACTATGTTTTTATATTTTTTTTTTTATTTTTAATATACCTTATTATTGTATTATTTGGATCGTATGATGTATTTAGCCCTTTTTAACGGCCCATTGCTGGACACGGGCTTCCCTTCAACAAGCGTCCACCGTCCATGATCGTATCTGACGACTCGTTTGGCTCAGTTGGTAGTGACCCTACTTTCTGCGCCAGCGGTCGCGGGTTCGAGTCCTCCTGGGGGCATTCATTTGCTAATCACGAATGTTTGTACTCCAGTCATGGGTGTTTATATTTATAATATGTATGTATTTAAAATTTATATGTGTAGTATATCAACTATCTGGTATCCGCAACACAAGCACGTAACGTAGCTTACTGCGGAACTAGATGGCGCTGTTGTAATAAAGTCCCAACATATTATTTATTTATTTATGATGTATCATATATAGCTCCCAAATATATTTTGTCCTCAAGTCACCTTCAAATACAGTTTCCTAGAGCGTGAATGTGTCAAGAAATAAATAGATTTATCAACATTGACAATACAAGGTCTCAAGAGCTTCATCCAATAACATAAAAACTTTAGTCTCTAGTTCGATGTGGATATAAGCTTTCATAGAGCTTTTAGATATACAGTGTCAAGTATATTTCTCAGATATAAGGTATATTGAATTAGTTCTTTTACTTCTATTTTTTTTCTTTCATTAAACAGAAATAAATATTATTGCTAAATATGTACTCGTATTATATAATTTATACATATTTATTTGTCTAGGATGATATATATATATATATATATATATACATATATATATATATATATATATATATATATATATATATATATATATATATATATATATATATATATATATATATATATATATATATATAGCGCGATAGTATTGCGAAGTGTGTAAATTCTTCAGTGGTGTAGTGGCCAGTATGTTCGGCTGCACATCCGGAGGTCCTGGGTTCGAGTCTTGGGACAAGTTGAATTATTGAGTATCCCTGTTTGGTAAGCCACAATAATAGCCCGCTCTGTCTACTGGAGTATGAGAGTGACAGGAATAGAGAGTGCACTTGAGATTTCCCACCGTGGCCGGAATCGCTTGGAAGGTTATCATTGAGGATCATCATTGCGAAGTGTGGGTCGATTTTTTCTTTTTTACTATCATATTAGCCACTTAAATTTCATAGAACTAACACTAAAGTGGAACAGTTATTATAATAATCAATAATATAATAATAAAACAAACAGTATTTTTCTAAACAAGTTATTTTTTTCAAAATCTTTTCTTTATTCATTAGAAAAGGATCATTACATTTTGTAACTGATAAAGATATCGTTAATTTCACAAATTGATTGCCTTTTGTATTAATTACTGTAATTTTTCAAAAGCAACAAAGTCTCAAAGGAAATTATAAAGCAGAAATCCTGTGATGTCTCAACAAAGTTTCCACTTGAACGTTCTTAGCGAAAAACTTTTAATAGGCGACAGACATACTAAGTCTTGCAAGAAATTGTTAACACTCTTGTCTTCCTATAAATTTTCTGGTATTTTGTACTAAGTATCTTAATGCGGGCGTATGTGAGAACGATACATTTGTGTAGACATGATAAATCAAAAGCCACACTTAAATATGAGATTTTTTAACTTGATTCTTTAATTAGAAATGAAACTACATTTTCGGATTTAGTCGCGAATTTATTTAGATTCTTAGTTCCCGACGTGTCGAATGCTTTACAGCAATCATTTTTAAATTATTTAAATTTAAATATAAATGTTTAGAATAAAAATTTTATAAGGTACTCTGATGCCATTTTCAAAATTTTTGTAAATTGTGGGTAGGCACAAGGTTATGAGTCTTCAAAAACCTTAGTCTTTTCCGTGATCATGATTGCTGTAAAGCATTCGAAAGGTCGGGAACTAAAAATCAAAATAAATCCGCGACAAAATCCGAAAAGGTAGGTTCATTTATAATGTCGAATATTCGCGTAAATCTAAGAAAGTATTATTTGATTCTTTAATTTCGCTCAAATTGAAATAAAATTATTTATACTTAACTAGCGACTTAACCTCACTACACTCGTATTCGTGGATATACTCTAATAGTTAGTACATACAGATTTCTCAAATATGAGATATTTTCCCACAGTAACGCATCATATATTTTGAATCATACAGAATTATATCAAAATCTGTTCAGTGTCTCAATTCTTTGCACTCCCAAAGCTCGGTAGTAGGGTGTCTACATAATCCAGCACAAATTTCTAAAACTTATAGTATTGACGATTTCCTGACAATACGTTACTTATAGACCTTATTGACCCGAAACTATCAATAATTACCTGATTCTGGAGTCGAACCTACAACTGCACGCTAACATCAAATAGGTGGTTATTGTACATACATTCCTATGTATATTCAAATTTACATTATGTATTACGTACTTTATCAGTCTCGTGTTATCTTGTTATATTCAATATAAATGAACACCTGTATATTATATACTGGAGATCAGTCTTCACAGTAAACTCTGATTTGAATTACGTTTTACGAAATACTAGTTATCACCCGCAGTTTTGCTCGCTTGATAAGCGGCATGGGGAATAAGGTAGCCTATTTCCTATCCCCGTGTTCAATCTACGTTCTTGCCAATATGTTGGGACATTATTACAACAGCGCCATCTAGTTCCGTGGTAAGCTACGTTACATGCTTATGTTACGGATACCAGATAGTTGGTACACTACACATATAAATCTTAAATACATACATGTTATAAATATTAACACCCATGACCTGAGTACAAACATTCGTGCTCAACAAATGAATGCCCCCAGCGGGACTCGAACCCGCGAACGCTGCGTAGAAAGTACTGCCAACTGAACCAAACGTGTCGTTAAATTCTATTAAAATCTGTTTAGCTGACTTAAACACCCTTATATTAGTATGAATGTAATAACGATATCATATTATTGAACACATCACGTTGTAGCAAATTTATATCAGAGCTAGGCCATTAGCAATTATAATTTAATTGCTTATATGTGAATAGTAATAATTTAGGTATTGATATTATAAAATAAACGTGATTTATTCTAAAGAGTGTTAATGGAACAGGAGCTTATATACTCGTAGAATACATTCATTAAATGATTTGGAATGATTTCTATGGAAAATATTGTAAATAATTTTGAAAAATGTATGTTTGAATGTAATTACAATATCCTCTTGATAAAATTCGGCCACGACGGCCAATCTGATTGAGATTAGCCGTCGTGGTTAGAGAGTTAAACTCAGGAAATATTATAAAGCACAAGTGTAAGCACATAACTACTCGACACTGTTAGTGGGAGTAAAGGCGCAGGACCAACTCGGCTTTAAGTGTTCACTGAGGCAAACCCTACCAACTTCCTAACGTGTTTTCACTTAAAAGAAACACTCAATACCTAAACTTAGCTTGACCCGGGAGTCAAACACAAGACTGCAGCCGTACATACGCCATTGCATGCTACTACACCACCTAGTTAGTTAAAAACCGACTTCAAAACTAAACAAATCTAAACTAAAAAGTAGAAAATAATACTTTTAGGAACTTCGTTAATTTTGAAGTCGGTGCCAGCCAAGACGGATAGATTTATCTTGCCTTTGCAATGGACTTTCGAACGGTATTTTGATTATGTTTACAAATATAGATATAGATTAATCGAATATGTGTCTATTTAAAGTTATTTTGCTTTGGCTGGCACCGACCTCTAAATTAACGAAGTTCTTAAAAGTATTATTTTCTACTTTTTAGTTTAGATTTGTTTAGTTTTGAAGTCGGTTTTTGTTTTTTGATAAAAATAATTTATTTTCAAATTTTTTGCGGAAAGTAGATACTTATTTTGTTTATGTACAAAAAAAAATTTTCCAAATCGGTCCAGCCATCTTCGAGTAATGGGGAACATACATAAAAAAAAGTCCCCAACGAATTGAGAACCTCCTCCTTTTTTGAAGTCGGTTAATAAGAGCCTGAAAGAATTTACCTATCCGTCTAAAATTACGTATAATTTTGAAAGAATTTTCTTTTAACTCCTAACCGTTGAGGAGTTGTACCTTCCATCATTAGCTCAACCACAGGAGATGATGATTATCAGACGCAAATACTTAAACAGCTTTAGAAAATATATGAAAAACGTAATAAGTGCCTATAAAATTTGAGAGTTGTCTTCGATTTCCCTGGGATCCCATCATCAGATCGTGACTTGGTGACTATGGAACCAACTAGAAACTACACCCTTTCAAACAAAAAAAGAATTTTCCAAATCGGTCCAGCCATCGTCGAGTAATCGGGGAACATACATATAAAAAAAAAGTCCCCGACGAATTGAGAACCTCCTCCTTTTTTTGAAGTCGGTTAAAAAGTGAAATAAATAAATATGTTGGGACATTAGTACACACAGTGCCATCTAGCTCCATGGTAAGCTAGGAGCTAGGAGGCTTGTGTTACGAATACTAGATAGTCAATACACTACAAATTTATTAACTTAAATCATCATCAGGCCATAGTCCACCGCGCTGGCCTAGTGCGTGTTGGCGGACTTCACATGTCTTTCGAAAACATGCTAGGTTTTTCTCGGGCATGCGGGTTTCCTCACGATGTTTTTCTTCACCGTAAGGCAAGTGCTAATCATGATAGAAATGATTCGCACATGAAAATATTAGAGGTGCGAGACCTGGATTTTAACCCGCATCAGTCGGTTATACAAGCGACGCGTTACCGCTGGGCTACCACTGCCTTGAATATATCAATAACATTTTCTAAAAAATCTTTAAGGCACAAATATGACTTAGTATTTTTATTTATATATAATATGATGTTAATTAAATTAATTATTGTATAAAAGCGAGGGCGTTACCGCTGGGGCTTACTTAAATACATATTACATATTATAAATATGTATAAACACTCCGACTGGATTGCTCAACAAGTGAATGCCCCCAGTGGGACTCAAACCCGCGATTGCTGGCGCAGAAAATAAGATCACTACAAACAGAGCCAAATGTGTCGTCGAATAAGATATCAGTTTTCTAGGATGGATGAAGAGAGTTGGACTACACTGTAGGATTAATATCTGCGGCTCTGCGAATAATGCCTGAACCCCAATACCATTCCTCTTCATAGGCCATTATTTTTAATGTTAATTACTATCGGAAATCAATCACGCATAAAGCAAACCTAACAGAGATATTCCTAACACAGTACTATTTACGTAATATTCATTTCCATTTCATCTATTAATCTGATTACAATTTGTAAATATGAATGTTTGTATGTGTGTTTGTTACTCGTTTATGATTAAACTGCCTCGGCGCGGTGGTGTAGTGGCTAACATGTACGGTCATACATAGAGAGGTCCTGGATTCGAGTCCCGGGTCGGGGCAAGTTTAATTATTAAGTCTTTCTGTTTAGTAAACCTCAGTAACAGCCCGGAGTTGGGAAGTTGGCGGTGTGTCACCCCCGTGCCTCGGAGAGTACGTAAAGCCGTCGGTCCTGCGCCTTAGCTCTCACTGGTCGTGTCGAGTAGTCGTCCCACCGGAGTATGAGAGTGTTAGGAATAGAGAGTGCACTTGTGTCTGCGCATACACTCGTGCACTATAATATTTCCTGCGTAATTGGCTAGTCTCAATGAGATTGGCCACCATGACCGCAATCAGTCGGATAACATTATGATTAAACATTACAGATTTTGATGAAATTTAGATGCGCATCTAAATTTCATCAAAATCTATAATGTATGTCTGTGATGTATAGTCATCTACTATAACCTGGCACAAACAAAAATGATTATAAGCTCTATGGCCTACCAAATCTTAACTTAAGTTTCTTACTACAAAGGTACACGTTGCTTCACTTGGTGATATTTTAAGAAGTATTTTTATGAGTTAATTTAAAGCTTAAATATTACCTGTATTACTGTTAATATAGCTTCCCAGTGAAATAAATTTAATCGATTCTCCCGAAATTTTCTTAGCAAGTTGTCAAGTCATCTTGAGTCTGAATCGCAATTTATATCAAGTTACTATGTAGATAATTTCACGCTTGAAATCGTTGTTGGGATGAAATATGATAGAATTCCAAGTAACACCTTATCTTCATAATACGCCATCAAAGTTATGTATAATTTATAAGCAAGAAATTATTAACTAGAGCAGCTAATTATACAGTTAATAGATGTTAACGTTTTGTCAATTAAAGGGTTAATTGCAAATAAATAATGGAGTCGTCAGATGACAATTGCTTTGAATAATACTTGTGTATTATGATATGAACCTCTCTTGTTAGCATTTTGTCGTAAAATATTGTATTGGTGTATCTTTGTAATGTATTTACCCGTTTTTATGTCCCATTGCTGGCATAGCTGGCCACTGTAACCTAAGCTTCCTACTGATCCTCCTGATACTGGTATTGGAGTGCTAAATCAATACTATTGGGATGAGATCAAGTTCGAGTAAGGCTCTTTTTTAAACTTGCTAGGCTCTATCAGTCGTGAAGTTTTCCTCGCGATGGTTTCCTTTTTTTTTAGAAAAATAGCGCTCATATTGAAGGTGACATGTCCTAGATGCGTGACCCGGAATTTTAACATGCTTTATTAATTCACAATATAAACTGCCTCGTCGGAGTAGTGGCTAGCATGTACAGTCGCACACCAGGAGGTCCTGGGTTCGAGTCCCGGGTCGGGCCAAGTTTGGTTATTGAGTCTTTCTGTTTCGTAAGTCTCAGTAACAGCCCGGAGTTGGGAAGTTGGCGGTGTTTCACCCCCGTGCCTCGGAGAGCACGTAAAGCCGTTGGTCCTGTGCCTTAACTCTCACTGGTCGTGTCGAGTTGTCGTCCCACCGGAATATGAGAGTGATAAGGAACAGAAAGTGCACTTGTGTCTGCGCATACACTCGTGCACTTTAATATGTCCCGCGCCGTTAGCTAGTCTCAATGAGATTGGCCGCTGTGGCCGTAATCGGCCGGAAGGACATTATTATGAAAAATCAAGCTTGTACCACTTTTTTATTGGAATATGTATGTAGGTAACAGAAGGTGGTAAGTGGTTATAGAAGCCAGTACTACCCACTAAAACCCAACCTCCACTTTTAACCACTTTTTTGTAACCACTGTGCTATCAGTGCCTCTCTCAAGTCGGTCCCTCACCTCTCAATATCATGGTAAGCATCTGGAGCGGATGATCTGCCTTTATCAGTACAACCGCGTACATAATTATGTCAGTTTAATTTAAACTAATTTATAAAACTCTTCAAATAGATTGTTATTTTAAATAATGAATTATTCTCTCAATTGATGTAATTTGTTTTATTATGTCACTTTATCACGTTTTTGAAGGTATAATTAAAGTCAAAATGACTCAAATTATTATTAGATTACTCTTTTGCTTATATCTTATTTATCTTATTAGTATGAAAATGTACAACAACTTGAAACTCATATTTGCACATCTTCTCTACAAAGTATAACGTAAGAAAGTCGAAATGGCTTTTCACCGACTGTACTCTTAGATCGTTTAAATCACGAGTATAACGGATTTTAAAGCGGTTTTCATCAATACAAAGAGTGATTCAAGAGGAAGGTTTATATAAAGCACTAGCGGACCCGACAGACGTTGTTCTGTCCACATATAAATTTTTTATAAACTTTTCCTCCCGGTGAAAAGTTTTATTACGCATTCGCAAAACAACATTTACTTCGCACCTCCAAGTATGTATTCGCTGATTTAATTACCATTGCACGCACCCTGGCAACGGTAATAACATGATACGTCAAACGCCATTAATGTTATAAAGATTTTTTTTAATTTCCTTTTTTTCCGCACAACTTTCATATTTATTCACCTTTAAAACCTTCCCTGGACTTCCACAAATAATTCGAGACCAAAATTAGCCAAATCGGTCAAGCCGTTTTCATGTTAATATGTCGTGACAACGTAAAACTGGTTTCATTTTTATATATATAGATGCATATTATTATAGTAACATCTATACTAACCGTTCAAACTTGTCCAGGAACAAACCCTATGATAAAGGTGCGTCACAAGTTATATACAGAAGAAAGACTTCAGATTCTTTATTTTTTTGGTAATGTCATTACTTATTATGACAACATAAGGCTCAGTTGATAGTGACCATACATTCTGCACTAGCGGTCGCGGGTTTGAGTCCCGCTGGAGGCATTCATTTGTTGAGCACGAATGGTTGTACTCCAGTCAACGATGTTTATATGTATAATGTATGTATTTAAAATTTATATGTGTAGTATATCAACTACTTGGTATCCGTAACACAAGCCTCGTAGCTTACTGGAAAAATAATACCCTTATATAAAAATTAACCTTCTAACCCCAGCACGAAACTCTGAACCACCTCCTAAAATTTGAAGGTCATGCAATAACTATCAATTTACCAAACCGTATCTATAAAGGCATAAATCTCATAAACCTCCTTTAATAACCGCGATCTTTGATCCTGCTATTTATCTCTTACTTGTTATGAATTCTGAGTATTAATTAACATTTTGATTCTAATTCAAAGGAAAATTTTAAACCCATAATTTCACCGAATAACCTGGCTTTTAATCAAAAATTTGTACTTCATTTATGTTCTTGTCAGGTATATAAATTATTTTTTAGTATCATACGATTACATAGAAATTGTATGTTAAATAAGTAATAGGGCCTGTTTCAATTCAATTCAGTTCAATTATTTCCTTTAATGGCTTCCAGAAGTACCGGTTGGGCATAGTAGGGCCTCTTAATAACTGTTTTTAGACAATTTTAATCACAAAATATTATAATGACTTGCGTAATATAATAAAATTTTGACTGAGTTTAATCTGTACACACAGACAATTCAACCTATAGACGACGCTTTACAGGGGATATGCTTTCGCCAAGGTTTGGCAGTGACACTGCATAACAGCCGGCCCCGCCCCTTTTCGTTCCTCAGTCCGCCGCCGACAGTGACAGCGATAACATTGTCCGAGTTACAGTTATAATGCCGTATTGTTCAGTATATCGGTGTAGAGTCTAGAGAGTGTATTACAACGTTTAGTCTCACCAAAAATGGTATTACATTTCACAGGTAAGTCAAAAAAATCATTAATTACCCAAAAATAAAATATAAAAAGAGCTCGCGTCTTCTTGACACTTATGTCATTTTAGTTTTTTGACATCCCTTTCTTTCGTAGATAAATTAACATAATATTATCTCGTTCTGTCATTAGCACATGTCAACTAGTGATGAGACACATTCTAAACATAAAAATTATGTTTATCGACAAACATATATTAATATTTAATATGAAGAAGATGTGAAGTTACCATTCGCATGAATAATTTAAAAAAAACTAAACCAAGATGCCGTCCTATGATTTTTTTTTCAAAAACATTAAATTCTTTCGAACAATTATTTTCCTTACTTACTTACTTACTTACTGCAGTATCAGATTGATTATGAAAACGTAAATCATTTATTTAATGTAATAAAATGCGTGATTAATAAATATATTGATATCCGATTGGCTTATTTAGCAAAAAAAATCCGAATCAAAATCAATAACTTTAAACAAAATTATTACATTTTGAGGGTCAATAGTCAACATTGAAGTGAAAACTTCTATAAGCAAGTTTGGATGGAGAGTAAATTCATGTAAGTCGTCATCGACATGGCCACTAACACTCAAGAGCGCTGATAGATGTCAAAACCAGGTAAATGTAAAAAGTTTTAATTTACAAATTTTAATTTAAGATATAACAATTCATGTGATTATCCAAAAATAACAACTGTTTGTGTATAGTTTTAAGTTTTCACTTCTGTTGGCAGTCCTCATGACTGCTTTTAATTTTTTTTACCTTAGTAAGATGTTTACTATTCTTACTATATAGTCCAGTCATTTTAGGATTTATCTGCGGAAAAATTCCTAGTGAGCTGAATTTTTGTACACACCTTTATTACGGCGTTGTTATGAAGATGTGAAAAATCGACATTAATATCGTGCCGGCTAAAAAAGTTATCAAGGTCAAAAGGTCGCGAAAATCAGTTTTTGGCAAATATCTCGTTCTCTCTCAAATTTGTATAACAAAACATGTCTTTTTATTATACAATAATCGATTCGACTCAGTTATCGATATCGATAAATGAGTCTCGTCCATCACTAGTGAATTGTCACTAACATTGTTAAGTTTGACATGAGTTTGAACGAACCAATGAAAAATAGACAACCTCCCCTGCACCCCGCCACGTTTTGGCGATTTTGTTTTCGTACTAAAATTATTGAAAGCGGAGTCTATTAGGTTGAATTGTCTGTGTCTGTACATTAACTAGTTTTTGGGAATTCTTATTAAAACTATTCATTATTATCGATACATACTCATACATAGTTAAAATTAATAATTTTTTGAATTTTTGTGTCTATCTATGATCGCACGATAAAACAGGACGGGACAGATTTTGATGACATTTGGTATTCAAATTCAAATTCAAAATATTTTACTCAGCATGAAATTATTACAATTTTTTACTGAACGTCATGTGTCTACTACCAGTTCAGAAAGAAGAAGCTGCTGACCTGAGAAGAACTGGAGAAAGAAACTCAGCGGGACTTATATTGTTTTTTTTTTGTTTTTTGTTTGTCTTAGTTTTTTTTTCCTTTTTTAATTAAATTAAAATTAACAATAATTCTATAGGTTGAAACAGCCTGGTAGCGATCATATCATTCCCAAGGCGTACTATCTTCTAAAATGTATGATAATAGCTGGTTATCTATGTCAACATAGGGGACATATTTTACTGGTGGAAAATATCTTTTGTCTGAGAAATCCTATAGTAACTGTTGTAACGTACCTAGTCACTAGTTTAAATATATTCTACTATATATATATGTTCTACTATATGTATATGTTTGACGACAGTTGGTAGTGACCCTACTTTCTGCGCCAGCGGTCGCGGGTTCGAGCCCCCCTGGGGGCATTCATTTGCTAATCACGAATGTTTGTACTCCAGTCATGGGCGTTGATATTTATAATATGTATGTATTTAAAATTTATATGTGTAGTACATCAACTATCTGGTATCCGCAACACAAGTACGTAACGTAGCTTACTGCGGAACTAGATGGCGCTGTTGTAATAATGTCCCAACATATTATTATTATGTATGCGATCCCATTATACAACAAGTCAGATATCAGTTAGAAATGTGTGAGTGTGTGAGTATTTATATATTTACGCCTCGATTTTCAAACGCCTGAACTGATTTTGATGAGATATAGTAAAGTGAAATTTAGCGGGTAAAAAGACAAATAGTAGCAAAAAGTGCTTAGAGAAATACCCAAGTGAACTTAGGATATTGTATATATAATGACATTTACATACATTATCCCTTAAAATTCTCTCTCCCTCTCTGTTCCACGAAGTACTTCGACTAACAATTCAAAAGCATTCTTTAATTTAATTGCATTTTAAGATCGTTTCCATGTTTATTGAAGTCCAAAATGCTCGAATTTGAAATTTAAATTTTTAAGGTTCCTAATCAGGTCACGAGGCTATGAAAAGCAGCTGTTCTGCATAAAATTTTATTTGTATGAAAATCGCTCTTAGCAAAAACGAAAAATTAAACCACCTGACATCTATTAGGTATTGAATTCGACTTAAGAAAGGTAAAGGAAGGTATGAAGTTTTTACAAATTTTACTTATAAATATATTTTATTTCGTATATAACTACATAATATCTTAAAGTTCAAATTATTTCTAACTAATACAACTAATATTTTAACAGTGAAAAGTTTTTGAAGATTAACGGATGTTGTTACTACTTTTAAATAAAAAATAGAAAAAAATATTAACATATGCTTGAAAAACCGCGGAAACACTCTAGAATCTAATTTTATTGTTAAACGAAACCTGGGATAAGCTATAGTATTATTAGAAAATCATTTTTCTGTTATCCAGAATCACGAAAAATATCTAATATAATATGTGATAAAAACCGCTACCTCGCTTAGTTACCGAGATAGACATTTAGGTCGGGGGCCTAATAAAGATTAGTAGGGCTGGCTCTTTCATTATACCGGCCCATTGAATTGTCCTTTACATATAAAAGGCAGCCCGCAGACTTAGGAGATATCTTTACTGATTTTAAAAATATATTTAGATGTTTTATATAAACCCATTTGATTATTGTGTGTACCATATTATGAATTGGTTAACTTCCCGTTGGTGTAGTGGCTAGCATGTACGGTTACACATCGGGAGGTCCTGGGTTCGAGTCCCGGGTCGGTCCAAGTTTAGTTATTGAGTCTTTCTGTTTCGTAAGCCTCAGTAACAGCCAGGAGTTGGAAAGTTGGCGGTGTGTCACCCCCGTGCCTCAGAGAGCACGTAAAGCCGTCGCTCCTGCGCCTTAGCTCACACTGGTCGTGTCGAGTGTCGTCTCACCGGAGTATGAGAGTGACTGTGGCGTGTGGCGTGTAGTGGCGTACACCTGTGCACTATAATATCTCCTACACAGTTGGCTAGACTCAACAAATTTGGCATGGACGGAATCGGTCGGAGAACATTATTAATACTATACAAAAATAAATAAATTAGTACACATACTGAGGATATAAAAGTACCAAACTTTTGTCTTTACCATTTTATATAAATTACAAAATTTTCATCCCCTGAGGATTTCCCTAAGCTACGTACTAAGCTACTACTTAGTACTAGTTATATCTCAATTTGGTCACTTTAGGTTTAAAATATTTAACTTTCTAACTCTTCTCTTACTTATGAGTAATATTTAAGTGTTTGATTTTCGAATATGAACGACGAACTTCTGTTCAAATTATTTTCACGAAATGTAATCAACATATCCCTTTTTTTTCAATAAAACTAACATCATATAAAAGGGAAATAAATTAGTATTATTGTAAGTGTAAGCCAGTGGTAGCGCAGCGGTGACGCGTCGCTTGTATAACCGAGTGATGCGGGTTCAAATCCGGGTCTCGCACCTCTGATATTTTCATGTGCGAATCATTTCTATCTTGATTACCACTTGTCTTACGGTGAAGGAAAACATCGTGAGGAAACCTGCAAGTCTGACAAAACCTAGCAAGTTTTCGTAAGACATGTGAAGTCCGCCAACACGCACTAGGCCAGCGCGGTGACTATGGCCTGATCCCCCTCGTACTGAGGGAGGCCCGTGCCCAGCAGTGGGACGTTAAAAAGGGCTGATGATGAAGTGTAATAAGATAACTAATAAGATAAAAGGGAAATAAGGCGATAGTTAGTAAGCGCAACTGCTGTTTTTGTTAATTTAGTTGACAATGACGAATTATGAAATCAATGAAATAGTTACACCTTGATTTTAACCACACTTTACTCTATTTTTTCTGATTTCTGATCTAATGAATAGAATGGATAATATGTTTCTATTTCATTTAAATATGTTTATTATAAATGAAACTACCTTTTCGGATTTTGTCGCGGATTTATTTTGATTTTTAGTTCCCGACGTTTCATTACTCGTTACATTTATAATGTCGAATATTCGCGTAAACCCAAAAATATTTAAATTTTTCATTTCACAAACAAATACTTTGTAGCCAAGACGTTTACTAAAAGTCTTATAATGGAAAACGGTAGACACTTAAGTATTTTCGTCACTATCGTCATAGTAAGAAAAATGAGAGTGAAGGCACTAAAAGACATTCAAACACTCGTCAAAATGTGCTCTATTTGCTTTGAAAAAACCTTAGTTGTACGAGAGGAATCGGTTTCTCACGTAATATAGTGCGATTACCTCCTAAAGTTAACTAGCTATTAAGAGTCGAACGTAATAAGGGAAATTCTGTTGTGGGTACGCAATAAAGATATATTAATTAATTACATATAATATATATTGATGTAATTCTAGCTTCCTTAAATGATGCTATAATTAATAATGTCAATGTGTCTTATATATTTCTTACAAGAAAAAACTTTTAAAAAAGCTTCTATTGGAATAAACGAATTCAATAAAATATATAAATATGTTGGGACATTATTACACATTATTATAGAAGTGTTGTAGTATTATTTTCAGTTGTGGTCAAAGCTCGTCAGTAGCAAAAAAACTAAAAGTAAAAGGGCTGGTCGACACACAGACGAAAAAGGATTGTTGTGAATAAAAATTTTAGTAAAAAGATTTTTGTCTTTGCATATAACTTTGAATTTCAATTTAATAATCATTTGTTTAATAAATTATTTTATTCATTCGTTGAAAAAAACAATGTGAGGTACTTGCTAGGTACTTTCAAACACCTGTCTGAGACTACCGCGAGTACTTGCGAGTTTAAAAGACATGTGAAGTTCAACATCTTAACCGATCCTTTTTAAATTAAAGGGCTGTGGCCAGCTGTGGAACGTAGAAAGAATTAATAGCGATCGTGGAAGCTGATCCATCATAGAGCACGTCAGAGTGAGCTTAAGTGTGAGTAATAAAACAATTTTAATTAATTTGAAGTAATGTAAAAGTAATTAAATTTGACAAATGCATACGAAATGAATTGAATATGCACACTAACACGTGTCGTTTACTGCCTAATAATACTCAAACGATATAAAATTTCATCCAAAACTGTCCAGCCGTATCAACGTGAAGACTCTACATACATACAAACATACATACATACATACATACACACACATACATACATACATACATACATACACACACATACATACATACATACATACATACATAAACACATACCAATATTCGTTACATTGCGGAAAAATACAAGCTACTAGGTACTATACGTTATGTAATATATGTAGCGTTAAAAGCTTCCTCTCAGCTATCGCGTCACCTTCGTACAATTTATAGGGGCTTGTAGAATCCCAACGAAGCAAGGTTCTCCTAGTATGGGAACGATGCGAAATCAAAATATGTAAACTTCGAACACAGTATAGATATTTTTAGTTCTATGAATGTTTAGATAACAATTCCTGAACTGATTTTGATTATACTTTCAAATACAAAATTTGCGTTAAGGAAAATTTTTTACTTTTTGTTAACTTATAAAACATTGTTTGGCAACCTTCAATATACATTACACAGTATACTAATTTTTTATATATTTTTTTATTTAATATATGTCTTTTCTTAAAGTTTCTCGACTGAGAAAGAGTCTGAAAGAGGAGAATCTTTTTATCGACGGACTTACTTTTAGCAGTTACAATTCACGAACTTTAATGGTTTAAAAATGAACATGGTCAAAATTCAACCCCTAAATGGACATATAGTAATTAGCAAATGTCAGTTCTATAATTACTCTAAATCATTAATAACATTAGCAATAGAATATTGCAGTTGCGTAATGCCAACTGTTGACTTCATAATGAGATCGCTAATAGTTCCTCCGTGACGTGACAATGTATGAGGAAGCAGGTGTGCTAATATATGATCAAAATTTAGTTTTGGAGTTAGTGAGTGAAACTAGAAATTTGTGTATTTATAAGTTTAAAACCTCGAATTCTCATTAAAGCTATTCGTAGGTCTTATTCTTAGTCATTCTTTAATACGAATTTCAAAACAAAATATTTAATTTGCAATTTCGATTAGAATTAAAAAATATAGACTACTAGTGGCTCACCCTCGCTTCGCTCGGGTTCGTCCCTAGGTACGTGTTGTATATATTTTTTACTTTGCACCGCCCGCTATATATTTGTCTTGATTATAATATGAATTACCATTACACGCACCATGGCAACGGACATAACTGATACGTCAAACGCCGTTAATTTTATAAAGTTTTTTTTAATTTTCTAATCTTCCGCACAACTTTCTTATTTTTTTCTTTTATAAGAACCTTCTCCTAACAATAACAAACATAACAAAAAAAGAATTGGCCAAATTGGTCCAGGCGTTGTTGAGTTATGTGCTTACCAACACATTTTGCGATTCATTTTTATATTATAGATTTTTTTATATACAATAATATTATTATGATAGTTCAGCCTTTCTTAACGTCTTACACTTAGGTGATCAAGCCACGATACATTTGTATATCTAAATTCTAAACATAACAAACTTACTTGGAAAATGTTTTGGAATATTTGGTGGAAATAACCATTATTATCGATACAGAGGCCGAATCTATTATATTTAAAGATTTGTCTGTCTGTCTGTCACCGCATCACGTGAAAATTGGACAGATTTTTATAAAATTTCGTATGATGGTAGTTGGTTATATATACTTGTTATGGCGGGAAAATTTCTCATCACTGAGAAATCTATACTAAACGTAAAAAGTATCTCTAGGATCTACATAAAAAATACATCAGATAATATGTAGAACCTCCTTTTGGGAAGATGGATTAAATTTTTTTTATTGAAACCTTCATATAATATGAATGTTCAAAATATTTTGAACTGATGTATGTATGTTTGTACGTAGGATGTAACGAGGTTACACGTCCTCCGCAACGTTAGCAATAAATTGTCGCACAGTGACGTGATAGCGGATAAAGGAAGCTTTTAACTCTGTATAAACAATGTATGTCTATATGTCTGTAAATTATGTAGTCGTATACGGTTTCTTACTAATGTTATAAGTGTGAAAGTACATTTCGTAGTTTTCCTGCTTCTTGCAACGAGAGGCTGATGTTACACCGACTTAAAAAAAGAAAGGTTATCACTTTTCAGTATTATTTTTATAAATTATTTTTGAGTAGGTTTGCCAGGAGGTTTTTTCGGAAATTGCGACTCTTTATATTAATATAAATGAATAAAGTTTTATTATTTTTTTATTTGATTGGATTTTAATTATTTCCGATACCATACTCGATTGATTCGGATGAAGAAAAAGAATTTTAAGACAAAATTGGTGCTTAGGTTCCAGCTTTAATGTTTACGAAATTCATATAATATGAATGAACACACTACATGAACACTCGCTTTATGAAAATGAATTAATGATTTATTTTTTTATGGCACAAAGGGGGCAAACGGGCAGGAGGCTCACCTGATGGGAAGTGATCACCTCCGCCCATGGACATCTGCAACACCACAGGGCTTGCAGATGCGTTGCCGGCCTTTCAGGAAAGGGAGGGAGGGAGGAGGGAGAAGGACGGGAGGAGGGATGGGAAGTGGGCCTCCCGGACTCTCACTTACCGGACGAAACGCGACAGCATAGCCACTTCACGCCAGTCTTCTGTGAGAGAGTGGTACTATACGGGGTGTGCCGGCCCATTTGGCTGCTACCCGAAGGTAACAAGCATGGCACTACCACTAAAAACATTTAGTACCAAAGTACAAAAGAACAAAATCGGACATACATACGTTCATATAGATCAAACACATAACCCTCTTTTGGGCTTCGCCGAAATCAGGCAAAAAGGCACTGAAGGTGTCTTTGTCTATTTATAAATTTAGAGTATTTAATTTAATATATTAAATTAATAAACTGAGCTCATTGTTCTCAAGAAACACTACAAAAAGAGATGAAATGAAGACATTCAATTCAGATTTACAGAAAAAGGACATTAAAATATATTTTTATTAAAAACTTCCTTTTAAGTATAATATCGTATTCTTGAAACTGCTTAAGATGCTGCTGCTAATTACTTCTAAACATTATTCCTTCTATGTTTACAAGAAGTGGAAATAAAAAGAAATACGATATTTTTTTTAATTTACGCGAATATTTGACATTTTAAATGAAATACATTTTCGCGGATTTAATTTGATATTAGAATCTAGACGTTTTGAATGCTTCAGTCATGGTCACGGGAGAGACTTGGGTTTTAGAGGTGTCAAAGATATTATATACTTACAGTTACAGTCAGTGTCACAAAATAAATAATAAATAAATAAATAAATGTTGGGACATTACAACAGCACCATCTAGTCCCGTGGTAAGCTACGAGGCTTTTGTTACGGATGGAAGATAGTTGATATACTACATGTATATAAACTTTAGATACATACATATTATAAATATAAACACCCATGACTGGAGTACCTACATACATTCTTGCTCTACAAATAAATGCCCCCAGCGGGAGTCGAACCCTCGACCGCTGGCACAGAAAGTAGGGCCACTACCAAACAGAGCCAAATGTGTCATCAAAATAACGAAATGAAGTAAATAAATAAATCTTTATTACAAAAAGTGTTTGTCAACCGATCAGTATTGGGGTTTGAGGCCTTTGTTGTATCGCATTCGGCATGTAGTTGTCGAGCGCGGCGTATCATTAAGACGGAGAGAATCTGTTGAATTGTAGTGGGCATACTGGCATTCATATAGAAAACAATATTAGAATAAAATTTAGCTATCTATATAAAAAAAATGCTGTTCCAAAATGTTTTGATGCTAAAAGGGAAGCTCGTCATTAGGTACTGAACAAGAATTTGAAACGTTGAACCTACGATTGTCTTGATTTTAAGTACAAAAATAAAATTTAAGCATAAGCCAAAAATTAAAAATTGTATATTATAAATATTAATCAATTACTTTATAATATAATAAATACAATATAATAATGTCCCAACATATTTATTTATTTTATTCAACATTTTTCAAAATAATTCAATTACTTTATTATTTGGTTAAAATTTTAAGTTCTTTATTATTCTTTAGACTAAAAGTTCTATTGATGCTTAGTAGTAAAATAAACTAGGCAGTGGTAATCAGTGGTAACGCGCTCGCTTGGATAACCGAGTGATGCGGGTTCAAATCCGTGTCTCGCATCTCTGATATTTTAATGTGCGAACCATTTTCTAACATGATCACCACTTATCTTACGGTGAAGGAAAATATCGTGAGGAAACCTACATTTCTGAGAGAACATTGCAAGTTTTCGAAAGACTTGTGAAGTCCGCCGACACGCACTAGGGCAACGTAGACTATGGCCTGATCACCCTCGTGTTAGAGGAACGCCCGTGCCCAGCAGTGGGACGTTAAAAAGGGCCGATTACATTACATTACAATATAATACACTACACATTTAGGTACATTTTAAGGTACGAAAGTGCTCTGTTCTGTCCAAAACAAACTTTTCGTGACCATAAAGTATCATTAAAAAACAAAAACACTTACTCCAGTCTAAATTTGACCTCCACAAACAAACAATTCCCAAAAGATACTTAAAGCAACTTACAAATTTACATAATTGAAGCTTTTTAATTCAAAACTTTTTATGGAAGCTTGAATTTATTTAAATTTAAGTCCAAAACAGATAATACCGTGTTCTACTTAGAAGTATAAAGCGAGTTAATACAAGGCTGCACCTAAATTTAAAATGGAAATTCTTCGCATAAAGACTTGTAGCTGTAAAAATAAATTTTAAACGGTACAGTACTTTAATAAGTGAAAAAAATATTATTTTCCCAGATTATAATCTATTTCACTGTGACAAATCTCATCATCTGTTCAGTTGAGGGAAATCGATTGTGACTAGGCCCAATAATAGATAAACTACTACACTGTATTTTTATTATGTTTAACTACACGTGTATAAGTCATATTATTCATGCTGATATGTTCAAAATTGTGATTATAAAGAACTATTGTAAGGGGTTGTTCTACAACATACATTTTACATCAAGTCCAACGACGCAAAAAATAAGATTGACGGACTGTTTTCTGTATTATATTAATATTTTTTCGGTACTAATAATAAAAACTGAAATATTTAGTTTGTTTGAATGTTCTAACCTTTAAAACTGCTAAAAATTATTATTTTATAGCTACAAGCAAGGTTCGTCCCTACGTACGTTATGTTAGGCGACGCACCCCTTGTGTCATTTTAAAAAAAAAACTACTTTTCACCACACTGACTTTATTTAACAGAAATTACACTACCGATGTATATTTAAGGTGTTCCCAAATATACTTGTATTGCCGCGACCGCGTCCCGAGTCTAACTGAGTTTATATTTATTAAAATTATAAAGGAAGGCGTTTTGAAAAATAAGCAAAAATACAATAACTAGAGCCTTCCCGTGTGAATCACTAAACTGCTGACTATTTTTATATAGAAAACTGGAAAAATAACAAAAGGTTCTCATGCGACTATTAAAAAGCTGATTCATTATTCTTTACGTGGGAAAATAGGATATAACAGTTAGTATACATCTTTCAAATATGAGATAATATTTTACCAAAATAAAAATTATTCTAAATATCAATCCAGATGAGCTATCATCATATCCAATTTCATCGAAATTGGTTCAGTAGTTCTCGTGATGCGGTCACAGGTACATGGACAAACAGAAAGAAAAATTATTTAGTATTATTAGTATTAATAACAATGACAATGACCGCATCACGAGAACTACTGAACCAGTTTCATCGAAATTGGTTCAGTAGTTCTCGTGATGCGGTCACAGGTAGATGGACAAACAGAAAGAAAAATTATTTAGTATTATTAGTATTAATAACAATGACTAAATAGTAAAAGTTCTATAAAAAACATTTAATGATTCGACTCGATATGAAATTAATATTAATATTAATAATTAATATGTTGGGACATTATTACAACAGCGCCCTCTAGTTCCGCAGTAAGCAACGTAGCGTGCTTGTGATACGGATACCAGATAGTTGATATACTACACATATAAATTTTAAATACATACATATTATACATATAAACACCCATGACTGGAGTACAAACATTCGTGATTAGCAAATGAATGCCCCCAGCGGGACTCGATTCTCGAACCCGCGACCGCTGGCGCAGAAAGTAGGGTCACTACCAACTGAGCCAAACGAGTCGTCAAAAATTTATTAATTTATTTTTAATTTTATGTACATCAGTTTTTTTCATTTATATTTGCACCATCCCCTACATGCTCTACTTTCAGAGGTATCTGGCGACAAGAATTCTACGGGCCTCGCTCCAGCCTCACTTTGATAAAGAGCACTTAGTTCTACAAACGCGAAAACTAGCTTTCATTGCAAATCTATTATTATATAGCTCGGAGTGTAATGTCTATACTCTTAAAATTTGTATTAAACATAGAGACGTATTATGCTTCTTTAATCTAATCGTCTAATGTATAAAAATCTTGTGTCACAGTGTTTGTTATCGAATTGATTGATTTTTATGATTTTTTTGTGTGTATTTGGTAGGTATGAGAATAGGTTGTGGGCTATTTTTTACTTCCCTAGGTAAAAAGAGTGGCCCTCTCCAGATATTTTATTTTTTAGAACAAAATATATATATATATATTTTTTTTATAATTTGACATCTAAAAATACTTATAAACCTAAATTTTCATCTTTCTACCATCAATCTCTATTTTTAATAGTGATTAGAATGCGGGCGGAGCCGCGGCATTCGTAGTCTGTATATAATAACAACGGTAGCTCACTCGTCTCTGATACACCATGATAATATGAAAATATCATCAAGTATCACAAAAATTATTTCAAAAAATACTTCTTTTGCTTACGTTTCAAAAACTTTTATTCAATTTCGTCCATACAAAACCCCGATCCATCGCTCACTCTCACATGAGTTCTTTTCCCATTTTCTTTTGTTACTTCAAGATCCGCAAATTCAACGAAAACGCAAAAGTTTATCTTTACGTAAAGGTTTTCAATGTAGAGGCGTATCAGCTTCCGGTCGCAATAAAAGCTTATTTATTGCTTTTAAACTGGTGCTTAATGGCTTCTAATACAACTTAAAAAAGCTTCGTTGTGTTAATTGCTAAAGATAAATTATATTGTTCCGTTTGTAAGAATATGAACATTCTAAGAATAAAATTTAAACAGACCAACAATTCGAGAATAAATAATATATTAATGAAGAAATAAATAAATATTTTGGGACAATACACGCCATCTAGTTCCATGGTAAGCGAGCCTTGTTCTACTTCTTCTTCACAACATGTATTCTTCTTCCACTCTCCTCTGTCATTCGTCAACGTAACATCCACCCCTTTTACACGCATATCCTCTTTTAGACCAATATCGATAATTTTTGAAACCAAAAAAAAATAATAGTAGGATGAAACCTACTAGAAAAGGAGAATAATATTATAAAAAGGTGTTTTAAGGGTAAAAAACTGTTTATGTCGATTTCCGGCAAAGCTACAAGTCCTATGGAAAAAAATCAAATGGCAAAGTTGTAGGTAATATAAAGATCTAAAACTTTTGTATTGACACTTTTTTAACATAACCTCAAAATTTATGTGAAAAATTAAAAAAACCAAGTTTTTGGTTTTTTATTTTTATCTTTTACAAAAAAAAATTTTTGTCACGAAATTTGGTGAAAACTTACCTTTATATGCCCCAAATACGCTGTAATTTATTTGATTAGAAATATTTATTTTTTCACCTTATTTTGAATTAATATCCAAAAAAGCACCCTAATTTTCAATCGAAAATTCACCCTTCAAAATATCAGTTTTTTCAAAAAGTTGGTATGCTTTCTGTTTCTTGAAATCTCTACTTTCCGATGGTGTAAAAAAAATACATTATCATACTAAATTTTCCCAGAAAAGCTGCTACAAAGTAACAGGTAGTAAGATCAAGACACTCCCATTTTGAGAAAGTTGTAGTATCTTCTTTAAATTATAATAAGATGTAAAATAGGACTGAATCCTATACAAGTAGTATTGAATCAAATTCTTCTTTATTCTAAAAAAATAATTGCAAAAGCAACGTGATACCATAATCCTTTTAAAGTGCAAAAAAATCTATCAAAAAGTGCTAATGCAGCGATCACTTCCTTTTGAAAGTAAGACCTATAAAGTATGAACCTATTTGTTTCTATAGTATTCGATTAACATTTTCCTGCCGTCAAATATTCATTTTGGAAATTTCAATGTATAATGCACTCAATAGCAATTTGATAGAGTTGCTTTTAGATTGACACTGTAATTAATCTATAAGTAAATTTAGTCAGCTTTTCGAAGTCTGGAATCGCAATATCTTATCTATGGAGCAACCATAAATCCTCGGTTTACATATTTTAAGGGAAAGCGCAAAGTTTTGAATGTTAATTTTCTTACTGAAATATGTTACTTGTAATAATAATATCGTTAGTCTTAGAAACCACTCTTATTTGACGACACGTGTGGCTCAGTTGGTGGTGACCCTACTTTCTGCGCCAGCGGTCGCGGGTTCGAGTCCCGCTGGGAGCATTCATTGTAGTACGGATGTTTGTACTCCAGTCATGGATGTTTATATTTATAATATGTATGTATTTAAAGTTTATATAATATGTGTAATATGTCAACTATCTGGTATCCGTAAAACAAGCCTCGTAGCTTACCACGGAACTCGATGGTGCTGTTGTAATAATGTCCAACATTATTTTTTTAATTTATTTATTTATATGTTTTTACATATATAAATAAAATTTGTCTGTCTGTATATTCTCAAATGCCTTTTTTTAGTTTATCTCCGTAACTTTTTAAACATTGTGTGTAATTAGATTAATTAAGAAAAGAGGAAAACATTTAATTAAATATTACTGTCGTAAATGCGTTCAATTGTATCGTTTTGATCATGCTTATGATGTCATCAATATAAGAAATGAAAAATTACAAAAAGGCAAATTCTCAAACTTACTAAGGAATAAAAATGAAAAGTCACATCACTTTGTTGTAATTTTATTCATCACAGAAAAGTTTGTATAATTAGAATATTAGGTTTAAAATTTTAGACCTAGATGCTAGATGTATTTTTAAATAAGTTTCCGGTTTCTTAAATATATTTACTTTACTATTATTAGAGAGTTGTACAATCATAATGACAACAATTCGTGCACAAGCATTTCAGAGGCACGACCCGGATTTGAACCCGCTTCACTTGATTTTCCAAGCGAACGCATTACCGACCTTTTTGTCCAAGAACAAATGTCTTTCAAGATTGCCACTGAGCCAATATATTTGTCCAGAATTTAATTCCTACTAAAATTTCTTCAATGAATTTCGTGTAATGTGACAGCAATGGCAATGCGTGGCGATTGTTCTTACTCATTTTGGTCGAATGAATCTATCGAAATATGTTTGCAACAAATATATTGTTATATAGTGTTTTGTTGCTGACATATTTGATAAATTCTATTAAGAATTATTTAGACTAGTAATTTTCCTTGGCTTTACTTAATGTATGTTGTGAGGTGCATTTCGTATTATATACACACACGCACAAAAAAGAGAGAGCGAGAGAGAGAGAGAGAGAGAGAAATAGAGAGAGAGGGAGAAAAACCTCATATTATAATAATAAGTGATAACTAGTATCATACACGAACACACGTGTGCAGTGTGATACAAGTTATCGCATATTTTTATCATACTATATTATCGTTTTCGAATTATGTTCTCAAATAACAACCGATTATCCCTTTAAAAAATTGAAACACATGGTGTATATTTTGTACTTGTAGTTACTACAATATTTCTTTAAACAGAAATGTAATGTACAATACTTCATAGTCGTAGATTGAAATGATTAATGGTTGAGATATAAATTAATTAATTTATCTTCTTTTGAACTTGTAAGACAATAAGTATTACAATTGTGTTATGTGCAATATCATGCAGATAAACAAAACAATTCTTTTATTTTAGTACGTTATAATTTTTTTTATTTTTACTACAGTGTAATGATTGTAGAATGCTGGATTATCTTTAAAAAGACAGTATGATGTAGTTTTTACTTTGAAAGTAATTATTAGTGTTCAACTATGTGTAAATTCGACTTCGGTATTGCGATGTGCCGTTCTCCCTACCTTCCGCGGCCTCAAGGGGTTGCCACCGTCAGATGGCGGTGCGGTAGGGCTGCAGGGGAAGAGGAGTGTCGGTGATTCGTTGCCGCTCTCCCTATCCTCTGCAGCCGTGTTGTGGAGCCCACTTCGGTGGGCGGCGTGAGGAGGTTTGATGGGATTGCTTCGAGTACTTCTCTGCTGTCATCCGAGTGGACTTGTAAGAAACCCTATCTGTGAGGGTCCTTGGACTAGCCGCCGGGGCACCGTGGTAGTGTGCGAAAGCGATCCTGCGGCGTCCCATTATGGCGGAGTGGGGAGGTTGGATTTTAGTGGGTAGTTCCGGCCTCTCTGTTTGGTGAGTTCCACATAACCACCTGGGGGTCAGGTGGTATGCGCAAACGCATTTCCCAACGAAAAAAAAGGTGTAAATTCGACTTGCCGGGGCTATTTCAACAAAATTATCTGTGTACCAAATTTCATTAGAATTGGTCCAGTTACATATCCAAAAATACAAATCTTTCCTCTTTATAATATTAGTATAGATATAGATAAGCTGAAACCTTCACCGAAACCAAGGAAAATAGGGATACATTTTATTGACTATTTCAAGAAGATTTTCAAAATATATTCGACTCACGAGTTTATTATAATATTATGTATGGATCAACAAACTCTATTTTATAAACTTAACACATCTAATTAGGTAGAAATTCAATACACAAAGCATCCAATCTATGAATATTCTGTAACGTTATTACAATGTAAGTTGCTGTCATAAATTTTACTAAGCAAATGATTGATAGCTTCTGAACCCATAATCGATTGATGGATCAATTTCCCAGAAGTGTCATAAACTAAATATAATATGTACATATTAGAAGAACGATGTCAAATATAATTTAAATAATAATAATAATAATGGGCACGGGCACCTCGCTGGACTCGCATGAAGCGTATTTCACATGCCTTAGGAAAACTTGCTAGGTTTTCTCATGATGTTTTCTTTCACCATAACGTGAGTAGTTATATTGAAAATGATTCGCAAATAAAAATAATATCAAAGTAGCAAGACACGGGAATTGAACCCGTTTCACTTAGTTTTCTGAGCGAGTGCATTAAGATTTGATTCAAACTTACTTACTACATTAAAAAGTCTCTTAATTTCTATACAGTGCGTCTTTACCAAAAGATACAAACCTGAAATACAAATGCAATATCATCATAATATAATACTTAACTATCAGCACATATAAATAAAATTGTAGTGTCTGTTTTTAATTTCAAATTATCAGCTTTTTCACTAAATGCATATGAAAGTATATACATACGGTACTTACATCAAAAAATAAATTTTAAAAATTATTGTCTGTTTGTCCGTTTGTTACAGCTAATATCTGAAAAAGCTAGACCGATTTACGGAAATTTCACTCACAGATAGCTAAATTTATAAGAAGTAACTGAGGCTACTTTTATTATATTAGGAAATTTTAAAAATTATTTAATTAATTAAATAGATAAAAATTATAATTAATGAGCTGTAGGTCAATATCAAAAATACTTTGATTACAACCAAACTAAAAAGTAATAAAGTAATAAAAAAGTATAACGATAGCACTAATAACCAAAGTTTGAAAGCTCCTTAAAGCTAATAAATATAAGGCAATAAAAGATTCATAAAAAGTTGTGGACGTCCAATATTTAAGTCCAATGATAATGTCTCGTTGGCTAGTGGTTGTGCTGGCCTGCTGATTCGGAGGTCTTGAATTCGAGTTCCGAGTCAGTTCCAATAATCTTACAGGGTTGTGTTTTATTGATTATTAGAAAATAAAGAATTTTGTGGTACTTCGTATCTTCCCTCGCCTACGAGAGTGTTAATTTGTCCCCCGCTGAAATTTAAGATTATGTAATATACTACAAAGTCACCCTCGCTCCACTCAGGTTCATTATTAAGGATGGATGGAAGGGTTTTAACGGTTTGTGTTTATTTCTCATGAGTTATTTTTTTGCAGTAAAAAGTACCAGATATGTTAACCCATCTATCATTATAGCAATCAATTTTATCAAAATCTGTCCAGCGATTTTCGCGTAATGCGGTCACAAAAAAACAAACAGAGTCACAAAATCTAAAGAAGCAGCCTCTGTATCAATAATAATAAAAAATAAAAAATAAAAATAGTTTTATTTCTTAATATGACTATTACAATAATATTTTCCGAAAAATATTTTACGTACAGATTTGTTAAAATTTTATTATATAAGATCCTATATCTGACACGTGTGTTGATACTTCAAAAACAAAATCAAAGATATCTGTGACTAATGTAATAGAAAAACATACGAATATTATCACTCACATTATCTGAGTCTCCATTTTCTATATCAGTCAATATTTTTTGTTCTTGTTTGACCTTGACCAATTGTCATAAGTTAAAAATTGACATTCGCTGTTGTAAAACATGGTACAAACGTGCTATTATGACGGGTTCACACTCGATTGCGCGACAATATAATGACAAAAAACGGTTTTACTATAAATGCGTTACTTATAAGAAAAATACAATTCTTAAAACATTTATCTGTTTATTTTTGATTTTAATGAGTCCTTCACTCCCATTTAGTTCGTACTAAAAGTCCTAGACGAATCGGCACATAGTTCCAGCTTGTTTATATATTTTCGCCCTAGTTCTTAAACATGACCTAATAGATAAAACCTCCTATTTTCGCAAAAATATTTCCAACATCATGAACTGTTCTCTATCAAAATAAACAGTTTTACTGCCAAACTTGTTTCAACAAGCAATATCACTTTATACGTTAGTTTTCACCCTCAAGGGAAATAGGGGATATAAAGAAAATCGTAAGCATAAAAATCTTTATATTTATTCATTTAACCTATTTAAGTCAATATTCTACACTTTGCGTTCTTATCAATGTAAAGCTATGCAGCTAGAGTCACCGATTAATACATAAATTATATTCTAATAACAATAATTAAAAAAAACATTGATTCTAATTATATTTTGAACTAGTGATTCACCCATGCTTCGCTCGGGTTCGTCACTAGGTACGGTTTATTTTTTTTTTTAATATTGAAATCTATTTAACATCCCACTACTGGGCGTGGGCCTACCTTCAATACAAGTGCGTTTCTTTTGAACCTGATTTACTCGATTACCAAGCGAGCGCGTTACCACTGGGCTGCCACTGCCTAATAAAACATGTATTTGAAGGTCAGGTTAACATTTTTGTAAGTTTCATTTTACATGTTCTTGTAATGTAATAAAAATAGACAAAATCAAAATATTATTATAAAAAAAATTGTAGTAGCCAGTCTTATCCAAAACTGGAAACTGCTAGCCATAACGATATTATTTTGATCAAAAGCTCTCTAAGAATCTAATTTAACTTTTCCTATAACCACTAAAATTCTACGTACATTTCTGTTTAAAGCTCTTAAAAAGAATCAACTGAGTGAGTCTTTTAAATCGAAACTGAGTGTAATTGTGTTTACCTTTTGACTGCGAACTCTTGATTTAATGAAATCAAGTGAAAAATTGACCTTTTAAAATAAATAATAAGATCGTTCTCATTGAATTTATGTCTCCTTTAAAACCCTTGCCATACAAAGAAAAGCTTACAATAGCAATTGTAGTACAAAAGTTAGACGTAATAAGCTCGGAAAGCTTTCTACAGTAAATAAGGAAATAAATAAATATGTTGGGACATTATTACACACAGCAACATCTAGTTCTATGGTAAGGTACGAGGCTTGTGTTACGGATACCAGATAGTTGATACACTATACAAATATTACTTTGAATATCACTATTAACAGGACCAAAAGTGTCGTCATAATATTATTAAATTATATTTTATTAAAAATTCTCTAAAAGTGTCATTTGTCTGTTCAGAACCCTACAAAAAAGTCGATAATACTGGAAAGTATACTTACAAGGTTCCACGTCTACCCGTCCTTAAGCTGATGCTTACTTCCATCACAATTAGCATGTCAAAATGTTTGTGATACATTGCATGATAATTCGTCATTTTAAATCACATTTAATAATATTTTATTGAAAATATTCTGTATTTCGAAAAATGATGAAAATTATTTGTCGTAATAATAACGTCGTAATTTTTAGTGAATCGTTTTTTTTAAATAAAGTAGCCTAAAGCCTAAAGTCTTTAAAACAACAGCACTACCAGTAAAAGTCCCGCCCCAATTGATCCAACCATTGCAGAGATTAGCCGGAACAAACAGACAAACAATCTATAAATTTTGTTTATCATTATAGGATAGATCGATCTCAATAATTATATATCGATCATCACTTCAATCCTAATGAAGTTATTACCGAAGTAATACGATTATTTACGTCTCGAGACGTATCTGCTTAATCATAAGAAATTAAAATAGATATTATACAATTGAATTTAAAGAAGTCCTGTTCTATAATCAATTTGCAAAGACAAAAGCCGTATATTTCTGACTCATTGGAATACTTTTGAAAGAAATCAAACGCTGGCAAAAAGATTTTTAATTCAGAACGAGGCATCTTTTCTTTTTTACTACGTTTTTACTTGGAACCAAATTAGTGAATGCTTGGAGCGTAAATTTATTTTATAATCTATTTGAGGGATTTTTATACCATTACGGGTAATAATTTTTTTTTTACATGTAAGCATGTACATTGTACGTATTACAAGTGTGGCTTTGTGATAATAATCGGCTCAAAAGCCGGTACTACCCACAGAATTCATGGGAACTTTTCCTCGATTTCGCAGGTTTGATTACTGTCGGGGCGTCGCATTGTAATTGAATGCGTAAGCGGTCCTGCCCTAAGCCCTATTATGACGGAAGGTTCTGTTGGTTTTTTGCAGTACCGGCTTGTTTTAAGCCGATGAGTTCAACATTATACAGGTGATATATGTAAATAGATTTCTGAACACTAAAAAATGAATCGTACCTCTTGATTGTGTCTTGATCTTTTGCAAAATTATCCTTTATCGAAAATTTCTCTAAATCAGACTGATATAATATTATTATTATTGGACGTGACAGCCAGCCCAAGCTGCCATATTCTCGCTTGGGACATCAGTGTATGGCAGCTTGGGCTGTCACGTCCGTTGGCCGACTATATGTTTCATAGGCTTTGATATTAGTATGGATTAACTAATTAGGCAAATTATGTTTTTGCCAAATTATTTGACATTGATAATATTTAATAACTTTGCTCGTATAAAAAAGTTAGTAAATATTATTAATGTGATACTGTCAGTTGTCACACTCTGTCTACTTGCACGATTGAACTCACTTCTTTTCAGCCCTATTAACGTCCCACTGTCGGCACGGGCCTCCCTCAGTATGAGGGTGATCAGACCACCGCGCTGGCCTAGTGCGTGTTGTCGGACTTCACATGTTTTTAGAAAACTTGCTAGGTTTTCTCATACAGGTTACCTCACGATGTTTTCTTGTAATATGTTTTCCTAATTTCGATAAAATTTTGCAAAGCCATCATTTGAATCCCGGAGACGGATATAGGATATCCTTGATCCCTGTTTCACTTTTCACACGAGTGAAACTACGGATTTCTTCGTACATTGGATCTTAATATTTTATTCGTTGAGAGTCTCCAATAATTAAAGATAATTCTAGTCATTAAATCGCTTTTACCTCGTGTCTTTCCCTTAATTTATGATCGTTAAATAGTAATATTTTAACGAAAGCACAATTTAGTAGGCGTTCATTTTGGCGATAAAAATGCTCAGAATTTTTATACCAGATAAAAATGTTGTTATTTATGACTAATATTTACATATTTTCTTACTTTTCTTATAAAAAAAATTATCTGCTTTTTCCTTTTTTTCATTTATTTGTTATTAAAATTTTGATTTTGTATATTTTTATATATTCATACATTTTTATTATACCTATACATTCCATGACGACATGACGTGTTTCTCATCTGAATTTGAAGTAGCCCTACTTGTAAGCGGTCGCGAGTTCGAGTTCCGTTTGAAGCATTTATTTTTTGAGCGCGAATATTTGTTCTCCAGCCATTTGTTTGTGATATGTATGTAATATGTATCATTTTTCAAATTATGATATCTGTAGATTGTAACACATAGAGCTTTGTGAAATAAAGTCCTAACATAATCTCTAATATATAAAAATCTCGTGTCATAGTGTTTGTTATCGAACTCCTCTGAAACTGCTTGACCAATTTTTATGATTGTTTTGTGTATATTTGGTAGGTCTGAGAATATATAACGTAGGCTATTTTTTATTCCCCTTCCCCGGCGATAAGGGACCCCTCTCCAGATATTTCATTTTTAATTTTTAGAGCAAATTTCTTTTTTATATTTTTTTATGATTTGGCAGCAAAAATACTTATAAGTTAAAACATAAATTTTCATCTACCACCGGAATTAACCGGGAGAAAGCGGGTAGAGCCGCGGGAATTGCTATTAATATATATTTTTATATAATATGTATATAAATAAATAAATATGTTGGGCTACAGCTCCATCTAGTTCCGTGGTAAGCTACGAGGCTTGTGTTACGGATACCAGAAAGTTTATATACTACACATATAAATTTTAAATGCATACAAATTATAAATATATTATATGTTACGATCTCAAAGGAATTATATAGTTGTCACAGATAACCTATCCATCTTCTTACTCACTAAGATTGACATATAAGATATATTAAAAAAAATACAAAAAAATCCCTAACCGGCTCTATGAAGGTCCTATTAGGGCATGATCTCTTTTATTTAGATAAAGGGTTACTTATTGAAGGTTAGAACGTGCAAAGGGCATTTGTGATAAAGAAAGTTCCGCCATAAATTCTAACGTCAAGCGATAAGTAAGGCTTGTTCAACCGTGATAGTATTTACATAGAAGTGTAATGGGTATTTTAAATCTAAAGATGTAAGATAATATTTTGCAATACTTTTAATATAGACACTTGTAATTTTCCTTTGCTAATAGATTGAAAAATATATGAAAAAAATCTGCAAATCTGGGAAGCTCACTAGATTAAGTAAGATCGTTTTTGACAGCTTACTTAATTTACAAATTTTGAGTTATATTTCCGTTTAGACCTATAACTATTAATTAAAATAAATAAAATAAATTTCGATGATACAATTGGCTCAGTTTCTAAGTATTACTTGCTGACCTAAGGTTACTTAATGTGGTAGTAGTTGCGGGTTCGAGTTTCGTTGGGGCATTCATTTGTATGGTGGAACAAATGCTTATACTCCTGGTTTGGGTTTATAATTTGTGTTTAAAGTTATATAATAGTATCAACTATCTGGTATCCATAACACCAGTTTTATTAATGGCATCGTAATATTATGTGTTAATATACCAACATATTATTTATTTGTACTACTAAATGAAACTATCTTTTCGGATTTTGTCGCGGATTTATTTTGATTTTTGTTTCCCGACGCTTCGAATGCTTCGAATCATGTTTTCTAGAGAGACTCAGGAACCAAAAATCAAAATAAATCAGTGACAAAATCCGGATAGATACTTTCATTTATAAGAAATTATATTATAAGTCGAATATTCGCGTAAACCTAAGAAAGTATTATTTGTATGAAGTACTATTTTTAATCTTAGACGTATGTAGTTGTATAAAAAATGAATATTTTAATGTTAAAATTTAAATTGATTATAAACTAAATGTAGTACTGAAATATTTTTAATTACAGACGCTCTCGAACATGAAAATACAGATATTACCGTTACAATCCGAAATTGTCTCTACACTAGTGCCTAGAGGCACTTGTGATAAAATAAAACTTGAAAGACTTTTGATAAAATTAATATTTTTATTTTTGTAAGAGGATCAGAACCTTAATATTATAAATAATAAGGCCAGTTTTTAGATAAGCTATTTTTGAGCTCAAAGTAGAGTAAAGAAAATGAAGTGTCTGTTTGTAATTTCAAATTAACAGCTTTTCACTGAATGTATATGAAAGTATATACGGTACTAACATAAATAAAAAACAATTTTGAATTTTTTTGTCTGTCTGTCTTTCTGTTCGTTTCGGTTAATCTCTGAAACGGCTGGAGCGATTTTGACGGGACTTTCACTCGCAGATAGCTAATGTTATAAGGAGTAACTTATATTACTTTAATTTTATTAGAAAATTAAAAAACAGTTTTTATTTTAACTTACGCGCAGGAAAGCGGGTTTGTTATTTATAGAAATAAATAAATATAAATAAATAATAATAAAATTTAAAAAGGCTTAACTAATTTGGGTGAAACTAAGTTCATAGATAAACTATGAACTAGGCACTACTTACACCTCTCCACTAGACAGAAGTTTTCACCAGCAAAAATATGGAATGATCTGCCCCCGCCATTAAGACTTAAAGTAAGTGCAAATAAATTCAAAAATGTTTACAAAAGAGCCTTATTAAAAAGACAACTTGCTGCAGAGAACTTAAAGTATTCCTATACAAAAGAAATGAGCCTAAAACCCTATTTCTAATAAACTCACTGCATACGTCAGCGCACGCAAACACGCACGCACTCACACACACACACACACACGCGCACACGCGCACACACACACACACACACACACACACACACACACGCGCCCAACAGTTTTTAAATTTTAAGTTTTAAAATTTTAAGTCTTGTTTTTTGTTTAATTTGTTTATTATTATTATTATTAGTTTTTGTTCAAAATTAGTTATTCTTTTTCTTTTTTTACTGACTTTAGAATAGTTAATATTATTATGTATTGTTTATGGGTATTACTGAAAAACAGCGCTGTCTGAGGTTTTGGCCTCAGCAGCAATAGCTGAGTTACTACCCTTTGCCATTATTATTATTATTATTTTTTAAATATGTAAACTAGTACTGTATTTTTTTTTATGGCAATAAATGATTATTATTATTATTATTATTCACAAGATATTTATCTTCTCTTCTTCCTTTCAAAAGAAGGTATTAATCTACCACACGGGCCTTAACCAAGTGTGATAGAATTGAAATTGAGTGTGAGTAGACTAACTAGAAATCGTTGAGGATGTTAAAAATTTCCGTGTTATTCGACAAGTGTTTAGTATAGCGGCTTTTTGTAAAGTGTAAATTATATATACTGGGATATTTAGTAATTTTAGGCTGTTTTCTAGCGACTTAGGTATTACACCTGTGGACGACACTACAATTGGTAAAATATGTACTGTTTGGGCTTGCCATTGGGTTTTGATTTCTATAGCTAGGTCTTGATATTTTGAAAGTTTGTCGGAGACAGTGGCTTGAATATTGTGGGTATTAGGTATGGCAATATCTATTAGAAATACTATTTTATTTTTCTTGTTATAAAATGTAATGTCCGGTCTATTATAATGTACTGTCTTATCTGTTAATATAGTCCTGTCCCAGTAAAGCTTGTAGTCGTTGTTTTCTAAAACACAATCAGGTTTATATTTATAATATGGGTGTTTCTTTTTAATAAATTTGAAATCAAATGCAAGATGTTGGTGAATTATTGACGCTAATTGATCGTGTCTGTGTTTGTAATCAGTTTGAACAATACTTCTGCAAGCTCCGGTTATGTGTTGAATAGTTTCAGGGGCACTATTACAATGTCTACATAAATCATTAAGCTGTTTGGGATCCTTTAATATATGTTTTGTGTAGTTACGAGTAGCAATCACTTCATCCTGTATTGCAAACATGTAGCCTTCGGTCTCAGAAAACAATTCACCCCTCTTTATCCAAGCGTTCGACCTATCTTTATCGACATAAGACTGGCCCAAGTGCGATCGATGTCTTCCGTGTAAGGCTTTTTCGGCCCATGACGCTAACTTCTGACTTACATCTGTAATGTTTTCATTAATCTGCTTTTGTCTATCGTGTAAATTGAGCGGTGTGAGTTTTATGTCTGTTTTTATTGCATGTTTGTGGATTGCTGAATGGTCTGACTTTGAATAAAAATAATTTTTAAAAGTAGTTATTAATTTATTATGAAGATTACGTATGTCTATGAATCCTCTTCCTCCTTCATGACGCGGCAACGTGATCCTTTGAACGCATGATTTAGGGTGATGTTTCCTAAATTTAGTAAGCAGCGTGTGTATCATTCGTTGTAGTTTTTGTAAATCTGTTTGCGACCACTGAATTATACCAAAAGAATATGTGAGTATAGGGACGGCAAATGTGTTAATGGCTTTTGTAGTATTTTTTGAATTTAAGTGAGTTTTTAGAATAACATTTATACGATACCTAAATTTATTGATAAGATCAGTCTTTGTTTGCTTTACCTTAATTTGTTTAGATTGATGAAACCCTAAATATTTATAAGTGCTCAATTCATCCATTGGTTCAATCGTTTCACCAGTTTCGAGTGTATATGCGTTATAATCTATTATACCTTTATTAACCGAAAGAATTTTACATTTGTCGATCCCAAACTGCATGTGAATATCTTTAGAAAACTCTTGTGTGATGTCCGCTAACTTAAATAATTCCTCTTTATTAGATGCATACAGTTTAATATCATCTAAATACATTAAATGTGAAATATTGCTATCGGTCTGCGCGCTATTAAGTTTATATCCTATGTTGGTTCTATTTAACAATTCAGATAGAGGGTTAAGAGCAATACAGAACCATAAGGGGCTTAAAGAGTCACCTTGAAAAATTCCTCGTTGGATTCGAATCGATTCAGTAGATTTATTGTCAGAAAAAAGGTTTATATTTAAAGTAGTGTGCCAGTTTTGCATAGTATTCTTAAGAAAGTTTATTATTCTGGGATTAACTTTATACAAATTTAGAGTTTTAAGTAACCAGCTGTGAGGAACCGAATCAAAAGCTTTACGGTAATCAATAAACATAGCATGAATATTTTGTTTATTTTTATGAGCACTATTCATAACTATAGCATCTAAGGTGAGTTGTTCTTTGCATCCCTGGCTGTTCTTCCTGCACCCTTTTTGTTGTTCAGTCAGTATATTATTATCCATGAGGTGGGTGTAAATTACTTCACTAATGCATGATGTGATTATTTTGTAAATATTTTGTAAGCACGTTATGGGGCGGTAATTTTCTGGATATTGGGTTTCACTATTTTTTTCGATCATGTATGTTTTTCCTTGAGTAATGTATTTGGGCATTGTGTTGGATAAAAGAACAAATTTATTGATATGAGTATGTAAATATGGATGTATATATGTTAATTTCTTATACCAATAGTTATGAATATTGTCTGTACCAGGTGCCTTCCAATTGTGGGCACGATTAAGAACTTTCAATAGTATATCCATTGATATTTCAGTAAATAGCATTTCATTTATATTTTCGTCATTGTATACAATATCTTTAAGCCAGTCTGCATTAGAGTTATGTTGGATAGGATTTTCCCAAATTTTTGCCCAATATGTATGAAAATCATGTGCCTCTGGTGCTTGATGTGTAGGGTTTGGAGACTCTTGAATATTTTGTGTAAGGTTTCTGTAGAAGCTTTTTTCGTTGTTAAGAAACTTAATATTTTGTTGTTTTCGTGCGGTACAAGTGAGATATCTTTTTAACCTACATGAAGCTACGTTTAATTTCTGCTTTAGAGTATCTAAAAGTTGGTTCGGTTCTGTATTTAAATTTTCATATTGAGTATGTTTACTATGTCTATCTTTTATAGATTGAATTTTTATAAGAAATGTTGGACGTTGGTTACCTGCAATAAATTGTGTCAATCGACCTATATCTACTCTTAGTTGCTTAATTTTATTTTCTAATCGAACTTGCCAAAAGGGTTTACTACATTTTTTTACAGATATAATATTACTCCTAAATTTAGTACCATTCAATAAAGCTGATGTGTAAGCTGCTGTATATATTAGTGTTTGTAATGTCTCATACTCTGTGTCCATATTTAAATATTTAGGCAGAACTTTACTATTTATATAATTAACAATGGAAGTTAGTTTTCGTGTAGTTTTTTGTTTTGGAATGTATGGTCTAGATGTAGGGTCTGTGTTTCTAAAAATTATGAATATTCTGTTAAATTCTTCTTCAATGTTACTTTCGTGTATGATACTACTACTTCCTACATTTTGCGTATTTGATTGACATATAACTTCCCTGTTGCCTTGGTTCTCATTTATTTCTACATATTCATCTTGGCGTTCAGTAATTTCTGAGGTTTCAAACTGTCTTTTATTAATGTTGAGGGGATTATAATTAATTTCCAGAGTGGATTCTACAGCTTTTTTTATTTCGTTAATTTTTTGTTCTGTAAGCATTTTATTTTTAATTATTATTCTTCTTTGATCTGCAATACGTTGCTCTGAGATATGTGATAAATATGGATAATATTGTATAAAAGTATGATGCATTTTTTGTCTATATGCCGTCATATTTCTTTCAGCTTCAGTGGATTCATAATATGCTTTAATTACTCCTTCATTTAATTCCTGTGACCATTTCATTCTGCCTGAAGTAATAGCTACCTGTGTTTGTTGTGAGTGTGTCGCTGCTTGCGTACCGTTAGTATATTTATGCGTTTGGGGTAGTGATTGATTTTGTAAATATTGTTCTACTTCTAAACGAATTGCTGTAATTGTATCTAGGGGGAGTAGTTTTCTGCGGATGATAGCCCTGCGTTGGTCTCCGAGTCTTTGTTTCGTTATATGCATTGTTGGAAATTGTTCTATGAATGAATTATAAAGTGGTGTTAAGTAATCTCTGGTGTCTTTTTCTAATAAAGTGACTGTGAAATATGTACGCATAATGAATACATTCATTTCTTTTGTCCATTTATAACGCGTAGTTTTTACTACCGTGGTGGGACCAGGATATTCGGCAATAGATGCCTCCTGTTCAACATCCTCGGCAGTTCCTGTGTGTGTGATGATAGATGAGCGTGATGCAGATGACTGTGAATCTTGTTGCAAGAACATTTCATGTTCTTCATATGAAGCTGGTGATGATGGAATTGATGAGAATAGTGATGAAGTTGATGATGAGGTGATTGGATGATTATCGGCTGTAGTATTTTCTTCGACTGAAGCCCGCCTGCTCAACTTCAAGTCGCCAACGGATCGCATGCTGTAGCATCCAGCGTTGGCTCCAGATGCGCCCCGGCGCCCCCCGGGCAGCGGCCGTAAGTGGTATCTTTCATGTGTGCGGTTCATTGTTGGTTGGTTTTTGGGATCGTTGGTTTGGGGGTATAACAAAGCTGATATTTTGTTTTTCGATTTTAGATCCTCCCATTAGGGGTAATAGTCAAGATGGTGTGACTATTTATTTAGTGCTCCCCGTAAGCCCCCCCACCACGACAAGGTGATCCCGTGGGGGGGATTATTATTATTATTATTATTATTTTCAAAATACTTCGTTTGAACGAGATGCAGAATACTTCGGTGTAAGACGTTCCTTCAGTTACTTCACAAACAGTTTATGGTAATGGAATTAGTAAGCCATGACTTATCCTTTAGGGGATGCTCATGTAAAGTTCTGGAACGTCTTCTATAAGCTTTTATAGGAAAATACTTTGAGATTTACATTAAAATATACTGAAAGTTTTTATGTTCTATGCTTGTTTCCAAGTAAATTGTAGATTTGACTAAAATTACAAGTATTACTTTGAAGAAGACTTAGATTTTCAACACTTGTGTTCGTCCAGTGGTCGAAATTCGACCAAATTCATTTTTCAATTTACATCTAAGTATAGATTTAATGGTACTTCTACGATAATATTGTAGACCATTGGTATACAAAATAATACAACTCTTTTATTTTCTCTGGAGAAAAACTTCACTGCCTATCAAGTCAGGGTACTGTGAGAATCCCACTCATAAAAATCATGCGATCTCATCGTCGCGATAGTGAGATAGGAAGACTTGCGTATGTACTACAATGTTTAGAAATGCAAATAATAATGCTACCTGATTATAAAAGTAAAATACTATTTATTCAACAGTAATAATTTTTTTAGTTTCATTTATAATGCAAAATATTCACGTAAATCTAAGTATTATGTATCAAAGAAAATTTGTGAAAGGCATAGCTTATTACACGATGTTTTGCTGTAGATAATTCTTTAAGCTCCCTAAATAAGCTCAAATAACGGAAAAGTAGAAAAGATACTTTATCTTTTACAAGATACTTATTAATTATAGTGCAGGATTTATGATGTCCTCCTTGGACCTTGATACATGTGTCAACGGTGACATCTAGGCTTTACCTTCTGGAGTGTACGCGGATTATCTATCGTACTCAAACTTGGTGCTGATAGTCCGTCAGCACGACTCGCAATAAAGTTGGTGCTGTCGTTGTACACATTATTGTACGTCTGCTTCAGCCGTTTTTTTATTAGTTGGCGTTTTTCGTCAAGATGTTGCAAACGCAACTTTACAAAGGTTTTGCACCTATCACTTATCATTTTCCGCCACGGAGACCTCTGTTGCGCTAACTGTTCCCAGCTTTAATGTAATTAAAATAGTCATACGTCGCGGATATAATGGATGCAGGGGTGGAATCTCCCGTTTTTAGAATTATATTTACTGCAGTTAAAAGTATTAGAAGATACTTGCAAGAAAATATCATATATTTGAGAAATCAATATTAACCGTTAAAACGGATCAAGGGTGAGTTACTAGTGAATATATAAATAGATACTCTTATATTTTAAAAAATTATAATAATTTGCAAGGAAAACTGGAGGATAGAATTAGTATGTGAAGTAAACCTGCCAATCTGACAAACTCTGGGGATTACGTAAGAAGATAAAGGTCCCCTGTAATGTATTATCATAGGATTTGTTTATTTTTCCGAGAATTTGCCTCGTAAATTCTCTTTATCTAGAATAAATTTAAAGTTTGAATGTTTTTAGCTTAATCTGAATTTTCCCTTTACTTGTGCTGTAAGACCGTACTTTTAACCAACATTGACAATTCTAGGTCAACTAGAAGTACCCTTTAGGTTTTTGGTCAAAAATCTATTTGATAGTGATCCCGTTTACCTAGAATCACGAAATTTGGCAATAAGCAAGGTCTTACAACACAAATAAAGAAAAAATTCCAAAAAAAAAGTAGCCTAAGCCATTTATTATAATGTTAGCTATCTGCCAATAAAAGTTTCGCCCAAATCGTTTCAGCCGTTTTAGAGATTAGCCGGAACAAAGAGACAAACTGACAAAAGTTAAATAGAGTTTTTCTAAAATGTACTAAATATACTTTCATTATTCATTTAATAAAAATTGATTGTGTAGACGTAATAGAAAATGAGTGAGATGAAATTAAAACAAAACATAACATACTTTAATTGTTTAACTTAATACTAAAACTGTCTGTCTCTCTGTCGCGCTATTACGCCAAAACTACAGAACCGATTTAAATGAAATTTGGTACACAAATAGTCTACTTTTCAATGCAAAAAAGGCTGGTGTAGGCTTTTAATTAGATGTTAATAAAAAATATATTCAAAGTTTTTAAAATTTCATCTTAAAGGGGTACCTAGGGACGAACCCGAGAGAAGCGAGGGTGAGTAGCTAGTGAATTTAAATTAATATTCAAAATCATTTTATTTATACTAATACATTAATTTAATTAGTACAATATTTTCTTAAACTAATGTTTAGGGTTATTTTGCGAATTAGTTTTACATGTATATTAAATATTCGCGTAAATTAATCTTTCATATTTAACAATACTACAATATTGGTAAGCTGTAAATTTCCAAAGTCATAATATTTCAAATGAAATATTGATTACAATTTAGTAAGAAGCATTTTAAGGGCATCTTGAGGGTGATTAATCTATAAATAAAAAGACAAAGACGAAACAGTTCAGAAACCTTTTCTCGTCAGTCTTTCAACTAATTCTCTTTCATTTATTTAGTATCTATTGAAGAGCTTAGAGGTGGCTTCCCACTACACCGTTTCATATTATAACTGTGCTAGGACCAGGTCAAACAAAATAAATATCTTGGGACATTATTACATCAGCGCCATCTAGTTCCGTGGTAAGCTACGTTACGTGCTTGTGTCACTGATACCAGATAGTTGATATACTTACAGACACCTTTAGTGTTATCAATGAAAATATTTATAATAACAAAATCGGTCACCGAATAAACACTAGTGTACATGAATTTCAATTCAGTTAAGTATAAATACAACCTACGCTTACCAATGAGAATAGTTGATACTTTTACATGAAATTTTTGAAAATATACACAAAACTAGGCTCGACACAAAGCTCGAACCCAGGACCTCCAGATGTGCAGTCTTACATGTTAGCCACTATTCCACATATGCAGTTTTTTCTTCAAAGCCTAAATAAGCTATATAACATCTAAGCGGTGAAGGTGCAACGTCGTGAGGAAACCTGCATGTTTGAGAGAACTTCGCAAGTTTTCGAAAGATATGTGGAGACCTCCAACCCGTACTAGGTCAGCGTAGTGACCAGATCTCCCTCGTATTGAAGGCCCGTACCCAGCAGTGGGACGTAAAAAAGGCGCTGAATACATACAGCTACTAGCCTCTTTTTACATTTACATATCCTTAACTATTATCGTCATACTTCCAATTTTTTTTACATTTAGCCTATATCTTTTTAAAATATATAGCGATATTTGAAATTACAAAATAATATGTTTCTTTACCCGTGCTATGAAAATAGTTAGGAAGTAATTTAAAAATATTTTAATATAATCGTAAGAGTAAAATGTACTTAGCATAAGATAAGCCCAATATTTTTAATTAAGTTTTAAAACAAAGCATTGTAAGATATAATTTTGAAAGATTACAGTTTTGTAGGCTTTACTAAACTTGACGACACGTTGGGCTCAGTTTGTAGTGATCCTACTTGCTGCTAGCGGTCACCAGTTCGAGTCCCGCTGGTGGTATTTATTTGTACTTGTAATGAGCACGAATGTTTGTACTCCAATCATGGGTTCTTATAGTTATATATTTATAATATTATGTTTTTATTTAAATTTATCATACATGTCTAGTGTATCAACTACCTGGCCTCCATTACATAAGCCTCAAAGTTTATGAACTAGATGGTGCTGCGTGTTAATTGTCTCAGTATATTATTATTTCTTCATCATAATCATCATCATCAAATTCATCCACTGCTGGACATAGGCCTTTCCTATGGCACGCTACTAAGCTCGATCTTCATATTTAATAAAGGCAAAAATTTTTAGAGCTTTTACTTTTCTGTTATCAAACGGTATTCTTTTCTTATTTATTAGCTTTTAACGAGCTTTAGAACAGGTTTTAAATTATCAATAAAAAAAATTGGAAACACGGTATTTTTCTTTTTTAAATTATAATATTGGAAATTATGATATAAATTTAATATGTCAAACGATTTCTCTTTATTAATTTCTATTGAAGAACTTTAGTGTAGCTTTAGCTTTATCAATAAAAATATTTTTGTATACAATATTATGTTAATTCTATTGATATTTTATATTTTTGTCAACAATTCACTAATCATAAAATCGAATTTCAAATATTAAACGAAAACAAGTTAAAGTAAACGCCTATCCATCCATTTATTACCTTTTACGACTAAGCCTTGGATCCATCTCGATGACAGTCACAACAAATATATTTGTATTCCAGACGGAATTTAGGTTTATGGCAGAATTGTACGTAAAATATGTATATCCATATAAATCCGAATAAAAAAGTACTTATTATGATTATTTCTTACGCACTCGAGTTTGAATATGAAATAACTTGTGCCCAGAAATAACGAGGGGATTCTACTTAGCTTCTTTCTTTAAAGAGGTTTTTAAAAATACAATTTGTATAGTAATTGGATATTTCGTCGCTTTAGTGCTTATTCAAAATATTATCCTAGAGAAAATTATCCTCTTTTTTATAAGCTTAAATCTAAAATTTATATACATACGAGTACCTACAATATTATGTAGTACATGTGTATTTTATACCATTGCAAGTACCAGAAACTTTTAAGCCCTACTACTGGGCACGGATCCACCCACGGACTTCGAATACTATAGTGATCACTCTCTATTCTCCAGCCAATGGAGGTTGACGGAATGACACACATAATCACTCATTGAAAAGTACCCAGCGCAGAAATCAAACCCCACTATACCTATCAATTTACCTAACCTGCTTAAACATGGTTGCTTTTGTGGTTCCGCAACCATTTGATTAGGACAATCTGAACTTTACAGTATTATATTCAATTATCAAGAACAGCAAAATAAAATAGCTGGAATGAAAAAGTAATTTAAACGTAACAAAAAAAGAACAAAAACGGAGAGTATATCTTCTACTGTATCGGTGCTTATGTCAAATTGGGATAGATGTTTTAAGTGCTTTTTTTGATCACTCCAAAACTTACCTGCTAATTTAATACAAAATTCTCAGACATGTGCCCTCACTATTATTTTCAATAACCGACCCTCCAACGATACTTTTTATATTAAAAATATATAACTTATAGTACGTTTTCAATAATCTTGAAAGCCTATTATAAAAATAGCACTTTTACACGCAAAAGTGATATCTAAAGATATAATAGATATTCGCGAACAAAAAGCCGTTTTGATATATTGTTTCCGAGGCTTAGTTCACGGTACTGTGGCAAGTGCGAAGGATCGCGTGAAAAAAGTCAGTGTAGCATAAAATTGAATTATATGTATATACCCTTAATAATTTGGTACAGAGGCACTTGGGCGAGGGATTCTGTGGAAGATGAGATAGAGAATTATTTACATGTCAGTAAAGAATGGTTGGACGGCTGTTTGTCAGAACTGTTTCTTTGATTAATGTTGTAGAGTGAAGTAGATGAAAATTTTGTTACTGAAAGTCGACTTTTTGAACGGATGGCTGTTTTAGATCTAATTTACGTTTATAAAAAAGTTTGTAAAGTTTTGTCTTTATAATATTAACATTGAAAATTATAATATTACAAGTGCCAACCCAGCCACGTGTGGCTATGTCACACATTTTCTTTAAGTTGGGAGTAGAATTTAGAAACACTTAGAATCGCCATTTTTCTCTGTTATAATACCTCTTTAGATGTGAATATTATATATTTTTTTTAATTAACATTAGAAACAACTAGGATATAAAAAAATATCTTAAAATACGTTTAGGCCAATCACCCATTTTACATATTTTAAATATAATGTAACAGAAAAATTATTTCTTTCTTTTGTTTAAAATTAAAAGGAAAACCTTCAAATTTAACTTAAAAAGTATAACATTTATGAAAAATTTTCACTATATATTAGTGACTCCCAGAAACCCCTTAAAAGGGTCGTTCAGGTAAAGACCTCGTTTATCGTTTCAAGGAAGCAATTATTGACCATTTCGTAATTATCGTATTATAAAGGTGAAATTGAGGTAAAATGAAACAGTTAACGATACGCGATTATGTCAGTTTATTCCCAAAAAAACCTATTTTATTTCTGAAAATTGAAGTTTATAAATGATTTCTAGTATTATTGGTATCGTTACCTGGAGTTATACTTACGTGATTTATTTCTGTCGAGCAATATTTATTCACAATAGGAGTGAATAAAAGCACTGATTTTCGTACAAAACTAAAATAGCTTAATACAACACTATGAGCTCAGTCTGTAGTGACCCTACTTGCTTAAACCTGGTCGTGGGTTCGAGTCCCGCTGGAGGCATTCCTTTTGTTAAGCACGTACGTTTGTACAGTCATGGGTGTTTATATTTATAGTATATAATATAATTTAAAGTAATACATGTGTAGTGTATAAACTCTTTGGTAACTCTAACACAAGTCTCGTAGCTTACCACGGTACTACATATATAGTGCTGTGTGTAATTATGTCCCAACACTGTCGCCTATTACTACGTTCTTAGCAGATGTCTTCTACCTTACAACTAGAGATTCTTAGATCAAGCAGTTTTGATGAAGTATTTGATCTGTGAGTGATTATTTAATTACTTTTTTTAATGTTTTTTTTTATATTTTTTTTAATTTTTTTTTATTTTATTTACTAGAAACTTCAGGTTCCTAGGTACCTACAGTATTAAGCGCAATAAGCTTATGAGTTTTTCCAGTTAGTCTACCTGTCTATACAAAATTTCATCCAAATCGGGACGGCCTCTAATAAAAAAAGATAAAATTTTAATTGATTAAAATGTAATAATTATTATGTAAAACTGTGGGCAGAAATAAGCCATAGCTGATACAAGCATCGAGCAGCAAGAATAAACAAAATGTTTACTAAACTTTTTACGATAAAAAAACCACTCACACTGTTTGCTTTTAGCGTCTCGCAACCATTTTACTTTAGGACTGTTGATCAAAATCTGAACCACTCCAGTTTTATAGTCAAATTACATTTTTCAATTGTTACTTATATTTTATACTAACTTGCTTACTTATCTTGTTACTCAGCTATCCCTTGACGCATGTAAAGGTCAACGATGATATTATGATAATATTAATTATAATAATGTACTCCTGACCGAGTACGGTCACGGTGGTCAATCTCATTGAGACTAGCCATCTACACGATATTATAGTGCACGAGTGTACGTGCAACCACAAGTGCACTCTCTGTTCCTTATCACTCTCATATTCCGGTGGGATGAATGCTCGACACGACCAGTGAGAGTTAAGGCGCAGGACTGACGACTTTACGTGCTCTCCGAGGCACGGGCGTGAAACACCACTAACTTCCCAACTCCGGGCTATTACTGAGGCTTACGAAACAGAAAGCCTCTATAACTAAACTTGGCCCGACCCGGGACTCGAACCCAGGACCTCCCGGTGTGCGATCATTCTTCTAAAATCCATCCATCCATCCAACAAAAAACAATGTCTAAAAATGATTTAATTTGGCGTAAGCAATGATATTGATTACAACGATATTACCTCTAGTTACGAAAAAAATATATATAGAAATAATCTACTCGTATAATACACTACATATAGAGAAATAAAATTGAAGTGTCTGTTTGTTATGTCGAAATAAAAGGTTTTTGCTTAATGCATATGTAATTATAAACAATACTTATTATAAAAACTCAATTGTTAGGTTTTTTGTCTATTTCCCCGTCTAACTGTACCGTTTGTACAGTACATTCCAAAATGGCTGGACTGATTTTCATGGGTCTTTATCTGGTAATTTGCTAGGATTATTAGGTAATCCCAAAATTTGGGGTTCCAATCTAAAAAATAAACGCTTACCGAGGGACGAACCCAAGCAAATCTAGGGGGTGTCGCTATAAATAATAATATAAACCTCTATTGTATACCTGAAAAGAAAAGAAAATATACAAATATATAGGAACATGTCTAAGAGACGGCCTTATCGTTTAAGAGCGATTTCTTTCAGGCAACCTTCGGGTATAGATAATTGGGACTATTAGTTTTACGGGACTGTTAAGTGTAGGGGTCCTTAATAAGGGGTTCGTACCTAAATGCTCCAAGGAAGCTTTATTATGCTCCTTGCGGTATTTGTCTGATATCTCTAATATATAAAAATCTCGTGTCACAGTGTTTGTTATCGAACTCCTCCGAAACGGCTTGACCGATTTTTATGAAATTTTTTGTATATATTTGGTAGGTCTGAGAATAGGTCGTAGGCTATTTTTATTCCCCAAGGTGTAAACGGTGGCCCTCCCCAGATTTTTATTCTCTATTATTAGATCAAACTTTTATTTTTTATTTTTTTATGATTTGGCATCAAAAATGCTTATAACCCTAAAATTTTAATTCTTTTACCAATGCGGGTGGAGCCGCGGGAATTGCTAGTATACCTATAAAATACGGTTTAAAAATCTTTTTTTATAACTACTACTACCATTTTCGAGATTGCTTAACAACAATTACAATACTTTTAAATATCAAGGACATCAGATAATTTAATAAAAATTGACAAAAAGTTAATTAGAGTCGATATTAACTATAGGGAATTCGCGCCACAAAATGTAGTTAAAAGTTGTTTTCTTTGGAAACCAGGAAAAAATTTGAATTTGCAATGTACTGTTATAAACATTATGGCACTTTTATAACTGGCCAGTAACATTCAAATGATTAAAACTTTTTTGGTATTTAATTTTTTTCAGCCAGGAAGAAAATCGAATCCACCCGTTTTTTTTGCAAATGAGTGTATAAGTTAAAAATAGTTACAATTTAGTAACGTATCTCAATGTACTTTTTTAAAGATGTAATTTGCCCCAATCTTAAAAGATATATGTTGGGACATTATTACAACAGCACCATCTAGTTCCGTGGTAAGCTAAACTTGTGTTACGGATACCAGATAGTTGATATACCAGACATATAAATTTTAAATACATACATATTATAAATAAATATTAACACCCGGACCGGAGTACAGACATTCGTGTAATAGATAATAATTAATTTTACTATATATTTTCTTATATAATATTATTTTTATAATGTTGTTTAACTTAATAATAATGCTTAGTTTTTCTAATGGCAACACTTCACTTGATTTATAATCTTTAAACAGTAAAATGTAGATGGTGATTTGACATTACGGCTATACTAGGTTATAAATATCGCATGTCGGTGGGCGAATCACTTTTTCCCTGACGAGCAGCCGGCCAGGACAGAGTTAAGTACAATAAGGTATTTTATTACATTTCCAGTATTTAATTAGTATTGTTGTTCTGCTGATATTTCCCTTTGTAAGCTGTTATATATTTCTTCATAATATATATACATATTCTTAATTCTTATGATGTAAATTATAATTCAAGTTATCCAAATTGTAACTTTTATAACTATTTGTGATTTTGTAATTGTGTAATGATGATGATATACAATGATAATATAATTTAATGGTTACCATCCCCTTTGTCTTATTTATCTCATTCTTAACTATACATTATCTTTAAAATAATAATTATCATAAATGTGCTTTTGATATTACAGTAATGGACCCGCCATTTTGAAGTTACCTAGTATAAAGTAATTATTGTTATAACTTATAAATGCAGTTCTTTTTAAAATAAGTAATAATTATCATAGACATAGTTCTTTTATATTAAATAATAGAAGATAATTGAAGCTTTTCAATATATAGTAATGATTATTATAAATTTAATGTAGTTCTTTTAATATTTGGAGTAATGGAGGATAAATTGAAGCTTTTCAATATACAAAGTAAATATTCTTCTAAACATTATAGTTCCCTTAATATTAAATTAACCGAGGGTAGTAATAGCTTCTCAAAACTTTCTCTTTTCCTAAATAATTAATTATCTTCATAATCTCTATAATTCTATCATCAGAAGTGGGATAGTGTCCACTGTTCTAATATTTATTGTATTTCCAGAATGGATCTCCCGGCTTTGCAAGAATTTCTCATGGCCATCAAGGATGCTGTCTCCGGGAGTCGGAGTAAAGACGACGACGTTGCTTTGCCGATTTTTGACCCGGCCACGAGTGACCTGGGTGCAGAGTCTTGGTGCAACAACATCGAGTCCCTCGCGAGGGAATTTGGCTGGAGCAGTATCGCTACCGTTGCTAAAGCAGGTAAGGCCCTTAAAGGGTCTGCATTACTGTGGTTCGAGACTTGGGATCCTACAGCCGGGCGTTCCTGGGAAAATTTTCGTATAGAATTAACCGCTTTGTATCCTGAAAAAAAGAATCTGGCCGAAAAACTTCAAAAGGCAGTGTTGTATAGTTCTGAAACTGCAGAATCCTATTGCGAATACGCAAGGGAAAAAATTAGACTGTTGCGTAATACGAAAATAGCTTTTACAGAGTTACAATTAATTGAATTAATATGTGGCAGTATATCTGACGTTAATGTAAGAATGGCATCATTTAATAGTAGTGTTAAAACTACCTCTGAACAAATTTCTTTATTCTCTTCATACGCTAAGACCAAGAAACGACCTTTAGAGCATAGTGGTAGGGATTCCAAATTTTTTTCTAATACTAACATTGCTAAGCGTACTAAAATAGATACTAGATTAAACGATATACGGTGTTACTCGTGTGGTAAATCAGGACATACAAAAGCACACTGTTTTAAACAGGACGCTCGCACTAACATCAATACCATAGAACAGAAACCATCCGATTTTATAAAAATTTTTTGTACTTTTTGCAAGAAACCCGGACATACGGAATCAATTTGTAGATATAAAATTAAAAATACTAATAACCCTACAACAGTTTCAAATGAGATTAATTTTTTAGAAAATCGGAATTAGTTTTAACAAGAGTATCTATTTATGATATAGTTATAGATTCGCTTGTGGATACTGGAGCTAATTGTAGTATAATTAAAGAATCTGTAGCAAACCGCCTAGGTCGAAACTTTAGTCCATGCTTTTTGTATATTTCTGGAATAGGTAAAGGTAGTTTACAAGCTTTTGGGAAAATAACAGCACCCGTTAAATTTGATGATTTATGTATTGAACTAGATATGTATGTAGTTGCTGATATAGATTGCGGGTACGATCTTTTAATAGGTAGAAATGCTGTACAACACCCTGATATTGAAATAGTCACTGATTCTTTAGGCTCTCGTTTAGTAAGAAGACAAATATCTAAATCTAGTTTTAACATAAATTATTTAGTGAGAGATCAAGTTCCGGATTCATTTTCAGAGCTTTCAATGTCAATTGCTCATTTAGATTTAGAATTGAAAGATAGGATTAAAGCCATATTTTACAAGTATCCCTCGGTATTGCAAGACACTGGATGTGTTAAGACTGGAGAGCTTGATATTAAATTAAAAAAGGATAGTGTTGTTTACTATAGGCCATATAGGTTAGCCCCCATAGAAAGGGAGAAGGTTAAAGAAATAATAAAAGGGTTATTAGATAAACAGATAATAAAAGAAAGTAGTTCCTCTTTTGCTAGCCCCGTTCTCCTTGTAAGAAAAAGTGATGGAAGTGATAGACTGTGTATTGACTACAGAGCATTAAATAAACTTATTGAGAAAGATAGGTACCCTCTCCCTCTTATTGAGGACCAAATAGATAAGCTTGGAAATTCAAATTTTTATATTAAAATTGATATGAAAAATGGATTCTATCAAATCCCTGTATCTAGTAGTTCTACCAAATACACTGCTTTTGTAACACCAGACGGGCATTATGAATTTCTCAAAATGCCTTTTGGCATTTGTAACGGTCCATCAGTATTCCAAAGAGCTATTTCTAAAGCAGTAGGTCATTTGAAATTTTTGTTAGTGTATATGGATGACATCTTGATTCCATTTAATACTATTGAACAAGGTCTCAACTACTTAGAACAAACTATTGCAGCACTCGATTTAACTGGTTTTAGGATAAATTTAAAGAAATGTAGTTTTTTTGTAGATAGTATAGACTATTTGGGGAGACACATATCTCGGGCTGGTGTGAGGCCTAGTAAATCTAAAGTTAGTGCTTTAACTCATTCACCGGTGCCCAGTAGTATCAAACAAGTCAGACAGTTTATGGGTTTATCTAGTTATTTCCGAAAATTTATACCAGATTTCGCTTCAAGAACTGCTAGTATTACTAGGTTAATTAAAAAAAATCAAAAATGGGAGTGGGGCCCGGAACAAGATGCAGCTCGAAAATATGTAATTGACCACTTAGTTTCTGAACCTCTTTTAACTATCTTTGATCATAAACTTCCTACAGAACTGCACACAGATGCTAGCTCCATAGGTTATGGGGCAATTCTCTTACAAAAGGTTGACAAAGTGAATAGAGTGGTAGCATATTATAGTAAACGTACAAGTCCAGCAGAATCCCGTTATTGCTCCTATGATTTGGAAACATTAGCTATATATAATGCCCTTAAGCACTTTAGAGTTTACCTTCTTGGTATTGAATTTACTCTTGTTACTGATTGCAATGCGATAAAATCAACCATGACAAAGAAAGACTTATCCCCTAGAGTTGCTCGTTGGTGGACCTTTATGCAAGACTTTCGCTTTAATATCATATATAAAAAGGGTAAATTTATAAGTCATGTTGATTTTCTCAGCCGAAACCCCATAGAGTCTTCATTCCAAAATCGTAGTCAATCTCCCCCTAGAGTTAATTTAATTGAGGCCTCTAGTGATAATAATGAGTCCCAATCTTGGTTGAAAATTGCTCAACAAAATGATCCCGAGACACAGACTCTTATATCACAGCTACAGACAGATGATTTAGATTCTAATCAATACTTCATGAAAAATGGTTTGTTACACTACAAAATAAATTCTAGCTCTGAACCTAAATTGTTTGTACCAAAAGGGTATAGATTAAGCATATTAAAATTATTTCACGATGAAAACTGCCACGTGGGGCATGATAAAGTTTTACATAAAATTAGACAGTATTTCTGGTTTCCCGGCATGGCAGCTTTTGTTAAAAAATATATTTTTCATTGTTTAGTTTGCACTGAAAAAAAGGGATGTTCTGGTCCTAAACAAGGAATGCTACATCCAATTGATAAAACTGCTATTCCCTTTCATATAATACATTTAGATTGCACTGGCCCCTTTCCAGTGACCCAGGAAGGGTACAAACATATTTTATTACTGGTAGATGGCTTCACCAAATTTTGCTTATTGAAACCTCTTAAAACTTTAAATGCTCAAGAGTTGGTACCTATTATAAGGGAAATGGTTACGTTATTCGGTACACCTAAATTAGTTATCACTGATCGTGGAACGAATTTTAGCTCTAATAGAATTCAAGTTCTCTTTCGAGAGCTACATATTGAACATCATATGATAGCTACTGGTACGCCTAGAAGTAACGGCCAGGTAGAACGTTATGTGTCCACAGTAATTAATATGCTGAGTACTATGTGTAAGGAATTATCAGAATGGCCGAACGTACTTTGGAAGGTACAGCAGTCCATTAATACTAACGTACAAAAATCTACCGGGTTTTCTCCTTTGCGCTTGTTGATCGGTGTAGAAACAAATATACCCGTGGTACAAGCCCGTCTAAATGATATTCTTGATGATGATTGCTTAGAACCTAAAATTGATGTGCGAGCTGATCGTGAACTAGCCAAGCATAGATTACAACAAATCGCGGAAAAATTTAAACAACGTTTTGATTTGGTTAGGAGAAATACTAAAACGTATAATGTAGGTGATTTAGTTTATGTCAATCAGGATCATAGACGTAATGACAAACTAAAATCTAAATTTAAAGGTCCCTATGAAATTTGTTCGATTCTCTCCAATGACCGCTATGCTCTGAATGGTACAAATAATTTAAGAAATATAATTGTTGCAAAAGAAAAATTAAGATATTGGCCCGGAGAATGGGTAGATGAAAATATTATTATTGAAAATACAATGTGAAATATAGTATATAATTTGTTATAATAAAAAAAAAGTGTAATAATTAAACTTATAAATGTTGTATTAAGTGACAATTAAACTTTAATATTGATTGATAAAAAGTGTAGTAATTAAACTTATGACATTAAGTAATTGGTAAATTTATTAAGTTGATTATTAAGCTTATATTATTAATTATAAGTAGTTTTCTATATTACAAATAATTTAAGAATATAATTGTTGCAAAAGAAAAATTAAGATCTTGGCCAATTGAAAATATTATTATTAAAAATACCATGTGAAATATAGTATATAATTCGTTATAATAAAAATAAAAAAGTGTAATAATTAAACTTATAAATGTTGTTAATGTGACAATTAAACTTTAATATTGATTAATAAAAAGTGTAGTAATTAAACTTATTATAAGACATTAAGTTATAGGTAAATTGTTAAGTTGATTATTAAGCTTATATTATTAATTATAAGTAGTTTTCTATATATTAAAATATATACATTTTAAGTTATAGCCGTACCTTGGTGCTGATTAGTTTGAATTAGCATGTCTATGGTACAGGCATAGGTACATAGTTATTGGCACCTCTGCTGGTCGGCCTTCTGTTTGGTACCAATTATCTCACAGGCAGCAGATGAATGTGATTGGTATGTCTATGTAGTTGGCAAGTGTTCGCTGTAGTAGTACTTATTTGGTTTCAGTCTATCTCAACGACAGCGGTTGAATGGGACTGACATGCCTATGTATAAATTGCATATTAATGCAACAAGAATAATGTTTTGTAGTAAATATAATATCCATTATCAGAATATTGTTTGTACATATATTAATGTATAAATATTGCTTTATGTAACAAGGATAACGCTTTGTAATAAATATAATATTAATTTTCAAAATATAACTGGTTGTGAATAACAATCGTAGAGTAATGTAGTAGGTACTTCGTGGACGAAGTACTGTCAGTATGGCCGTAATAGATAATAATTAATTTTACTATATATTTTCTTATATAATATTATTTTTATAATGTTGTTTAACTTAATAATAATGCTTAGTTTTTCTAATGGCAACACTTCACTTGATTTATAATCTTTAAACAGTAAAATGTAGATGGTGATTTGACATTACGGCTATACTAGGTTATAAATATCGCATGTCGGTGGGCGAATCACTTTTTCCCTGACGAGCAGCCGGCCAGGACAGAGTTAAGTACAATAAGGTATTTTATTACATTTCCAGTATTTAATTAGTATTGTTGTTCTGCTGATATTTCCCTTTGTAAGCTGTTATATATTTCTTCATAATATATATACATATTCTTAATTCTTATGATGTAAATTATAATTCAAGTTATCCAAATTGTAACTTTTATAACTATTTGTGATTTTGTAATTGTGTAATGATGATGATATACAATGATAATATAATTTAATGGTTACCATCCCCTTTGTCTTATTTATCTCATTCTTAACTATACATTATCTTTAAAATAATAATTATCATAAATGTGCTTTTGATATTACAGTAATGGACCCGCCATTTTGAAGTTACCTAGTATAAAGTAATTATTGTTATAACTTATAAATGCAGTTCTTTTTAAAATAAGTAATAATTATCATAGACATAGTTCTTTTATATTAAATAATAGAAGATAATTGAAGCTTTTCAATATATAGTAATGATTATTATAAATTTAATGTAGTTCTTTTAATATTTGGAGTAATGGAGGATAAATTGAAGCTTTTCAATATACAAAGTAAATATTCTTCTAAACATTATAGTTCCCTTAATATTAAATTAACCGAGGGTAGTAATAGCTTCTCAAAACTTTCTCTTTTCCTAAATAATTAATTATCTTCATAATCTCTATAATTCTATCACGTGCTTAACAATTAATGAATGCCCCCAGCGGGACTCGAACCCGCGACCGCTGGCGCAGAAAGTAGGGTCACTACCAACTGAGCCAAACGTGTTGTCCAACATATGATATTTTTTATTCATCTGAATATTTTTTTTTCATTACCTTTTATTGCATACTTAACGATGTTTATATCTCGAGAGGTGCTCCGGATGGGAAATGCTATCCGAAGCTACAATGTTCCACAGCAACGCATGGTCAAGTCTGCTGGTATACACTGATTCGTAATCATCATTTCACTTTCCTTTCTTAGTATCCATTTTCTTTATTCTATTTTTCATTACTTTAATAAATTTTTATAGCTCTTGCTCACTCCTCGCCTTGATTAAGTAATTTCTCCTAAATAGCACTTTGTCATTTGAAACAAATCAAAGAATTTCTTACAAACCTATTATCTCATTCTAAATGATTTACTTCAGAAAACATTTGAAGACCCCTCAAGTTATTATGTGCTCTTTGTCACATAGAGTAATGAAATTAAGAACGAGATCAAATGAAATATAGAAGTGCTTTTCCTGTTCTTGATCTTCTCTTAACTTAATTATTTTAAAAAATCGAAAATATGGATGTTTCTAAGAATTTTTGTTATTATTTTTGTGTGTCTATCTGTCTCTTTGTTTGTACCAACTAATCACTGAAAGGTAGCCCAGCGGTAACGCGTCGCTTGTATAACCGAGTGATGCGGGTTCAAATCCGGGTCTCGCACCTCTGATATTTTCATGTGCGAATCATTTCTATCCTGATTACCACTTGTCTTACGGAGAAGGAAAACATCGTGAGGAAACCTGCATGTCTAAGAAAACCTAGCAAGTTTTCGTAAGACATGTGAAGTCCGCCAACACGCACTGGGCCAGCGCGGTGGACTACGGCCTGATCCCCTCGTACTGAGGGAGGCCCGTGCCCAGCAGTGGGACGTTAAAAAGGGCAGATGATGATGATGATGAATCACCGAAAATGCTAGAGTAGTTTTGACTCAACTTTCACTAGCAGATAGCTAGGATATAAGAAATAAGGATTCAATAATCTTCTCTTAACATAATTACATTAAAAAATACAAACGATGGATGTTTCTATGTGATTTTTTTATTCAAATCGATAATAATTGAATAGTTGTGTCTTCTAAATAAAATATGAAAATACATTGGGGGTGTATCTTCTGCCTCTAAATCTTAAAAATTAAGAATGTATCTCTTTGATTATATGAATATATGATTTTGTAAAATAAATTATTTTAGAAAATTATGTCGACAACGATTGGTACGTATCTTAAATTTTATGCACAATACCTCGATATGGGAGTAAGAGTCTAATTTGATCAATTTTTATATCTTCTTACATAAATAAGGGTTTGAACCCAGGACCTCAACAGTACCTACAAGAAAGCTATACATAAATATGGCTATAGAGTACAAAAGAATCCGTGCGGTCACAAACGCATTAAAGCTCAGCCTCGAAGAAATCCCTCGGAAAAATATAATGAAATAGCCCGCTCTAATCTCACGCTTGTGTTGGGCAGATAATGATGTCGCCGTGAAGTTAGCCTATAGCCTAAGTGATAAGAATTCGCGAATTATATAGATTATCACAAGGAACATTCTTAAAGAAAGCTAAACAGTGAGTAGAAGCTTGAACAACAAATCACGCTACTACTTTATATTTACTACTTAGGAGAGCCTTACAAGTAGACTTTTTATCAAACTCAACGGAAACTCGTATTATATGTACGGATGTACTATATAAATATGTAATAAAAAATCTTTAAAAGTAATTACTATACAACAAAGTAAAAGTTTAAGTTTAAGTAAAAGGTTAATAATAACAATAGTTATAAAACTAGTCTGCAAAAATTGACAAAAATATTTTTATGAAATAAGTATTTGTAAACTTAGTCAAAATATCAGACCCTTACGTCAGACTGCGTCAAAAAAAAATTGATCATGACCATCTTTCTATTTAAACTAAGCGAAATTCTGAATGATAGAAATTATTGTCCAAATGTCCAGTCTAAGTCCATGAATCATATATCATATATTGATTTGCTCTATTTTATTATCAAGGTATCCAAATTGAATATTAATGATCAATCTTCTTCAATACTTTTATAAAGTAAAGTTCTTTTTTATCCATCCCTCCTATAACTTGTAGCGGTTTAACGATTTTCGCAAGTCGCTTATATCGGATTCACAGTAATATAATTTCTTCGATTATGACCTTTTTTAGGGTTTCGAGCCAACAATGATAGAATACTAACCTTTTTTTGTTCCAAGACATCTCTCTATAACGAATTCAATTTAGTTAACAGTCCTTTTTCTTTTTTATAAAAAATCCGATAGATTATTTTATTATATTGAACTTTGAGGTTCAAAATCCATTTTTTACAAATTGTAGTATAATATAATGAGTACATGGAAATTATAAGAAATCTAAGTTGAAACGACTTCAAAATAGAAGGTTATATGTTACACTGTATTTTTTTGTGTATGTTCACCAATTTCTCCGCCAACGGTTGGCCGATTTCACACATTTTTTTGTTTGGCAGGGTTTAGTTCTCAGGGGGTCCTATTATCACCAAGTCAGAACCTGATGATGGGATCCCAGGGAAATAGAGGGCAACTCTCAAATTTTATAATATAATCAATGCTTTTGACAATCGTACGTTTTGTGAAATCAACATTTTAAGTAAATCTCTACGTGAGAATATCACGACGAAGGCAATGAAATATCGGAATCATTCAATTTAACCACAGAAACGTGACGAACTATATTTGGAAAATATTTTAAATTGAAAAAAATATGTTATTATACTTCGCAAAGCTTAAATAATTATAGACTCATGTGATCATTGATGTAAACTGAAATATCTTCATAATATCTGTAATATATTAATAATAATTAAAAAAAAGTATATAATAAAAACAATTGCAAAAATAAAATAAAACATCAATGCTTGCAATTACTCGTAAGAGGTTTTTACGTTAATAATTGACAGTGGCGTCCTCTAAATTCTATACCTAATACTTTCTTAGATTATTTAAATTTAAATATAAATGTTTAGAATTAAAACTTTATAAGGTACTCTGATGCCATTTTCAAAATTTTTTGTAAATTGTGGGTAGGCACTGTCTGTAACAAGTATATAAACTTATGAGACGTCAAATACCTTAGTCTCTCCCGTGAACATGATTGCTGTAAAGCATTCGAAACGTCGGGAATTAAAAATCAAAATAAATCCGCGACAAAATCCGAAAACGTAGTTTCATCTATACCTATTTCTATACTTTACTTAATATTACAAAACGCGGAAGTGAGTTTGTTTGTTTGTATATTTGCATTCTTTGACATCGAAACAAAATGAAAGAATGGAATGTATTTGTGTGAAGGTACTCGTATTTCGAGCTCTAGGGAGTGACATATAGGCTTCTTTTAACCGGGAGACATTGATATACTAGGAAAAAAGGTGTAGATAAGTCATACGCGCTCAAAAAGTGGCACACTAAAACTAGGCTATTGGCCTACCAACACGTTGACGACGCACTGTCGAGAATTATATTTGTCTCTTTTTCACTGGCGATACTTGAATCATGCCATCCTATTTTGACGACTAATCGTAATGTAGTGTGTTATTGCAATATTTTTAGTTATTCTGTATTCATGTGTGCGTTAGTGTGCCGTTTTTGAAGATAGAATGTCGTTTAGGTAACGTATCTACACCTTTTTACTTATAATATCATTGCCGCGAGAGATCATAATATTTTCACTATATTCACTGTATACGATAAACATATTATGATAAAATTCAAACATAGCTGAATCTGCACATTTAATATTTTTTGGAAAATTTTATTGAAGTCATTATTATCGATACAGAGGCTAAATCTAGTTAAAAGTTAGTTATTTTTGGAAATTTTGTCTGTCTTTCTGTCTATCTATATGTTTGTCTGTGATCGCATCACTAGATACTGGACAAATTTTGATGAAATTTGTTATTTAATAGCTGGTTATTTGGATATTATAGGATATTTTTACTGCGAAAAAAAATTTAAATTCTGCGAACACTATACTCTTGTTAATGTATAACTAGGGATGAACCCTAGCGAATCGTGAATAAGTCTTTAGTATATCATTTACCTACTAGCGACTCACTCTCTTTTCGCTCGAGTTCGTCCCTAGGTGTTACATGCCAAGTTTGCAGCACAAAAAATAGACTTCTTTAATCCGGCCCTGTCGCTAAATCCGTTCTTAGCGGACCCCGTCTGCTCCGTCTACTAACTATAAATTACCTTCCTGCCAAATTTCATCGTTATACGCCCCTGCGGTTTTCGATATTTCGTGATGAGTGTGTCAGTGACCTTTAATTTTTATATATTAAGATAGTGATAGTTTGTCTATATAAATTGATAAATTATTCTTAAAGTAGTGGTTTTTTTTTTATTTTTTTATTTTTATCGATTGAATGTAATATTCCTTACTAAACAAAAAATATATATCATTTTCCAAATAACTAACACTTTTTTGAATCTTTTTTTCATCAAAGACAGATATCAGCTTAATAATACAACAAAAACAGAAATCAAGGCATTACGTATACAAATAATATGTAAATGTTACGATCGTCTCCGCAACAAATCACGAATCGATGTATTGCATAGAAATTACCTATTAGTACTATCGATTTCGCTTTTACGGTTTAATCCAGAGGGAGGTAAGTAAATTACTTTCTAAGATAAATAGAATACTATATTTTAATAAGGCTTTATACAATATTATATACGAGTATATAACGCGCTCGTTTGGACAACTGAGTGACGTGTGTTCAAATCCGGGTCTCGCACCTCTGATATATTCATGTGCTATTCATTTTTAACATAATTACCTTGTTTTACGGTAAAGGAAAACGTCGTGAGGAAACCTGCATCTCTGAGAGAACCTAGCAAGTTTTCGAAAGACAGGTGAAATCCGCCAACCAGCACTTGTCCAAGCAGCGTGACGGACTATGGCCTGATCCCCGTATTGAAGTTAACGTTAAAAAAAACTGAATACTTAAATGCATAAAATACAAATGTTAGTGCCATGCTTGTTACCTTCGGGTAGCAGCTGAATGGGCCGGCACGCCCCGTACCACTCTCTCACAGAAGACCGCCGTGAAGTGGCAGCTATGCTGTCGCGTCGCGAGAGTCCGGGAGGCCCACTCCCCATCACTCCTCCCGTCCTTCTCCCTCCTCCCGTCCTTCTCCCTCCTCCCTCCCTCCCTTTCCTGAAAGGCCGGCAACGCATCTGCAAGCCCTGTGGTGTTGCAGATGTCCATAGGCGGAGGTGATCACTTCCCATCAGGTGAGCCTCCTGCCCGTTTGGCCTCTTTGTCCCATAAAAAAAAACTCTCTCGTACCTAAGAACGTTTAAACGGTTTGCATAGATTTCTCATAGATGAAATATTTTCATGCAAACAAAGCATCCATTATGTTGATCTGGATGACATTAAATCTTTTTAGAGATTTGCTGTAATATAATAATTAATTATTAGTCTAAATAAAAACATTTCTCGATCGGACAAATGAAACCAAACATGCTTATTTTATTCACCATAATATATACATAAATTGAAAAGTCATAAATTCCCAAGCATTTTTTAAATGACATGTCTTACACTCTCTTTACTGCATTACACAAATAAAAACTAGGCACTTTGTCGAAATTAATTTAGTATATTCTTGTTACGAGAAATTAGCTTTTTGGCAATCAATCTCAAAAAAAGTTCAACAGCTTTTCAACCTAAACTTTTTCTTACCCTGAAAATACATTCTTTTCCTACATTTTCACAAAAATATCTTCATAAAAATTAATTATAATGGAGACGAAATATATCAGCATATGTGCTTTTGCATCACAAAGGTCCAATTAGGCAAAGTGAAGTATAATATACGTCTAATACGTCTCGCATAGAAGAGGATCTAAACGGGAAAACTTCTGCGAAGCTATCCATGGCAAAGCTCTGTCCCGGTAAACTATCCTTTATTTAGACGAGCCCTTGAGGAGTCTTTTGTAAGAAAATGTAGACTTAGGAAATATTAGATATACCATATTCAAAATAATATGTTGAACATTTTCGTATAAAATAATAATTATTGGATAATATATATTTAACTCTATAATTCTATATGTACATACAATGTGCTACAATTATGTATGTACATAACGATGGTTTTCGGAATTGGGTCAGTTTTACATTAGGAACCATCATGCATTTGTCTTGTCTTGATGGGGGTAGAGCTCATAAGTGACAAGCAATCCCAGCAGCAAATCCAAGAAATGCATAAAGGGGTGGTCCATTTCGGTAGATAATGTATCCCATGGACGGACGGTTGATATGGTCTGCTTCAGCAGACCTGATAACGGGGCAGCTTTGCTAAGGGCGTAAGCGATCCGGCAACGCCCCATTAAGACGGGGAAGGATCCGTTAGGTTTTAGTGGGTAGTACGACAAGGACGTTTTTGCATAGTAACAATTGCACGTTGCCAGGAAGCTCTCAAAATTTTAGGCACTATATATATAAACAGAAAAAATACTCCAACAAAAGTATGCCATATCTGAAATATTTTATATCTTTAATCTTTGTATTCCATACATAGATCGAGGCTCACATTGTAAGCTCAATGTCAGACTGAAAGTGGACTCAAGTACTGCTTTGAAGCAACCGATGCCAACAAACTGTCTTGGAACTTTTGATAGCACTACACATTATATTTAATTCTCGCGCTAAGCTTTTTTATATGTTAGGTACTATATCTCATATGACGAGGAGCTTCGTGGTTATCTATGAGCTTAGAAAAAATAGTATTCTACGTCACTTTGAAACGTTATATCACGTATTTAGAATGCATATTACGATATTATATAAATGTACATCGTATTTATATTTTTATATGTCATATTTATATTTTTTTGTTTTCTATAGGCGATAAAGTTTGTACTAATAGAATTTAACGTTAGTTAATCTATACCATTGATAGTAAATTCAATTCATCATTATATACGTATTTCATGTATACTAGTGACTCATACTCGTCGACTCCGCTCGGGTTCTTCTCTAGTTTTAACTGTTCGTTTAGAATACAGTCAGTCAGACAGACAGAAAAAAATCTATAATCTATATATTCGGCCTCCTCACGTTAAAAATAACTACTTCATTTAGATTTTCCAAATAGTAATACAGTATTTTTACATATAACATCGCTGACATGGCTTCTGCAACATTCTCAACCATCACCCCAAAAGCTTTTTAATTAAAGTACAACATAAACCTTTGATAACTTTGTTTTATACACATATGTATATAATATGTACATATGTACTAGTACGTAAATATAACAGTTTAAAGCAAATACGCTTTTTACATAGCTTTCAATCAATCTACGTAAGATCGATACTCCGACAGCCAACCAAAGCACTGTGCTTTTTAGACATGCATATGCGAAAATGCAAAAACTGTGAAAGAGCAGAATGTAAAGTTAGAGCTTAATATGCTTTATTGAGTACTACCGTCAACCTGTGAATTTCCTTGTATAAGTGATTTTATGACGACTTCATTTCGTTTGGCTCAGATTGTAGTGACCCACCTACCTTTGGGTCGGTCGGTGGGAGAGGTCGGGGGTTCGAGTCCTGCTGGGAGCATTTCTTTGTGTATTTGTACTCTTGTCATGTGTTAAAGATAAATATAAGGGATTTCAACTATCTGGTATCAGGGATCATATAACACAAGCCTTGTAACTTACCATGGAACTAGATCGTTCTATGTTAATTTCCCTACATATTATATAATATACTTTATATTTTACATTCTTTTCTAAAAAGTTCAAACATCTGTTTAATTTTTAAACAAAGATGTAAATACTTGAAAATCTGAAGCACTTTTTCGACAATTCCACAGTAATACATTAAGTTAGTACCTCGTAAATCATTTATAACGTTGTACGACGATTTGGGCTACAGAGGCTCTATATAGTAAGCTACAAAATATCTCAGCTCCGAAAGACATAAAAACGTCTTCCGAGTGGATTCAGAGGTATAGCCCTTCCGGGACGCTATAAAATGGGAGGATCTTGTAATTTACACACAGACAGTACGGTTGGAAAACATGAAAATATTTGTGATATATATTTGTTGCCAATATTTTACTGTAAAAAATCTGTGCTTTATGTCCGATTCTATAATAAATATGACTAGTATTCTCACATCGAAGTTTGATCACAATCATTCATAAAGATGTGTGGAAAATTATAACTTTAATAATCCAAAAAAAAATCATTTTGACAAACATCGGAGCCAAAGTTACTGAACTAAGATAAAAATCTTTGCTATACGTGTATTGTGAGGATATTTTCAGAATTGGCTTGACCAACCTACCTAGTTTAAATCATCTATGGTTTATTAAAGTAAACCCATAGAAAAACCATATACCTATCTGTTAAAAAAAAGAAAAAATATATAATTATTAATTTTTATAATATACAGACTAACTTAGACTACTTTAACTTTAGGGAAATATTAAGGGCTCTGTTAAAAGAAAAAGAAATTGTTTCTAAAGACGATACAATCTCTATACTGATAAATGCCCAGACATTTTTTTCGTTATAACTGCAAAAACTACAAAACGAATAGACATGGAACTTATTTCAAAGGAAGCAGCGTGTTTCTGTAAGGAACTTGGTTTCCGGTCCTTAGACTGCAAGCGGAGCCACATGAAATGCTAGTATAATAATAATTTTGTTAAAAAAATGCTGTCGGAACGTTTGAAACGTAAGACTACAGTGTTTCATTAAAATTCGCCCAGTGGGTTTCGTACAGTGAGAACAGACACCAGCTCGATTTTATTGCTTCAAAGTAAATGGCTGCCCGCGGTTTTACTTCGACTTAAGAGCAAATTACATTTATTTTTAAAATTCACTAGTTTCTAATAACGCTTTCTTTTAAAATGTTCTATTAATATTTCATAAAATAAGAAAGAAAAAGAGGAAGTTCTCAGTTGTGTGTTTTTTAATGTTTGTTACCTCTGAAATCCATAATTTATGAACCTTTCTTTTCTATTTCCTGCCATTTCGTATTTGTATTTGAATATAATAATCCACCTTTTAATGTTGAAAGTAGAGGTGATAGAATTTTCACCTATTGATTTTTGTAATATTTTTTCTTTTTCGACTTCATAATAAAAAAAACACTGAAAAATAAAAAATATATGTGCGTATCTACAATAAGTAAGTGAAAGCTTCCAATCAGTTATTTTTTTATTTTTAGTATTATGTTTATTTTTGGTCATATTTTTTAAAGGTTTATTTATCATAGTTTAATTACAGTAAATTTAATAATGATATAAGACAAAATAATGCGCGAAAAATAATATTATGTCTATGCCGTTTTACATTCTCATTAAAAAGTTTCAACCAAAAAAGTTTACAGACTTCAACATAACATAAAAAGTAAAATAATTGAAGTATAACTTATTCTTTTAAAAATGAATTATAAGAATCTATACAATTCATCTAAACAAAAATTTCGTTAATATGAAGTCTATAACAAATATAAATGAATTGAGTATTTTAAAAACTTGGAGTACTAAAGTATTATAAGGGGAGGAGAGAAAGGTAATTTATATTGTGAGTTTTTTCGGGTTCCATTCAGGATTCGATGACTACATAATATTATGAAACAAAGTCCTCCGCCACGTCTGTCTGTATGTTCGCGATAAACTCAAAAACTACTGCACCGGTTTTCATATTTTTTTTCACCAATGGATAGAGTGGTTCTCGAGGAAGGTTTTAGTATATAATATAATTTGTCAAGTTTTTGTATATATTTACTAGCGGAACCCGCGGCTTCGATTCGACTAGTAGTCAATAAAGAACCCTCATAGTTTCTCTATATCCGTCTGTCCGGAGCTTAGTTAAATTTTCGGAATTTCAAATATTTACGAATATTATAGATTTTTTATTCAGATAGGATATAGCGATAATACTATTATGTACATAATTATGTTTTTGTTGACTTAGAATCTACAACTTCTATTTTTCATTTCGTTTTTCCAAAGGCAGAGAAGGAATTTTCAATATGAAGTGGACTGCTAGTCAGTCGCGTGCATCAAAGAGTATTTTTAGCGACCGTCTGGCGTCTGCCTTCTGTTTAACTTAAATTCATAAAGCAAAAACTTACTGTACATTATTAAAATCATGTAAAGTGTGAGTCTGACTCATAAATCAAAGGTTCCGTGGTATGATTTAACGTAAATAAAATATTTTTCCATCTTCGTCATAGTATATTCATTTTATGGGTGATGGCGGGTTATACAATTTTACGACTTATAACTTGGAAACTATATCTTGAACAAAAAGTTATTTTGGAATGGCTTTCATATAAAAATCTATTCGTGAATTCTTTAATACTGCAACCTTTTTTAATCCTGTACTTACATGGTTTAATCGCTAAAATTATTCTTTAATTTTTGGTATTGTATTCAGCCCTTTTAACGTCCCACTGCTGGGCGCGGGTCTCCCTTCAACGCAAGGGGAAGTTCAAGTGAGAATTACTTGCCAAATTTTATGCCAGTTGGCGCAGTTTGTAATGACCCTACTTGCTGATGAGAATGAATGTTTGTATTCCAGTCATCTCAGTTTATAGTTATAACTAGTATTTCCCGCAGCTCCGCTCGCGTTTGAAAAACTAAATTCTTAGATTTCTCATACCGTGTGATGTTTTACAGTCAGTTTCAAACAGTTGATTGAGATTTCTCACAAAACACATTTTCTATTGCTATTATCGTAACAAATTTCATCAAAAACATCAAACAGACAGACAGACCGACATAAATTCTAAAAACTATAGATTCGGCCTCTGTATCGATAATAATTACTATTCCAATAACAATTTCCAAAACATATACAATGTACAGATTTGACTAAGGTTGAATTTTATTATGTGTAGGTATAGATATTCATGTTTTAAAATGACTATGACATACAGACAGATAAACAAATTATAAAACTTTCTTTTAGACGTCTCTAGATTAAAAATGTGACTTTTAAAAGTAAAAAAAATATATACAGTACAGGAAAATAATTACTAACGATGTCTGCGATCTAAATTTTGTTCACAAACATCAAGAAAAGAAAACGTTGGCTTCAAAGTAGATGAATAAGAAAATGCAATAAAAATTTATTAAAACTTTTCAAAGAGAAACCAGTGCAGCTGAAAAAATCTAACTACATCGAAGTAGCAAGTACTAGTAATTAAGACAGTACAAACTCTGTTATAAGCCCTTTTTGTACCAACTTTAAAGCCTTAATCAAAGTTAACTATGCTAGAGTTGAGAGAGTGCTCTGATGTGCTTTAGTGAATGCGGTAAATAAATCTAAAATATGAAATTAATTTTAAATGCAAAAAATTATATGTCTGTATGTACATTGTACACAATAATTATATGTATGAACATTGTGTATATTCTTTACTCCTTTATTCTGAATCAGATGGATGAATTTGGTTGAAATTCAGTACATAGCAGGACTATATCTGAGGTTATACATGGACTATTTATGTTAGACTAGAAACTTTATGGAAACTGAACAGCTTCATAATGTCACTGTCAAAGGTGTAAGTTCAGTCCGCTTCATGTCTCTTGAGCTAGAATTTTCTTCTGTCACCAGAAATAATGTTACGAACTTATATAATTAATAATTTCTTGAATATATTATATCGATTAATTACTATTATTATAGGTTATAATATATAAAAAGCTTAAAGTTTCATAGCGGTGTTATAAAGTATACGAAATTTTTATTTCTCATAAATTCCTATGACGGAAATAAAGTACCATATCCAACATTTACGCATAATGTAGTTTACAACTATTCATTTGATGAGTTTAACTAGCTGTTTCAAGTATCTCGGCGGTATTTGATGGATATGATAATAGAAACCGTCCCATGAAAATCGTGTTTTAATTAAATTTTGTTCATACTTATATATTAACACTAGTGACATACCCTCGCCCCGCTCAGGTTCGTCATAGCGTATATTATAATGCAAGTATTAAAAAATTGCAGTATTAAAAAAAATGTTTACAGAATCAACACCCTCAGACTTTTATTTATATTGATACTTAAATTTTAAAATAAATAAATTATTTTAAAATTTACTACAGTTTTATCTATCATTTCCCACGGCTCTGCCCGCGTTTTAAAGACCGTAAAGCAAATTCTTATATTTCACATACCGTGCGATGTTTTATAGCCCGTTTGTAACGGTTACTTAATTTCTTAGAAATTAGAAATTTGCAGTAGTTAAAAGTATCCTGATACCCAGCTTTCATCATACAAAATTTCATCAAAATCTTACCAGTGGGTTTTTCGTAATGCAGTCACAGACCGACAGACAGACAAAAAAATTAAAAACTATTGATTCGGCCTCGATATTGTATGTTTAGAGAAATATACGCGGACCTATTTTTTATTTTGACCTTAATATAAAGCAATAGGCTTAATGACTTGTACATTTAAATTTCATATTGTAAAAATTTTTCTGTTAATAAATTATGTGATATTGAAAAATGTGAATTAAAAGCACTTATTTTTTTATTTAATTTTATCTCTCATTTAAGACAAATGAAGGGTACAGGGGCAAAACAAGGAATGTCACCTGAAGCGAGACCTAACACTATCCCACAAACTGAGCATTTTGTGGTACTCTTTACTAAACAACTATTACGCCCATAGATTTGTGCTTTAACATAGTAATTTAACTTCATATCTTGATGTTCTGTCAAAAAAATATAATTTTATATCCATTAAAAAATGAACATTAACAATTTTATGTCATTTGGATAGAATGGTATTGTTTTGATAACGCCATCTGTTAGAAAACCAAAAACTTAACATCGCTGTCACATTATTAGCCGTTAAAAAAACTATGCGAGTAATCACAAAGCTCAGCTTTTTGCTAGTAATGTTTGTCAATATAATGCATTTATAAAAAGTACTCTTTCAAATTGTACTTCTATAAACTTGTGTTTGAACAAACAAAACAAACTTTAACTTGAACAATAAAACAAAACATAGTTTTGTGGTTTCTGAATATTATCGTTTCACACGAACTTAATAATATAGTAAAATGAATATCTTTATTTCGAAAAGAGCACATAAATATAACATAAATATATAATTTACAAGGCAGCGATAGCCCAGTAGTAACGCGCTTGCTAGAAAACCAAGTTATGCAGATTCATATCCCACCTGGCACCTTTGTTCATGTGCGAATTATTTTAATGATTACCACTTGTCTACGGTGAAAGAAAACAGCGAAAGAAGTCTGAATACTAATTTAATAATTAATTATAAATTACTTGAATGTTCTTTACTTTACTTTAAAAAATATAGCCCTAGCCCTTAATGATTTTATAAAAATATAATAACTAAATCTAGTCGAAAATGCGAAAACTTAAGAAAATACTGGCACTCGTAGCTTATAGAGTGTTACGTATTGAATTTTAAATTTCAAACAAAGGAAATCTAAAGCCTCGTAAATATAGGGCTTTCTTCTGTAAAATACACTGCTTTTGTTCGTTTGTTTTAAAATTCTAAATCACACTTCTATTTTACAACCGAACTTATAAAAAATACACCTTGCTTTGTAAATGAGATTGTTTTTTTTCCTTTTAAGTTGCGGTTATAAAGTATTAAGTACTATCTGGTCTATTGTGACCACCGCATATCAAGTAACTCATTAAACCTTGCCGCTGTAATAAACTGCAGGAAACGGAAGTCAACAACTTTATTGAAAGTTTTAAAAACTAGGAATCAGTACATACCAATAAAATTAAGGTGTCATGCGTACTAAAGTTTATACGGTACTCACATGAAAAAATATTTTTTTTAATTTTTGTTTGTGTGTTCGTCTGTCTGTTTGTTCCAGTTAAACTCTGAAACGGCTGGACCGTTTTAGACGGGACTTTCACTCGCAGATAGTTATAAGGAGTAACTTTGACTTTACACTTTTATTTTATTAAAAAATATATAAAAACCGTTTAATTTATAACTTACGCCCAGCAAACCGGTTTTGTTAGTTCGAAATAAGTAACTAGGCTGCGTGTTGTTTTTCAGTAAGTCAATGCTAGAGAAATATGCATTTCAGCTTTCTATAAAGTACCAGGAAGCTTTTCAATGCGTTGAATTTTATAAAATTAAAATACGATAACTTTTTCATAGAAAGTCATACAAAATGTTCATATTTCGCTTGACGACCGAGTTCAAAGGGAATTTCTGTTGAAGGTTTTTTGTAAACTCTTGAATACGATTCAATTCAAGTGACTCAATCAACTAATGGTTTGGCTTGCTCGTTATTTATTTAATTCTGTACACAATATTACGAAAGCAAGTGCAATTATAAATATTATTGGAAATATCTCGAGCCCTGTAGATGTTGTGGCATTGCCTAATGAGATCGCCATAGAATACTAAGTAATTTTTCCATCCTATTTATATTATTTGATATCTTGTATATCAAGTCATTTTTATAGGTCAGGAAATAAATAAATAAATAATATATAAATGTTGAGACATTATTACAACAGCGCCATCTAGTTTCGTGGTAAGCTACGAGGGTTGTGTAATGGATACCAGATAGTTGATATACTACACATATAAATTTAAATACATACATATTGTAAATATAAACACCCGTGACTAGAGTACAAGCGTTCATGCTCAACAAATGAATACTCCCAGCGGGACTCAAACCCGCGACCGCTGACGCAGAAAGTAGAGTCCCTACAGACTGAGCTAACGTGCCACTTCCAACATGTTCATTACTAGATATACGGTGAAATATAACATCGTAAGAAAACCTTAATGTCTAAGAGAATAATAAGTTTCAAAAAGTTTGGTGCAATCCCGCCGCACTTAGCAAGCGTGGTAGGCTATAATACCCTGATCTCCCTCGAATTGATATTATAATAGTAAAGCTTAAAACAAATTTTTTTACTCTACTATTAACTCTCTATCCACCGCACTCAAAGTCACTTAAAGAACCATTAAGTCGAGAATCTCCATACAAGAACGACTTAATGGTTCATTAAGTCAATCTGAGTGCGGCGGTACGTTAACATTAATTCGATATGACCATAAACAAATAAATAAATCCAATATCGCTTTACATCGCACGTAAGCCGAAGGCAATCGTAAATAATTTTTATTGCATCGGAACGCTTAGGGCTCATTTTCATTAGTCGTTAGAGCACGCATTCGGGGTGCGGGAGATTACTGTTCACGCATGCCATAGGGACCGCATGCTGTAATCGTTTTCATTAGTCGATAGGGCTCGCATACGAGGTACGGGAGATTTCTAGTTAAGCATGCGATAGGGCCAGCATGCGATAACCGTTTTCATTAGTCGATAGGGCCCGCTTGCGGATTGTTTGATATTCTTCACTGCACATTTATTTTGAAAGTGTGGGACTGAGTAGACGTAGGTACCTGCTATGGATCAACAATTATTGTTGTGTGGAGCAATGTTATCTGTTTGTGATTTACTGAAGAAGAAATTATTAACTTCACTGAAGTTAGACAATTACATTCGTAAACTGAGTCCCCGCACGGCGCACCACGCATGCTTTAAACCAACCGACGAATTTCATTGGTTGTTAGGCCACGTACGGGGAATACCCGCATGCCGTATAACGACCGAGATATAGATAGCCTATTTTCATTAGTCGACAGCCCGTATTCGGGGATTCCCCGCTTGCGGTGTAACGACTGAGTTAACGACTAATGAAAATGAGCCCTTACTAAATTGGCTGTATCGTATTATGTCTTCGATTTGTTTGTTGTTTTGAGATATCCGATTATTTTACAATCCTATATTTTGAAATTATTATTTTTTACCACTAGTTATCTTTACCTATAAGTTTTATGTCTAATATTATATAAAAATCTCGTCTGTCTCGTCAGTCTCGTGTTTATTTTCGAACTCCTCCGAAGTGGCTTGACCGATTTTTATGTTTTTTTTGTGTCTATTTGTCTGAGAATAGGTCATAGGTTATTTTTTATTCTCCTGGGTGATAAGGGTGGCCTTATCCAGTTTTTTTTGAACCAAATTTTTTTTTTATGATTTGGCATCAAAAACTATATACCCTAAATTTTCATACTTTTACCACCAACCTGTATTTTTAATAGTGATAAAAACGCGGAAGAAGCCGCGGGAATTGCTAGTAATATAATAAAAATGTAACTTACGAGTAGTTAATCTGTACATTGATTTTTTTAAAAATCTCATTGGATAGTCATTATTATAGATATATAATAATGAATTTACATCTGTTCTGTCTGTCTGTGACCACATCACGAGAAAACCATAGCACAGATTTTGATGAAAGTTGGGATGATGATAGCTGGTTATCAGGGTTAACATAGAGCATACTTTTTACTGCGGGACATATTTCATATAAAGAAAAATCTATACAAACCGTTAAATCCATCCAGGTACCAACCCGGTCGGAGTGAGGGTGAATCGCTAGTGTATTTTATTATAACTACATGTAATTAATTCTATTCTTGCTTGAAACAATTAACAGACTTTTTATAACAGCCTCGAATTTATTTATCTTAAAGAGCAGGGCAAGGAAAATTATGAAAGAAGACGAGAGACTAATTTTGAATTGTCGGAAAAACTTTTTGAAGGTTAAGTTTAGATGCTTAATTTAGATATTTTGCTATTTAACATAAAATTAGCTAATTTAGACATTTCGTCATTTTAAACGAAATATTTTGCCTTAACCTATGTATTTAGCCAAAAGAACGTCACTAAAGCCAGTACACATATAGGAATCAATCCGACTGATTGGTTCATGAACGACGCTCAACGACTAATCCGAACATGTTTGCAAACTACGAACTGGTCAAATCACTCTCCAGAAGAGCTCTCATCAAACAAATTTGTCCTCATTAATTACTTTTTAAATACCTTCTTTTACCTTTTGATAACCATGATTTGAATCATTTAGAGATAAAAGATTGTTAAAATCTTAAAAATATTATGGTACCGGTCACTATAGGGCAAAATCTTCCACGTATTAAAAAAATAACCTTTGAATACCTCCTTTTTTGAAATCGGACAATAATTAAAAGAAAAATCGGTTCATTGAAAATATGTCTACTAAAGGTCCTTAAGGAACCCGATATTCAAAGGAATTTCAAATATTTTTAATATGTATTCATTAGAATTTTTATCAGCTCTTTCTAATGTCCCACTGCTTGGCACGGCCCTACCTTTAATGCGAAGGGGATCAGACCATAGTCTACCATGCTGGCCAAGTGCTGGTTGACGGACTGCACGTGTCTTTCAAGAACTAGCTAGGTTCTCTCAGACATGCAGGTTTCCTCACGATGTTTTCCTTCACCGTAAAAACAAGTGATAATCATCATAGGACTGATTTGCACATGAAAATATCAGAGGTGCGAGACCCGGATTTGAACCCGCATCACTCGATTACCCAAGCGAGCGCGTAACCACTGGGCCACCACTGTCTTTTCAATATACACACGTGTAATGCCGCAGGCAGCCTCTGGTTCATCAAGTATCTTTGATTTCATTTATGAATATATTTCACAAGATCATTCAAAACAAAATCTAATTATAATTTGTCAATTTTCTTCCAAAATAAGGAAAATAAATAAAGATTCTTTCATAATCGTATCACGGGAAAAAGACATTACTTTGAAATTTTTACACAACTTATATCAGAATTTGATCATTTTTTATCTCATATCATGTTTTTATCTTGGTTTTTTTACTTTATATACAAAAATCATCTCATCTCATAATATTTTAATTGCGCTACTAGGCATTGGTATCCCAGCGGTATCGCGCTCGCCTATATAACCGAGTGATGCGGGTTCAAATCCGAGTCTAGCACCTCTGATATTTTCATGTGCGAATCATTTCTATCATGATTACCACTTGTCTTACGGTGAAGGAAAACATCGTGAGAAAACCTGCATGTCTGAGAAAACCTCTATCTGTTTGTCTGTCTGTTTCCGGCTAATCTCTGAAACGGCTGGACCGATTTTGATGGAACTTTCACTCGGAGATAGTTAATTTTATAAGGAGTAACTTAAGCTACTTTTATTTTTATTTTGTTTACTATTGTTTAATTTATTTTCACTGAAGGCCAACGAAGCGGCCCGGGTTTGCTAGTTATAATATATAGGAGCAAGTATTAATATAGAGTATAAGTATCTACATTCACCCTCATCTTATCAGCCGATATATTATAATTTATACAAATGGACAGCAAGAATTCTAACTTTAGCTAATAATCTCGTTCGTTCACTCATAACTTGATACATAAAACCGGCACGTGGGTGAAATTTCTCTGTAATTAACTCGATTAAGCCCACGTTCCACTAACGTAAGAAGCATTTGGCATTTTTTTTGTACTATTATATGAAACTAGCCTTTCTCGCGTTCTAAAGGCTGTAAACCAAATTCTTTCGCTCGTCCGCCCATCTTGCACGCGGTGATCATTATTTTGTTGCGAAGTTATGTTAAAACTCTGATATCTCGTAAGATATTCATTGAAATCAAATGATGCCAAAACCAATTTTATTCAAAATTAAATAGTTATGATGAATTACTAAATAAAAACAAAATATTTATTTGGACCTTCGCAAATAATGCATTTTCTTAAAACAAATTTGATTACCATAAAAAAGGTTATAGCGAGTCAACCTTAAAACATAAACAAATGTTATCACGGACTTTTTTTAGAACTTTTAAAGGGGAACAATTCCGTCATACATGATTTATGCATAACTTTAACCGTTTACATAGCGTACGCAACGGAAGCTCTCAAAAGGAATATTTTTTTCCCGTTTTAGCAACATTTTTCATTGATGCTCCTATTGGTTGTAGTGGGATATAGCCTATAGCCTTCCTCGATAAATGGACTAACCAACACAAAAATAATTTTTCAATTCGAACCAGTACTTCTTGAGATTAGCGCGTTCAAACAAGCAAATAAGCTTTTTAGTTTTATAATATTAGAAGTAAAGACTGTATAGATTATATTAATATTATTAATATTTAAAAAATAAGTAAAATGATATGTATATTTTAATATATAATACAGAGTTCTGAATTTTCCTATTTTTCAGTAGTTATTTTTTATGCTTTCTATTTTGAATACTTCAACAAACCCTGACAAACTGAAAAGTGAAAAAAAGTATGATGTAAAGTGATCCAGCTGTTTGAGTTTTAACGAGACCAACAAAAATAATCGGTTTTTAAATATAGAAAATATGTAACATTGAAATACGATAAAATTTCACAACAAATGTTAACTCAAACTTTTATGTCACGAGCTGTTTTCAAGATGATCATCACTATTTGCCTAAAGTACCAAGACGTAATCTACATGTCTGAGAGAATCATGCAAGTCTTCGAAAGACATGTTAAACTGTACTTAGCAAGCGTGGTGGACTATAGCCTGATTCCCTTCGTAATAATAAAGGCTGTGTCCAGAAATAGTGGGTATGAAGTACTTTTCGTTTCATGTAAATTTGCATCAACACTTTTATATATTATATTCAAACTAAAAATATATCTCGTGTTATTTAGTGGATGGCGAGGATAGTGGATAGGCAATGTTACCGAAATGTACTTGAAAATCAGTATTTTGAACCAACTATAGCTAATTTGTAAGCTGTTTTCAAATAATTATTAATCACGCACAGAGAGTTCATAAACTGAGTGGCGGCTCACCTTTGTGCTCGATCAGTCATACGGGTTGCTCTTAGATACTTCTCTAATCGTAGAGTGGACTGTGGAGCTACCTTGGCTGTGTGGTCGAATTCAGTAGATCTACCTTTGAGATGTCGTGGTTGAATGCGTAAGTGATCCTGCGACGCCCTATTAAGATAGGTTTATTGAATGATGGGATTTTCCATCTATATAAAAGACCTACTGTTTACAATATTATTATCGATAACACTAAAATTCGTCCATAGCTGCTAGGCAAAAAAATAAGTTGATTGACAGACGATAAAATGTACTGAACTATTTTGTCTTTGGCCGTTTATATAATCTCTAGCGATCCGCGCTTCGCCCGCGTTCCGTTACCGGTGGTAGAAGGTGGAAAATTTAGTGTTATAAGTATTTTATGATGCTAAATCATAAAAAAAATAAAAATCTGGTCTAAAAATTAAAAAAACAAAAATCTGGAGATTGCCACCCTTATCACCTACCGGAATAAAAAATAGCCGACGACCTATTCTCAGACCAACTAAATGTACACAAAAAGTCTCATAAAAATCGGTCAAGCAGTTTCGAAGGAGTTCGATAACAAACACTGTGACACGAAATTTTGATATATTAGAATTATTATTATATAAATATCAGTAAATCTATCTTTTAGCTAAAAACTAATATTAACTAAAGTTAACGTCGCTCTCAATAGCAAATGCACGTCTAATATATCTTAACCTAAATCAGAAGTATGATTAATGCTAGAACGTTTCTTGGCGTAGATCGAGTGAAGGTAATTAGCTTTTGACATATTTCATACGGTCTTTGCTAGGGTGGTAAGTTCTGCCTTAAAGTATTATAATGTATATAGTACTGGGTTTTTATAGGTGTGTTAGGTATTGGGAAGTTGGTTCGAGTCCCGGGTCTAGCCAAGGTTATTTGTTATGTCCCCCCCAACGTGCGTTCACCTTGTCGTTGGGCTCAGTAGCGTCTGGCCGGACACGAAGCCAAGATACGCGCAGGGAGGGCCTACTTCGGTGGACGCTGCAGGGAGGGCCCACTTCGGTGGGCGATGTGTCTTGCGGGTTACCTGGTACTTCTCTGGATAGCAGAGTGGGCTGCGGGGCAACCTCGTGGCAATGTGATCTGCTTCGGCAGACCTGCCGGATCGTCGGGGCCTCATAGTTGAATGCGCAAGCGATCCTGCGACGCCCCTTCAAGACGGGTAAGGTAAGTTGGGTTTTAGTGGGTAGTACTGGCTTTAGGCCAGTGAGTCCCACATGACCACCTGTTTTGTACGGGTGGTATGCGTCAATGCATTTCCCAACTATAAAAAACAGGTTAGTTGTTATGTATAATCATTCTATTAAGATAGTCCCAGTAATATCTCAGAGTTGGGAAGTTGGCGGTGTTTCAGCATTGTGCCGAGGTAGAGCAAGTAAAACCGTCGGTCCTGATATTGATTGTTGGTTGATAAGAGAGAAAGAGTATATAGAGAGTGTAAACTTATGTCTGTACACTTGTGCACTATAATATCTCCTGCGCCGTTGGCTAGTCTCATTTAGCTCGGCATTCACCGTATCGTATAGTCGTATTTTATATTTCGTGTATTTTGCCATATACCAGATAGTGGATACACTACAAATATATCTTCAAATACATACAGTCATATTACAAATATAAACACCCTGACTGGAGAACAACCATTCGTACTCAACAAATGAAAGCGCCCAGCGGGATTCAAACCCACGACTGCTCGCGCAGCAAGTAGTCACTACAAACTGAGCCAAACGTGTAGTAAACAAATTTATATTTGACTAAAACAACAGTGATAACGGGTTCTATTACCTAACTTCTAATTTATGACTCAATAAACTAACCTCTAATGAGATAAATCTTAATTATAAAACTAAGTTTAAATGTACATGAACAGCTTTGGTAGTTACACGAGTATTATCTCAGTTACATGAGAACGTGTTTACCAATTAGCTTATATACGACTTACAGTCGACTAAAGCGATCCACTCGGGATTACTCAGACCTTTTAAATTAAATTTCTTACTTAATGAATTATTTTAATTTGTACTACTCGTCAATTTTTTTATAAAATTACATACAATAATATGTATGTATTTAAAATTTATATGTGTAGTATATCAACTCTCTGGTATCCGTAACACAAGCTTTGCTTACCACGGAACTAGATGGCACTGTGTGTAATAATGTCCCAACATATTTATATATATAAAAAGAAGGGTAGTGGTAAAATATTGAAAAGTTGTGAACGTTTATTTGCTCTTTCCAAATTTTCATTTTACACCTTGTATTTTTGTTGATCGCACCGGTTTTTTTAGAAATCATGTTGCTCGAAAACAGTTTTTTGCCAATATTTTAACTTATTCTACAGTGATTAAAGTATTTAATAAATTATATTTACATTAATCATGCACTAGTTTACTCTTCACTACCTTCTCGTTTCTCGATGGCGGACATAAAAATAGCTTATCGAAACTACGAAGCTGTCTTTTTAAGATCTCTATTTCCATTATGTGTTCATCATCAAAATCGTTTCAGCTATACAGCTGTGGAACAGACAAACAAAATTTTCACATTTACAATATCAGTATGGATGGATGGATTATTGCTTAGTATACACAATGTATTATCTAATATTGACTTTACGATTATGATGTTTGATAATAATCTGTTCGATCTCTAATAACTAAATTAATCTACGCACAATTTCTTTGACGTGGTTCAGGGACGATTGAGAGAGATAATTAGTATATTCAATAAAACTACTGAAAATCCCTCCCTACCTGTTTTATTTTTTACATAGAAGAAATTAAGTCGCTTCCCGCGCTTGTACGCTTAGATCTTTTAAACTACGCCTCGGACTTTAATGCGGTTTAAAAAAAATTAAAACTAAATTTGGCCTAAAAAAATAAAGTACTTGCAGAGAAACTATCTGCAGACCTACCAAATATGCACAAAAATTTCATAAAAATCGGTCAAGCCGTTTTGGAGGAGTTCAATAACAAACGCTGTGACACGAGATTTTTATATATTAGAAAAAGCCGATAAAATATCTTATTTCAGTGACGTCGATACTAATCGTTAAACGTATCTAGGGAGCGAAAGCGAGGGGTCGCTAGTCATAAGCTATGAGGAGCAACAGAGGAGAGATAGAAGAAGCCTGTATACATTTAATAATTAATTAATGAATTACTTCAATGTTCTTTACTTTACTTTAAAAAATATAGTCCTAGCCCTTAATGATTTTATAAAAAATATATAGACTAAAGCTAGTCGAAAATGCGAAAACTTAAGAAAATACTGGGACTCGTAGCTTATAGAGTATTAGGTATTGAATTTTAAATTTCAAACAAAGGAAATCTAAAGCCTTTTTCTCGTAAATATAGGGCTTTCTTCTGTAAAATACACTGCTTTTGTTCGTTTGTTTTAAAAATTTAAATTACACTTCTATTTTACAACCGAACTTATAATAAATACACCTTGCTATGTAAATGAGTTTTTTTTTTTTACTTTTAGGTTGCGGTCATAAAGTATTATGAAGTACTATCTGGTCTATTGTGATCACCGCATATCAAGTAAGTCATAAAACCTTGCCGCTGTAATAAACTGCAGGAAACGGAAGTCAACCAACTTTAATGAATGTTTTAAAAACTAGGAATCAGTACTTATAAATGAAATTAAAGTGTCATGCGTACTAAAGTTTATACGGTACTCACATGAAAAAATCATTTTTTTAATTTTTGTTTGACTGCTTGTCTGTCTGTCTGTTTGTTCCAGCTAAACTCTAAAACGGCTGAGACGTTTTTGATAGCACTTTCACTTGCAGATTGCTAATGTTATTTGGAGTAACTTAGACTTTACAAAGTGTATTTTATTAAAAATATATAAAAACCGTTTAATTTATAACTTACGCCCAGCGAAGCGAGTCGGGTTTGTTAGTTCGAAATAAGTAACTAGGCTGCGTGTTGTTTTTCAGTGAATCAGTGCTAGAGTAATATGCATTTCAACTTTCTATAAAATACCAGGAAGCTTTTCAATGCGTTGAATTTTATAAAATTAAAATACGATAACTTTTTCATAGAAAGTCATACAAAATGTTCATATTTCGCTTGACGACCGAGTTCAAAGGGAATTTCTGTTGAAGGTTTTTTGTAAACTCTTGAATACGATTCAATTCAAGTGACTCAATCAACTAATGGTTTGGCTTGCTCGTTATTTATTTAATTCTGTACACAATATTACGAAAGCAAGTGCAATTATAAATATTATTGGAAATATCTCGAGCCCTGTAGATGTTGTGGCATTGCCTAATGAGATCGCCATAGAATACTAAGTAATTTTTCCATCCTATTTATATTATTTGATATCTTGTATATCAAGTCATTTTTATAGGTCAGGAAATAAATAAATAAATAATATATAAATGTTGAGACATTATTACAACAGCGCCATCTAGTTTCGTGGTAAGCTACGAAGCTTGTGTTACGGATACTAGATAGTTGATATACTACAAATATAAATCTTTAAATACATACATATTATAAATAAAAACACCCATGACTGGAGTACAAACGTTCGTGCTCAACAAATGAATACTCCCAGCGGGACTCGAACTCGCGACCCCTGGCGCAGAAAGTAGGGTCACTACCAACTGAGCCAAACGTGTCGTCAAATGCACTTGGCTTCACACTCGTCTGGAAGCTACTAAGGACTTTACGCTGTGGATTAGCAACGAAAATAAATGAAAATTACATATTGATACATTGTTTATAGAAAAAATCCCTATTAAAGTTATCTTTGAAAAACAACTGAATTGACTTTGAGGCAATAGAAGCCTAGTGGTAATCGCTTGGGAAACCGAGTGAAGCTGGTTGGAATCTCACCTTTCGCACCATTTCCAACATGCTCATTACTAGTTATACGGTGAAATATAGCATCGTTAGAAAACCTTAATGTCTAAGAGAATAATAAGTTTCAAAAAGTTAGGTGCAATCCCGCCGCACTTAGCCAGCGTTGTAGACTATAGCCTGATCTCCCTCGAATCGATGAGAGGCCCATGCCCAGCGCTGGGACTTCATAAAAGGCTGAATATGTGTTAAATTAAAAAAAAAACTCTTAAACGGGTTACAATTATAAGGATAAGAAAAATAAATTATATTATAATAGTAAAGCTTAAAACAAATTTTTTTACTCTACTATTAACACTCTATCCACCGCACTCAGAGTCACTTAAAGAACCATTAAGTCGAGAATCTCCATACTAAAGAATGACTTAAAGGTTCATTAAGTGAATCTTTGTGCGGCGGTACGTTAACATGAATTCGATATGACCATAAACAAATAAATAAATCCAATATCGCTTTACATCGCACGTAAGCCGATGGCAATCGTAAATAATTTTTATTGCATCGAAACGCTTACTAAATTGGCTGTATCGTATTATATCTTCGATTTGTTTGTTGTTTGAGATATCCGATTATTTTACAACCCTATATTTTGAAATTATTATTTTTTACCACTAGTTATCCTTATCTATAAGTTTTATCTCTAATATTATATAAAAATCTCGTCTGTCTCGTCAGTCTCGTGTTTGTTATCGAACTCCTCCGAAGTGGCTTGACCGATTTTTATGATTCTTTTTGTGTCTATTTGGTAGGTCTGAGAATAGGTCATAGGTTATTTTTTATTCTCCTGGGTGATAAGGGTGGTCCTCTCCAGATTTTTATTTTTTTTAATTTTGGACCAATTTTTTTTTTATGATTTGGCATCAAAAACTGCTTATAACCCTAAATTTTTATCCTTTTACCACCAACCTCTATTTTTAATAGTGATTAAAACGCTGAAGAAGCCGCGGGAATTGCTAGTAATATAATAAAAATTTAACTTACGAGTAGTTAATCTGTACATTGTATATTTTTTGAAAAATCTCATTGAATAGTCATTATTATAGATATATAATAATAAATTTACGTGTGTTCTGACTGTCTGTGACCACATCACGAGAAAACCATAGCACAGATTTTGATGAAAGTTGGGATGATGATAGCTGGTTATCAGGGTTAACAAAGAGCATATTTTTTACTGCGGGTGATATTTCATATAAAAAAAATCTATACAAACCGCTAAATCCATCCAGGTACCAACCCGAGCGGAGTGAGGGTGAATCGCTAGTGTATTTTATTATAACTACATGTAATTAATTCTATTCTTGCTTGAAACAATTAACAGACTTTTTATAACAGCCTCGAATTTATTTATCTTAAAGAGCAGGGCAAGGAAAATTATGAGAGAAGACGAGAGACTAATTTTGAATTGTCAGTAAACTTTTTGAAGGTTAAGTTTAGATGCCTAATTAAGATTTTTTGTTATTTGTCACATTTCGTCATTTTAAACGAAATATTTTGCCTTAACCTATGTATTTAGCCAAAAGAACGTCACTAAAGCCAGTACACATATAGGAATTAATCCGACTGATTGGTTCATGAACGACGCTCAACGACTAATCCGAACATGTTTGCAAACTACGAACTGGTCAAATCACTCTCCAGAGGAGCGCTCATCAAACAAACATTGCACGAAATTTGTCCTCATTATTTACTTTTTAAATACCTTCTTTTACCTTTTGATAACCATGATTTGAATCCTTTAGAGATAAAAGAATTGTTATAATCTTAAAAATATTACGGTACCGGTCACTATAGGACAAAATCTTCCACGTATTAAAAAAAATAACCTTTGAATACCTCCTTTTTTGAAATCGGTCAATAATTAAAAGAAAAATCGGTTCATTGAAAATATGTCTACTAAAGGTCCTTAAGGAACCCGATATTCAAAGGAATTTTAAATATTTTTAATATGTATGCATTAGAATTTTTATCAGCCCTTTTTAATGTCCCACTGCTTGGCACGGCCCTACCTTTAATGCGAAGGGGATCAGACCATAGTCTACCATGCTGGACAAGTACTGGTTGACGGACTGCACGTGTCTTTCAAGAACTAGCTAGGGTCTCTCAGACATGCAGGTTTCCTCACGATGTTTTCCTTCACCTTAAATACAAGTGGTAATCATCATAGGAATGATTCTCACATGGAAATATTAGAGGTGCGAGACCAGGATTTGAACCCGCATCACTCGATTACCCAAGCGAGCGCGTAACCACTGGGCTACCACTGTCAATATACACACGTGTAACGCCGCAGGCAGCCTCTGGTTCCTCAAGTATCTTTAATTTCATTTATGAATATATTTTACAAGATCATTCAAAACAAAATCTTATTATAATTTGTCAATTTTCTTCCAAAATAAGGAAAATAAATAAAGATTCTTTCATAATCGTATCACAGGAAAAAGACGTTACTTTGAAATTTTTACACAACTTATATCAGAATTTGATCATTTTTTATCTCAAATCATGTTTTTATCTTGGTTTTTTTACTGTATATACAGAAATCATCTTATAAAATAAAATAATGAAATCTCATAATATTTATTGCGCTACTAGGCAGTGGTATCCCAGCGGTAACGCGCTCGCCTGTATAACCGAGTGATGCGGGTTCAAATCCGGGTCTTGCACCTCTGATATTTCTATGTGTGAATCATTTATATCATGATTACCACTGGGTAATTACCACTGAAGGAAAACATCGTGAGGAAACCTGCATGTCTGAGAAAACCGTCTTCCGTCGAGAAAATCTGTTTCCGGCTAATCTCTGAAACGACTGGACCGATTTTGAAGGAACTTTCACTCGGAGATAGTTAATTTTATAAGGAGTAACTTAAGCTACTTTTATTTTTATTTTGTTTACTATTGTTTAATTTATTTTGACTTAAGGCCAGCGAAGCGGGCCGTGTTTGCTAGTTATAAGATATAGGAGGAACTACTAATATAGAGTATAAGTATCTACATTCACCCTCATCTTATCGGTCGATATATTATAATTTATACAAATGGACAGCAAGAATTCTAACTTTAGCTAATAATCTCGTTCGTTTACTCATAACTTGATACATAAAACCGGCACGTGGGTGAAATTTCTCTGTAATTAACTCGATTAAGCCCACGTTCCACTAACGTAAGGAGCATTTAGCATTTTCTTTGTATTATTATATGAAACTAGCCTTTCCCGCGTTCTAAAGGCTGTAAACCAAATTCTTTCGCTCGTCCGCCCATCTTGCACGCGGTGATCATTATTTTGTTGCGAAGTTATGTTAAAACTGATATCTCGTAAGGTATTCATTGAAATCAAATGATGCCAAAAGCAATTTTGTTCAAAATTAAATAGTTATGATGAATTACTAAATAAAAACAAAATATGTATTTATTTGGATCTTCGCAAATAATGCATTTTCTTAAAACAAATTTGATTACCATAAAAAAGGTTATAGCACGTCAACCTTAAAACATAAACAAATGTTATCACGGACTTTTTTAGAACTTTTAAAGGGGAACAATTCCGTCATACATGATTTTTGCATAACTTTAACCGTTTACATAGCGTACGCAACGGAAGCTCTCAAAAGGAATATTTTTTCCCGTTTTAGCAACATTTTTCATTGATGCTCTGCTCCTATTGGTTTTAGTGGGATATAGCCTATAGCCTTCCTCGATAAATGGACTTACCAACACAAAAATAATTTTTCATTTCGAACCAGTAGTTCCGGAGATTAGCGCGTTCAAACAAGCAAACATACTTTTCAGTTTTATAATATTATAAGTAAAGATAGTATAGATTATAATATTATTAATATTTAAAAAATAAGTAAAATGAAATGTATATTTCAATATATAATACAGTATTGAGTTCTGAATTTTCCTATTTTTCATTGGTAATTTTTATGTTTTCTGTTTTGAATACTTCAACAAACCCTGACAAACTTAAAACTGAAAAAAAGTATGATGTAAAGTGATCCAGCCGTTTGAGTTTTAACGAGACCAACAAAAATAATCGGTTTTTAAATACAGAAAATATGTAACATTGAAATACGATATTAACAAAAAACAAAAACCGACTTCAAAACTAAGCAAATCTAAACTAAAAAGTAGAAAATAATAATTTAAGAACTTCGTTAATTTTGAAGTCGGTGCCAGCCAGGGCGGATAGATTTATCTTGCTTTTGCAATGGACTTTTGAACGGTATTTTGATTATGTTTACAAATTTATAGATTAATCGAATATGTGTCTATTTAAGGTTATTTTGCTTTGGCTGGCACCGACTTCAAAATTAACGAAGTTCTTAAAAGTATTATTTTCTACTTTTTAGTTTTGAATTGTTTAGTTTTGAAGTCGGTTTTTGTTTTTTGTTAAAAATAATTTATTTTCAAATTTTTTGCGGAAAGTAGATACTTATTTTGTTTATGTAAAAAAAACAATTTTCCAAATCGGTCCAGCCATCTTCGAGTAATGGGGAACATACATAAAAAAAAGTCCCCAACGAATTGAGAACCTCCTCCTTTGTTGAAGTCGGTTAATAAGAGCCTGAAAGAATTTAACTATCGGTTATAATTACGTATAATATTGAAAGAATTTTCTTTTAACTCCTAACCGTTGAGGAGTTGTACCTTCCATCATTAGCTCAACCACAGGAGATGATAATTATCAGACGCAAATACTTGGACAGCTTTAGGAAATATATGAAAAACGTAATAAGTGCCTATAAAATTTGAGACTTGCCTTCGATTTCCCTGGGATCCCATCATCAGATCGTGACTTGGTGACTATGGGACCAACTGATAACTATACCCTTTCAAACAAAAAAAGAATTTTCAAAATCGGTCCAGCCATCGTCGAGTAATCGGGGAACATACGTAAAAAAAAGTCCCCGACGAATTGAAAACCTTCTCTTTTTGAAGTCGGTTAAATATTTCTAACTCAAACTTTTATGTCACGAGCTGTTTTCTAGATGATCATCACTATTTGCCTAAAGTACCAAGACGTAATCTGCATGTCTGAGAGAATCATGCAAGTCTTCAAAAGACATGTTAAATTGTACTTAGCAAGCGTGGTGGACTATCGCCTGATTCCCTTCGTAATAATAAAGGCTGTGTCCAGAAATAGTGGGTATGAAGTACTTTTCGTTTCATGTAAATTTGCATCAACACTTTTATATATTATATTCAAACTAAAAATATATCTCGTGTTATTTAGTGGATGGCGAGGATAGTGGATAGGCAATGTTACCGAAATGTACTTGAAAATCAGTATTTTGAACCAACTATAGCTAATTTGTAAGCTGTTTTCAAATAATTATTAATCACGCACAGAGAGTTCATAAACTGAGTGGCGGCTCACCTTTGTGCTCGATCAGTCATACGGGTTGCTCTTAGATACTTCTCTAATCGTAGAGTGGACTGTGGAGCTACCTTGGCTGTGTGGTCGAATTCAGTAGATCTACCTTTGAGATGTCGTGGTTGAATGCGTAAGTGATCCTGCGACGCCCTATTAAGATAGGTTTATTGAATGATGGGATTTTCCATCTATATAAAAGACCTACTGTTTACAATATTATTATCGATAACACTAAAATTCGTCAATAGCTGCTAGGCAAAAAAATAAGTTGATTGACAGACGATAAAATGTACTGAACTATTTTGTCTTTGGCCGTTTATATAATCTCTAGCGATCCGCGCTTCGCCCGCGTTCCGTTACCGGTGGTAGAAGGTGGAAAATTTAGTGTTATAAGTATTTTATGATGCTAAATCATAAAAAAAATAAAAATCTGGTCTAAAAATTAAAAAAACAAAAATCTGGAGATTGCCACCCTTATCACCTACCGGAATAAAAAATAGCCGACGACCCCCAGTGAACACATGACCTTAATATGACATCATACATAGGTCATATATAGATGATAAACTTTTACGTAAACATGACATCATGGTGACTCAATACCATGATTTCAATATGATGTCATATTGGATTACATCACTATGATATCATGCTGACATTAAATTTGACTTTGATATGATGTCATTTTTATGACTTTAATGTTACATACAGCTGATATAATATTTTAATCATATTGTGACATCATGTCAAAATCATAAGCTTATATATCATTTACGTAATACGTAAGTCATACAATTACATAATTACGAGTCCATCTTCTGACGTAAAAGTGACATAATAACTCAATCATACAATTACATAATTTACGAGTCATCTTCTGACGTAAAAGCGACATAATAACTCAATCATACAATTACATAATTTACGAGTCCATCTTCTGACGTAAAAGTGACATAATAACTCAATCATACAATTACATAATTTACGAGTCCATCTTCTGACGTAAAAGTGACATAATAACCCAATCATACAATTTCATAAGTTACGAGTCAATATTCTGACGTAAAAGTGACATAATAACTCAATCATACAATTTCATAAGTTACGAGTCAATCTTCTGACGTAAAAGTGACATAATTACTCAATCATACAATTACATAATTGACGAGTCAATCTTCTGACGTAGAATTGACATAACAACCAAATCTGATGTTTACGTAAAAGTATGATGAAAGATCATACCTTAAGCCATAAGTCATTTTTTTCATACAGATTATATAATAATGACGTCATAACTATATGAAAGGAATAATTCTTTATTTATGTTATACTAGAGACTCCCCCTCGCTTCTGTTTTAAATATAATATGATACGTAAAGACAACGAGTTTATTTACCTTTTAAATACTGTCACTATCCAGAAAACTTTTTTTGTACGCCGAAGACACCAACACTTTCGTCTCAATTATTGTCGCAATCGACGTTTAAAACAATAAAGGCGGTATCATTTAACGATGATAATGTTGTCAGGAAGGCAAAAAAAATACAAATTGTAGATTTTGTCTTCTGTAAGACATCAAATTTACCGTGACGCAACTGGATTTTCCGGTACTATGATTTTCGTAGGACAACATTAAAATAATGATATTTTTCAAAATAACTATAAATATATAACATAAAGACTGAAAAGACACTTTTAGATATACAGAGACTATGTTCAAACACTTATGCATACTCAAAGACTAATATTTATCAAATGAGATGTATTTGAAATCTCCGAGAGCACCATGGGACACACGAAATCTTCACCTCCTATTTTACTTTTATTTTAATATAAAAATAACTGTTCGCTTTTTATGGACATTTTTAATTTAATTCGATGCTAAAATATTTACCTTACTCATATAAAATTTCATTTTTCACATGTGGTATATAAAAAATATAAATAAAAATATTTGAAGTTGTGGGACAGGCCGATTTCTTAATGGTCATTTTTTGTGAACATTCCTCGTCACTGTCAAACGACAAGATGGCGGAATTGTCAAATTTAGTCGAGGACTAGATTTTCCATACTATTCTGAAGAATTACCCGCGCAGCGCCTCCTGAGTAAAAGTGTTATGTGCGCAATTTCTATTATTTTCTTATATATTCTGTTCTATATATAAAGAAAACAATAGAAATTATTTAAATAAAAAAATAGGATTGCATCCAACTTATTTGTAAGTATTTTAATATGTATTGAACTATTATAATAATATTAATGCTGATTCTGACCCATTGAGTTATTACGTAGAAATAATAACTCAATGTTCTGACCTAACACATTTTTTTGAATATATAAATAGTTATATTATATTTTTCAAGTACTTAACTTGTTTCATGCCTGTATTCTAATTTTCATCCATTTATGTTGTAAATATCTAAAACTTATTAAAATATTGGATAATTATTTGAATAATGTACAGAATTTTTTAATATTAAATATTTACTTTTTTAGTGAACAATATTATGGAAAAACCATATGCAGTGGTTTATTTTGTTGAACAAGCATCGTATTCAGAAATTCCAAGTAATTGGCTTCTAAACACTGATGAATCTACCGGAGCAACTACGTGCAAATGGCCGCCCTCAATCATTAAAAATCTGAATTTTCAATTTAAAAACAGACTCACACCATGCGCTGATTGGCCTATATATGAAGATAAAATCATACGATATTGTGGTAAATAATAAAATTTTATAGCCTTCTAATTTAATTATTCAAGTATCAATCTTTGTTTAAAATTTAGTTGATTATTTATAATTGGTGTTTATCTTGAAGTTAATTTAACGAGAAAATATACATCAATCATCATCATCAATAATTCATCATTTCAGTTTTTATTAAAGAATTTGTAAGTTAATACATGTAATTTAACTAGTTATTTTTATGTTTTAAGTTGAGTAAATATGGAATTTTCTTATTTATATCTGGGTAAAAATAATTCCAAAACCTTGTCATGTGTATAGAATCGAATCAATAATCTAATAATTCAAATCAAAAGCTAATTTTTTCGCATTTTTGTAGACAGTAAATATTAATCAGTGGATTTGTGGCTCTATATTATCAAAAGATTTAGTTTTTATTAGATTCTGAATCAAACAAGATTCTGGATGATTTTTATAAAACAAAAAAAAAATCTTAAATTGACTTCTTCTTAAACAGCTCTTTCATTAATTAAAAATTTATATTTACGCAGGTCAGGATTGTTAGTCAAGTTGGAGGAACAAACGGTAAAGAGTACACGGAAAGAGTACTTACTAAAATATTCTCACCATCATTTGCTACAGATAACACTTGGGAAGGGAAAAAAACGAAGTATAAAATTAATAATTTGAAATTGATTAAAATTTGCGAAGGTGAGAAAAACTAATATATGAATAAAGTTAACATTTACTTAAAAAGAAATATTTATGCTGATAAAATGAAAAATTTATTTTCAGAGGTAATATTGAAAAAGTTTTCTTCATGGGACAGTGCTGAATTCTCGAAAGCAGGAACAAATTGGTTCCGATTAGGAAACCAAAGAGCACGTCAACAACTGGGGCAAAAGCTAAAACAAAATGAACATCAAAAGGATGTAGATATAAGACAACAAAATTAGATTAGTTTCAAAAGTGAGTGAATTTGAGAAATTCATGCAATATTTAAATATTAAAAAAATTACTACTTAATACTACTTAAAAAGTGGAAAACAATATTTACTGGATACTACAATATAAGACTAAATCTAACTCTATTTTCAATTTTAATTGTTAACTTAAAATTTTTGGATGGTATTTATTTCAATAAGAAAAAAAGATTAGTGTTTATTTTATGGCCTGATTAAGTATGGCATGTATGTATGTCTCAGTCTCGCGCGCGCATTCGTCTGCGTTGCACGCGCTTTTTTCGTTCAATTGTGCAAAATGTCGTCAAGTACAGTTAAATGTAACTTGTGTCACATCGTAATTGATGAGCTATTAGCTTATATACAAAATAAAATTTCGGTGGCGGATGAAGAGACGTTAGTAAGAATATGTGCTTCTACATTTTCTACCGACGAAATAGAAAAATCAAGTAAGCTGTTGTTCGAGTCGTTGCCTTCTGATATGCAAAAAACGAACAGGAAAGGAAAAGGCAAAGAAAATCGCATCCTGTTAGATATAATTAGCACTTTTAAAGGATCCGAACCGGAGTTACTGCCGGTTTTCGTGGCACGCGATTTGTATAAGCTACCACCTATTGATGTCGAGCACCTGGATGTGAGCAGACTATTAAAAGATTTAGCGAACGTACAGGCAGAAATTCGTAGCTTTAAATCATTGTACGTTAAAGTAGATCAATTTGAGAGTTTTAAGAAAGAGTGTCTGTATAATGTACCGGTATCACCACCTTTTTCTGCCGCTAAAATAAACACAAAAAGAGGTGCATACCTAGACAGCGGGCCGGTAGGTTTAACGAACATATGTGATACTTCGGCAGACCAACTAAGCTACAGTTCGTTTACACGTAAAGAAAAATCTCAAAATTGTAATTTCAATAAAAACATAAATTTTTCTGAGGGCAGGAGCGAATTTATACCTATTCATAATAACGAAGACCGTTGTGACATCAGTGGAAACGAGATACACCGAGATTGTCCGAATGCAGCCGAGCGCGCAGAGGGCGGGGCCAGTACGTCATCGGGACATACAACTGATCACGGACAGATTGAACAGCTGACAAATACGCAACAACATTCTTACGTTGACATAGTAAAAATGTCTAAAGAACAAGGAGATGACGCATGGGTAAACGTTGTGCGCAAGAAAAAGAAAGCACCTAATTATCGTCTAAATGGTAAAACGGGAAGAGCCGTGACTGAGACGGATGAGAAGTTTAAAGCGGCGGATAAGAGAGTACCAGTATTTATTACGAACGTTAACATAAACACATCGGAGAAGGACATAGTTAACTATATACAAAAGAAAACACAAGAGACTGTTTCTTTGGAAAAAATTACAATTAAACGCCAGTGTGAGCACAGTGCTTATAAATTCTTTGTTTCTGCTCAAAAATTATCGATGTACCTTGACGAAAAACTATGGCCGCAAGGTATCGTCTTTAGAAAATTTATACATTTTCGGCCGAAACGGGCTTTGGAGGCTATCGGTACAAAAACATCATAAATTATGAATAAACAATGCCAACTTGTGACCTTTAATTGTAAAAATGTTAAACGTTCCTACAAGGACGTTCAGGATCTCTGTAAGACTTGTGATATAATAGCCTTACAGGAAACTTGGTTACTACCAGACGAGCTATCCTTCTTAGACAGCATAAGCGATGACTTCAGCTCAACGGGGGTATCGGCAGTTGACTTAACTGCTGGTGTTCTGCAAGGCCGTCCTCACGGAGGAGTAGCGCTGTTATGGCGCCGGAGTATATTTCAACATGTTAGTGTGATTGAGTGTGGAAATCCGCGTTTGTGTGCTATAAAAATAACGTCGAAAGATAAAATGTTTCTAGTGGTCAGTGTATACATGCCTGTGGATGTGTTTAAGAACATAACGGAATTTACAGACGTTTTGAGCTCGGTAAGTGCTATCATAGAAAATTGTAATGTGGACTGTGTGTATATGTTAGGAGATTATAATGCACATCCTAAGGAATATTTCTATCGTGCACTTATAGACTTTTGTATAGAACAAGACTGGTCATGTGTTGACGTAGAAAAATTAGGGCTCTTATCCGAAACATACACCTTTCTGAGTGAGGCCCACGGTTCTAAGCGGTGGCTAGACCATTGCGTGGCGACTAAAGCTGCATTAAATACTATAAGTAATATTTTTGTAGTGTATGATGTCATGTGGTCTGATCATTTTCCAATGGTTATAACTTGTAATCTTAATGTGATACCTTCGAAAAAGTATGATAATAAGTTTTGTAATAGTGGAGTTATGTGGGGGGAAAGGTCACAACAAGATATTGATATGTATCAAAATGAATGTCACAAAAGATTGCAACACATAGTTTCTCCACCGGAACTTAATAACTGTTGTGTACAAATGTGTAGCGACCCCTCTCATAACTCTATTATCGACAAATTATTTTCTAACATTGTGCAAGCTCTGACTGAGGCTGCTGTAGTAGGTCGAAAAAACAGCAAACGTGTAAAAAGGAAAGTGGTAGTTGGCTGGAATAGACACGTAGCTGAGGCTCATGGGCAGGCCAGGGATAAGTTCCGAATGTGGAATTGGTGGGGTAGACCCACTTCGGGAGAAATTTATAAAGACATGTGTGAGACTAGAAAGATATTTAAATCGCGACTTAAATGGTGTCAAGATCATGAAACACAAATTAAAATGGACATCTTAGCGTCACACCATTCTAAAAAAGATTTTCGTGCATTCTGGAAGCACACTAACAAACTTAGTCATAAACCAGGACTGCCTGTGAGCGTCGGTGGAGTGTCTGAGCCAAGGGAAATCGCTAATTTATTTATGGATCAGTTTTATGTAAAATCACCCCTAGGGCCGTCAAGGTCGTCGCTGAGTGTTGAGGCAGGGAGAGAGGCGGCAATTAAGTTCGAGGCCGAGGATATAGCTCTTTGTATAAAATCCATGACACGAGGTAAATCCCCGGGTCATGACGGTCTCAGCATTGAGCATCTCAAATATGCAGGTCCTCACTTACCTAGAGTGTTATCGTTATTATTTACCTTTTGTATTAATCATAGTTATATGCCTAGGGATATGATACGAACTATAGTTGTGCCTATAGTAAAAAATAAAACGGGCGACTTATCCGACATAAACAATTACAGGCCTATTTCGTTAGCTACTGTTATTTCGAAGGTGCTGGATAGCATGCTTAATACACAGTTGAACAAGCGTATTAAGATACACGATAATCAATTTGGGTTTCGGCCGGGAGTATCGACGGAAAGTGCAATACTGTGTCTTAAGCATGCTGTCAACTATTACACAAAGCGCAGCACTTCGGTCTATTGCTGCTTTCTAGACCTTTCTAAAGCTTTTGACCTGGTTTCCTACGATATTCTATGGCAAAAAATGTATGAAGCTAGAATGCCAGTATCAATCATTAACCTTTTTAAATATTGGTACGGGAACCAGGTTAACAGTGTGAGATGGGCAGGGGCGCTATCAAGTCCGTACGGCTTGGAATGCGGGGTGAGACAGGGGGGATTGACGTCACCTACGCTTTTCAATCTGTATATAAACCAACTCATTGTTGAACTCAGCAGTGCTAGGGTAGGATGTCATATAGATAAAATATGCATAAATAACATCAGCTATGCAGATGACATGGCACTGTTAAGCGCGTCACCTTGTGGTCTGCGAAGACTTGTGGCTATTTGTGAGAGGTATGCATGGAGTCATGGGCTTGTATACAATGTCAAGAAAAGTGAAATCATGGTGTTTGAGTCCAGGAGGCGTAGAAGTCCAGACATGATGCCCTCCATTTTACTATATGGTACGCCATTGAAAAGGGTATTTTCATTTAAATACCTAGGTCATTATTTAACTCCTGGTCTCAAAGATGATGATGATTTGGAGAGGGAGCGAAGAGCGCTATCGGTTAGGGCGAATATGCTGGCTCGCAGGTTTGCACATTGTACTAGAGATGTTAAAATCACTCTCTTTAGATCCTACTGCACTGCGTTTTATACGTGTAACTTGTGGGCACGATATACGCAAAAATCCTATAGCGCTCTTCGTATCCAATACAATAATGCATTTAGGGTGTTGTTGGGACTGCCCCGTTCTTGTAGCGCATCAGCTATGTTTGCCGAGGCTAGGGTGGACTGTTTTTTCACTACTATGCGTAAGCGGTGTGCGTCGCTGGTGCGCAGGGTTCGGGCTAGTTCCAACAGCATTCTTGATATGATAGCGAATAGATTTGACTGTTTGTACATGAACCACTGTAGCGCTATCTCACACGGGATGCCTCCGGTGATTCATGTGCATAGTCAAATAAATAAATATAAATCATAGTTATTATTATATAATTTTACTAACATTAAAATAAGCATTTTCCTATGTATTACTAAAAAAAATGAGTCAATTGTTACTTGAAATAAATGAATTTATTATTATTATTATTATAAGATATAAGTGTGTGAATTCAAAGTATTCACAAAATATTTAATTAATATAGAATTTATTTATTGGAGTACAATTCAAAAAGTGAAATAAGTCCTTATTGCGTACTAGTATACCTGATTGAAACCAAATTTATTTTTAATTTAAATTGTTTATCTTTTCACTTTTTGGATTATATTTATTCCAATAGAAACAAAAAATATTATTTAGTTTTTTTCTTTCAGTAATTATAAGGTGTTAGTTAAAACAAGTAATTTCTACAAATATGTTCATTTGTGAAATTTCGGTATTAATAAATAGTTTTGTATTTTAAATTAATCAGCTTTTAATTAATTGACCTTTATTCAAACGTTCTCGAATTTTTTAATTATAATTTGTTTAGGAATATATTTTTTGAATCTTGTATAGTAGTTTTATGTATAGCTGCTTCACGAGAATTACACTTACGTGATATCACGCTATTACATTCATATGAAATTGAATATGCGTTCAAGTCTAATAAATCTGAGTAAAAGACATTTGAATCCAGCTAGACATTATCACTATGACATTATTGTTATGTCATTTTGATGTCAGTTAAATCACGGTGGAGTCAATTGTAAGTCATATAAAAGTAAGCGTTTCAGGAACAACTTGACATCATTATTATGTCACCTCGATGTCAATTGTACGTCATATGTAAGTAAGCGATTTCAAAATAACTTGACATTAACATTACATCATTGGTATGTCATTATGACGTCAGCTAGATAACAATGATGTCAATGGTACGTCATATAAGTAAGCGATTCAAGCTCAACTTGACATCATTATTGTGTCATCTTGATGTCAATTTTACGTCATATGTAAGTAAGCGATTCCATATTATCTTGACATTAATATTACATCATTGGTATGTCACCATGACGTCGGTTAGGTCATAATTATGTCAATGGTACGTCATATAAGTAAGCGATCCAAGCTCAACTTGACATCATTATTGTGTCATCTTGATGTCAATTTTACGTCATATGTAAGTAAGCGATTTCATATTAACTTGACGTTAATATTACATCATTGGTATGTCAGCATGATGTCGGTTAGGTCATAATGATGTCAATTGTACGTCATACTTACGTCATATTCATTACGTAAAAGTCTTACGTCAGGAAGTGTGAAATAATGAGTCATATATGACTCATATGTGACTTATTTCTTATGTAAATCCTGACATAGCGTGACGTCATTCCGACGTCACTTTTACGTAAACGTGTTCACTGGGCCTATTCTCAGACCAACTAAATGTACACAAAAAGTCTCATAAAAATCGGTCAAGCAGTTTCGAAGGAGTTCGATAACAAACACTGTGACACGAAATTTTGATATATTAGAATTATTATTATATAAATATCAGTAAATCTATCTTTTAGCTAAAAACTAATATTAACTAAAATTAACGTCGCTCTCAATAGCAAATGCACGTCTAATATATCTTAACCTAAATCAGAAGTATGATTAATGCTAGAACGTTTCTTGGCGTAGATCGAGTGAAGGTAATTAGCTTTTGACATATTTCATACGGTCTTTGCTAGGGTGGTAAGTTCTGCCTTAAAGTATTATAATGTATATAGTACTGGGTTTTTATAGGTGTGTTAGGTATTGGGAAGTTGGTTCGAGTCCCGGGTCTAGCCAAGGTTATTTGTTATGTCCCCCCCAACGTGCGTTCACCTTGTCGTTGGGCTCAGTAGCGTCTGGCCGGACACGAAGCCAAGATACGCGCAGGGAGGGCCTACTTCGGTGGACGCTGCAGGGAGGGCCCACTTCGGTGGGCGATGTGTCTTGCGGGTTACCTGGTACTTCTCTGGATAGCAGAGTGGGCTGCGGGGCAACCTCGTGGCAATGTGATCTGCTTCGGCAGACCTGCCGGATCGTCGGGGCCTCATAGTTGAATGCGCAAGCGATCCTGCGACGCCCCTTCAAGACGGGTAAGGTAAGTTGGGTTTTAGTGGGTAGTACTGGCTTTAGGCCAGTGAGTCCCACATGACCACCTGTTTTGTACGGGTGGTATGCGTCAATGCATTTCCCAACTATAAAAAACAGGTTAGTTGTTATGTATAATCATTCTATTAAGATAGTCCCAGTAATATCTCAGAGTTGGGAAGTTGGCGGTGTTTCAGCATTGTGCCGAGGTAGAGCAAGTAAAACCGTCGGTCCTGATATTGATTGTTGGTTGATAAGAGAGAAAGAGTATATAGAGAGTGTAAACTTATGTCTGTACACTTGTGCACTATAATATCTCCTGCGCCGTTGGCTAGTCTCATTTAGCTAGGCATTCACCGTATCGTATAGTCGTATTTTATATTTCGTGTATTTTGCCATATACCAGATAGTGGATACACTACAAATATATCTTCAAATACATACAGTCATATTACAAATATAAACACCCTGACTGGAGAACAACCATTCGTACTCAACAAATGAAAGCGCCCAGCGGGATTCAAACCCACGACTGCTCGCGCAGCAAGTAGTCACTACAAACTGAGCCAAACGTGTAGTAAACAAATTTATATTTGACTAAAACAACAGTGATAACGGGTTCTATTACCTAACTTCTAATTTATGACTCAATAAACTAACCTCTAATGAGATAAATCTTAATTATAAAACTAAGTTTAAATGTACATGAACAGCTTTGGTAGTTACACGAGTATTATCTCAGTTACATGAGAACGTGTTTACCAATTAGCTTATATACGACTTACAGTCGACTAAAGCGATCCACTCGGGATTACTCAGACCTTTTAAATTAAATTTCTTACTTAATGAATTATTTTAATTTGTACTACTCGTCAATTTTTTTATAAAATTACATATAATAATATGTATGTATTTAAAATTTATATGTGTAGTATATCAACTCTCTGGTATCCGTAACACAAGCTTTGCTTACCACGGAACTAGATGGCACTGTGTGTAATAATGTCCCAACATATTTATATATATAAAAAGAAGGGTAGTGGTAAAATATTGAAAAGTTGTGAACGTTTATTTGCTCTTTCCAAATTTTCATTTTACACCTTGTATTTTTGTTGATCGCACCGGTTTTTTTAGAAATCATGTTGCTCGAAAACAGTTTTTTGCCAATATTTTAACTTATTCTACAGTGATTAAAGTATTTAATAAATTATATTTACATTAATCATGCACTAGTTTACTCTTCACTACCTTCTCGTTTCTCGATGGCGGACATAAAAATAGCTTATCGAAACTACGAAGCTGCCTTTTTAAGATCTCTATTTCCATTATATGTTCATCATCAAAATCGTTTCAGCTATACAGCCTTAGAACAGACAAACAAAATTTTCACATTTACAATATCAGTATGGATGGATGGATTATTGCTTAGTATACACAATGTATTATCTAATATTGACTTTACGATTATGATGTTTGATAATAATCTGTTCGATCTCTAATAAATTAATCTACGCACAATTTCTTTGACGTGGTTCAAAGACGATTGAGAGAGATCCCTCCCTACCTGTTTTATTTCTTTACATAGAAGAAATTAAGTCGCTTCCCGCGTTTGTACACTTACATCTTTTAAACTAAGCGTCGGATTTTAATGCGGTTTACATCAGTAGATAGAGTGACTCAAGAAGAAGGTTTATATTATGTATACGTGCATATTATATATAAACCTATAGTATACTAGCGATTCCTCCGGTTCCACCCGCGCCTGGGGATGAAAATTCAGGTTTATTAGAATTTATATATTTTTATTTAATTAATATAAAAAAAAATAAAACTAAATTTGGTCTAAAAAAATAAAATACTTGCATTACTATCCGCAGACCTACCAAATATACACAAGAATTTCATAAAAATCGGTCAAGCCGTTTCGGAGGAGTTCAATAACCAACACTGTGACACGAGATTTTTATATATTAGAAAAAGCCGATAAAATATCTTATTTCAGTGACATCGATACTAATCGTTAAACGTATCTAGGGAGCGAAAGGTCGCTAGTCAGAAGCGATCCTAAAGATTAGTTTATAGGATTATTAATTTCTTTTAAAAAGCTCTAGCAGCATGATAAATTTTTGAACAATGCTATATTAAGCTTAAAAAAAGTCATTTAAAGCTTCGCACATACACTATCAAGTCACACGTTACTAACTACTAACTATACGAAAATCCGATAGATTCTTCGTCGAATTTTGTCGCCGTACTACACTGTACTGAATTGATTGGGCCCAAGCCATTTCATTGGCCTGAATTTCACTACTATCATCTACCTATAGTATTGTACGTTTAGTGAAAACCACATTGCCAGATAGTATTAAGAACATTGTCAGTTGAACATTGATAGTAATGAAATTATTAAATAAATCCTATATAGTAAGTACATTCTAATATTTATAAATGATGGACAGTAGTAGCTCAGTGGTAACGCGCTCGCTTGGAAAACTGAGTGAAGCGGACTCAATTTAGAGTCGCGCACTTTAAATTTTTTCATGTGCGAATCATGTTTAATATTATTGCTTAAAATAAGGGTAAAAATGACAGAGCCTACAAGTTTCCTAAAGACACAATTAGAACTTAGCCAGCATGGTGGACTACGGCATGTTCCCCCTCGAATTGAAGGGAAGCCCGTGCCCAGGAGTGGAAACTAGACTAAAAATGTGAAAAGTGAGACTAAAATTGGCTGAACACGTATATATTTCAGTCGAAAATTCTACTATTTAAAGTGTTTTCAAGATAATAAAATCAAAATATATATATACCTCCTTATATACTCAAGTACAATGTACATGTTTGTAAAACCTAAGTATCGTAATATAAAGAAATGGGACAAAAGCCAAATAATAATTAAGACTATTTGGTACAGCAATATCAGTAAACGGTAGGTTTAACGTTGATAGCCTGAAATAAAGGTAAAAATGGGGCGTGATCGAGGCGTTTTTATTACCAGGGCTTATAGTGAAGATATTATAGGTATATATTGATAACTTATTGGAAAAGAGGGCTTATTTTTAGACAACCTACAAACAAGAAGTGTGAATGTAACTCTGTCTGTAACATTTTCATGGTAAAATCGCTGAACCGATTTCGATAGAATTGACAAAGATATAGATTGCATCCTTGGGACGGTCATAGGCTACCCGACTACTACTAGATAACCGCCTCAGTTATCACACGAGTGAAACCACGGGCAAAACAAATTTCAATAAATTGTCAAAACAAACATTTAGGGAAGACCTGGAACGACATGAAGCGCGAAGTTCACGTCCGACCGGGATTGCGAGGCACTGTAGACGCCCTTTGCCCCATCTAGAGGAGATAAGATCCTAATTCATTATTAGATATGATACACATTTAAGATATTGTATTTTTTTTTAACCTTCCGCTTTAAGGAACATACAAAAAATAAATTAGCCGAATTGGTCCAGCCATTCTTGAGTTATGCCTTACCAACATTCATTTTTATTTATATAGATTAAAAATAAAGTAAATTTTACAATTTAAAACTAGCATACTTACATGATCATAATATATATAAAATAAAATAAAAAGTAGTACACGTATCTTTTAGTAGAATAATTTTGAAGTTTTTATGGCACAGTGTAACTGAAATTTTTGTTTTACGATAAAACTTGTTTTGTGTTAGTTTAAAGAGAGTGAGTTAAGTGCTCTTAAAATTAAGGACCTCTTAGCTTTTTAGACTTTTTGTAATTTCGTTGAAATACGTTGTGTAATATCATCAAAGCTTTACGTAATTAAAGCTATTAGATAGCTTTATCATTAAACCCGAAAAAAGAGAGCTTATAAAAGAACATAGAAAATATATAATTTAACTATTTAAACTAAACTAATTATACAGTTAGGCATAATTATTCTGAATTTTTATGTTGGAAATTAATTTTGTACTGTAATTTCAACACCCAGTAATAATGGTCTAGACCTAATGCAAGAACCCTAGTCTAGCTTGTAATGCTAGCTTTAAGTAAATTAAATTCTAAATTAACAAAATTAAAATAAGGTCCTTTGTTTGTCTAATAAAATAGTTTTAAGCACCATGTTCATAAAATAAGCTCTAGGATAAACATCGACTAATGTCATGCTATGCAAGCTTCTGAAGTATAGTATGTAATAGAGACTCACCTGGCTCCACTCGTATTCGTCTCTAGGTACGATTTAATAATTAGTACCTACAGATTTTTCTGAAATAATATATTTCCCCGCATTATAACATATATTAAATTTCATGAAAATCTGTACAGTAGGTTTCTCTCTCGAAAAAAAACTAAAAACTATAGACTTGGGTTCTTTATAGTAAGGAGTAACTGTACTTTAATTTAAAATTTAAAGTAAAAATGACGATTCAAAAGAACTTGTAAAAGTATATTTGAATAAAGAATATTTTGATTTTGATTTTGTGTTATCAGTCCTTTTTAACGTCCCACTGCTGAGCATGTGCCTCCCTTATTACGTGGGAGAACAGGCCACAGTCCACCGCGCTGGCCTAGTGCGTGTTGGCGGACTTCACATGCCTTACGAGAACTTGCTAGGTTTTCTCAGACATGCAGGTTTCCTCACGATGTATGTTCCTTCACCGTAGTACAAGTGGTAATCAGAATAGAAATGATTCGCACATGTAAATATCAGAGGTGCAAGACCTGGATTTGAACCCGCATCACTCGGTTATACAAGCGAGAGCGTTACCGCTGGGCTACCACTGAGTTTTAAATAAGTAGATTTTAAGATTTCAGATGTCCAAAAATACTTAATGTACAGATTTGACTAAGTTAGAATTTGCTTAGATTACATAGATTATAGATTATTATTATTAACTTCTAAGGAACGAAATTCATTTCAATTTCATATATCACCATTAATCTGTAAATAAATACCGTTAGATCATAATATATCTCGCGAGATTGTAAACTGTCGAAGGGTTGTAAAGCGTAATATACTGCTTATAATAATTAATTTAACGCATTATTTTCGGTAGATTATAATCTATCAATGTAAAGTCGTCAAATTGTGAAATGACATTGGACGGAACGAACCTCGCGCGCTTTACATTACAATATCGTGAGATTCAAAGTGATTACAAATATCTTTTGCTAGTACTTTCTTTCATTTCTTTCAGTATTTTCACTTTAAAGAAAAGTTTGTATCACTCAAATTAACTTTTTTATTATATTATTAGGTTATTTTGAATCAGAAATATAAAGCCATATAACGTGTGTCTCATCAATATGGTTCTGAAATGAGGCATAGACCTTTGATCTCTAAAGGTTATTTTACGAATTTCTTTTGTTTCGATGAAAACGTCTTCAATAAAATTTTATACGGTCCGATGCTGTCAATTCGAGTATTAAATCTGTTTATCGAGGGTTCATAAAAGCGTATAATTAAGACCCTGTTTAGGTACAATGAGATTGTGAAAGCCATTCAAAATAAACGTTAAGTGGATTAAGATTGTAGACATTTTTGTTTTATAATGGTATTAATTTTTAGAGTAATATTATATTATTTTTAATATGTTGAACATGGAACATCATCTATTTCCAAGTACTAATAAGTTACTAGGCTAAGGCTTGTGTTACGGATACCAGATAGTTCATACACTACACTCATGTAACTTTAAATACATACATATTATATTACTTCCTATATGCTCATCTCACAAGTGAATGCCTCCAGTGGAACTCGAACCTACAACCGCTGGCATAGCAAGTATACTATATACGAGACCGTATATTGATCTAAATGTGTTGTTAATTTATCTTAAAATATATTATTTACTAGAATAAACTAGACATATGCTATTATTCGGACTATCTGGCTAGACAAACTATTAATGTACAGTTACTGTTAAATCATGTACAAATTCGACTCAGAATTTTATTGTGTACGCGCAGACACAAGTGCACTCCTTATTCCTATCACTCTCATACTCCGGTGGGACTACTCGACACGACCAGTGAGAGCTAAGGCGCAGGAGCGAGGGCTTTACATGCTCTCCGGGGCACGGGGGTGACACATCGCCAACTTCCCTGCTTCGGGATGTTATTGAGGCTTACTAAACAGAAAGGTTCAATAACTTAACTTGGTCCAACCGGGACTCGAACCCAGGACCTCTCGATGTGTGTCCGTACATGCTAGACACCATACCACCGAGGCAGTTTCATAGTGTATATCAAATTATTATAAGTATAGATTATATCAATATAAAATATATTTATTTATGATCTTATATATTAAACTTTTCGCTATGTCATATTAATTTTCGCGTAAACAAAGCAAACATTCAAGTTGGTCGTGACAAGATATAACGGTGATGTACGCCTGTAGTTGTAATTCACGTCGCCCCGAAATAGTTTATGGATAGTTTGTTCCATATTCGGGTGATATTATTTATCCTATATACATTATACATAGTTATCTTATGTTCGTATTTTATTCTATATTTATATTTATACTAGGGGCTCACCCTCGCTTCGCTCGGGTTCGTCCCTAGGTACATATTGTATATATTTACTTCGCACAACCCGCTATATATTTGACTTGATTATAATCTGAATTACCATAACACGCACCATGGCAACGGTCATAACATGATACGTCAAAGGCCGTTAATTTTATAAAGATTTTTTAAATTTCCTGACTTTCCGTTCAACTTTATTAATTTTTCTTTCATATAAACCTTCTCCTGACAGTAACAAATACAACAAATAAATATATATATATATATATATATATCCTATCCTTATTATCCTTATATCCTACAAATAAAATTCTAAGGCATATCTTTTCACATTTAATTGCTGCTTTGAGACAATCTTTAGAAATCATTCAGAGGATCACAATCTAAGCTTTTTAGATATTTTTTCTGTTTGTTTGTGTATCTGCAAACGCATTACAAAATGTAATATGATTTTGATGATTAGTAAAATAATAATTAGTTATCCATCTCTACAAAAAGGATACTTTTACTGCGGATAAATGGCTAATTTCTGAAAAATCTGTATCTAGGTGTAAACACTTATGTATAATAATATTCGAAGTAAATGAAATCAGTACATACTTTTTTAAATACTTACATGATATGAAAAATTTTTATATATGTAAATAGGTAAATCGTAGTCATATATTATAATGTACGTTTTCCTCAAATCAACAATGAATATGATTTAATTTTGGCCACTGATATAGATAGCTAAGTGAAGGCGATAGCTTTATAAGTTTAAATATAATATCGACTGTTGTTTCTCAATACGTGTACAAAAAATGTGACATATGTTCGTAAAACATACACGATTTTCTAAGAAATGTGACATACATTACATTAATACTTGATCTAACACAAACTTATAACCCCTGTGACTCGTTTATAAGTTAGTAAGAGTCAGTAACTATTTTTATAGACAATGTATTCGCTTTTATAAGCGGATCACAAAAATCGTTCAAAAAACTTCTATCCACAACTTAAAAAAAAAACATTTGTGTGCTATGAAGGCTATTATGCAAATAATAATTTTATATATTAAGATGCTACGCTTTGGGAATGGAATAGGAATGTGATCACCTCCTGAATTATTGTATACATAATATTAAATTAAAACAAAAGATAATGTAATAATGTTACTCTTGCTAAGTATCATTTAGGTTCGTTCTTCTTCTAAGGCTTCCTCTTATGAAACTGGTAGTTAAGTCATGACGTTCATTAAATAATTTAATTTTACTTTCAGTTAGAATATACAACTACCTCTAGCGTTTTCCATTATCAGTTTCAATAACAACACTAAGTGAAAATGTGCCTTTTGGGCAAGTTCCACGAAAAGGGAAAAAATTGTATAATAAGATGTAGTAGTTTACAACTAGTTACTATAGATATCTCAGAAATGAGATACTTTTCTGCAGTTAAAAGTATCCTATATATTATATCTCGGAGAACCAGCTACCATCACACCAAATTTCATCAAAACCCGTCTAGTGGTTTTGTCGTGATACGGTCACTGACAGACAGACAGACAAAAATTCTAAAAAGGATATATTCGGCCTCTGTATCGATAATAATGACTATTTCAATCAGAATTTCCAAAAATATTGAATGTACAGATTTAACTAAGTAAGAATTTTATTATATGTATAGATAATACAATCATTCATTATGAATAGTTCATAATACATAAAAATATGTAAATAAAACTGGCATATTATTATTATTAATATTAGCCCTAAGTTTGAATAATAGCGACTGACCCTCGCTTCGTTCGAAATCGTCCCTAGGTTCTTCCCTAATTTAAAATTTTGTAGCAAAAAAATAAAGGACTCTAATACAAATTTTCCCTTAGACGTACTTAAATTGGCTCTGTCAAAAAATCTGTTCGTAGTGGACGTAAAATAACGTCAAGCATTTTCCAATATTTCGTGTTAAGTTATTGAGTGACCTTTCATTTATATATTTTCATATAATAATTATGTTTTTTTTTTGTTCTATTCAATTACAAAATGAATTCAAGATTGAAAAAACTCCCAAACACAATATTTTCTCGTAAAAACATTAATAAAGAGCTTTGTACAAACATTTTAAGATAAAAGCTTGTAAAATTGTACGACAATATTAATGATCTGTACGAGCTGTATAACTTCCTAAGTAAACATTGTCCACATCGCTCTTTTGTTTCCTAAAGCCTTTCAAATCCTGACCAATGATGTATTAATGTCGGGATGTTTGTTCTACCGTCTTGTTTTAAACAATTATTATTTTTCACTAAAGCTCTTCATACTACTTCATACTATACTATACGTACACACATATAGATATTTAAATTGATTTAACCGAGTTTAATAAAAAGTACTCAAATAGGCCATTTCAGATTGTACAGTACCTTAGCTAATAGTGAATTTCATAATTTTTCTTTGAATAAATATATTCTGAAACTTTTTTATGCAACAGTGTTGATCCCTAAGAGGAGGGTAACAATTTAACCTGTATGTCTTTAAGTCTATGTTATAATTTCTAAGCGGTTGAACCGATTTCGATGAGACTCCTACATATTCTACACACTCAGAGCTCCAGCAAGTATTTTGTATACTTAACCCTTGGTTTCTACTCAAAAGATATTTTACACAGTCACTACTCAAGGGTCAGTGTGACCCTGTTATAAAACAAGGAATATTTTTTGAACAATTACGAATTATGAAATAAAACACATTATTTAAGAAAAATGGTTAATAATGTAATAAAATGACATAACTTTAATTCTTTTCGAAACAGTCTGGACATATAATAATTGAGCAAGTGCTGCAAATTGGTATGTGACATGAAAAACAAACGTTGTTTGTTTTGCGATCTTTTTTATACGGACAAATGCCGCAACGCTTCCTTTTAGATAGAATATTAGAAACAGCTGGAACCGATCTTTCAGGCATTTGCAGTTTGAATATCCTTGGAGTTATCATACGCAATTGTCGGGGAATCTTTTCGTTGTAAATTCGCTGTCGAGCGTAAGGTAAGCATAACTCCATGCCAAGCCCGCGTAGGAAGTTGGGCCGATTTACTGACTTTCCACTGACTGCATCGAATATGACTTTACTATTGACGAAATCGGTGATTTTAAAGTTGACAGGGTCTCATAGACCCATGTGTAGTAACCGAGGGTTAAACATATTGTCAACTTCTTTTTTTTCGCTTTTTACGTAGATTATTGAAAAAAATTTTTAGAGATGCAATAAAATATACTTTAATTATTATTTTTAAAAACACTCTAAATAGAGAACACATCATGTTAAGCGGTTATATAATAGCTTTTTATATTATTTATAAGGATGTGCATCTTAAGTACAAATTTAGGTAAAATATCTCCAACCCCTTTCGCACACATTGCGAGGACCGAGATAACTTTATAACTATTTTATTTTCTTTCCCAAATGCTTTAAGACGTTAAGATCTAAATCTACATTGTAGTAAAATCTTTAAGCCAAAGTCTTTATCTTATGGAAAAGTTCCTGAATAGGACTTGGAATTTGCCGACAATAAAGCATAGTGCAAGTGTGTTTTATTCTAATACTATTGCTTCACTTCATTTCTAGGCGTTGTCGAAGTTAAGTCTTATTTGTTCAAACTGTAAATACTTGTATTTAATTTTGTAAGGTTTCTTCTTTATTTAAAAACGCTTAATTTCTGAGTTTTATACACATATAGATCGAGGCGAATCGGATCACTTTTTTGAGAATACTAATGTGTAATTTATGTAACTTTAGTGTCAAAATTGTAATCAGTAATAATTTCGCTACTCATTAAACATTTTAAGACTTAAATTAATTAATTAAATTTGTCGCATAAAAAAAACAGCTATCACCATACGAAATTTCATGAAAATCTGTTCAATGGTTTTCACGTGATGCGATCACAGATATACAGACAACTAAGTTAGAATTTTATTATATTTTTTATATAACTAGCAATACCCGCGGCTCCGCCCGCGTTCTAAAGACGTAAATGGGTCGTTCTCAGAAAAGTGGCACCGCTCGAATTAATTTATCAATTTTAAAAAAATGTCTCAAACATTGACTTTTTGTACATAAATCCATTAGTACTATGTATCTCACATAGAATTGCTTTAAGGGAACAATATTCTTATGTAAATAAAAAAGATACAGCTCTTCAAAAAATCGGCCTCACAGGTTAAAGTGATAACAAACAAGTTAGAGAGAAAGTGATACCAGGATAATGATAATTTAAACAGGTTAGAGAAAAAATACAAAAAAACCTTGCAAAATAACCTTTTATTATTAATAATTACTGCAAACACGACTGCTTTACATTAACAGAAAAACATTAAATTTAAAATAAAAAAAAATCACGCATTTATTAGGACACTAAACATTTTTTCCGGTTCATTCAGGGCTGATTCTTGAACAGTCAGACAACATATCTCTCTTTTAGCGATAAGGTCGCCTATTGTATTTTTTCCTATTTCTTCTTTGTTTCTGTTTATTATCTTCTGTTTAAGGGTGTACAATAAAGAGTTATTATTATTATTATAAAAAATTAAACATCTAGGTTAGGAACTTAACATTTCCTTATAACTGGCGAAAAATAAGCCATATTAACAATTTGATCTCTAAGAGATGAAATAAAAACATTCTTCTTACATTAATCAATCTCAAGTAATTCGTGAATTAAAAATGAAGATTAAGTAAATATTAGAAATTTCTTAAAAATATTATTTTTGGTTCTGGAAACTATAAAAGCATTTTTGTTAAAAATGCGATAATCTTCTGATTATCGTATTCTGGTTATCTCACTATCACTATCAATAACATTCTCAGCAGAGTTCAAAGGAGATTCATTTGCAGGCTCTTCATTTAAAAACCCATCTAAAGTACTTCTTTGAAGTTCAAGAGGCAACTCCATTTCTGAGAGTGCTGAAAATGGTGTAGATCTATGAAGAATGCTTACAGATTCAGTTAAATATATATCCTCCGTAACAGACGTACCTAGAGCAAGAAAACGTTCTTTTAGTTTAATAATTCATTTCTGCTTCTTATCTACTCTGATAATTTTATTACATCTATTTTCACGATACTTTCAGCCTTAGAGTTCCACGTCCAATAGCAAAAGTCAATATTATTATCTTATACCATCATTTTAAATTGAACAGTATTGTTTTGCAGTTTGTGCAGGTACGAGAAAGGCATTCAGCATTATAAACATTGCAGTAAATAATTTTAAGAAGGTTTGTTGAGTGTTTTTATCCAATTATTTTTATTTGTGAATTGCTGATACTAAAAGTTGAAAGTTTTCATGATACAGAGTCCAGAATGAATCCAAAATGGTCTAAATCGACAAAAAGCAGCAATACTCAAGGTGCTTCTTTACGTATTCTTTCTTGCCGGCTACAACGATACTATTTTTTTCGTCGTCTGAAAAAAAGGTCCTTAAATCCTTTCTCTTCTGCAAAACTGATGCGTTTTTAAGTGCATATCGTCTTCTGAACATACTTTTGAACCTTGCTTTTAATTTTCTTGCCTCGAGATGAGGTATAAGATTTGAATTTTGTATTGAACATTGAATTGTTTTGAAATTTGAATTGAATTGATTTGAAATTTGAATTTGATTACTTGAAATAATTGGTTTCGTTTTATACGATTTGACACTCTTGTATGAACGTAGTCCACCTTCGGAAAAAGAGTTATCATCTCGAATACATCGTTGAACAAGGACTGGAGCTGTAGAAAGTTGGACTACCGAGCTTATCTAAATATTGTCTCCAGGAATTTCGTTCTCAAACTGAATTGATGAACTCTGTATCTCTTGTACAGGTTTCACTCGTTTTGAAATTTTCTTCCGATACGCTTCATTCAGTTTCATGACTGATTGTACTTTAAGATTTAAGGATGCTATTTCTTTTTCCTTTTATAGCGCAACTTTCTCACTAGGCATTGGGCATTAGGTGATACCATTCCAGAACTTACTGATGAAGTTAATGAGGTAACAAGACATACTCCTCTGGACCTGGAGGTGAATCTTGTAAGTCTGCGGCATACATATAAATTATCCTGAGTAGGACTTTAATTCTTATACTATTACTTTCTCTTTGATCGCCAATCTCTTCGTCAATATTGTCATCTATAATTTACATTTTCGACATCGCTGGAAGGTGGACTGTTACATTCCATAAATTGTTTTATTTGCGCCTTTTTTTTCCTGTTGATAGAATTTTAGCATTTTTGATCTCTTGGTGTCACCATGTATAGATACTACTTTTCCATCTTTTTCTTCGTTTTTGGTATTTTGCCTTATTATTTTCAGTATAGTTCTGGATTGTTTTTCTTTCATATCTTTTTTCTCAAGCTCTCCATTCCTGGCTAAAATTATTTCTCTTTTTTTATTATTTGGCATTTTACCTACAAACAAAAATAACTCTTAAAGTGAATATAAACCTTTCAAATAGACATTAAATAAGCATTTCTCGACAAAACAATAAAAATCTCTCGCTTAAATACTTAAACAAATCGAATTTACCTTATATATCCTTTTATTTTGTAGCTAGATTTTAGTAATATTATTTTTTTAAACATTAACGAGAAAATTCTCTTTAACCTGGTACTAGTCTCATTGACCTGTGCGTTCTTGACAGGTAGAAGAAGATCAGATTATTGAGAAAATGAAATTTATAATCGGATAATAAAAAAACGGTTAAGTTTGTGAAGTTAAAATTGATAAAATGAGAAGCAAGTACGAAATACTATACTGTAATGCAATCATTTGCAAAATAGTTTAAGCACAACGAAAAATATTAAAGTCAGATAAGAGATAACATACCTGTTACAAACTCCGATTGTAATGCTTCGACGTAAATTCCAAAAATACGACGCAAACTTTACCACATATTGCTTTGCTGGTGATTAGCTCGATACTGCCCGGTAAATTTACGAAGGGTAGGGACGCTGAATGTGCTATAGTGTTTGAGGCATGCAAGTGAGTGTGCAAGCACAGGTTACAGACAAAAACATAATTTGAGCATGAATAACTTGGAAAGTATGATTATACTCAAGTTAATGTTTATTAAAAGTTAAAATATATAATATAATTCTCTATATTTTAATGGTTTTGTACCTTTAAATTTAATAGTTATTTTTTTATTGCGCCTCAAAGTATGACTTAGGGTGTTTGGACATGACAAGTTAACGAGAAACAGATGTAACAATATTATTTTATTGCAAACCTGTAACTTTTTATTTCCTATTATTACTCGGCCTCTATGTAAAAAGTATCTTTTAAGTAAAATAATATGCAGGTTTTGATAAATAACATTTAAAAATCATACATTGTCACTAAAAACTGTAAGGCAGGTTACGGTGCCACTTTTTTGAGAACAACCCTTTATGCAAGCGTGGTATTATTTCTAACCTTCTTTTTGTATTTTTCTCAGATACGAGTTACTATCCCGCTATAAAAAGTATCCTATATATTGCCCCAGGTTAAACCAGCTAACATCATCCAAATCCGTCCAATGGTTTCTCGTGATGCGGTCACAGACAGACAGACGAAAATTATATAAGAATAGATTTGGTCTCTATATCGATAATTATTATCGTCTATTTCAATTAGATTTGCCAAAAAATATTCAATGTACAGATTCGACTAAGTTAGAGAGATAGAGATAGAGACAGAGAGAGAGACACACACAGAGAGAGAGAGAGAGAGACACAGAGAGAGAGAGAGAGTATAGATATGTATATTGTATATACCTTACCACGGTAACCTATCAACGGGCGCGGGGACAATATAGATTTATAACAATTGAAAATCTATTGTGTCTCGTTTGTTCGCGTTGACGGGTTAATGGTAGTAAGTCCACTTGTCGCTATAAAACGGGCTTCCAGTTTTGTATTTAAATAACCATTTTAATCATATTCTTATCTAGAGGCAAAGTTTTCATTTTATCTCTTTGTAATAAATCTCATATTGCAATCGTGACTATTCACCGCCTGCAAACTTCATCGAGTGAAGTTGAAACTTTATATTAAAAATGTTTCTCATTATTTATAAAGAAAAGTATTGGTGCTTAAGTTTTTTATATTTTTTATTTTTATGATATTGATCTTTAGCGATCAGGTAGCAAAGTACTTGTCACTAGGCATATTGAACGAGCGAATAGATAAAAGTATCGGTGTTTAATATCTAATTTCATTATATATAGGTATATAATAAAATTGCAAACTGGCAACACTATAATTTAAGAAAATATTTTATTGAATTATCTTTTATAGTGTAATGTTGTTAGAATTACAATAATAACAGACAAAAATATATAAAGAATAATTCTAAATTCAAGGACAAAAGTTGTTAAATTCATAAAAAAGCTTATAATTTATATCATATTGTAATATAATTAAGTGTTATTTTGGTATTTTTCAATTAATTTTGCACATTTTGTGGATAGACTGTCTGTTACAACTAAATAATGCCTTTGAGACCTCAAAAGTCTGAGTCTCTTCCGTGGCCATGATTGTGAACATGGAGGTTAGAGACCAGGAGAACCATCGCTTCATACTAAAGCATTACCCGCCTGTCCTGTCATGTCTGAAAATTTTTAGGATTTATAACGCGCTGTGGGCGGTAAGTACTATTTGTGAAGTTAGCTGTTTATGAGTATTGTTACTATTGTGACAAAGTGAAGTTAGGCATTGAGACAACATAGCGATCGCAGCGCCTCCTTAGTTTGACAATATTTCTATGACACTACATTCTAGGGCGATGGTCCTCCTGGTCTCTAATCTCCATGATTATAAAACATTCGAAACGTCAGAAGCAAACATCCAAATAAATCCGCTACGAAATCCGGAAAGACAGATTCAGTTTTAATGATAAATTCGCGTAAATCTGTGACTGAACCAATTTTGATAGCACTTTCACTGGCAAATAGCTCATGTTATAGAGAGTAATTTAGGTCATTTTTTATTTATTTTAGAAATATTATTGATTAATGTAGCCAATTAATGCTTTAATAAATCTCTTAGCATTTGAATTATTAGGGCTTGTAATGCAAATTAGTTGATTTGTATTTACGAACTAACAAGTTGTAAATCAACTTTACTAGACGCTAATTGCTCTTGTTTCTTTTAAAATGAATTTTGTTTTAGAGTTTCTTTTAATTTCTAACTAATGAAATAGATGACTCAGTGGATTTGTAAAAAGGTATTTAAAAATTATTTATACAACTACTGTTCCAAGTTTATTTTCGCTACGCTCTCAGTTGTTCATTCAATCCAAACTATACTTTATCTATGTACTAAGTGTATTTAAAAATTCGTCCAGAAATTTCAATGTGTAGAGCCATACATATGCCTATAGTTCTCTGAAATAAACAGGTTTCCTCACTATTTTACTTTAATGTTGGATATTTTTCGTACACGAAAATATCTGAAGTGCGAGGGCCGGGATTTGAACCAATTTCACTCGTTTTTCCAAACGAGATTGTTACCATTGGGCTACCACTACCTTTAGTATATACGCATAAAATCATAAATAATAATAATATAATTATATTAATAACACTATAATAATAATAATTATAATAATTATTATTATATTAATAACACTATAATAATTACATACATTATATACCAATTTATTTCATCAAATGATAATTTCTGTTTTTAACCAATCCATTAAGCGCAGATCTTTACAATTTGAAAAACATAAAAGAGAATTGTGGTGGAAATGAACGAAATAAATTATTACGGTCAACCCGCAATGTTATCAAATACTGGTGATTTCAGCGATGAAATTACGTAAGCTACTGCCGGAATGCGATGTATGGCCGCAAATTTTAACACACTCGTAGTATTCGCATATCATTTTTATATTAAAACTAGTATTTTTTTCTTTATTTCAAGAAAATTAAGGTTTATAAGTACTTTTTGATGCCAAATCTTAAAAAAAATAAAAAATAAAATTTGATCTAAAAAATATCTGGAGATGCTACCTTTATCACCTTGGGAAATAAAAATTTGCCTTCGATCTTTTCTCAGACCTACCAAATATACACAAAAAAATCATAAGAATTGGTCAAGCCGTTTCGGAGTAGTTCGATAACAAATTTTTCAAAATAAAAGTAGCTTAAGTTACTCCTTAAATCAGATATATTGCAGTGAAATCCCTCTAGAATCAGTTCGCAAATTTCGGAAATTAGCCGTAACAAACAAACAGACAAACAAAAATTTTAAAAATGTGTTCTTGTGTGCTCTTCTAGATGTATCCATATATACTTTAAACTTTAAAATAAACTATGCATTAATATAAGAATAAAAACTGCGTCAATACGCCAAAACTGTTGTTACTTTAACAAAAATAATATGTAAACATAATATATTCGAAAGGCAGCTTTATTTAATACCATAATATTATGTATGTATTCATGAAAATGTCTTATTATTGAAGAAAGATTACAATACGAGTATAATACATATAACCAATACCGACGGTATTTTCAGGATTTTTTTGTATTCGTCCCACATTCATTCTGTCCTTTGAGGATGTAAACTAATTCATTTGTCAATCAATGTACCCTTTTTTGTGAGATGTAGACTAACAAGGCCTTTGATACAAAACACTAACAATACGTTCTGGACAGAAATCTAATTCTAACAAATGTAACCCAACCCTAGATATTTAGTTTTATGAATGAAATTATGTTTTTATTAAGCTCGATATTAAAATAGAGTTGTATGCAGCCCTTTTTTCCCACTGCTGGGCACAGGCCTCTCTTCAAACGTTCACCACGCTGGTTAAGTGAAGGTTGGTGGACTTCACATGTCTTTCGAAAACTTGTAAGGTTTTCTCAGACATGCAGGTTTCTTCACGATGTTTTCCTTTACCATGTGATAATCATGATACTCGTAGTAATAATTCGCAAATGAAAATATCAGAGGTGCGGAACCCGAATTTGAACCTGCTTCACTCGGCTAACCAAACGAGCGCTTTACCACTGAGCTACCACTGCCTTGGAAGATAGAGTTATTATTCCTTTTAGAGAATTACCGACAAAGCTAGTACTACCCACTAAAACCCACTGGAACCTCCCCGGCAGGTGACAGCCATGGGATTGTTCTAACAGTCTGCTATTAGAGAAGTACCAGTAGCAACCACAGAAGTGGGTCACCTCCTAGAACTCCTACCATGATTTTACCCCTGTACCCTTCGTATAATTTTATATGCATTTAGTGAAAAGTTGTTAATTTAAAATTAAAAACAGACACTTCAATTTTATTTATGTGTCTAGATGTCTAGATAACATAAAATTTTATTATAACTACAGTGACCTTTCATCTTAAAAAGCAACCCTAAGCTCAAGTATCATTTTGAATGGACTCATTAGACCCAAGGACAATATTATATATGCAGTAGCTGAAATACGCCATTATTTCTTAAAGCTCTCGCATATATTTATCTAAAGTAAGTTGGGAAGTTCAAAAAATTTTGAATATTTTAATATTACGTTCAAATAAATAATTTTAAACATCTCTAACCAATAATTTAGTTTGACTCAGTTGGTAGTGACCCTACTTTCTGCGCCAGCGGTCGCGGATTCGAGCCCCGCTAGGGGCATTCATTTGTTGAGCACGAATGTTTGTACTCCAGTCATGGGTGTTTATATTTATAATATGTATGTATTTAACATTAATATGTGTAGTATATCAAATATCTGGTATCCGTAACACAAGCACGTAACGTAGCTTACCACGGAGCTAGATGCCGCTGTTGTAATAATGTCGCTATAAAGTAAAAAATAAATAAATTTAAATACAAGCAACTTTACTCTCGTTTTGTTTGAGTGTGTCTCTAAGTGATGAACAGTAAGAGATAATACTTTCGATCGACTACATTTCATCAAAAGTCGTCCAGCTATGCAAAAAGAGTGACAGATATAATAAACAAATAAATAAATATGTTGGGACATTATTACAACAGCGCCATCTAGTTCCGTGGTAAGCGTTACGTGCTTGTATTACGGATACCAGATAGTTGATACACTTACACATATATAAATTTTAAATACATACATATTATAAATATTAACACATTAACTTTCACATTTTTAGTTGTAATCCGATGATGCGTAAAGCCTAGTATTTAGTATGTATTCCCTCATCGGTAGTGTTAAATTGTCTTTCTATCAGAGTTTAGTAGTGAAAGGAAAAAATACGCTTTTGTTTGGGTGATCACTTGTGTCTTATAACATCTCCTGCGAAAATGAAAGTCTCAGAGAGATTGGTAACCAGAACCGAAGTCAATCGAACTTTGTATAAATAAATATTTATCAAGAGCGGAAATCGAACTTGTGTTCTATCCAGGGTCCTACACAATCTTAAATTTGACCATGTTACTGTGGAGATATTTTTAACCCATAAAAAGTTTCTGTAATCTTTGTTACATTTCCAAGGTGAGAAGTACAAGTAAGTTCCAAGTAGTGACCCTCACTCGAGCATCTATTTGTACGAACTCATTAGATACAAAACTGTAGTAACGAATGCTTTTTAAAACATCTTACATTTCTAAAATATGACATCATTTTTGTAGAAAATTATATGCTTATTACTAAAAGGTAAAAAAATTTGAAGATTTCAAATATTTTCTGGCATAATATTGCTCACAATTTTATATATATCGATATAAAAAAACGATTTTCGTGAACTTGATTACTGATGATAGATACATTATATATATATGAAGATAGTTACTGAAAACTAATCAAATCAAGTCAAATAAGAAGTGAAAATCTTGACTTCATTCAACTTCACTTTTAGCATAATTTTAGAAAATATAGTAATGAAACACTGAAAATATTCGAATAATTCCGTTTGATTTTAGAAAGTATTTTATATGTTTCACACTTACGGCGCTATACCCTTTCATAGTCGTCGGCGCGTTTTTTGTGAGGAGATGGTAAGAGAATTGGGGAGTGACATACGAGTAGGATATTTTCTACCTCGGGAGATTACTTATTTTCTAATCTCATTTTCATAACACGTAATAATCTATATAAATAATAAATAAAATAAATAAATATGCTGGGACATTATTACAACAACGCCATCTAGTTCCGTTTTAAGCTACGTTACGTGCTTGTGTTACGGATAGATAGTTGATATACTAAACATATACTTTTTAAATACTTACATATCGCGCTCAACAAATGAATGTCCCCAGCGGTACTCAAACCCGCAACCGTTTGCGCAGAAAGTAGGGTCACTACCAACTGATCCAAACGTGTAATATTTCGTATTAACCCTTAAAACGTACAGGGACAGATCCGACCGAAGCGAGTAAAAGTCGCTTAAAGTTAAAGTTTTGATAAAAAAAAATCATTTCCTCTCAACCACACTTAATTGTCTTTTATTTCAGATTTTAAATACAAAAATGACTGTATTCTTAATAATTCTTATATAATGACTACTGATTTCCGTTATATGAATTTGCATTCCCAATATATGCAAATATTTTAACTTTTAAAATTTTATCTTCCATTTTATTGGTTCATTGTGAAATTTTATTTGCCGGTATTGTTGAGGATTTCAATTTTATTTACACAGTTAATACAATTTTTCTGTCGAAATGTGATAAAGCTTCGGACTTTATGCGGTTTAATTACTTATTCAGAATCGGTTTATTTACTGCATAATAAAAAAATGAATTTAATATTTGTTTACACTACTTTAAATTACTTGCAATCTAGAGACGAGGCAGTGATGACGCTCGCTTGGAAAATCAAGTAAAGCGGATTCTATTTTTTTCGTCACCCTTTCCTCCTCCTCTTTATAAAGGAAGTCCGAGTATAGCAATGGGACAATAAAGGCAATAAAGGGAGTGAAAACTACATCACTTTGCAGTAGCTGGAAGGATTTAGATAAAATTTAGTTCTTATATAGACCAAGATCTTTTTTCGCCCACGTACAAGTGATGATTGTGTGGGATTCACCGGTAGAAAAACGATTACTATCCATTAATCCAGTAATTTGACGACACGTTTGACTCAGTTGGTAGTGACCCTACTTTCTGCGCCAGCGGTCGCGGGTTCGAGTCTCGCTGGGGGCATTCGTTTGTTGAGCACGAATGTTTGTAGTGTACTTTAGTCATGGGAGTTTATATTTATAAAGAAATCTATGGCCACCACTGAAATGAGAGTAGTACCCAAATACAACGCACTTTGCTAAAGCGAACAAAAGCACTCAGTTATAAGCGAATCTAAATTTAATAAACTAAATAATCTGTATTGTATGCAACGTATTATATCATAATATATGCCTCGGTGGTGTAGTGGCTAGCATGTAGGGTCGCACACCGGGACCTCTTGCGTTCGTTTCCCAGGTCGGGTCAAGTTTAGTTATTAAGTCTTTCTGTTTCATAAGCCTCAGTAACAGCCCGGAGTTAGGAAGTTGGCGGTGTTTCGTAAAGCTGTCGGTCCTGCGCCTTAACTCTCACTGGTCGTGTCGAGCAGTCATCCCACCGGAATATAAGAGTAATAAGGAACAGAGAGTCCACTTGTGTTTGCGCGTACACTCGTGAACTATAATATCTCCCGCGCCGTTGGCTTGTCTCAATGAGATTGGCCGCCGTAGCCGGAAACGGTAGGGAGGACATTAATATTATATTAAATATTTACAATACGGTTTTACAGACAATCACTCTGGAAAAGGTATTATGATAAAATTTCTCAAACATTCACATACTTGGTTATAGATGTGTATGTAAATTCACTAAAGTGTACATTGTACGTACACAAGTAGCCACTGACGAAACAGTTATTTACATTTCCATTAATTTGGCGTTAGTTGATAGTGTTCTAATGAATTATTCACTTCCCTACGCTATTGAAAACCAATTTCGAGACCCTTGTGTGGGCACTTATAAATATATGTAAATATTTATACAAAACGTACAGTGGAAAAGTGGCCTAACTGTCAAATTAGAAAGGAATAAAAATGTTAAATAGAATTCGCCATTAAAGAATAAAATTGAATTGATAAATTTATTAATTATAATAATTATTACGCGTGAGTATGTATTGATGTTAGTCTCTATGTACTTGCATGTTTCTTCATGTTAAAAAAAGCTTGCAATTAATTGGTAATTTTGAGTAATATATCCCTTACTAGAATTAGTAGGTAACCCTTGCTTAATAATATTGTAAGTGAAATGTGTTTTTCCATTACGTTCATACATATAAATAACCGATTATAATTTTAACCATTTTAATAAGAAAGAGGTACTGAGATCAGCTATGTTTTTTAACATACTGTATACTTGAATGTAGGGCTTACACACAGCCTGCATTATAAATGAAACTACCTTTTCGGATTTTGTTGCGGATTTATTTTGATTTTTAGTTCCCGACGTTTCGAATGCTTTACAGCAATCATGGTCACGGGAGAGACCATGATTGCTGAATCCGAAAAGGTAGTTTCATTTATAATGTCGAATATTCGCGTAAATCTAACACAGCCTGCAATTATAAATGGGTATTTGCCAAGACTTGCAGTCAAGTAACAGAAAAACCGATATAAATAATGCCGACTTAAAACCTTCACTGCGACACATATCTCAATAAAGAATCAAGAAGGATATATGACTCTGTTTTGAAGAAAAATGTTTTTTTTCGCTGAGTATATAACAATTTTTATAGTTTTTGAGGACCAAGTTTCGAATAAAGGCTCCCAGGTCGGGTTTCGTAAAACTCTCAAAGACAGCTCACTGTTTAAATAATACCTACATACATATTATAAATGATACTATCTTTTTGATTTTGTCGCGGATTTATTTTGTTTTTGGTTCCCGACGTTTCGTATGCTTTACAGCAATCGTGGTCAGTCTCTCCTGAAAAGATAGTTTCTTTTATAATGTCGAATATTCACGTAAACCAAAGAAAGTAGTGCCTACATACATATTTTAAGAATGTTAGTAACAGAAAGTACACTCGTATTTGCGTTAACACACCTGCACTGTAATATTATCTATGATGTTTCCTTAAAATCCACCATCGCAAAAAGTTAAGCTATCCTACTTAATACTACCTAGATGTTACTTTCAGTAACTATTTGAAAATATCAAGCAATGAAATACGAAATCTTCTTGCTTAGATCATAAAGAAGATATCACTACGAAATTGGCCAATTAAATTTAATTAACTGGCATCGACATACTCATAATATCTTCATTATATTCGTATGCCTATATTTAACGGTTGAACCCTTCCCATTTAAACTTAAAACCGTTTGGACCATCGTATAACTTAAATTAGAGTGACATTAAAATGGTTTTCCACTAAAATATAGATACTATATTATTTAAAGTTTGTTTAAAGCACGATATAAAAGCTTCACTTATGATCTTTCAGAGCTTTATAATCCTTGAATTGTTACGATACAGCAGCTAAGGCTATTATTTTCTTTGATAGCAGCATGAACTTTAAGAACTTCCATTCTAGGTAGAAGGTGGTTTATTTTACTACACCAGCTTCCCGAGTCCAGTGAGTAGGTATTCCTGTAGCACCTTAATAAATAAAGAAGCTCCGTTGAGTTTTAGTGGGCAGTACCAGCTTTACTAGAACAATCTTTTAAAACCTTATGTACAGACGGTATACGAAAAAGAATTTCCTGAAATTCATACGGGATACGGATAAACATACAATATTATAATATATTATACATAGTGTTATATCTCATTTAATACAATTAGATGACAGTTAAATTTACTAATAATTCGCTTGGAATAGCGCTGCGTCTGCTAGAACAAAACTTTTAAGTTTTGAAGGCGAAGACGTCTTATGCAAATCTTAGGGGCAGTTGACTTGGTTTAATGAAAGCCGCCTAATGGCAGTCATGACCTACATTCAACGTATAAGAAGTATTGTTTACTTACCTACTGCATGCACGTGTCTTCGTCTCACCTATAATCAGATGATTCTACATGATGTAGTACGAATAAATAACACACAAAGAAATAACTTAAATATTAGTATTTTGTTTTATGCTCATTTTCTTTATATTTTCATCTTTATTCTTTAGTTATTTAAATTATTTTTTCAATTACCATCCGGCATTCCAAAAGTGAAGGGGTGAAAACAAGAAACTTTAGCCCACTTGCGTGGGTTTTGTACGTACCATTAAATTTCTTAACGATTAAAAAGAGTTATTGGCCATTTCTGTAAAAATTTCGCATAAGCGTAGATTTTACAAAATATGGAAGCTTCATTACAGTCTTATGAAAGTGCTGATATGTCACTAATATGCAGTAAAACACAGCTTTAGTTCCATTTAAGAGTTATATTATCCTAATTAAGACTGTAAAAGTTAGAATCGCTGTAATAAAACGGTCATATAATGAAAACTTTTAAAGTGCCGAACTTGTGGTATGAGTTTAAAATGGTTTACGAACACTTTATTGTACTATTTATTATGTTCTTTAGATATTTTTCTTTTAAATTCAAAAGTAACAATAATGTTATACTTTGTATTTTTAATTTATTTTTGATTGAGATTATTCATAATAATTATAACAAATTAAAATTTTAAGTACTAGGTACCTATTATTTTGAAAATTTACTTAATTCTTTTCTTATGTTTTCTAAACCTAAAATATTTTTTTAAAATCTGACCCTCCCTCCGAATACCTACCGACCCTCTAGAATAAATATTATTTTTTAAAACTAAGTCTAACTTTTTATACATAAGCTCTTTTGATCTAAATCCTGAATCGATGAAATCTATACACAAATATTATAAAAAATAAAGAAAATTTATCTAAACATTTAAGTAGCGAAAAACTAAATAACTTCTTCATATTTATTTGTCAATAACTTTTGCATTTTACACATACTAACTTACTATTTTTGTTTGAAGATATTATTCAAGACATCATTTTGGATTCAATGAGCTATCGCACATATTATATTCACTAATTTCAACTTATAGTCCCAGCCATAGATTATAATATAATTAAATACAATTTAGGAAGATTAAAAACAAAACAACCAAATAATTATTCTTCATTTATAACTTATTCATATAATTTTGTTACAATTATTAAACACATTAACATTTTACAAAATATATGTACCCACTTAGATACTATTGAATAACTTCTACTTTAGTAACTTTATTATTGCTCTCATACAGTACTAATACTGAATAATATCACATAAGTACATAAATATTTTATTTACATAATTAATAGTTACATATATATAAAAGCAACATTTCATCCTGTCTGTTTATTGGACGGATTGTTGCAAAAACTCTAGATACTATACTAAATTGAAAAAAACGTATACAAAATATGACAAGTTCTACAAATGTTTTGAGAAATTATAAGCATATTACAATACAACTTAATACTAAATTCAAATCAAAATAATGAATTTAATAATTTTGGTTTGAATATTAATAATAACAGGAATCAAGCAATCAAAAGATTTGCTTAGTGTGAAGTAGTAATTTTTTTATCAATTAACCTAAATGATAAAAGATTACACATTTATTGTTTAAATTAACACTTGAAAAAAATATTATTCAATTATAATACAAAAATCTAAACATAATATTATGCACAAGTAATTGTACTTATAATCAATTATTTGAACGAGAAATAAATTGTTATTCAAATAATCAATTCGTATTCACCTAAAATTATTAGAATAATCGTTTTATTCAAAATAATTCATTCATAAATAGTTGATAAGTCTTATTTCCATTCATAAACCCTTACTTTCAAACAAAGACACAATCAAAAATGAGCCCTGTTACTCAAACTTTTAAATTCGGATTCGCTTAATTACAAATTATTCTACTATCACAACTTTCATAATATACACAACGTACCATTACAAATATTTAATACAAGACAGTCAATGCTAAAGTGGCCTAACTTAAAATAATTCAAAAAATGATTTATTTTTTTATTTTGAATTATATCTTCAATTACATACATTAATACAAATAATACATTGTTGTAGAAAAAAGTAAAAAGTTTTTGATTTTTTCATAATGTACGAGTAAGTTACGCCATTTTGCGATTATAAGGCACATAAAAAATTAAAAAACTTCAAATACACGTTTTTTTGGCAAAAATAGCTAAATCACTTTATATTCTATCTTCATTTAATACAAATATTACATTGAAATAAGAAATTTTTATTTGAATAATAATAATATTGAGCGATAGATGCTAAATTCAAAACTAAAATGGTTCAAAAATCATCAATATAAAAAGTCAATTTAACTTAATATTTTTGTGAAACATAGTTATTTGTCTTTCTACATCGAGCAAGGTAAACATTGCTAAGTAAAATCTGCAATGCATTTGGACTAAGACGACTTTAAATTTACATCTATAGTATAAATGTTTGGTGGCAATATTTTTACAGCGAATATTTATAATTACATTACATTTAATAACTTATTAAAAATAACTAATTTACATAAGTTATTGTCAACAATTAATTAGAAAATATGAGTAAATACCGGTTATTATACATTACAGGCCCAAAAGACAAAATTTTGTTTTCATTCAATAATTTGATTCAGTGTATAATTTTATATTCTTAGAAATTTTGCTTTTTTATCTTCTCAAATTTTGTAATATTGTTAATAATATATTTTTCAAACCATGTCTATGTCTATATATAACAAAGGGCGTTATTACTTTGATTAAAATATTTCCTATTATAACACATAATTATAAGCCTTACTTTGGGGTTCTTCTAATTAAATCCTAAGCAATAATTAATTACATGTAAATATGGTAATAATATTGTATATTTTTACCATATTCAAAGGTAAAAAAGAGCAGAAAACTTAATATTTACACCTTTGCAAAGTATTCATCAAAGTGTGACGAAATTAAATTGATCGAAACCTTCCTTTTGGATATCAGCTAAATATTTAACTAAATTACAAATGCGTTTTGTACGGTAAGTTATTATTTTCCATTGCTATACTGCTATTGCTTGTTGCGAATCTATCATCAGTTTCATCTCTTTTAACTTCTTTCCCACTTTGACTGGTAAATGTGTATTTTTTGCCTGGTATTTTCCTGGATATTTTTGCAATTAACGGATGTAATAGTCGTTCATCGAAATTATCATTTTCACTGTTAGTTAATGAGCCAATTATCACACCGAAAGTAATGCAAATAAGTGTTCCAATTACGGCATACCACATGTACGATATGGAATATATTTTCATTAAAACTGCAAATCTGGAAAGAGAGAGATGTTTTCATTAAATTCACAATATAATTCTTCAGTAAACATTCAGTATTCAGATGACTAAAGAGCAAATATATAAAGGAAGCTCAGAAAAGCAACCATGATTTTTCATAATTGCTACGTGTTTGTTGTATACAAGTTTGTTATTACTGTTCACCAATGAGTCTGAACTTATTATAAGTCAAGATCTTACTGTTTGTATATGCCTAGGTTCCTAATACTTATTAGCTATAGAGCCTGTATATTACTGATATATACGATATCAGTTTAATTAATTTTTAAAGTCTATCCAGCCGTTTCATATCTAGAAACTCTCCTATTTTTGATAGATGTCGAATTCATATCGTAAACATTCTATAACTATTTACCCGATTATGACGAAATTTATACTGAATTATTGTTCTCAACTTCTCACACAAACAGACATCTTATGAGTACCATCAACATACATAATATAATTACTGGTATATTATTTATATATAATAGAAAACTTACACAGGAGATGGTTCTGGTGCATGCGAGATATGACTATGATCATGCATTTGAAGCATTGGCGCCAATTGTAGTAGAGTCTGATTCACTTCCACCGGAAGAGCTTTTGTGCTTAAAATGCCTAAAGTTGTGTTTGAACATTTCTGAAATAGAAATTTTTTCAAATATTTTTATTTATAAAGGCTTAATATATCAAATGGATTCATACAGTTTTGACTAAGAATTGAAACTACGATCTTAAAAAATAACTCTAATCTAAAATCTTAAATAATAGAAATAAGAATAAATCTAAAAGTAACGAAAGTCATTTTGATAAAACGTTTATATCACATAGTAAAATTTCATAATAAATTCTACTTAAATTGATTTTGAAAGTATTTACTTCACGTTTCTATATAATTAAAAAAAATAGAACTATATTTGAAAACACTATATAAAGCTACAGTAAAATATAGATTATTATTTTTTTTAGAAGAAATATAAAAGCTACAAAAACAGAAACAAACCTCAACAGACAATGGCAGCTTAGCAACCGAATCGTTCACATACATGAGTCGACCTACAGCCAGCCATGCGGTCACCATGTGTGACATCACCATGCCCCATAGGGCCCCCTTGCCATTAGCCATGGGGAAGATAGCAGCGAGGAGAAACACCCCCAGGAGAGCCCCGGACGTCGCTGACGTCACCAACAGAGACCCTTCTATCACCCCTCCGACCAGACCCACGCAGAGAGACAAGCTCATAATAGTTATTGCTATTAAAAAAAAATAACATATATTTAAACACACATGAGTATATATTATGTAATAGTTATTTGTATTTTATGTTGTTACAAAATATGGAAATAAGAATTTAATTTCAAGCTATCGAGATTTTCTGTTAAGAAGTCCTCATTAACAACTGTGATAATATGTTGATAAATTCATAATAAAGGGGATACCTTTTTGTTGGGCGATCTTTCCTTTTACTGATATAAAAACTAGCTTATGCATGTAATGGAAATCACAACCGATCACGATTGGTAGCAGTGATATTCCATAGCCTTTTCAACTATCTTGAGAAATGCATTTCAGACTTCATACGTATGCAGGTGATACATACAGATGGTTATGTGGGACTCACTGGAAAACCAGTACTAACCACTAAGCCCAACGAAACCGTCTTAATGGGGTTTCGCAGGATTGCTAAAGCACTCAACCACGACGCTCCGACGACAAATTTGCCAAAACAGCCCACAATAACCATGAGGTTATTCTAAGAGTCCACTGTGCCATCAGAGAAATACCTAGAGCACCCCACACGGTTCACTAGCCATCCAATTAGCTTCTTGGCTTCACGCCTAGGCGGATTGCCAGTCGCTTATGACAGTGATGGCTACAAGCATTCAATAATGAAAAAGCTACGTTTAAGTAAAACACTCACCATATATAATTCCAATGACCTTGATGATAGTTAATTGTTGCTTATCGCTTATACCCTTAAACGCTGGTGCAGCTGATACAAAGTCTTCCCAGGTCACAGTCGATAGCGAATTTACATTCGACACAAGGAAACTGAAAGGTAACTCAACATATTAATAAAAAAAATTGTTTTTGTATTGTGCCGAAAACGCATATTCATCTGGTAATCTAACATAATATACTAGCATTCGCGTTTCGCCCGCGTTCTAAAGAACGGAGACCAAGTTCTTATATATTACATAAGCTAAAACCTTCAACAAAACAAGCCGCATCTATGAAATAAGTTCTACGGGTATATCTATACGTTTCGTAGCTGTTGCAGTTAGAGCGAACAAAAAAAACTCTCGACTTTTTTGTATTATAAAGATTTTTATTATTGACATTAGGGAAGTCCATACTTGACCATAATCTATTTCGTAAATGTCACGTAAAGTGGAGAAAAAGAAATATATCACATTGATCAGTTAACAAGATTATTACTTCGAATGTTTCTAGTTAATGATCATGATAACAGTTATCATCGTTAAATATGGTAATATGATTTTGATCACAAATATTTTAATACTTTTAAATAAACTTTGACTACATTTTTTCGATTAAAAATTAATAAATTTAGCTTATTTATTAATTGTTACAAAAAGCCGCTTACCTCAAAGCTCCATTAAAGAGGCTTCCCAAGAACAAACCCAACATGCCGGGCAGAAACGAAAACTGATCTTGTACATAAAATGGTAAAACTTCATCCGGTTCAGTAATCTGTCCGGATTTAAGCGGATCACAAAATCTATACATAGAATACAATCCCATCCCAACCACCCAGGATAAGCTGAAAAGGACAGCTACAGCCGGAACATTGGATAACAAAGTCCTCTTAACTTTACGCTCACTGGACATGGAGCAGTAACGTTGTACGAACGTTTGCTGACATCCGTAAATAGAGACGGACATAAATAACTGTCCTATTAAAGCTGATAGTGTATCTACTCTTACTGCTGGGTCAAATGTGAACCTGAAAATGAAAAAATAAATAAATAATGTTTACAGTAAATAAACACATTTTTTATTTTTTAAATTGTATTATTTAATCCTGTGTTTCTCGGAGAACCCTTTCATTTGATAACAATCGATGATGACATGTCTTCAGAGTGCATAAAACCCACCATATTGGATTTAAAATGACGTCACTTAGTACTGTCATCCAAACTTAGCGTTAAACTATAGTAAAAACTTGTTATGTATGTCAGAAGTCACAAGAGTTTAAAAAGCTTTTATTAACTTTATTTTTTTGCTCCTACTATTATTTTTATTAATATTAATATTCAACTTTTTAAGCAATATTATGACACCAATGCAAAAAATGACCTATCTTCGAGCTAAAATAACAGATTTTTCTGCAATTTTCTATTGTAAAAAAAACAATTAACTATTTTATTTACTTACTTAAAGAATTCCAATCTGTTGCCATCTATATTATCCCTTAAAACTTTTTCTGGGCCTCCTGCCTTCACTGTGGACTGTATTATGAAAGCTCCACTCACTAACACCATGGTTAGTGTTTGAATCACATCAGCCCTACAAATCGCACCCAAATATAGGTAAATGAAGACTAAAATTATAAATGGCTATAAAGTGTAATATCTTCGTTATTATAACAGGTAAATATATTCTATATATTGCTTCGAATCATCCTATAATATATATAAGTTATCTATCATTGAAATTAAAAAAAAAACATTAAAATCTGTGCATTGGTTGTCTCGCGATGCGTTTTCAGAGAGACAAACAGACAGACAAAATATCATAAGAATATTCAAAAAATATGTAATATATACAAGATATTTGATAAAAATGTCATTATACATAATGTTTTAAGTAGTTGATAGAAAATTATTAGTCAAACAATCCTTACATATTTGTTATGCGACTTTACTAGTTGTAAATCTATCATAATATTAATCTTATTAAATATATTTTAATTATAGAACCCATCTAAACTAAACAATAATAATACATATAATAATAACGAGTTTTAGTTAAATTAAATTATTTAGTTATGTACTTAGAAAAGAAGTCCAGAAACTAACTTACCTGATAGCCGCAGCCAATCCCCCAAGTAAGTTAAATACTATAGCCACTGCAGTTAACGCAGCAGCAGACGCCCAATGAGGCAGCGCCAGTACTGCATGTAACGCTACCGTAGGAGTATATACAGTGACTGCTAGGTTCAAGGTTTGTCGTAGTAGGAACGTTGCTGCTGCCATACGACGTACCCATATTGAACCGAAACGCATCTGGAATTGAAAAAAATTACCATATTTACATTGTTTATGTATTAGGTTTTAGGTCTTTTTAACGTCCCACTGCTGAGCTATGACTTTTTTGGCTGGCCAAGTACGAGTGGCGGGCTAAAAATTTAGAATGATATTTGAAGACACTATAATATATAGGTACTAAACTTGGTACATATATATTGAGACATTCTTACACAGAGCCATCTAGTTCATTGTAAGCTACGAGGCTTGTGTTACGGATACAGATAGTTGATACACTACACATATATAACTTTAAATCTATACCTACATATTATAAATGTGACACCATAGACTGGAGTGCAAACATTCGTGATCATCACGCGAATGCCTCCAGCGGGAATCGAACCCGCGACCGCTGGCACAACGTGTCGTAACAATAAATATTTTTTGCATCAAATAGTTCGAATAAGTTCTTTTAACTTTCTATTGAAAAATATAATCACCTGTAAATATTCATAAACAGAATTCGTGTTGAGTCTATAATAGACCGGTATGAAGACCCAACCGACTAGAGGGAAGGCTAACATCATGCCGTACAGCGTCTCCCACATCGCTGACCCATAATACACTAATTCAGACGGAAACCCTGAAATAAAGAAACATTTATAATTATTAAAAAAAATCACCTATTCATATAATAAAATTGAATTGTATGTTTGTTATTTCAAATTAACAGCTTTTCTCTAAATGCATATGAGAGTATATACCGTAATTACATCAAAAAATCAATTTTTAAAATAAGTCTGTTTATTTGTAATCCGGCTTATCTCTGAAACGGCTGGGTTATGAGGAGTAACTTAGGATACTTTTGTTTTATTAGAAAGTTATAGGAACTGTTTAATTTATTTTAACATACGCCCAGCGAGTAAGCGAGTAAGTAAGCCAGTAAGTAAATTATATTATATAAATAAATAAATAAACTAGTATTTCGCGCGGCTCTGTCCGCGTTCTAAAGACCGGACACCAAGTTCTTATATTTCACATGCTTATAGTAAAACCTTTACCAAAACACGCTGCATCCTATGAAATAACTTCTATTCGTTTTGTTATTTTTGCAGTTCAAACAAAATAATATCTCACAATTTATTACTTTAGAGATATATTATGTATAAAAAAATTACTCGTACATAATACTAGGTAAATATATATAAATATAATTTTAATATATAAAAATGTTACAGTGTTTGTTGAACTCCTATGAAACGGCTTCAGTGATTTTCATTTTTTTTGTGTATATTTGCTAGGTAGAGAATAGCTCGTAGGCTATTTTTTATTCCGCTACGTGATAACAATTTCCCTCTTCAGATTTTTATTTTTTTAATAGTGATTACGCGGGCGGAGTCGCGGGATTTGCTAGTTTATAAATAAAAAAAATAAAAACTATAGATTAGGCCTCCGTATCAGATTTGACAAAGACAAAGTTCGAATTTTATTACACGTATAGATGAAAATTATCTTTTTCTAGGCCATTTAGTCAGTCTTAAACAGACCTATTAAAATGTACTCTACATAGAGCTGTGTAAATTGAAATGATACCGTCTTACTCATGCTAGGTATATTATTATGAATCGTAAAAAAAATGGTATTCGCAGAATGGATATTACAGAAAATATGTATTATATAAATACAATACTAATAACACACCTGCACTCATAATCACTTAATGAGCCATTAAGTCGTTCTTTAGTGGAGATTTTCGACTTAATGGTTCATTAAGTGACTCTGAGTGCGGCGGTAAAGAATTTTTGTGAAATTCTTGTTCTGACTTATTGTTTGTATTGCTTTTATAAAAAAGTTTAGGATAATGTGTCATTAAAGCTTCTACTCTATACTGAAATGGATCTCTTCAGTCAAATGTTAAATTAAAATTACCTTAAAAGTATTATTGTATACACCAAAAGATAAATTTTATATTACTCATTATATATATAGAAACCTAACCATACATTAGGAAGCTTATCCATCAATCAGCCTATCTGTCTGTACATCCTATTTTTCATACAAGTAAATAAATATGCTGTAATTGTAAACTAAATAAATATTAAAGCACAGGACCATCTATTCCAACAGTAAGACTTTTTATAAATCCCAGATAGTTGATATACTACACATTTATAACTTTAAATGCATACATATTACGGCCACGGCACGGCGGCCAATCTCATTGAGACTAGCTAACTGCGCAGGAGGTTTTTTAGTGTACAAGTGTACGCGCAGACACAAGTGCACTCTTTGTTCCTATCGCTCTCATACTCCGGTTTAACAACACTCGACACGACCAGTGAGAGCTAAGGCGTAGGACCGATGGCTTTACGTGTTCTCCGAGGCACGAGGGAGAAACACCGCCAACTTGCCAACCCCGGGCTGTTACAAAGTTTACTAAACAAAAGACCCAATAAGTAAACTTGGCCCAACCCGGGATCCGAACCCAAGACTCCCGCATGTGCGATCGTACACCACCGAGGCAGTGTTTTATTTTAAATATTTTATAAATAGGTACAAACACTCAACGACATCAGTTGAAACATCCGTGCTCGTAGAATGAATGCCCCGAACAAGACTCGAACCCGGGACCACTGTTGGGTCGTGTCATCGGATGGTTGAAAAATGTAGGTTGAAAAAGAAACGGTTCAAATAACCACGAAACATGTTTATTATTGCGACGTTTCAAAATAATTCAAAGTAAACAAATAGAACTAAAGCAAACATGAATATTCATTTATGACATGTTTTTTTTTTCTCGATCATAAAAACTGATCTAGGTCTAATATATTTTATAAATTGTTAAACTTGATGTTAGTATGGCACAAAAAATCATGCATTTATATAAAATTGAAGTGTCTGTTTTTAATTTCAAATTAACAGCTTTTCACTAAATGCATATGAAAGTATATAAGTTACTTACATCAAAAAATCGAATTTTTAAATTTTTGTTTGTCTGTTTGTTCCGACTAATCTCTGAAACGGCTGGACCTATTTTGACGGGATTTTCACTCGCAGATAGCTAAAGTTATGAGGAGTAACTTGAAATACTTTTATTTTAAAAATTTTATTTATTTTATTTAACGGAACCCGTGGTTTCGCTCGCGCTAAATCTAATCGCTAGTTAAAAATACAAATAGGCAAAAACATAATATCTCAATGCCTTTTTCTAGTTTGTTTGTCTAATATTTTCTTGATTTTTTTGTTTCTTAGCAAAGACGGTTTAAAAACATTTTTTTAACATAAATAAAAAATGTCCCTAAAGAAAGAACTCTAGGCTCAGTTTGTAGTGACATAATTTGCTGTGCCAGAAGTAAGGTTCGAGTCCCGCTAGCAGCATTCATATATATTATGTGATGAGCACGAATGCATATAGTCTATAAGTTTATATTTACAAGATATATAACCGAGAGATGTGGGTTCAAATCCGCGGGTTCAATACCAATAAGTGGTAATCATGTTAGAAATGATTCGCACATGAACATATCAGAGATGTGAGACTTGGATTGGAACCCGCAAAACTCGTTTATCCAAGCGAACGCGTTACCACTGAGCTACTACTGTATCACTAGATAGTGCGTGTTAATGTCAAAAAATATTTATTTGTTTATATATAAAGTGCATTAACCTTGTCATGGAGACAACACGTTTGGCTCAGTCTCTTCGGTTTGAGCACTAATGTTTGTGCTCCAGTCATGGGTGTTTATATTTATAATATACTATATGTATTTAAAAAATATATGCGTAGTATATTAACTATCTGGTAATACAAGCCTCGTAGCTTAACACGGAACTAGATGGCGCTGTTGTAATAATGTCCTGACACATTAACCTTGTCACAGTCGTTGTCTAGACGTATAAACCCGCGTATCAAAGCTAGTATAGTGTAAAGAAGTATGAATAAACCAAAAGTAGAATTTCACGTCTTCAATGCCAAATTCGTGTCTCAATTTTGCACTTAAGCATATTATTGAAGAGGATTAGTTTGTACGGTTTCTATGAGCATTTTGGCTCGAGCTCTTCACGCTGCGTGTTTGAGCACGTGACGTGTTAAAATATAATGTGACAGACAGATGATCTTGTTCCTTGCGGTAATGCGATACTAAGGACTCATATATAGTATCTTATTACAAATAAAATTAATAGTACAATAACAACGCTATATTTGCACGATTTCGTTGAAAATGTACGTGGAATTTTGTAATGATCTAACTTGTGAATAACATACATGATGTAAATATCTATAGAAAATAAATTGATTTGTCTGTTTGTATCAGGATAACATTCTACTACATGCATTATGTAATTATAGACGATTCTTATAAAAAAACTGAACTTTTAACTTCTTTGCCTGTCAGTCGTTTTGTTCCCACTAATCTCTAGAACGGCTAGAAAGATTTTGATGATATTTTTACACAGATCGCTGATGTTAAGAAGTAACCTTTAAAAGTAATATTTATTTAAAAAAATAATAAGACGGTTCAGTTAGTATTAACTCGGTTAGTATTAATGTTACTTAGAAAATACCCAAGTAAAGCAAGGATAAGTCGCTAGGTTGAGTTATAAGTACACTGATGGTTTGGAATTAGGATGTCCATATCAAATATTCAGTACCAACATTTAAGTTATTTTAATTTCATGCAAGAATTTTTAATGTTTTTAATGAGGTTAATTGTAGAGTTAACTACTTTGTTCTAAGCAAGATTTTGTTACATAAAAAATGCAGTACTAATTCTATGTAATTATAAATGCTTAAGTCAGTATGTGTGCTTATATATTTTGATACTCCTTTACAGGCTGGACAGATTTTAGTGAAAATTCATTCAACTTCAACCTTCAAACAAGCAATGGGTCTATATTTACACATAGGTGCTTCTTGTATATCTATACTAATATTAAGTATAAATATATATATATATATATATATATATATATATATATATATATATATATATATATATATATATATATATATATATATATATATATATATATATATATATATTTATATATATATTTATACTTAATATTAGTATATTAGTAGTTATATATATATATATATATATATATATATATATATATATATATATATATATATATATATAACTACTAATATACTAATATTAAGTATAAATATATATATAAATATATATATAAATATATATATATATATACTAATTACGTATTTAAATGAAAAACCAAAAAAATTTTTCCTGGAAATCATCCCTTAAGGGGGCGACAAAGGCGGATAAAATTCGAATCTTTTCTCAAATCACTATCCCTTATAATATAAGCAATATCTGTAGTTTCTAATTCTTAATAACCATTAATGTCATAATTTAAAAAAATAACATAAAATTACTCTATAATGAAATTCTTTTTATGTAATAATATTTAACTGGCTGATTTATGTTCTTGAGTTTGAACTTGACCGGCGTTATGCCAACGTGCTTCATTGACATTGCTCGGTAACTGAGGTCGCGTCCACATTCTCGCAAGATATATTTTTTCCACACTAATAAATTCTAATAATCCTACGACGACACGTTTGGCTCAGTTTGTAGTGATCCTACTTGCTGCGCCTGCAGTCGCGGGTTCGAGTCCCGCTAAGAACATTAATTTGTTAAACACGGATGTTTGTACTCGTATGAACCTGATCACCCTCGTAATAATGGGAAGTCCGCTTTTAAGTTAGCTTTTTATTCAGATCTGCTTATAATATGCTAAATATTAGGCTAATCTTCACTTAGTCTAATATGCTTTTATTAGAATATTTGTTCCCAGGATCAACAAAGACCAAAGGAAGAGGGGAATCTTCTTCACTACAGCCATAGAGTATATTGCTAACTACAGCCTCAAAACAACTCAGTGCTAGTACTATATTACAATCGACGACACGTAAGTGCAGTTTGTAGTGACCCTACTTGCTTAGCCTGCGGTCGCGGCTTCCAGTCCCGCTGGGGGCATTTATTAGTTGAGCACGAACATTTGTACTCCAGTCATGGATGTTTATATTTATATATGTATTTAAAGATATTATGCGTATTGTATCAAGATCAACTATCTGGTATCCGTAACACAAGCCTCGTAGCTTACCATGGGACTAGATAGTGCTGTTTGTAATAATCTCCCGCAATATATTTTTAGGGAAAATTTTCCTGCATAAAGTTTATATATAGTTATTATATGGAGACAGGTTTTGTCGTCCAACCATGAGCATGGATGCTGTGAATAACTATATTATTAGCTAGATCACGATGAGATAAAACTGTTTGTATGTGCATCATTATATATGATTTGCACGGTTTACGGCATTTTGTTATAACAATCACCATTATAATTAGCTTTATATTTATAAGTATTGTTGATCGTTTGAAACAATGTTTAAAGTATGAAATGCTTAGCAGTAGGTCGCGGGTTCGAATTCTGTCTGTAACAAATACATTGGACTTAAAGTCACGATGAACGTCTATGACTTGTGTATATATTTTATGAGTTTTGTACAAGGTTATACTCTAAAAACAGTTTTTAATCCTCAATTAAAACGAATTTTAATATGGCTGTTATGATTTTAAATAAAGCTAATTATAATAATAAGACCTTGAGTATAAAAAATATTGTTAGCATACAATATAACATTTTGAAAATTAAACCTATGAACCTTATGTGTATAAGCATCCATCTTAAACAACAATCGCGTCATAATACATAATAATAATAATGTTCTCTGACAGATTCCGGCCACGGCGGCCAATCTCATTGAGACTAGCCAACTTCAAAGGAGATAATATAGTGCACAAGTGTACGCGCAGACCCAAGTGCACTTTCTATTCCTATTACTCTCATACTCCGGTGGGACGACACTCGATACGACCAGTGAGAGTTACGTGCTCTCCGAGGCACGGGGGTGACACACCGCCAGCTTCCCAACTCCGGGCTGTTACTGAGGCTTATTAAACAGAAAGTCTCAATGACTAAAGTTAGCGCGACCCGGGACTTAAACCCAGGACCTCCGGTAATGCTGCTGCACAACACCACCGAGGCACTTAATACATACTTATCAACAGAAGCTATAAAATCGAGTATGACGAATCGAAAGATTGACTCAGAAAAAGAAATTAAAGAAAGGAATTCCATTAATTTGTTGCAGCTAAATTAGACACGTGAATGAAAGTATGTAAGCGTCGTCTTAAGTGTATATAATTGTTTGTTTTTTATGAAGTATTAAATATTTTATGTTTAAAGTTAAATATATATTATAACAATTTTAATATTTTCTTATAACTACTGAAGTAAAAATCTGTATATTATATAAATGAATGAGAAGACGTTTTTTTATGTTTGTTCTAACTGCAAAAACTACAAAACGGATAAACGTGGAACTTATTTCATAGGATGCGGGGTTTTAGTATATGAGAATATAAGAACTTGGTTTCCGGAAATCAATCTCCGTAATACGAGTGGTAATTATGTTTAAAGAAAATAAACATGTAAGAGGTGCAAGAACCGGGTTTGAACTCGCATAATTGGTTTTCCGAGCGAAAGTGTCATCACTGGGCTACTTCTGTTCAGAAATTATTATAGCCCATACTATAGTGTATTATTTTTTTCGTAAAACTATTTAAAACATCAATTATAGCATATAACTAGCAGTACCCGCGGTTTCACCCACTTTCAAATGATACTTTTTATTAAGATCACTCCAGCTGTTTTAGAGTCTATATGTAACAGACACAAATACATCAGTTTTTATATGTATAGACAATTTTATTTAGAAATATACTTATATTTTTCTATGAAGCCCTTAATTCATAATTATTTGAAAAGAAAAGACTGAAAAGGCTTACCTAAGAATGATCGAACACCCAACGTCCCTCTCGCCACGGAGAGGATCATAGATAACGTAGATACACCACCCCCAGCAAATATATACGCTCGCTTAGCGTCGCCTCCCGACGCCGCGTCTCTTTTCCTCCCCCATAGCGGTGCACATGAGGTCGCACAAACAAACAAACCAAACACTATACATTCCCATGCCAGCCACCCTGTATTCATTTTAATCTGAAACAAATGAAAGAAAACTTAAGTATAAAATTTATTTATTAATTAAACTCAAATTATTAACCTATAATGTATCTTCAAATCAATTGAAAGCGGACTGTAAGGAAATCAAATACAAAATAAAGTTAAGGAAAGAATAGCGACGAGATAACAAAGCTATGTGTTCTGTTATCAACAAGATTCTATTATTATTACTATATTTATTTGTTATTAAAATTTGTTATTATATGTATGGAATAATACAAGTAAAAAGCAAAATTTCCATTAAAACTATTTAAAATATGAGATAAGCCACATTATTTTATTTTTAACTAAATATTTTGTTATCAGTGGTAACGCGCTCGCTTGTATAACCGAGTGATGCGGGTTCAAATCCGTGTCTCGCACCTCTGATATTTTCATGTACAAATCATTTCTATCCTGATTACCACTTGTCTTACGGTGATGGAAAACATCTTGAGGAAACCCGCATGTCTGAGAAAACATAGCAAGTTTTCGTAAGACATGTGAAGTCCGCCAACACGCACTAGGCAAGCGCGGTAGACTATGGCCTGATCCCAATCGTACTGAGGGAGACCCGAGCCCAGCAGTGGAACGTATAAAAGGGCTAATGACATTATATTATCAAATATTATCCTAAAGGAAGGCCTCATATAAGTTTAAAGAACTCAGTCAAATATGAACATTAAATATTTTTTGAAAATTATATATTCATTATTATCAATACAGAGGCCGAAAATATAGTTTTTAGAATTTTTTTCGTCTGTCTGTCTATCTAGACGTCATCACGACTGGACAGATTTTGATGAAATTACGAATATTTTTTTCCCCGACAAAGGGGGCAAACGGGCAGGAGGCTCACCTGATGGGAAGTGATCACCACCGCCCATGGACATCTGCAACACTGCAGGGCTTGCAGATGCATTGCCGGCCTTTCGGGAAAGGGAGGGAGGGAGGAGGGAGAAGGACGGGAGGAGGGATGAGGAGTGGGCCTCCTGGACTCTCAAAGCTAATAGCTAGTTATCCAACACATCTTATAGGTACGTTTTACTAAGAAAAAAGATCAGAAAAGAAAGAAAATATGTCATCTTCGAGACATCTATACTAATTGTTAGAACTTAACAATGGATGAACCCGAGCGAAGCAAGGGTGATTCGCTAGCTTATTATAAATAATATGAGTATTGCTTCGAATTGTCCTGTTACGGTTAAACGAAGAATAACTTTCCATTCTATAAAACCTACACTAAGTTACGAGTATTTTTCGTATTCATTCATTCGATAAAATAGTGAAGATGCTTATAGAATATCAATGAGATGGTTTAAACACTTTCAAGTGAAAAACCCCAGTGGGATTTGCAAATACGTAACAAGTTTAGTTACCTGTTAGAATTCTTGATAAAATTCAACATATATGGAATTGTTTAGACTTCACGGAATTAGTATAGAAGGGTTATATTTAGTTTTTTTTTTTTAATAAAATTGTTGATCTTGGTTTAAAGATATTTATTTCCATATAAAATAAACACATATGTCACTTACATGGAAACATAAATGAAGTTTATACATAATGTGTCTTTTGTAAAGCTATGTATTCGATTAATATTTATTATTTAGTCATTTAATGCCGATAATTTAGTTTAAAATAAATGAGCTCACACCCTTTAAAAGAAAGCGGCAAATAATTTAAATAAGTAAATACGGTATTTACATCATAAATTTTTTTAAATTTTTGTCTGTCTGTTTATTTGTCTGTTTGTTCCGCCTAATCTCTGAAACGGATGCACTGGGCCGATTTTGACGGGACTTTCAATCGCAGGTAGCTGAATATGGGTTAGCGTACCTCCGGTCAGTTTCCTTGCTTTCAAAGAGCTAACCAGTCTAAGCCTCACATATTTTTTATATACATTATGATCTTATAACTTAAGTAACTATGGACATTGTTATAATGTGTTGGAAATCGATTACATACATAATAATCGTATGTGAACATTTGAAACATACTATTGTTTTGAAAATTTATGTGGTCAAATTTTTACAGCAAATGTTAATTTGAATTATTATGTTGACATGGTAAAATTACTTTAAAGAATTTTATTTTAAGCTGCGGGCTTAAAATAAAATTCTTTAAAGTAATTTAGTAGGTTTAGCTCAGTTGTTAGTGACTCTACTTTCTACGCCAGCGGTCGCGGGTTCGAGTCCCGCTGGGGGCATTCATTTGTTGAGCTCAAATGTTTGTACTCCAGTCATGGGTTTTTATATTTATAATATGTTTGTATTTAAAATTTATATATGTGAAGTATATCAACTATCTCGTATCCGTAACAAAAGCTTAGTTTAGCAAGGAACTAGATGGCGCTGTTGTAGTAATTTTTTTTTCTGGTTTAATCCTGCGATCAGTCTTCCTGACTATAAGCAGATGTGTTGTTCGATTCTGGTGTGTTGGCACTGCTCCCATTAGAGTCTGCCTAATGTATACTAGTCATGACCATCTGTCTGACTGGTGTGGTCGACTGTTGTAGTAATGAAAAAAAAATAAAAAAAATATCCATATCTATTTAGCCGTTCTGGCGTGATTGACAAACAAACGTCCATATAAACATGCAATCATCTAAGCTTTTATATTTGTTATATTAAAATGATAAAGTAAGCCGCTAGTTCTTTTTAACCTTTATTTTCTACAATTTATTATACTGATACGTTGAAGTAGTGGCTAGAATGTACGAGTGCACATTCAGAAATCCTGTGTTCGATTCCTTGGTTTACTTTCAAAATTAGTTATTGAGCCTTTTTGTTTAGTAAGCCTCAGGCCGTAACAGGCAATAACAGGCCGGCGATGGGAAGTTGATGGTGTTTCACCCCTGCTGCGCCTCGGAGAGCACGTAAAGCCGTCGGTCCTGCGCCTTAACACTCACTGGTCGAGTCGAGTATTCGTCCCATCGGAGTATGAGAGTGATAGGAATAGAGAGTGCACTTGTGTCTGCGCGTACACTTGTGCACTATAATATCTCCTGCGCAAATGTTTCTAATCAGGAGGACATTATTATTAGTATACTTAAATCGATTTACATTATATTTAGATCATCATATAATAATATGTATATGAAATTATGCTTTGGAGACAAAGTTTTAAAATTGCTGTAAACTATAATAACGATGTCGTTTAAAGGAAGGCGCGGACCGTTAAATTACTGCCGACTACTATTGTTAATTTGAACCACGATAGTTAATAAGTTTACTATGGTGACGATAGTTATTCCTAAGCAATTTTCAATGTCAGTTTCTTCTATGACAGAAGTAACAGGTTTATTTTTCACATAAAACAATAACAAAAAACAAAAGAAATCAACACTCAAATAACTATAAAAATATAATCTAAATTTATGAAAGGTCACTCACTACTCAAATTCAAATTCAAATTCAAAATATTTTATTCAGCATGAAATTATTACAATTTTTTACTGAACGTCATGAGTCTACTACCAGTTCGGAAGGAAGAAACCACTGACCTGAGAAGAACTGGCGAAAGAAACTCAGCGGGACTAATGTATATTTTTTTTTTTTTTTTTTTTTGTCTTAGTATTTTTTCTTTTTTTTTTAATTAAATTGAAATTAACAATAATTCTATAGGTTGAAACAGCCTGGTGGCGATCACATCATTCCCAAGGCGTACTATCTTCTAAAAAATCGTTAATCGTATAATATCCTTTAGTACACAAACGTTCTTTCACAATTTTTTTAAATTTGGCAATAGAAGCTTGTTGAACGTTTTCTGGGATCCTGTTGTATAAGCGTATACATTGTCCATAAAAAGAATTACTGACTCGTCGTAAGCGAGTCACAGGCATTACAAGTTTATTTTTACTCCTAGTGTTAATACTATGCATGTCGCAGTTCCTGGGAAATTCGTGTATATTTTTATGAACATATATAACATTTTCGTACACGTACTGAGAAGCAACAGTCAATATTTTTATTTCTTTAAACTTATCTCTTAATGATACTCTAGGGCCTAAACTATAAATTGCACGAATAGCTCTTTTCTGCAGGACAAAAATTCCTGATTTCGTGTGTGACTCACACACGAAATAAAGTATTAAGGTAAATTTGGCAGGGAGGTAGTTTATAGTTAGGATATTATATCGAATAAGAACGGATTATTCAACAGGTTCGTATTAAGGAAGTCTAAGGGCTCTCGCAAGTTTGTATAAGTCTTTATTTTTTTGTGCTACACACTTTAAATTTGCCAAGGACTATTTTTTCCACATAATTTAACAAAGGAATTGAAACGCAAGAATAACTGACGATTGTCATATAATTATAGTAAATATGTGAAACTCACTCGCTAACGTAAGTCGTTAATAGTACGGAACTATACATAATCTCTAATGACTCTATCAAAAGTGTTTGCTCAATTGTTCATGTTACGTATGTTACATATTATTTATTTTTTACATGCATTATCTGTTTTTTGTTTGTCGCTTTTAATGAAGAAGTTTAGTTTAAGTGGGACTAAATTTTGATTTTCGTGTTCCACTTTAAGTATGTAGAGACTATAAAATTGTTATAAGCAATTTACACTAAATGTTTATAGAAAATATTCGTCTAATTTCAAGAAGACGACATTTGATTTACTACTAACTACCTATTTTAGTAGCGACCTACTCTCGTTTCGTTTAATTGCTTCCCTTGGCCATCAATATGTGCTATTTCAGATCATCTCTCCTTTTTCCCGTATTTTCTATAGTTTTTCCCATATAAATAAAATAAAGTACAAACATTATTTTGAGTAGAGGACCTTTTTAGTACCTTCAGATTTTCTACTTCATTAATATATTAGAAATGATTCTTAACGGTTAAATGACTTTATCTGAGAGAACACACTTACTCTAGTACGCTACAAAACGCACATACATAGATCCATATCCTATAGCCGTTATATATATTTGGACTTGCAAAAACTTTTCTTTATTACCTAAAAAAAGGTGTGTGTGCGATTCACACACGATAGAAGTGAAACTTCAGTAAATCGACAAAAGAATGAGATATATATATATAAAAAAAATAGTATATATATAAAAAAAGAAATGTCAAAAATTAACAACGGTTACCATGACAACATGGGAATGTATTCTATCTCATTCTCTCCGACTTAATCTTATACTTTTATGTATTTCTTTCTTTATCGTGACGCATTTTCGTTTCATCGAGTTTCAAATCACAACGATTCTAAAGAAGTTTCACTTCAATAAATACTCAAATAGCAGAAAAAACATAACGAAAATAATTAAAAATTGACTTAGACCTTAGAGCCATATAAATAGCGATGATGGCATTCTAATTAAACCTTGTGACTGCGATTGTTATGTTTCACCCTTCGGATCACAATACGGTTTGTTACTAAGCGGTAAATACAAGCATTGTATGTTCGAATGTGTTTTCGATTATAACTCTGTAATAACTTTTTTAACACAATTAGGAAAGTAAATGACTTAAAATGTTACTATCATTAATGCGAAAATTCATATGTGTGTTTGTTTGTAGGCTGTAACGGTTTGACAGATTTTGATTAAATTTGCGTACAGATATTACAAATGAAACTACCTTTTCGGATTTTGTCGCGGATTTATTTTGATTTTTAGTTGCTTTACAGCAATCATGGTCACGGGAGAGACTAAGGTATTTGACGTCTCATAGGTTTATATACTTGTTACAGACAGTGCCTACCCGCAATTTACAAAAATTTTGAAAATGGCATCAGAGTACCTTATATTTTTCTTAATTCTAAACATTTATATTTAAATTTAAATAATTTAAAAATTATTTATAAATATGGCAATATTATTAACTTATTTATAGCTAGTATCATTATAATTACATATTATAATTTTTATTTTAATATTAGTTATTCAAAAGTATTATGTAGTGTTGCTATTCTAATAATATGTATATTTTCTTACCTATAAATTGTGCAGATATTTGGAGTAATATGGGTTATAGTAATAGTAATATTGGAAAAATAATAATGAAGAAAATTTTCAAAAGGTGGCGCTACCAAATAATAAATACAAAAAGTAAGGGACTTTCCCAAGCAAAATATATAATATTTCAAAAACTATTACTTACTATAAAATATGTAAAAAAATTAACTTAATACGTAATTTATGAAAAAATAGACTTAAATGTTTCTCTATTTATACAATCTACAGACTATTAAGTACCTAGTATATTATGTACTCTGGAATAAATAATAATACTAAAATTTACCTCGATACAGAATCGAACCCACGACCTATGGCTTAAAACGATGAAAATAATTCACTACCACTTTACAAAAATCATATATTATGTAGGTACGTATATAATACTTATGCTGCATATTATGTATTATTCAAATAAATAAAATGGTTACTATTAATGTAATTAATTTTAAATGGTGATGACCTATTGCACTTTGCACCATTGGACGATAAAGAACGTTATTTATATTTCTGTTTTTTATAAGGAGGAAAACACAACATTATTTACGTACATGTTGACATAATAACGTATTATTACCTCTATAATATTATAATGCTAGAAATGAAAGTAATAATGTATTGTTCATAATAATGTCCTAATTACTACGTACTACGACTACTCAACACGACCAGTGAGAGCTAAGGCGCAGGACCGACGGCTTTAAGTGAGTGAGGCACGGGTGTGACACACCGCCAACGTCCCAACTCCGGGTAATTACTGAGGCTTACTAAACAGAAAGACTCAATAACTAAACTTGGCCAGACCTGGGACTCGAACCTAAGACCCCTGTATGTGCGACCGTACATGCAACCTTTGTATTGTTAATAATGTTTATAAATCGTTATTAATTCAAAGTACAATTACTAATAAAAGTAGGTATTTTAAAATTGTCTCTACATATTCTTAATGGTTTTTGTAACAACAAAACTGAAAATATTGTGCAATAGCCATAAAGTATAAAATCTTTAAACATATGCACATAAATCTGGAATTAAAATAAAAATTTAACTGAAACAATGGAACTTTTAAAAACTTTGTAAATTTTTATGTCGAAAATATTCTAGTTTTCTGATTGAATGTTAATGATACTTTCTTAGATTTACGAGAATATTCGACATTATCAGGCACTGTCTGTAAAAAACTATATAAACCGTTGAGTCATGTACCTTAGTGTCTCCCGTGACCATGATTGCTGTAAAGCATTCGAAACGTCGGGAACCGAAAATCAAAATAAATCGGCGACAAAATCCGAAAAGATTTTCATTTATAATGAATGTTAATGATCAAACAGGTGATTGTATAAATGGCTTGCTATTTTGGCTTTGGCTTCTGTTTACAAATTGATATCTACTAACCACAAGCCGTAATTATTATTATACACTTAAATTTATATATGTGTAATGTATCAACTATCTGGTATCCGTAACACAAGCCTCGTAGCTTACCACGGAACTAGATGGTACTGTGTTGATGTCCCAATACACATCTATATAAATAAATATAAAAATAAATTAATGTTTGTTACTTTTACAAGAACTCGATAACGGCTGAACTGATTTGCCTTGTTTTGGTTTTGAAATATTTGTAGTAAAGTAAAGTAGTGTATTGTAAGTCCAAGGAAGGTTTAAAAGATGAGAAAATAAAGAAATTGCAATGAAAGTATTCCGTACCAAGAGATAACACGTAACAAACCCGAGCTAAGTAAGGGTGAATCACTACTCACTAGTATATTAATAAAACATATTTTAATATATTCCTTCTTGGTTTTGGTACATATTTACTTGACTTACGTTTTATTTAACTTAAATGTTTTTCAACTAACGTGCTATTATTTACAGTTTTTCTCGTCTCACTAATTAACATAAATAACCATGACTAAATAAAATTAATGAGAATTACCTATTGCTTGATATAGATAGTATATTCGCATTCATAATATTATTAAAAAATATAACTGAAGCGGGTTCAAATCTCTGCAAATTACAGGAAGTATAACAAAAAAAACCAAAAGGAAATCAGTAGTGAAGAAATAAAATTAAAATGAAGTGAAAAGGTGTGTGTGTGTGTGTGTGTGTGTGTGTGTGTGTGTGTGTGTGTGTGTGTGTGCGTGTGTGTGTGTGTGTGTGTGTATTCAGCTCTTTTTAATGTCCCACTGCTGGGCACAGGACTCCCTCAGTACGAGGCTCCACCGCGCTGGTCTAGTGCGAGTTGGCGGACTCTATATATATGTAGTATATAGCCCATGTTAGTCTTCGTCGAAAGAGATGGGTCAAGGTAGGTTTACGAGGTACTTTACATAGAATTTTATAAACTCTATCGTAAATAAACCAATCTTAATTCCGATAATACTCGTATCGACACCCTTTAATATTTTAAGGTTCCTTTCGATAATTATAGAGAAACCTTACAAAATCAATACTTAAAACACTTCTTACAAAATAACAATTGTCCAAATATTTCACAAGATTGACATTAGTGTAGAAAATAAAACCGTAAAATCTCATAACGTCAAAAGGGCGCCTAGATTGTAGAGAGCTGGCGCGCGCCCAACGGGAATATTCCATCACCCTACACCCGCGTGATTCGTTCTCTCGTACATTTTCTTGTAAACCTAAATAAAATTGAACTTTCAACTGTATATTGATCAAACAAATTATAATTTTACTAGCAAACTCTGCCCGGTTCGCTGGGCGTAAGTTAAAATAAATTAAACGGTATTACAATTTTCTAATACAATAAATGTAGCCTAAGTTAGTCCTTATAACATTGGCTATCTGCGAGTGAAAGTCCCGTCAAAATTGGTCCAACCGTTTCAGAGATTAGCGGGAACAAACAAACAGACAAAACCATATATAAGGTAACTTCATATGCATTTAGTGAAAAGCTGTAGTGATAAGGCTTTTTAGTCACAATTATCGGGTTACTATTTTTAAGGAGAATGTATTACGTTTGTATGTTTGGTACCCGTTCACGAACGACTGGACAGATTTAGATATATTTAAGTACCTTAATGAAAAAAATGGCTGCCAGAAGTTAATTTGAAACTACGAGTAATTCAATAGTATGAAGGCATGCTTATAAGAATTTTATGGCATTTTTAGTCTACAAGTCTCTAAATATTTTGATATCTCTACCTCGTTCGCGTTAAGAATGCAGTGAATGACACATTGTTTATAGGCCTAGCAACGCCCTTAGAATGTCGCGTGCACAGTGACCAGTTGAAGGCACAGACATTTCGAACGCAACATTGTGCCTGTCCTTTGATTGTTGATAAAATAAATTTTTAAAATGAATACTTCACCTAATTGTCAAAATAAAAGTGGTTATGTAATTCCTAGCGAAGAAAGAAAACTATATAATTTAGAATGTTTTTAAGTAATTTAAACAGTGCGATTTAAATTCGACTGTGTGTCGACAGTATAGTAGTAATAATTTCGAGACTACTGTGAATACACCTTTATCCTGTAGTTGCACTGACGACTCACTGCACTCTTAACGCGAACGGACTATAGTTATTATTTGTCATTGTTAGAGTCTATCATACAAAAGCTCCGAGGTATGTGTAAAGTATTTCATACAACACTAGCAACTTTCGCTTTGCTCGTTAGCTCGTAAAATATACATTATACCTATAATAGTAACTATATAATAAATAAAAATTGTGGGTACATTTTTAGATAGTTTATATTAAATCAGAGACCGAATCTATATTTTTCAGAATTTTTGTTCGTCTGTCTGTTTGCGACCGCATGACGAGAGAACTACTGAACAGATCGTAATAAAATTTCGTATGAGAATAGCTGGTTGTATTACTGGAAAATATCTAATTTCTGAGAAATTTCTTTTAACCGTTATAATGTATGTGGCGAAGCCGAGCGGATCGAGGATGAGTCACTAGTCTTTACTAAATATGTAAGACTATAAATACATTTCTTAGAGTACTTTATCCATACGACCATGTAAATGAAGTACGCCTGCTTTGCAAATAAAAGAAAAGAATGTCTAAGCCAATTAACATTAAAATACTTCTTGCAGTTAATCATATAATATGATATAATAATGTAGATATACTGTATCGTAATTATATATACGAGTACTTTTTTTTTATGGGACAAAGGGGGCAATCAGGCAGGAGGTAAGTGATCACCTCCGCCCATGGACATCTGCAACACCACAGGGCTTGCAGATGCGTTGCCGGCCTTTCAGGAAAGGGAGGGAGGGAGGAGGGAGAAGGACGGGAGTAGGGATGGGGAGTGGGCCTCCCGGACTCTCACTTACCGGACGAAACGCGACAGCATAGCTGCCACCTCACGTCGGTCTTCTGTGAGAGTGTGGTACTATACGGGGCGTGCCGGCCCATTCGGCTGCTACCCTAAGGTAACAAGCATGGCACTACCACTAAACATAAGTATTATATTATACTTGAATTTTTCACGTCAAAAGATTATGAACTTTAGTATTTCGCAGCAATATGCAAATATTTCGTAGTATTTCTTCGTATAGATAAGTTTTTACTTGTCATTACTTAGATACGAAAAAAGCATTATCTTTAAAACAGACGCATAAAACTTATCTTAACAGAAAATTCGGTCCAATTCGTAAGAGCTTTTTCTGAGATACATGGATTATGTACAAAATGGCTCATTTTTAATAGGAACAGATATTTTCGGGAGCTAACCTCTTTATTTTTCATCGGTTAAAATAAGGTCAAAGATCTAGACAACAATATTGTTTCGGCTTTTGTTTGAAAATTGGCAGACGTTTTGGAGAGTTTGCTGAATTTATCATCGACACTGACAATTGGCAAAGAATATTACAAAGGAGGAAAGTTATTTATAATTATTGAGCTCATTAAAAGTATGTATTTTTATTTTAGGTGGTTATTAAAAATAATAATGGCATGTTCTTGTTGGGAAACCTTTTAATTGACTCTAAAATAAGTGTATTTTGATTTATTTTAATTTACACGAACGTTTGACATATTTTTATATACGTACATAAATATTAATGGAATCAAATCTGTACATTTGCTAATATTTTTAAATAATAATGAAAAAAATCATTAATCAATATATTCTAAATCTGTAAGTGTTAGATCTTTTGTCTGTCTGTCTGTCTGTCTGTGATCGAATTACGACAAAACCACTGGACAGATTTTGATGAAATTTGGTATGATGATACCTGGATATTCACACACATGAGCAACACATAGGATACTTCACTGCGGAAACATATCATTATAGGGCGAGTCCCTAGATATATAAAAAATCAAATGATGTTCGTTAGTCAAATCCGGGTCTCGCACCTCTGATATTTTCATGTGCGAATCATTTATATCATGACTACCACTTGTCTTACGGTGAAGGAAAACATCGTGAGGAATCCTGCATGTCTGAGAAAACCTAGCAAGTTTTCGTAAGACATGCTCAGTCCGCCAACACCCACTAGGCCAGCGCGGTGGACTATGGCCTGATCCCCTCCTACTGAGGGAGGCCTGTGCCCAGCAGTGGGACGTTAAAAAGGGCTGATGATGAAACTCAAAAACAGCTGAACTAGTTTGATTTCATTTTCTTGATTGGTTGGAGATGTATCAACCTAGTATGAAAGAAGGGAATTTTTCAAAGAAACTGTTTATTTTCTATGGAAATCATATTATAACCCTAAAATAATAACCAGTAAACGTATCTAAATAAAATATTTTTTTAATACTACTATCTTTTCGGATTTTTTCGCGGATTCTTTTTGGTTCTCGATGCTTCAAATTCTTAATATCAATAATAAGCACGAACTGAGGATTAAGACATAACGATATTTTTAGTACCGATCGCTTTAGTGCAACGATTTGATTTAGATAAATTAAAAAGTAAGTACTAAACGTGATAGCTATTATTAGGTCCATAATAGATTTTGTTAATCCATCTTCATACCTTTATTTAAAGACCTTATTTAAAATTAAGAAATACCCTACAAGTAAAGGTGGAACAATTTTTTTTAAAAGTTTTAAGGTATTTGTAAAGGAAATTTTAATCAAAAAGACAGTATTTTTACAGAGATATCTCCGTTAATGAACGTTCCAGGATACAATTTATTACGATCATCCTTTTTAATGTAAGTTATATCTGCTTATTATCAGCGAAGTAACTCCATGGGCTCTTTTTATTCGTTTAAAACTGGTTTTACGCGTAGAACTCCGCCTGCATATATTATAGTTACGACAGCCTTAGTTGATCTTAATTCAGCCTTTTTATCTCAGTGCATGTTTGAAATACAACATAAAGTTTGTTACTTAATGAGTATTTATGTAATAACATAAGGTACTTGTTAAAAATATTATCAGTACATATAAATAAAAATGAAGTATGTTTTTAATTTCAAATAAACAGCTTTTCACTAAATGCATATGAAAGTATATACGGTACTTACATAAAAAAATCAATTTTTAAAATGTTTGTCTGTCTGTCGGTTTGTTCCGGCTTATCTCCGAAACGGCTTGGCTGATTTTGACGAGACTTTTAATTGCAGATAGCTAATGTTATAAGGAGTAACTTAGGCTACTTTTTATTTTATTAGAAAATTGTATAAAACGTTTATTATTTTAACTTACGCCTAGCAAAGGGGCCGGGTTTGCTAGTTTTTAATTTTTCTCCTATCTCTCTGTTTATTCCCTCTAATCTCTAAAACTGTTGGACAGATTTAGATGGTACTTTCAATGGCATAGGATAGCTCATTTTATAATAAATAACTTAGGCTATTTTTATTTTAGAAAAATAGGTCACTCGCAAAAAAACCTGGGAAGAAACCGAGCGAAGGAAGGTTGAATCACTAGTTTCGTAGAATATAATAACTACCTCTGATAAGAGATATATTACACTTCTGGTCATAGTCTATCCATATACTAAATTTCATGCAAATTCGTCCTTTCAGCGTTAACGATTAACAAATATACAGACAAACACACAGTTATAATTATAACATAGGCAATATTCAAGTATTGACAGTCTGGGATGCTCTTGAATATAAATAAATAAAAACAAAAGTCAAGTAATGTCATGGTGTCAGAAATCCCATAGACAGCATGGTGTTTAAAAAATTCGTATTTTTATACCCCTTAAATTCTTCAATGAGCGCGCGTGCAACAGCACGATGATATCCTCACGTCAGTTTTGAAAACATTAAGTGAATTATCATTAAAGCAGGTCAAATTCAATATCCTTATAAATATTTACTCTTCAAACATTATTTATAGAATTTAATATAAAAAAATGAGTTACTCTTAAAAAATAGGTTAATTACAATTTATTTAATTTAATTTAATTTGTTATAATAATATTAGGAGTGTATAGTTAGGAGATAGACGTACGTTATTGGTGATTTTCTAAAAGCCTTTAGAATTTAAATTGTTTAGTATATTGTGTATCTTAATGTTTGAGCCAGCATTAGCCATGTTTTCTAAGAACAACTCGAACAAGTTATTGTGTTTTCCATTTGTCTCAGCTAGATGCGAACCCACAACCGTGCATATATAAGAGATACTTTTCGCACAAAACTACTAGATTCGTTCATAAATTCGTTAAGGATATAATTTACTGTGCCAGTCAATTAAGTATTAATTGAAAAAAAAATCTTCCTGCGTTCTTGGATCCCAATAAAAAGGTTAAAACTGCATAGGTATTTGTATTATTATCTGACTTGTACATTAATGAATAAAGTCCTTAAACCTTACAATACGTATTAGTACATCGATATACAAGCTATTACCATACAAAATTTCATCAATCACTCAATCAATTCGTCTTTTGGCATATGATATTTTAGAGACATTTATATTCTTTAAAGGATGCAGCCCAAAAAGCCCCCTGGACGGATAACCCATTGTGTTTTCAGCAGCATTTGTCCCATTGCTGGGCAAAAGCCTCTCTCTTCTCCATATCCCATTAACAAGAAAAAAATGTAGTATCATATCTATCTAATAGATCTAGTACAAAAATTATACAGAGATAAATCAACAAAGTTTATGTATAAGGGAGTAATGACGTGCTTTTTCGCATCCTTCACAGAAATACTCGTAATGTTTAGTTTTTTTCTTATTGCAAATAAAGTAAACCGGTTAAACATCTATGCATCCAGCGAAGGAATCGATCATGCGTACAGTCATATTGAATGACATAAGTTATGCAGTGATAGCTTAGTGGTAACGCGTCCGCTTGGGACAGAGTGAAGTAGATTCAAATCTAGGTGCTCTCATCTCTAATATTTTCATGTGCGAATCATTTTTAACATGATCACTTAACTTACGATGAAGGAAAACATATTGAAGAAACCTGCATGTCTAAGTAAATCTAGCAAGTTTTTGAAACATGAAGTCCGCCAAGCCGCACTTGGCCAGCGTCGTGGACTAATGACTATGGCTTGATCCCCCTCGTGTTGGGATTTCTCAGCAGTGAAACGTTTAAAAGGTTCGAATACATCAATATCTACATCAAATTAAAAAAAAATAGTTCAGACATGAGTATTTTTAAAATATGTAAACAAAAAGTTAAATAAATAAACTAACATCATATAACATTCGCACAGATCTAATACGCTTATCACTATGCATACTTTAAGCACATTGCCTATTCTATACGTGGGTATATAATATAACTCCTCCTAAACGGCTGGACCGATTTTGATGAAATGTGTTCGAGTGGATTGGAGAATGATTTAGAATTTAGATTCACAATTCGGTCCACTACAAAATGTATGTTTTGAATTATTTCGTTATTTATACATTTAGATAATAAATGACATATTCATAAAATATAATACAAGTATAAATAAGGCATGGTAGACGATGGTTTGCGCATGCGTACTAAAACATTTAAACAATTTTCAATGTGTACAGAACAACGTCTGTCGGGTCCGCTAGTAACCATATAAAACTCATTTATAGTTTAAAACACGGCAAATTAAAAGTCTTAATTGAAATGGTATGTTCAAGGAAATAAACAGATGTACGTACATCTAACGACGTATAAGTACAATCTAGTTTTAGTTTTTATGACTCCCGATAGTGTTATAAATGCAAAAATATGCTTTTGTTACATTAGAGGCGTAAGGATAAAATTTAAAATGAAGAACACTTGTCTTCTCGTATAACAATACAGGGTTATTTACGAAATAAATACATTGAAGTATAATAAAATTAAGTTCGAGGAAAATCTGATAAATGGTTTTATTTTAAAATATCAAACATTTGCTTAAATGTAAGAGAGTATTAAATAGTAGATTTTTTAAAAAATACCAGAAATTATTGGTAAAGTGCTGGTTCGATTTTTATGAAATTTCACTCAAACTAAGATGCCACAGCGTGATGTGTAAAGTGGTAAGTTCAACGAAAGTAAGGGCTTTCTTCGATTTCGTCAATAACCAATTTTACTCGGACCACCATAAAATGTGATATACATACATGTACGTTTCAAGTGAAGGGTAGAGGGGCAAAACAAGGAATGTCACAAAATTATTATTTTTTAACTTACATTGCAATCTGTAATACGTGGCAAAATCTGTTCCCATACTTTTCAACTTTTTTTAATTTTATGTGACATTGCTTGTTTTGCCCCTGTACCCTTCAACTATAGTGCACTGTTTATTCCTTTTCAACTCCTATGGGACGATAGCTCGGCGAAAGACCAAACACAACCCGACCCGATCCGGGATTCGAACCCGGGTCCTTATATATTGAATATGACGTTTCTACTTCACGTACGTAACGTTCCGATCTCAACCTTACAAAGATTTTGAAATTGTGTTATTTCATATAATACAACATTATTAGTATATCTATAATATAAAAATGAATCGCAAAATGTGTTGGTAAGCGCATAACTCAACAACGCCTGGACCAATTTGGCCAATTCTTTTTTTGTTTTGTTTGTTATTGTTAGGAGAAGGTTCTTATGAAAGAAAAAAATAAGAAAGTTGTGTGTGAAAAAAATAAGAAAGTGTTGTGTTAAAAAAACTTTATAAAATTAACGGCGTTTGACGTATCAGTTATGTCCGTTGCCATGGTGCGTGTAATGGTAATTTATAATCAAGACAAATATATACCGGGCGGTGCGAAGTAAATATGTACAACACGTACCTAGGGACGAACCCGAGCGAAGCGAGGGTGAGTTGCTAGTTATTTAATAAATTCTAATATAATCTGGTCTTTAGGGTATATTTAATGGGAAATTCAATATAATTAAAATAAAGAAAGTTAGCAAATACTTTCAAATCTACAACACAGTGACATAAATACTGATTAGAATGGAACTCACCGAAGGGTACAGGATTCATTTCTTATTGCTCGTCATAACTCAATCGGCGTTTAAAGATCGTTGTTTTGAAACGACTCGTTTGGCTCAGTTGGTAGTGACCCTACTTTTTGCGTCAGCGGTCGCGGGTTCGAGTCCCGCTCGAGGCATTCATTTGCTAAGCACATATGTTTGTACTCTAGTCATGGGTGCTAATATGTATAATATGTATGTATTTAAAATTTATATGTGTAGTATATCAACTATCTGGTATCCGTAACACAAGCCTCGTAGCTTACCACGGAACTAGATGGCGCTGTTGTAATAATGTCCCAACATATTTATTTATTTATTTAAACGCAGATCGAAGATCGATGGAGAGACAGAATTCTAACTTGGATTACCGCGATCTCTATATCGAAGTTTGAATATTGAAACCGGCCGATAATCTACTGACGGACAAGATTACTACCTCACTACCTTATAAGCTACTGGACTAATGAGACAGCGTGAAAGCAAACGAACTGACTCACGGAAGTTTTTTCACGCATTTATTATTTTATTTAGTTCGCTTATCTTGAATCCGCTTATCGTAAATGATTAAATGAGTCTAAATAAAACAACACAACACAAGCGTGGCTCTTTAACATGCTCTTATTAACTTAATTAGTAGTTATATGTGAATTATAAAGTAAGAAAACAAATCTATATGTAATATTATATAAAAATCTCGTGTCACAGTGTTTGCTATCGAACTCCTTCGAAACGGCTTGACAGATTTTTATGGTTTCTTTGTGTATTTGATAGATTTGAGAATAGGTCGTAGGCTATTTTTATTCCCCTAAGTGAAAAGGAAGGCTCTGTCCAGATTTTTTATTTTTTATTTTTATTTTTTTATGTTTTCTACCACCAATCCTATCTTTTAATAGTGATTAAAACTAAAAAGTATTGCTAGTACCTATATAAAAGTAACCTCGGTGGTGTAGTGGCTAGCATGTACGGTCGCACATCGGGAGGTCCTGGGTTCGAGTCCCGGGTCGGGCCAAGTTTAGTTATTAAGTCTTTCTATTTCAAAAGCCTCAGTAACAGCCCGGAGTTGGGAAGTTGGCGGTGTTTCACCCCCGTGCCTCGGAGAGCACGTTAAGCCGTCGGTCCTGCGCCTTAACTCTCACTGGTCGTGTCGAGCATTCGTCCCACCGGAATATGAGAGTGATAAGGAATAGAGAGTGCACTTGTGTTTGCGCGAACACTCGTGCACAATAATATGTCCCGCGCCGTTGGCTAGTCTCAATGAGATTGGCCGCCGTGTTCGTAATCGGCCGGGAGGACATTATTATTATTAAAAGTCAAAACTGACTATCTGATCGACCAACATACAGCTAAAACCGCTGGATCTAGAACCATGCAATGCAAAAATATTTCTGAAATCCTTAGGGGGTGAAAAAGGGGTGCAAAGTTTGTATGGAACAACGTGTTTCTTGGTCTGATCAACTTCACACTTGACATTTATATTCTTTAAAAGATTTAATTAAACATTAGTTGCATCGTTTTTGAATGAGGTAAAAGGATGTTGCAAAATATATAGACTACCACGTGGAGAAAGTCGCGGGCAAAAGCTAGCATTATTGAAAATCGTTTTCAATATTCTTCTAACTATTGTATCAATTAAACAATTAAAAAAATATTAAGTATTTATTGTATCATTTTAAGAGTTAGTGCAGTTAACGACTGATTAAACTTGTATTTTTTATTACTTTTATTTGATAACTAGTATCACTCGCTCTGCTCGAGTTCATTCTACTCGATACGATTTATTTTTTTTAACGGATAGGTCACTCTTTTTCTCAAATAAGAGTACTATAAGTTACAGCTCATAACTTTAGCTATCAGTGAAAATTTCATCCAAATCAGCCCAGCCGTTTCAGAGATTAGCGGGGACAAACAGACATACACAGAGACAAACTGTTAGACACGTACCCTTCAGTATTATGATCAGTCCATAGTCCACCACGCTGGCCTTGTAGAACTTTTATATTATTTATAAAAGGAAAAATACTCACTGAAATTAGAAATTACTATTTTTTGTAAACTTAATTTGAAATATATTAAAGTGTAAGTAAAGTAAATCTAAATAATTAAACCATGGTCTAATATTTTTGTGCGACCTCGTACAATTTCTACATCCGCGTCGGTGAGTAGGTACTAGGTAGTTAGTAGGTACTCGTGCCAAATATTTCGATAAAATGTTACAAAAACAGTTAGGTAATATCTAAACTTATTTTTTTTATAATACAGTTATATTTCTTTTATTTTTAATTTTATTACTACTTGTCTCCTTTCTAGGTTCTTCCAAATTTTCTCACGATAATTTACATAGTAAGACAAGTGGTAATCATGTTAAAAATGCATTGCACTTATATCCTTAACTATAATTAGTGTTCTTAAGTATACATATGTATTTTAGTATACAGAGGTGCAAGGCCCGGGATTCGAACCCGCTTCAGTTGGTAAGAAAGAGCGTTACCACAAAAAAATAACGCCGTTTATTTTTTTATTAAAAAAATATTAATTAATTTGTTTTTTAATAGTTTTTGTTGTTGTTATTATGAATATTTATAAATATTACGGTTTGATTTAAATAATGTCGCATAGTTGTGTAATGAATCGTGAAGGGATCAAAGTCCTATTACGACATTTTATTTATAGTCTTGAACGTTCTTTACGCAATGGCTCTGTTCAATTTGAGTGAACTTTTAAAACTTAATAGGTTTAATTTAATTTGAGTTTGAGACAAAAGATTTAAATAGATGGACTTTTTATGCTACTGTTCTAGATTCTGCAGAAAAAATAGTTTACTTTCTGTAAGCAAAATGGAAAATTTTATACATAATTAATAATATTATGCATTAGTTACATTAATATAGGTATGTACAATTTTTTTTAAATAAAATCTAAATCAGTAGGTACTGTATATAAATATAATTGAAGTGTCTGTTTTTAATTTCAAATTAACAGCTTTTAACTAAATGCATATGAAAGTATATACGGTACTTACATCAAAAAATCAATTTTTAAAATTTTTGACTGTCCTCTGAAGGTCTGTTTGTTCAGGCTAATCATTGAAACGGCTGAACAAATGTTAACGAGACTTTCATTCGCAGATAGTTAAAAGGAGTAACTTAGGCTACTTTATCTTTATTAGAAAACTAGCCCTTTTATCCCTATTTCACTCCTTATAGCCCTTTTTTCGTCTTGCAAAGTAGCCTATGTCCTTTTTCAGGCTCTAGACTATCTGTGCACCAAATTTCATTTAAATCGTTATAGTAGTTTTGGCGTGAAAGCGGGACAGACAGACGGACAGTTACTTTCGCATTAATAATATTAGTACGGATTATAATAACCGTTTAATTTATTGTAACTTACGCCCAGCGAAGCGGGTTGGGTCTCCTAATACTAAAATAACATTGTATTCATTATATTTTTAACCAATGTTTTTTCTTCTTTTGAGAGATATATTTATATATTTTATATATAAAAGCGAAACGTGACTCATCACAAAATTTCGAAAACCTTTTAGTTAGTAGACGTCCCCTAATAACGGATTTTACGACAGGGCCGGATTAAGGAGACCCAAGAGCTCTTTTTTGTATCGGCCATAGTTCACCACGCTGGCCTAGTGCGTGTTTGCGTTTTTATATGTAGCAATATACTCTATGTGGCGGACTTCACATGTCTTTCGAAAACTTGCTAGGTTCTCTTAGAGGTGCATGTTTCCTCGCGATGTTTTAAATGTTTCGCACAAGAAAATACTATATATTATTATGTTATAATTTTTGATGTTAGTATTAAAAATTTAGAAATTCAATACTTAGGTAGTGAGTAATTCAGAAAGCCGACAACTATTAAATATCTGAATAAGTCTTTATAATAAAAATGTTCATTAATATTATTATAGAATTGTATGAAAACAAAAAACTAGATGCATTTAATACGAGATAACTGAAAAATAAAAAGAACCGGTGGAACTTTTTTAGCATATTTTTTTGGCAGTTAGGTAATAACGCCATAATATATTCGAGATACACAACGCAAATGAACATGAGGCCATATTAGACGTGCATTGTTTGAAAAACAGTAATTAAAACAATATTCTTCTAAAATCAGGCCACAAAGTTTGTTATTAAACCTATTCGTAAAGCAAAAAATCTGAACGTATTATAAATTGTGACAGACATACGTACTATAATAGTTTTTTGTTATTTGGTATTTTAAGCATTTTCGGTGTATTGTATTCATATAAAAAATAATAAATATAACCAAAAATTTATTTTACTGTCTGTTTGTAATTCCCTAATGCTGACACGGCTAGATTTGGATGAAATTTTATATATAGACTAACAATTCACCCATGCTCCGCTCGGGTTCTTCCCTAATTCCGATAGCATTCATTTCTCAGTGATGAGATATTTTTCCACTGTAAAAAGTGTCCTAAAGTTGATCCGCTTAACTATCATAACACCAAGTTTCATCAAATTTGTCCATTGGTTTCTAGTTATTCGGTAGGTATTATTTGATAACTGCCTCGGTGGTGTAGTGGCTAGCATGTACGGTCACACACCGAGAGGTCCTGGGTTCGAGTCCCGGGTCGGGCCAAGTTTAGTTATTGAATCTTTCTGTTTCCCTCAGTAACAGCCCGGAGTTGGGAAGTTGGCGGTGTTTCACCCCCGTGCCTCGGAGAGCACGTAAAGCCGTCGGTCCTGCGCCTTAGCTCTCACTGGTCGTGTCGAGTAGTCGTCCCACTGGAGTATGAGAGTGATAGGAACAGAGAGTGCACTTGTGTCTGCGCGTACACTTGTGAACTATAATATCTCCTGCGTACTTGGCCAGTCTCAATGAGATTGGCCGCCATGGCCGGAATCGGTCGGAGAGAACATTATTTGATAGCTGGTCAACTGATCCGGATCAATATATAGAAAAATCTCAACTAACTGTTACAGACCAGCTATAAAATATCAAACGGTATATGGAAGCTAAAAATTTGGTTTCCGCTCTTTAGGACGCGGGTGGAGTCGTGAGAAATGCTAAGTCGCTGAATATTATTGAATTTCGTTCACAATCGTCGAAGATGTTGCGTAACGTACCTACGTCGTACATGAGTAAAAATTATTACATTTTAACTTGAAATTATATTGCAATAAAATTACCTTAAAAGTAATCAAAATTATGTAACTGTACCTTTTTTAAAGTCGGTCAAATGCCGAAATGTATTGAAGTGTTTTTAAAATGATTGCTGACTATAGGAGAGTTTACCAAAAATATTAATGACATTTTTGTTTCATAACATATTTATACTAAGTTATATATAAATTATAAATGAAACTACCTTTTCGGATTTTGTCGCGGATTTATTTTGATTTTTAGTTCCTGACGTTTCGAATGCTTTACAGCAATCATGGTCACGGGACCATAAATCCGCGACAAAATCCGAAAAGGTAGTTTCATTTATAATGTCGAATATTCGCGTAAATCTAAGAAAGTATTATATATAAATATTAATATTGTCTGAATTATGTAACTGCCCTTTTTAGAAGACAATCAAATGCTGAAAAGAATAAAAATAGTGTTGAAAATATAAGTTTACTGAGAAAATTGATATCAAAAATATTAAATAATAATTATTGATAACGACTTGATGTGTTTAGAAAATGTAGAGTTCCTTGATGTTAATGATCTTACATATTATAAATGAAAATTAATGATTTATAGATGGATAAATAATAAGCCGTTGCTTCTAAAATATTAAAAAATAATACATTAACCAAAATTTATGAAAATATAGCACATAGAACAATATTTATAAAACAACAATGGCATTATACAAAAAAAAACAATATATAGATTAAATTCAGTTTGAAAACCAGGAAAGGAATGAAAATTCACTGTCACAACATAAACAACTTACGTTTCAATTCCGTAAATAGCTTGGCTCGAGTCCACTCTGTCACTACGTAACTCGCGACCGCACGAGATGGCGTGCGAACTCGGAATGACAACACTCATCTCTAATATGTATCATCATCTCTAATATTATATTTTCTAAGTAAATTAGGCGGGCGGGAAAATTTTCATGAATTAACCCATATTAATAGTAGATTTTAGGAAAATTTATTTTATTTGATATTTATTCAGTAATATGTCGCAATTTTGATGCAATAGTGACATAACTCGGTTTGTGACATAATCACTTGATCGTGGTCTACATAAGCGAAGGGATTTTTGGATTGAGCATAAAAAAAATTATTTGTACCACATTTTTAACTTTGATTTATTATATACGCTAATGTCGCATCTTTGAAAAACAACATTGTCAGTTTATTTGTTTCTTCTAGAGCGTTAAAATCTGCCAAAAGACCCAGTGGTAATGCACTGGCTTGGGAAGCCTAGTGAACAAATCTCGGGTCTCGCACTTCTGCTTTATCATTTCCAACATGATTACCACTCATCTCAAAGTGAAAGCATCGTGAGGTAACCTGCATGTCTTACAGAACTTAGCAAGTTTTCAAAATACATATATGTAGACAGCCAACCCGTACTTGGCGAACGTGGTGGACTCTGCCCCTCATATTGAAGGGAGACTCGTCTCCTGCAGTAGGACGCTAAAAAAGGGTTGAATACATTTAGCATATGGTATAAAAATAGCATGTTATAATAAATCGGCCTTTTGAATAATTCTCTTCATAATATAAGCAAGGCAGTTTATAGAGCAGTGTAATTAATGTATTGCCAAAGTCTTAATTTGAATGTTGCAGGTCGATTCTTAAAAGTGGATACTTGTATTAAGAATACAAATTGGTATTACGATTTAGAGAATTGTATTAAGGACCTGTGAACTTAAATAGTCATTATCTTCGATACGGAGGCTGAATTTGTAGGTTTTCAAATTTTTGTCTTTCTGTCGTCTGAAAAAATAAATAAATAAATAAATATGTTGGGACATTATTACAACAGCGCCATCTAGTTCCGCAGTAAGCTACGTAACGTGCTTGTGTTGCGGATACCAGATAGTTGATATACTACACATACAAATTTTAAATACATACATAATATTATAAATATAAACACCCATGACTGGAGTACATACATTTGTGATTAGCAAATGAATGCCACCAGCGGGACTCGAACCCGCGACCGCTGGCGCAGAAAGTAGGGTTACTACCAACTGAGCCAAACGAGTCGTCAAAAATCCAAAGAACTTGACAGATTTTGATGAGATTTGGTATAATGATAGTTGTTTATCCGAGTCAACCTATGGATAGGTATGAAAAAGCTTTAAATTGGAAAAAAAACTTCCGAGATAATTACTGCTAATAGTGAAGGAAAACCTAACCTAACGAGTTTTCAAAAGACATGTGAAATTCGTTAACCTGTTTAGTCAGCGTGGTGGTCAATGCCGTTATACGAGGACGTATTACGGGGAGCCTCGTACTCTCTACTATAATATAAAATTACACTATACTTTACTGTCTCGGTGGTTTAGTGGTTAGCATGAACGGCTGCACATTCGGAGGTCCTGGGTTCGAGTCTCGGGTCGAGTCAAGTTTAGTTATTGAGTCTTTCTGTAAACAGAAGTAAACCTCAGTAACAGCCACGTTAAGCCGTTGGTCCTGTGCGTTAGCTCTCACTGGTCGTGTCGAGCAGTCGTCCCACCAGAGTATGAGAGTGACAGGAATAGAGAGTGCACTTGTGTCTGCGCGTATACATAATATGCATTATAGGTACATTATGTATCTCTTGGCCGAATTCAGTCAAATAACTTTATTGTACTAAGTATGTTGATATTTCATAGTATTTAAAATATTTTTGTTTATTCTCCACACTACATGCCTTTCCTCATTTACTACAGAATATAGCGGTCTACAACTATACCCTACTGCTTATTAGTTTAAACTAGGATATACTTGTAGGTACTTTATAATAGAGTTTACTCCTCTATTTAATATATTATATATATATATATATATATATATATATATATATATATATATATATATATATATATATATATATATATATATATATATATATGTGTGTGTGTGTGTGTGTATTTGTATTCATTTATATATAAAGTATATTATTTCTTTTTTTTTTAAATAAAATAGGTATTTAGTCCCAATAAAATTTACATTTGAAGACAATATCGTGAACATACTCGTATATTTCAATTGCTGTTCGTTAGTCTCGCTAAAATTGTAAAACGGCTGGACCGATTTAAATAATTCTTAAATTTTGTTCTATTGGGTGTATCAGGGTGGTTTAAGTATAAAGAAATATGAGATATCCCAAAAAGCTTCAAAATCGTAAATTTGAGAACTGTTTATTAGTATTTTGAAACACTAACCGTTAAAACGCATTTAAAGATACGAGCGAAGTAGGGTGAGTTTTGTAATAAAACTTATAACACATTATGATAAAAAGGCACTAAGACGACAACAAGTTTATTTTTTTATATAATATCTAATATGTCCTTATATGATTTATTTTTCTTCTTTTAAGTGCAAGCTATCAAAGTCACGCGTGTATAATCGACGCATAAACAAGAATTAATTATGCATGAATGCTGATCGTGATACTAATTAGACGTAATAGGTATACCGACTATCACTCGTACTGTCACAGTATAAAATGTATTGAGGTAGGATAAGTAAACTAACCCTACAACGTGCGTGTATCTTGTCTTGGTGGGGGGTATAATATCTATCAATAACCTTGATCAGACTCTACCCCGTTATTTTTAAAGAAAAAACCTTAAGACTCGAACTGATTTAGATGACAGAACTGGAAAGGATCTAAACTTAATAAAAAAAAGTCTTACAATCATTACTCTACTCACTCGTAACTAATATGTAATTTAAGTTCATAAATTAATAACAATAAAGCCTTTTTATTTCCTAATAAGTCATATAATATTATTATTATTAAACTAGCAATGCCCGCGACTCCGCCCGCGCCCGAAGAATAAAAATTCAGTATTATAACAATTTTTTCATGCCAAATCATAAAACAGTTAAAAACAAGAATATGGTCTAAAATAAAAAATTAAATAACTGAAGAGGGCCACCCTTATCACCTAGGGGAATAGCAATCAGCCTTCGACCTATTCTCAGACCTACCAAATAAATCATAACAATCGGTCAAGCCGTTTCGAAGGAGTTCGATAACAAACACTGTGACGCGAGATTTTTATAATTTATTAATTATTTGCGGTATGTATATATGTACGCCTGAACCAAAAATGATAAAATATGACGTGACGAATGACGATTGATATAGGCTTAGTTACTCCTCCAGTTCTTTTCTTTTTACCTAATAGGTACTTACGTATAATTCATGATTAAAACGAAGCAGACCTTTTATTTGCATAGTTGATGAATAAACTTGGGAGTTACGCTCGAGTTGCTAAGCCCATTTCTAGGTTATTAGGTCGTGTAAAATTTTTTGATTGATCCCTACTTCATCTTTAGGTAAAAGTAGATGTAAGTTTGCCTTATAATACCTATCAGATTCATATATATTAGTGAAAGTCCCGTCTAAATCAACCCAGCCGTTTTGGAGGTTATCTGTAGCAAACAGATAGACATTTCTTAATCAAAAAATTTTTTTCTTCTTACTTTATTATTGTTGCAATTGCGATTTGAAAAATTACCGAATATGGCTTTTCTTTAATACATATAACTATATATATAATTTCTTGCACTTAATGTGCCCGCTGCGTAACGTCATCTTTCACATCCATGGGTTGACTGGAAGAAATCTCTTTTAGGGATAAGTCCACCCTTGCTTATGTTATCTTTTATTATACATTGTCAATGTAATATTACAAAAGTGCAATAAAGAATATATAACTAATTATTATACTAAAAAACTATTGACGAAGTTCCTTTAAGATTAACCATTTAACATATTAATTACGTATATTCTTAGAATACCTGTGCTAATAATAAAAAAAGACTTGATTTTCTGTAACATTTTAAGAATATGTTCGGTTTTATTATATTTTTTCTTTGATAAACTAAAGTATTTATATCCTATAATAATATGTTTACAATGTGAGTATGCATGTACGTAGAGCGTGTTTCTGTGCGAGACATCTATTCTTATAGGTTTAAAGCATTATCACTTATTATAAAACAAAGTCCTCCGCCGCGTCTGTCTGTCTGTTCGCGATAAACTCAAAAACTGCTGTACCGATTTTCGTGCTCTTTTCACCAATGGATAGAATGGTTCTCTAGGAAGGTTTTAATATATAATTTGTTAAGTATTTTAATTTGTTTTGTTTGTTTATACATTGGCTAAAATGTCGGAAAAAAGAAAGCCGTCTGGGAGCTTTTAACGAAAACGCTGCGTAAACCCTTTGAGGTAAAACAAAATTATGTATGGTGAAATAATTGTGTATCTTATAAAGGTCTCTACATACTCGTAGGTAATCGAACTCCTCCGAAATGGCTTTACCGAATTTTATGATTTTTTTTGTGTGTATTTGGTAGGTCTGAGAATAGGTCGTAGACTATTTTTTATTTCCCTAAGTGATTTTTGTTTATTTTTTCTCTACAGATTTTTATTTTTTTAAAATTTTAGACCAAATTTAAATTTCATTTTTTTATGAATTGATATCAGAAAATTCTTATGACCCTAAATTTTCATCCTTCTACCACGACACGACATATTAGATATAGATAATATATATTAATATACATATCAACAGGCTATTCTGCTTAGTAAAAGAACAATGAATGTACAAATACAAAAATTTATAGTACATAAATCACTTTAGGTGTTGATATTTGCTTCTCAATCACCTGCTTTACTTAATAACGGCTGACTAAGATAATGCAAATAACGTTATCAGAAGAAGACAGTCAGCAGACTCACAGTGAATGATAATGCAGATGCTCGTGATAATTAGTCACTGACTCTATAAAGACATGCGTGAAGCATGTTTTCGTATCACTTAAGTAAATAATAACTAGAACCTAAGCTTATGTGGAATTAGTGGAATATTTTTGGAAGAAATTCGATACTTTTTAAATCCTACACTCATCTAACTCAGTGGTGAATTGTAGGTAGGCCGTAGATCACAGGTTTGAACCTCGGATTGATTTATTGATATAAGGTCGTATATCTAATCACACGTAATTTTTATCATTTATATATTTTTATATATTATATTAGTTAATTAGTACGTTGACTTTCAAGCGTTGAGCTTAAAAGATTATATTATAGTATTTTTACGATAGAGAATAATAAAAAATGATTGGATTTATTCAGATATTGTATAATGTATGTGTCATTATTTAAATATTAAAAAATCTGCTCCAGTATAAATATAATTTAAAAAATCAAAAAATGGGACTGCGTAAAAAGTGAACCAAACTACGTACATAATAAAAAAACTGAAAAGAAAAAAAACAAGCACTCAGATGACCGGTGATCTAGAATTCTACAATATATTATTGAATGAATACTATTGAAAAAAATAAAATATATTGTAATAATAATTCATTATTCGACAGTCAATCTAATTTTTCAATGGACCCCGATTTATAATCTCCTTCTGGTATACTAGCAAAATCTGAGCTTTATGAGGGCTCGCGTAGTTTTTCTAACGGGTAATAATGTTACAGCGATGTTAACTCTTTGGTCGTCTAACAGATGGCGTTAGTAGAACAATAATATTTTATCCAATGAATACAAAATTGTTAATGTTCATTTCTTTATTGTTATTTTTGACAAATAACACATCTGGATATGAAGTTAAATTACTATGTTAGAGCACAAATCTATAGCCATGATAGTTTTCAGTAAAGTGTACCACAAAATGCTCAAGTTGTGGGATAGCGTAGTGTAGTAAATATCTCGTGTCGCAGTATTTATTATCTAAGTCCTCCAAAATAGCTTTACCGATTTTTAAAATTTTTTTGTATATTTTGTAGGTCTGAGAATCGTCTCATAAGGGTGGTCCTTCAAATTTTTTTTATTTTTTTATGATTTGGCATTAAAAATACTTATAACCATAAATTTTCACCCTTCTGCCACCAATCCCTATTCTTAATAGTAATTAGAACGCGGGCGGAGCCGCGGGAATTGCTAGTAGTATTTAGATATATAGATATAGATAGATAGATGTGGCTAAATGTAAAGTAAATGACAAAGACTTCGCCTATCAAAATTGACATGTTGACATTTAGTTTTTACCATCGCTTTTATTTGTTATCAAATAAACACAGAATGCGGCAAAATAATGTAAACAAATGATCTACTTACGTCATTTAAACTAAACTAAATCACTCCACTCCGCCACTCGGCCATGCTTCCAACGCATGCTGCATGGGCTTAGTAAAAGAAGTGAGCAATACACATATTTTGTACCTAGTTTTTGATCAGATGTCATATATTTAATCTGAACTATACCAGGAACTTTAAACTGACTTTAAAAATAACTAGCTTTACTAAAACCTTCCTCGAGAACCACTCTATCCATTGGTGAAAACAGTATGAAAATCGGTGCAGTAGTTTTTGAGTTTATCGCGAACAGACAGACAGACAGATAGACGCGGGGGAGGACTTTGTTTTACAATATGTAGGGATTATTAGAACGGAGGAGACAATTGTTACTATGATTTTGGTGGGACATTATTAAACTTGACTGAAAACCTTAACAATGAGTCATAATGCATCGGAGGTACAAGTCCCGGGATTAAAACCAACTTCACTCGGTTTTCCAAGCGAGCCTCTTACCACTGAGTCACCACTCCCCAATAATAAATTATATTACTTATAGAATATACTATAAAACGTGTGTTAGATCCTTCAAACTATAATTAGCTACTCGTGTAACTAATATTCTCGTGTAAAAATATATTGCTATTTTATCAAATCGTGCCAAAGACTTATAAATCTTACTACTATAAGACTTATCTTAGGTACTTATCCGATTACGTATCCCAGAGATCATGCAGTTCTAAGGATTAAATGAGTAAATTGAGGAAAACACTGGTAGGTGTATCCGCGGCGTCGGGCGTCACGACGTGGGCTTGACGAGATTACTGTTATAATGTATTTGATTTCTGACTTTTACACGAAAAGGGTTAGGGGAATCCCTTAATTTTGCGAAATTTTTTGACGTTTTCTGTTTTAAATCAAAATCGTAAGGACTTTCCTTTATCCGGTATTTTTGTTTTATTTAGGATTTTGATCATAACATAATATATATTAATATTATTTGTATATTAATTATTATATTTTATTTATTTATATATTATTTTCTAATCACTAAAAACCACTGGACATATTATGATAAAGTTTGGTTTGACGCTAATTTTAATGATGCTGAAAATATCTCTGAGAAATCTATACGTTTACTAAATATGACGACACGTTTGGCTCAGTTGGTAGCTACCCTACTTGCTGCGCTACCGGTAGCAGGTTCGAGTCCCGATAGGGGCAAACATTTGTTGAGCACGAATGTTTGTACTCCAGTCATGGATGTATTTAAAATATAATAAGTACATAAAGTTATATATTTGTAGTATATCAACTATCTGGTATCCGTAACACAAGCCTCGTAGCTTACCACGGAACTAGATTGCGCTGTCTAATAATGTCCCAACATATTTATATATGTGTAGAACATATACCTATCATATTTATACATAAAATTCCGCTGTGCGTGTGTTTGCAAATCTGGTCCTCCTAAAGGGCTTGAGCTATTCTGATTTTTTTTTGTGCACTTATAGAGTCATGTGGATCATTTCTAGCGAATTTGCATCATATTTTGAACTGTGTAAATTAAAAAATTAAAGAGTTTTACCAAATATCAAAGACGATGATGTAAATCGACATACTTATTATGTACGTACTCGTACAACTCAATATAAAATACTCAATTTTATTTTTATTTAATTACTTTATAACAATTTTTTATAATAGGAATGCTTATAAAAAATGCGATCCGGATTCAAAATTGTTATTTGGCTTTCACCTAAAAAGAACACTGTTAGGATATAATTTTTACGGAAATGTCGTTGTGGCACATACTTACATTAAAATCTTTATTTTTAAGACAAGATTATGAAGAAAAACAAATGCCCCAGCGGGATTTCAACCCGCGACCGGCACAGAAAACAGGGTCACTGAGCCAAACCTATCAAAATTTGCTCACAAATTAAAAGCTTTAATGTGCTTTTTAGCTTTAATTGTAACACTCTTTCAAGGCTTTCTCATTTACGGAATAAGTAGGTTCATTCAAGTTTTACAATAATAATTATATAACTGCATATTACATTATTTACTTAAAGCCGTAATGCACAAAATCGAATTAAAACTAGTTAAGTCAAAGGCGAGTAAAAGACAGTGGTAGCCCAGTGGTAACGCGCTCGATTGAAGCGGGTTCAATTCCGGGACTCGGAACCTCTGATATTTTCATGTGAGAATCACATTTTTATGTTTTATGTTGCTGACCGTATCTACACTAAATTCTTGCGTTATCAAAACTAAGAAGTACCTTTTCTATTAATAGCTAACGATGATGCTACTTTATCTTTTGTACGTACTAGAACCTAAACCCGCTTACTGATATTCTTGAATTGCGGAAAATAAAGTCCCCCGCCGCGTCTGTATGTCTGTTCGCGATAATCTCAAAAACTACTGCACCGATGTACATGCTGTTTTTATTAGTATATAATTTGTCAAGCTTTTGTATACATTTATATACCTATATATACACATAAATCATTGATGTCCGTTAGTCTCGATAAAACTCAAAAACGATTGAACTGATTTGAATTTTTTTTATGTTTTATTGGAGGCTTATCAGTTGTGGTTTAAATATTTTTTTGTTTATGGGACAAAGGGGGCAAACGGGCAGGAGGCTCACCTGATGGTAAGTGATCACCTCCGCCCATGGACATCTGCAACACCACAGGGCTTGCAGATGCGTTGCCGGCCGGTTTTCAGGAAAGAGAGGGAGGGAGGAGGGAGAAGGAAGGGAGTAGGGATGGGGAGTGGGCCTCCCGGACTCTCACTTACCGGACGAAACGCGACAGCATAGCTGTCACTTCACGCCGGTCTCCTGTGAGAGAGTGGTACTATACGGGGCGTGCCGGCCCATTCGGCTGCTACCCGAAGGTAACAAGCATGGTACTACCACTTGAATAAAAAAAACAAATAAAGAAAACCCAAAAAAATTGCGGGTAAATCGAAAATTTCTGATATGTTTATTTTGTAAAGGAATCACTAACGGTTAAAACATAAGTTACTGTAGCCACATACGGCAGGTCGAAAAAAACCATAAACTAAATTGAACTAAATATGTACTATAATATAAAATTAGCTTTAACAATTTAAAATTAATTATTTAAAACTAAACTTATTAATTAAAATTAGGTCTCACCTACTCGATGTAAGTAACGAATCTAATCTAAAAATTATATAAAAGTAACATTATTGTTCTTGATGAAATAATATCTATTTATTGTTATAATCGTGGGAACTAATATGTCAGCTATCCTCCTGGGGCATGCAATGTGTGCATAACTCGTACGTATACGATACGACCTGAGTGAAGCTAAAATGAGTCACAGTAACTAGGATTTTTTTTAAATTAGTTAAGAGATAAGATTAAAATTAGTGTATCTTACAATTAAAGTAGTGAAAATAATTTATTTTGTAAGATTGAACCTTAAAACGAAATAGGAATCATTTCACTACATACTATAAAACAAAGTCCTCCGCCGCGTCTGTCTGTTTGTTCACTATTCACTCAAAAACTACTGCGCCGATGTTCATGCTGTTTTCACTCATGTATGGAATGGTTCTCGAGAAAGGTTTTAGTATATAATTTGTCAAGTTTTTGTATACATTTACTAGCGGAACCCGCGGCTTTGCTCGCGCTAAATCTAGGGACGAACCCGAGCGAAGCGAAGAGTAGTCTAGTTTTTATATAATTATCTTTTCATGTTATGGCCAGCGCAACGATATGAGAGAATAATTAATTATTTTAATCTACTTTAAATAAAAATGGTTACTATTTTATTATGACTTCTTTAATATAACTATATAACGAAATTTAAATATTTCGGATTTATATGACGGAAACGTCGGAAACCAAATATCAAAATAAATCCTCAAAAAAACTGAAAATAAAGTTTTATTTAAAATGTACAATAATCACGTAAATCTAAGTAAGTATTATGAGCAAATATATTCTTGAAGCGATTGCTTTAATTTTTGTACTCTCAATTATTGTGTTTAAACTCTCTCATTGCTGTATCACATGATTTCTATTGAGGCCACGCTCACTGCCATGCGTCTTTTTTGCTATACAACATGAAACTTTCTTTCAAATTCAAAATATTTAATTCAGCATTTAATTATTACAATAATATTTACTGAATGTCATGCCTACTATCAATTTGTATAAAATAAATATGTTTCGTGGCTACGTACGAGTAGTTTTATTTCTTATATCATTACTACGACAGGTACTAAGTTAAAATATAAGTTAACTTATTCATTTATTTAAATAAATAAATAAGTTAGGAAAACTGTTCATACAAAATATAGTATATAAATTGGTGATGATATATCATCATATCACAAATAAAGTTTATTATTGATAAGTATAATAAATAATAACTATCTATGTATATTTCTTAAATGTACAAAAACTTTTGATATAATTGATCGAGGGCCAAAATAGTCTTAATTAGTGCATTATAAGTAATTTGCTTACGTGAGCTTAAAAGCTAAAGTAACGAAAATAACATTAGAACGAAAAAAAAGGTTTAATCTTTTTCCCTAATCGAAAAACTATATTTTGATAGATGAGAATCAAAATGTGCTTAGGTAATATTCAGTGATCAATTTTTAAATGTTACTGCAGTTGTTGATACATAATTAAACTGTTTAAATTATCCGTGTATGTACACTACCGTTACAACAAGATAAATGAATCATCGCTTACATTTGGTATAAGGCCAAGTTAGTAATTATTATACTATAATAGCCAATAGTGCATTGTGTGAAGATGTACCTATATATATCGTGAAAGTAAAACAGTGATATTATTACTTATAATATGTAAGTAGATGCGTACCTTTATCCATAATGTTAGTGTTTGTATTTGGCCCTTTTAACATCGCAGAAGCACTCCCTTTCACTTCCCTTTTTGAGCACTCCCTTCCATCGCGAGGGGGAACAGACCATAGTGCACCACGATGGCTGGCTTTCGAAAACTTATTAGGATATCTCCGGCAAGCATTTTCCTCTCGATGTCTTCCTTCACCGTAAGTCGTATTATGTTGAAAATGAAACATAAACATAATTTATACATAAAAGTATCAAATGTTCATGACCTGGGATATGAACTTGCTTCACTTGGTTTGCTAAGCGTGTTACCATCGAGCCACCACTGTTTTCGCAAAAAAACATTATGGTATTATCAATAAAGCAACTTCTTGTTACGACGGTATATAATATGTATGTATGCATATAATAATACTTTAAGTACTTTACGTATAGCGTCACCTTTCACTCTCATATTTTATAGTTTACATTAATTTTTGTCATCATAAGAATGTGTTTAATAACAAGTTTCAATACCCGATTGCGAATTAAAATGTAGTACACCTTATTACTAGTGGGGCAGAAATAAATATAAGTAGGTCAAGTTATTAAAATGTAGGTAAGCATGAGTAATTCTATAGCTTCATTCAATTATTTTATTTATTTTGTTAAATAAGTTTCTCCCGTGTTCAGTCTCTCCCGTGACCATGATTGCTGTAAAGCATTCGAAACGCCGGGAACTAAAAATCAAAATAAATCCGCGACAAAATCCGAAAAGGTAGTTTCATTTATAAATAAGTTTCTATTTTAAGTTTAATTTAGTAATATGGCTATTTATCATATTAACATGATATTAATAAATTAAACCTATAGGTCAACGTGGTGGAAGCTGTGACGGGGACCATTAAGTATTGAAGGAAGACCCACCCCCGGCAGTAGGACGTCAAAGTCAAGTCAAGTCAAAAGTCAAGTCAAGTCTGGTTTTAGGCCAGTGAGTCCCACATACCACCTGTTTTCTACAGGTGGTATGCAAATGAATGGATTACAAACATTCGTGCTCTATAAATGAATGCCCTCAGCGGGACTCGAATCCGCGACCGCTGGCCAAGAAAGTAGGATTACTACCCACTGAGCCAAACGTGTCGTCAAGATATACCTATATGACTCAGAGCATACATACATCATTTTTGACGTTTGGCAAACGCGGTTATCATTGTGGGTGAAGGCCTAACTCTTAATTGTCGCTAAGCTTTAAAACTCATTAAACACATTTTTATTAAAATACAAATATTACGAGTATATATTTAAGTGCCAAATAACCCACATTAATGTAGATTTTATTTGCGTATATCTGATGGAGTTTTATATTTTGTTTGGTCATTCCAAAAATCTAGATTCAGAATTAAGACCGAAAAATTATTTATTATTAGGTAATGTAGGTACCTATTCTTAAATTATAGATAATTACCTACTGTTCTTATGACGTTAGTAAAATTAGACTGCAGTCTATTTAATCTGCGAATTTATGCGCATTTATTTTCTACCTAGTTATGACCTGCGATCAGTCGTCAAGGCTATTATCAGGCGAGTTGTGAGAGGTTGGAGTTTGGCGAGGTAGAGCCACTGCTCTATCTCCCCTCAGTAAAAGACCACCTCAGCTGTATTAAGTCTTCTAATTGGATTTGGCTGCAAGAGTATGCTGGACAACGGGTTTAAATGAGTTGACAAGCGATCCTTATAGTTCGCGGAGTATCGTTATACTTCATCTAGTTAATAACAAGTTAGTTTAGAGCAGAAAAAGCCGTCGGTCCCGCGCCTTAACTCTCGCTGGTCGTGTCGAGCAGTCGTCTCACCGGAACATGAGAGTGATAAGGAATAGAGAGTGCGCTTGTGTTTGCGCATACACTCGTGCACTATAATATGTCCCGCGCAGATGGTTAGTTTTAACGAGATTGGCCGCCGTGGCCGGAATCGGTCATGAGGACATCACTTCATCCAGTATGGTTGAGATTTCAAGGTACGGTGGATTTCCGAATTGCGAGCGTACCAAGGCGCCGATGAGAGTACCCGATTAGAATACAGTTTTGAGCTCTCTGAAGGCACATAATGTTGAATATTCTGGTTGTCGACCACAGTTGTATTCCATATGTCCGAATGGTTTTATTAGAGCAGATCCACAAATTATAGATTCTATTTTTTTATTTAAATACCAGCCACTCGCTCGCTCGCCCACGACGGAACGGAGACGGTATATGCGTTTAGGGTGAGAGATGTTTGTGTCATGCCATCACTATTTTAAATTTTGATCGTAAATAAAAATAAGTATTATCATCAACTTCTAAAGGTCCTCACAGTAGGTGCACGGCCTACCCATTAAGGATGTAAGTATAGCGCTTAAAATCTCTAATTATTTACGTTACTATAAACCTTCAAAACTAGTTCATTTAATGGCAGCCCCCGACGGATATTCTTGGTTTTTTTTATCTCGCATTACATTTATTTTTAGGTCGGGGGTTTTTTTATTATTTTATCCTTTTTTAATAACTTTTTAATTTTGAATATACTACTTATTGAACTTTTTGAAAACATAATATATAAGTTAATAAAATAATAATTAATAGTTAAAATAATTACAAAATAACAGGAACACCAAATTAAAAAAGAAATAGAATTTTCGCGACAAACTTAATCGGCCTCTGACTCCGCCTCGACGGTCACCCGTTCAATATTTTCAACGTTGAAAACCCGGAAGTCCAGCTCCACACAGTTTCCATAAAAACACATGACATGTGAAATTTCGAAAATCTAAATACAAAAACAACAAAAAATAAGATTTAAAAGGAAATGATGACCAATGGAAGAATTTACTTCATCTGCGCGCGCAGAAGGCGTTTGAAGAAGATAATCTGATCGCGTAAAATAAGAATGCATACTTGGTGGAGCTGGATGATCATGCCAAGAACTTTAAGTTCATCACGAACCACCGATGAAGTGAGTGTGGCCATCCATATTTCGGATGGTGAAACAAAAATAGTAATACAAAACGCATACACGCACGTACGCATTTTTTTTTCCGGCATTATAAATATCTATCATTTGGCAGTCACATGTTCTTACTGTATACCAATTTTTATAAAGATCGGTTCAACCGTTCTTGAGTTATAGCGGGACATACAGACAGACGGACAAAAATTTCAAAAATGATGTCAGTGAGTCATAAAACGAATACTTATGACGAAATACGTCAAAAAAATTAAGTGTAGAGACAGACTCAACTGATTTGTATAGTAGTATAGACAAATCCATCCATATAGATTAATCTTTTAAAATCAAAATCAACTTTTAAAATAATACTGATAGTTATTTCTCATTTAAACCGTAATTGTGAATTACATAGAATATAAATAATACTTTAAAAAAACTAAAAACACACTTTTTATAGAAAACCAAACTAAAAAATAGAAAATAAATTTTAATGAATTTAAATTAATTATTTGATTTTAAAAAAAGCGTGGAGTGCTTTTTAAGATATTATCAAAATGATAATCACTCTACTCATATCTGTCAATAAAATATTTATAACTATTGACACCATGCACCCCACGCTGAAAAATGAAATGAAACAAATTGAAAAATGGAATAATTTTATCAAATTAGTGTATTGTCATCGGTCCTCGATAAATCTACAAAGTTTGAACGAAATCTGATCGTTTAAAGTGGGTCAAAATCGCGCCCAAAGAAGTCGGTTACAAACATACAGGTGAAGCTAATAAAAAGCGTGTAAAAATAAAACAAAACAAATCATTGAATAACTTGTTTATTGAAATAACAACTATAATAAATTATATACATTGTCCGTTCGTATGTTCTACACAACGTGTCTCACATAACAATACTAAATGGAGTGTAGAGATAAGGAGTACTATCTTGTATGGGAGATAAGTTAAAAAAGTGTCCATCTGTGAGCGGAAAATAATAGTTCAAAACCAAAAAAATGGCGCTAGCGTAGCAAGAGGGCATGATATAAAATTTAAATATAGCATCTGTAAAAGGGCTCAAGTTGTCGAGATTAAAAATTACTTGTTTAATTTACTATCCTTTTTGACGAATTCTGGCGTACATTTTTCGTCCATAGATGGTACTCCATATAGAGGTCTGAATAACAATACTATTACATTATAGTGATAGATTATAAAACTTTAAAAGATTTTAATACACATGATATTCTGTATAAAACACTTGATTCTAATTATGAGATATAATGTCATAGAAAATATACAACAATATACATTAAAATACTATAAATTTTAACAGATGTGGTCATATTGTTACTAAAACAAATATTCTGATTCAAATGTCAAGTCAAAACTTGTTTCAATCGCAGTTTTTATATAATGGAGGTTAGAGAACAGGAGGACGATCGCCCTAGAATGTAGCGTCTCAGAAATGTGGTCGAACTAAGGAGGCGCTGCGATCGTTAAGTTGGCTCAATGCCTAACTTCACGTTGTCTCAATACTAACTTCATCTACTTGTACTCATAAACAGCTAACTTCACAGATACTACTTACCGACGGCAGCGCGTTATAAATTCTACAAATTTTCAGGGACAGGCGGGTAATGCTTTAGCATGAAGCGATCGTCCTCCTGTTCTCTTGCCTCCATGTTTTATATGATAAAATCTTATGTCAACATCTAAAAATGACAGAGAAGTTGAGTCATAACTTTTCGTGACGTATTCATATAATGTAAAATACTCCTAGTGATAGTAAATATTGTTCGGATTTCTTCTGATACATAAATATACAAAATTAAAAATCAAATCTTAATGACCACATGATAATAATATTATGTAATTTAATAACAATGACATTGATATATAAAAACTCATTTAGCGTCTCAAGTGTCCTCAAAAAGGAAGTGCGTTATCGTTAAAAAATAAAATTTTTCATCGCTTTTCGGGCGACAAAATTAAAAAAGTACGTTATGTACAGTGCATAAGGTCGAATTTGTGTTTGGACTTTATTTGCTTTGACCTGACACATGTCGACGCCACTTTTTGAAGACATATTTGTTAGGTTCGTATAAATGTTTTTATATATCAATAATCGATACATAATTATGATTAAAATAATCGATTTTGATTTATATCTTATAATTTAGCGCAATAATATCGATTAATAACTGACTACAGAGTACAGAAAAAAGTACAAAATTACGTAATGACGAGTATTTTTTAAAATAATTATAAATCATTGTGATTAACTATTAGAATACAATTCTCGAATCTAAAATAATCTATGAAGTATTTCACAGATAAAAAAGCTATTTCTTTCAACTATAGAGTATATTAAAATTAAAATAAAATAATTTACATATTTAAAACTTACAAAGTACTAATAATTGTTCAAAGTCGGTTAAAGTAAGGCACTGCGTATGGTACAAAAAGTATACAAATCTTAGGTAACGAAACGACTACACGCCATTATGAACCTTACACTATAAATAATAAGGTCGAAATAATTTAACTATTAGGAATGTGCGGGTAGTTCGAGAAAACAGCGAATAATCGATATAATTCGATTATTAGCTGCTTATTGAAACTTATCAATAAAAACACATCCCACTAACTATATGACACAATATCAAAATATGTACTTACATATACGTTTACATTTAAGTGACTTCTAGGGTTCCGTAAGATTGGAAGACATTGGAGATAGAGAAAATTTAAAAAAAATTATAAATATTACGTAAATATATATGTATTGTATTAAGCCCTTTTTTAAGTCCCAATGCTGGGCTTGCGCCCGGGATGTGTGGGAATAGGCTATAGTCCTACACTGACCGAGTACAGGCCGACTGAGCATATTTAAAAACCTTCGGTAGGTTCCGTTTGGACAAGTTGTAATCATTTGTCAAAAGAATATCAGAAGTATTTATACAATATCTTAAATTTTATTATGAAAAGATACATAAAAGTAAAACATTACAAATTTTATACAAGACTAAATCAAAATATAAAAATCGGTAGTAAGCGTGGTAACTGTTTTATGGCACTATTACTTAATACTGTTAACATAATAATTAATAATTTAAATATAAATCATTTCAAATGTCAAATGAAAATATAATAATTATTAATATAGACGGAACCCTAAATATTTTATTATAGGTCTGTGCATTACATTATACCAAATTTTTTATTTAAAAAATATAAGTAAAAGAACATATAGTAACGCAAACAGCACAAATTAAGTCCTATAAGTTGATAGATCTGATAAGTATTGCCATATATCAATATTCCTGTTCCAATATAAAGAATTTTTCTTGACGTAAATAGGATTAAATAAGTTATTCTTTTACTACAAAGTGTGTAAATAGCCTAAGCTACGTTTTCAAAACCATTTCAATTTAAATATTTTTTTTATGTAATAAAGTAATGTACATATTTAAATCATTTTTACATAGAAAAGTTCAATATTTCTATATTTATTAATAGACTTTCCATACAAAAAGTATTTGATAAATGAACTTGAGTTGTTCTGAATAATAAAAAGTTGTAACATTATTAGTTAGTTAGTTGAATTTCTTTGGTATTTTTAGATATTTACATGAATTAATTTATTTATCTGTCACTGTCAGATTTCATAGAATAATTATTATGAATATTAAAAGTAAAGCCATCTTTACATAGAAACAAAGTCGCTTCCGCGTTTGTACGCTTAGATTTAAAAAAAAGTTAACAATCTATATGCAAAAATTGAAAATAGTAGCATTAACACCAAGTCACGCTACTATTTTTGACTTCGATGTTAATTTTGACGGATTCCGTCTTTATGATTCTATAATCTGAGTAACAATATTACATGTTAATATCGGTGGTCTATAGGAGCTTTATTACAAATTTTCGTTTTAAATATGGCAACATCTCTTGTTATATTCCTTCATTTCTTTGAAAATTTAATATTTATTATTTTCCGTAAAGCTTTTTTTTATATCATCTAAAAATTAAAGCTTATTTAAAACCACAGAAAACCAATATTATAATAATATAAAAATATTTTGTTTTTGTAAAAATTTGGCAACCCTAGTAGTTCTGAATACAAAATCGTATGGAAATGCATCCCCACATACAGTTAGTTACTGTCTTACAAAGGCTTCAAACTGTGTATTTCTACTGAACATTCCCGACTGTCGTACATAATTTTATGTCAGTCGGGAAACCGTTTAACGCTTGATCAAAGTTATACCTTAAATAACTTTCAAGTAGTGATTCAATTCAATTATTTTATGTAAGGCTTCAAGGCAGAGATAACTTTGCTATTTCCGTAACGGCAATCATATCTAATGTATTCATACATTACTGACTTTGATACTGGTTGTGATATGATGGTTTGTAGTTCCTTTTATAAAAATATTTACACGTAATAAATGACAGTTTAGAATTTTTAATCTGTTGTACGTGACCTTGGTTATACATTATTTTGGTATCTCTTCTTGGGGGGAGGAGTGGGGGCCTTTTCATTATCCGGTAAGAGAGGTAGGAGTGGGATCTGCGTCTCCCTCCGGCGGGACTGGTAGAGATAGGAGTTCCTCGGAGCCAGCACGAGGTCGTAGTTGTATCGGGGGGTGTTGGGGGTGTTGTTGTTGTCGGCGTCTGAGTCTAGGGCTTTGTGCTGTTTCTGGGGCAGCGGCGGAGGCTCCTCTTCATCTTGATTGGAATCTGTGGTGCCTGGAGGTTGGAGATAGCATTTGAGTAATACTTTCTATTTGAATTAATAATTAAAACTAATGAAATTTAAAACGTTTAAACAAAACTATCTGTAATATACGCCATATAACTCTTACTGGCTCGTCAACCCACGGTATACGTAAGCGACACACCCGCTCTCGTCAATAACTCACGCCGGACTGCTCCACTCCCAACTATACCGTGAGCACGAGACAGAACAAATTACTTTTACCATAATTATTATATTTACACAAACACTACACTATTCAGATTTTTTCATAGATTATTTCAAATTTCCATTCCTGACGGGTGTTCACGGGTCAGTCTCTCCCTTTACGAGATAGTTTTATTTAAAAACATAAAAAATTGATTATTATTCGGCAAGGCAAATAAAAAAATTGCTGATAAATGGCTTAAAGAATATTTAATAGATTAATATGTTTTAGAGAAGCACGTGACGTGTTACTGTTAGTAATTAAATTTGCCATAAAGTTATGCGGTTTATGTATAATATTAAAAATGCAAAAGTCGAGCAAAGCGATGGTAAGTTACTAGTTTAATACATATACATTATTTTAACTATATTAGTTTGCAATAAGTATGCAAAATAATATAGCAAAAAAAAAACAAATATCGTAGAATACCAGTTAAAACTTAAATTTTAAAGAAAAATGAATAAACAAAGCAATTCTCACCCAAAGAGTCTCTATTGGAGGGCGGTTCCGAGTTCGTAATGAAGCTTGTACGCTGCGAGAGACGCCCCGCCTCCGCGCGCGGCGGACGCTCTGTTACTAGCTATATACAACCATAATTATTAATTAAATAAATAAATGAATATGTTGGGACATTATTACAACAGCGCCATCTAGTTCCGTGATAAGCTACAAGGCTTGTGTTACGGATACCAGGTAGTTGATATACTACACATATACATTTTAAATACATACATATTATAAATATAAACACCCATGACTGGAGTACAAGCATTCGTGATTAACAAATGAATGCCCCCAGCGGGACTCGAACCCGCGACGGCTGGCGCAGAAAGTAGGCTCATTACAAACTGGGCCACACGTGATTAGATGATGATTTTATGATGTTTTTTTTAAGAAAATATTTCATTGATTAATATGGATTCTCAATGTCCCTACATTATTACACACAACGCCATTAGGTCCGTGGTAATCTTCGAGGCTTGTGTCACTCGAACCCGCGACCGTTGGCGCAGCAAGTAGGATCATTAAAAACTGAGCCACACGTGTCGACATACAATTATAATTCTAGAATATATGAAATATAAGATCCATAATATAATATTAGTCTGTCTAGTGGTTAGCATCGGTTATACATCTGGAGGTCCTGGGTTGTAGTCCCGGGTCGGACCGAACTTAGTTACTGCCTTTCTGTTTATTAAGCCTCAGTAGTAGTCTGGAGTTGGGAAAATGTTGTTAAATTATGAAACTATATACGAAAAAAAAAATATTTTCTCTATGTTTGTTTGCTAGGCTCATTTCAGAAACGGGTGGACAGATTGAAATAGTACTTTCACTGGCAGATAACTAATCCTGCAAGGATTAACTTAAACTACTTATATTTTAGAAAAAAATACTGTCCCCTGTAAAAAATTAAAAAAACATATTTATCGACGCACCCAAGCAAAGCAAGGGTAAGTCACTAGTTAGAAAAAAACATACAAGCACAAAGAGCATTAAGCAAGCAGATGATTGAAAGCCTTCGGATCTTAGCCTATATTGTACAAAACAAAAAGCTTACATCACTCACCTCCTGCCTCAACTCCCGTAGCGGCAAGAAAGGTGCTTCTAATGAATTATTATTCAAGGCAGTGTTTATCGCACTGATTATTGCGTTGTTTATTCCGACCGCACTGTTGTGGGAGTGGGCGTGGGAGAGGGAGTGGGGGTGGGCGTGGGAGTGGGGGTGGGAGTTGGCGTTGGGGCTGTTGGAGGTGTACCACTGACTGCCGCTCGACTGCAGACAGGTCTCGCTCTGGATAGAAAAGTTCTATAAATATATTAAAAAAAAAATACATTACATAATTATAATATTTTGTCATTTGTTACATTTTTACATTACAATTTCATACTGTAATAAAGCTCAATGGAATTAAATAAAATTACTGAAGTAGGTAGGGTTATTTATAACTAGCTGAATTATCGTATGCGTCTTCTGAATTAATGGTATACAGAATAATCCGAGTTTCAATCCCAATCTCTCTTCTTCCCAACATGTCTTTCTTCCACTCTTCTCTGTCATTCTTTGACACATAATGTAATTGGTTTGGTAAGAAATTTTACAACCGGCCGCCTGCCTGACGTTAAGAATTTCAGTTTCAATCACAATCGGATTAATAATTTAGGAACATACAACCCGTACGAGTTAACTTGAGACTCGGCTGGAATGCGACCCCCTTCCCGACTCCCCGCGCCGCGTCCCGCGCTGGCCTTTCGCGTTCAGTACCGATAGCATCTTCCTTCGTTACGGATACGCGTCTTGTACTCTCGCTCTCGTTCGAATTTTAAAGTTTTTTGTTATTTTTGTTACACATATTTTTGTTACACGTGGACGTTATTTTTTCTGTTATTGTTAATTGTATTGTTTTATTGTTAAGTTTGGACGTTGTGTTGTAGAGTTTAGGCGTTTTCAAGCGCTGTACGCGCCATCTTTTTTTTTAAATGGGTGGAAAGACAATACACAGCCAAGCACGGACTCTTGCTCTAAAAGTGTTAAAATTTATTAAAAACAAATGTGCAGTATTTTATTGAATTATATTATAAGATACCTTTTTCCAAATTTTCCTTATACATACCTACATTGCAAAATATTATTTCCCAAAGTAAATAAAACTGGTACTGGTAAATAAAAAAGTACCACGCTCGAAACTTCATTTGCGCACCGTACATTGAAAATGACGTCATCGGCTCAGGTATCAAGTTAACTCGTACGGGTTGTAGATGACACCCATATGAACACCCATATTTATTTATAACTAAACGGGTTATAACAGTAGTTTGCTATGTTATGTTTTCTTTACTCTCTATTTTTTGGTTTTTATTGAAGACTATATCGATTTTGATTTAATTCGACCATTCACATATTAAGCTGATTTAATTAATATAATAATAATAATAATTAATATAATACAATATATTACCTTTCTATTCCTCTTTTTGTGTCGAGGTGTTAGAGTTCCGCTATTGCTATCTCTTCTGGAAGAGAAAATAAAGGTCATTAAATATTAAAATAAGCGATCTTACGACTAAGATGGCGGAGGTTCCGTTGAGTTTTAGTGGGTACTAGCTTTGCTGGTGAGTCCCACCACCATAACCACCTGTATGGTGGTATTCTTAACGTTAAAAAACGGCAGTAACTTTAGTTTTCTGTTGTTTCACTTCGTTTCGAATTTGATCCTAAATATCATTCTTAATTCTAAAAATAAATTTAAAAAAATGTGTTGGTATAAATATAGCATACCTCGTCCAATTTAAAGCGGAATTGAGTTTGGATTTTGACTTTGGTGTCGTTCTGAAAATACAAAAAAAGATCATTGCACATATACATATTTATTTATGCAAACAAAAAATCAAAATGTAAAAGAAGTATTTCATTCGCTTTCTTAGATTTACGCGAATATTTGACATTTTAAATAATATCTTGTCATATTGTTGCAGTCTCCCGTGACCATGTTGTAAAGCACTCAAATCATAGTCCGCCATTTTATAAGAGTCCGCCATATTGAATTTAGGATGACGTCAATTAATTATGCGTTGTTAAACAAGTACCGGTAAGTTCAGTTTCACAGTTTTAAATTTCAGCAAAAAAATTTGATCTCAAAGGCATACTAGGATTGAAAGTTTTAGAAGGGTTTCATTTTTTCATCCCACATAAGTTAGTTTACATTTCTGAGGTATAAGATATTTCCCTGCAGTAAACAATATTTTATTAATTGACCTATATAATCAGCTAACATAGTACATTTCATGAAAATTTTTGCAGTAGTTTTCTTGTAATACCGTCACCGTCAGATTTTACAAAAAAAAATGTAATGTACAGATTGAAATCAGCTAGAACTTTGCAATATCTACATGTACATTTGAAGACCGGTGTGAAGTGGCAGCTATGCTGTCATGTTTCGTCCGGTAAGTGAGAGTCCGGGAGGCCCACTCTCCATCCCTCTCCCCGTCCTTCTCCCTCCTCCCTCCCTCCCTTTCCTGAAAGGCCGGCAACACATCTGCAAGCCCTGTGGTGTTGCAGATGTCCATGGGCGGAGGTGATCACTTACCATCAGGTGAGCCTCCTGCCCGTTTGCCCCCTTTGCCCCATAAAAAAAATGTAGATAGCAAATATTCGCGTAATTGTAAGGAAATATAAAACAATACCCGTTCCCGGTGGAGACGTCGGACACGCGCGCGGCGGCGCGCGGCTCGGCGTCGTCGCGCGTGCGCAGCACCACGTCGGGCGACGTCGCCGACCCGCTCTCGAACTCGCTCATCTGGATAATCATGTTCATTATGTCATATTAACTCGAGGGAATAGGCATGATGACAGTAACTAAAAACCACTAAAATAATGTGTTCATCTAATGAGATAAGATTAATAGGTTTTGAAAAGCGTATTTATTTTCAAATTTAGGGCGAGATTGATATTTTATTTATTAAAATAAAACGACAAAATACAGCAGTACGCCATGATAAGTTGAACACCAATCAGAGTGAATTACGTCACGGCCGTACAAACGTCACTTTGTTTTGTATAAAGTACTAACTAGGACGTTTATAATCTGCATTCTGCGTTTGTATTTTGTGAAGTATTTCATTATTTCTATCAATTAGTTGCTTAGTTTGTGTTTTCATAACATGGAACAAGGATTTACCAAGGCAAATAGCTCTAATTTGCCTAGAGTTGATTTGTTGATGTTGGGGGAGTTTTTGGCATCAAATAAAGACTTTTGTTCAGCTGAGTTTAGAAATGTCAAGACTACAATGTAAGTTGTACATTATTATATCTTTATAAACAATAATTTAAAAATTCAAACCCGTAAAATTTTAATAATTTTTTCTGTATTAATAAAAAGCACTACGTAATAGATTAGAGATTGTTTCTAAAACATTGTTTTTATTGACTAACATATCGATTTCTTTGTTATAAATCCTCCAGGCCTTTATACTTAAATTTAGTTAAACAAAGTCGCAAATCATGTCACAATATATGAAATAAAGTAAAAACTTACGTCTAAATGATCTTCACAGAAATAAAGTGAAGAATTTATAGATATAACTGTTGGATCTCGCCGTGCAAGATTAAGCCACTTATTTCGCAATTTTTGATTGCGTGGAACGTAAACAAACAATTTGTTAGGTGTTTTTAATGACGTATTAACGCACTGAGGGACCGCACAGCACTTGTACACTTTTGAATTCATATTTAAACCCAAATTATCTGATTTGTTGCTTTGGCTCCCTAGTGTTTACAGTCAGATTATACGGTCGTGACGTCACAAGCAGACGCCATGACACCGTCGATCGTTTTGAAGCAAATTTTAAAACTTAAAATTTAAATAGCATTTTTTTCGTAATAAAACTTTGTTTTCTGCTGAAATAATGTATTTTTTGGAAATAGTAGATACTTTAAACCATTATAGGCCAGTTTTTCAAAATCAGTCATCATGCCTATTATATAATAAGCCACGAGTTCCGTTCGTTAAAATAAATAAAATTTCTAAAATAGAAACTCGTTTTTTAAAGTCTGTTAAAAAGTAGCCCAAGTTACTCCTTACATCATTAGCTATCTGCCAGTGAAACAGACAGACAGACAAAAGTTTAAAAAAATAGTTTTCCGTTGTTAGTATCGTATATACTTTCATATGCATTTAGTCAAAATTTGAAATTAAAAACAGGCACTTCAATTCTATTATATGTTTAGATTCAAACTAATTATACGATGAAAACTCTTTTGAAATATATCAATAAATGAATAAGAAAAATTGTAGTGAAAAAAGGTAGTGTACAGTCGTAAGCAATGAAATGTATACAAATTGACAAGTTGACAAGTTTTCAAATATATGTAAACATCAAACGTTGCAAAAGAAAGTATACAAGCTTTGTGTCAAAATAAAGTATCCGTTAGTTGTTTCATATTTAAGTATACAACTTTATCAATTCATTGTAAACACTATAAAACGAATATTTGGATACTCATTTCGCTTCATAAGTATTATTTAGCCTTTAGTCTACGAACTACGAATAAAACATAAAATAATATTTTTGTATTTAACAAAGTTTTCTAATACAAATACGGTGGCTCATCCATGAATATGTGAACACTTTAATCTGGACGCTAGAAGTCTAATTTATTTTTGTAAGAAGAGTAAGTATTTTCGAAAGCTTCTGCGTATCGTAAACAGTAGGAATTTTACTAATTAAGAACTGATTCTCCACCTTGGATTGACTTCAAGCAGAGCTTTCCTACACAGCTTTTGTACAGATACAAAATTGTACTCGTATATATGAATTTTATATATAAATTCAATTATCCAAGGTCGCTGTAAAGTCTATCATAATTTTGGTGATGAGTCCATGGTTGGGTTCTAATAAAAGAACTCTTCAGCAGTCAACAGCACAGACACAAAATTCTGTTTTAGTATTTAAATAATCATAACCCGTTCTTAGATCTTTCATTTAAAATATGCTATATTTTCTTATATCAAATTAATACTTAATTTAAATAATAAAATGCAACTTAGCATAAACAATTTATAGGTAAGAAAATATACATATTATTAGAATAGCAACACTACATAATACTTTTGAATAACTAATATTAAAATAAAAATTATAATAATTATAATAATACTAGCTAAAAATAAGTTAATAATATTGCCATAATTATAAATTATTTTTAAATTATTTAAATTTAAATATAAATGTTTAGAATTAAAATTTTATAAGGTACTCTGATGCCATTTTCAAAATTTTTGTAAATTGTGGGTAGGCACTGTCTGTAACAAGTATATAAACCTATGAGACGTCAAATACCTTAGTCTCTCCCGTGACCATGATTGCTGTAAAGCATTCGAAACGTCGGGAACTAAAAATCAAAATAAATCCGCGACAAAATCCGAAAAGGTAGTTTCATTTATAATTTACCTTCGTATTCTAATTGTATTGTAGCTTTTTTTTCATTGCCTGAAAATATTGATATTTTTAGTGTTCTTATAAAATATGATTTAATCGTAATGTGATTATAAATAATTATAATATATCAGAATATTATATATATAAAATTGAAGAATTGAAGATTGTATTTAATTTATAAATTAACAGCTTTTCACTAAATGCATATGAAAGTATATATATAAACATCAATTTTAAACATATTGTGTATCTGTCTGTCTGTTGGTTTCGGCTAATCCCTGAAACGACTAAAGCTGACCGATTTTGACGGGACTTTCACTCGCAGATAGCCAATGTTATAAGAAGTAACTTATGCTACTTTTATTATAAAAACCGTTTAATTTATTTTAACCTAAACCCAGCGTGCTAGTGGTAGTAGTGCTTGCTAGTGGTAAATATTTATAGGTTTGTGTTCCAAATTTATTTGCGTAAAATAGACACGCAGATGAACTTTTGTTTTGTTTGCTTATTTTCGTTTATCACAAAATACTACGTTTTACTTAGCTTAAGAGATAGAGAAAGAGAGAGAGAGATTTGATATTTTAGTCTTTTCTGTAGGCCTTTTTAAGACCAAAAATTTTATGCTCTCTTAATGTTTTCCTGTAAAAATGAAATATTTTTATGCAATGAAAAATATCCATAGTCTTGACCCGAGTAATGTTATCACTATCACACACATTTGGTTATATTTTAGTTATACTTGTAAGTCCAGTACTTTTTATGTTAAACGATGACATACAAACAGACAAGCAAGCATTTAAATAAAATATATTGTTTTGGAGTCTATATTCAATAAACAATTCGTTACAGTCACTGTTTTAAAAAAAAATATTTAAAGTATAAATGCTTAAGTTACTATTTTATTATAATCTTTCTAATATATAAAAAAATCTCGTGTTTGTTATCGAACTCATCCGAAACGACTTTACCGATTTTATGAATATTTTGTGTATATTTGGTAGGTCTGAGAAGAAATTGTAGGCTATTTTTTACTCACGTAGGTGGATAACACGTAGGTAGGGTAGCCCTCGCCAGATTTTTTATTTTTTAATCAAATTTTTATTTTTCATTTTTTTCTCTCAACCGCCATTATATAATATAATGTGTAAGTTAAAAGATAGCTACACGAAACTAACAAAAATGAAAAAAAAAGTCTATCGCGCGTGGGATTTGAACTCCCATCACAAGCTCACTAGTTTAAGCTACAGCCATACTGACTAGGCTATTACAAGTTGACATTAGGAAGTGAATTTACAAAACATTATATTTCTCATAACAAAGCAAACTGAAGAATTAAAATTAAATATTTGACTTTTAGAAATAGATTTTAAGTTGACGTCTATGTATCGAAACGCAAAAAAGCGACGTTGCCGTTCCGTCAAAGATATTTCGTATGTATATTTGACGGAACGGCAACGTTAACATATAAAATATATTCAGTCGGCCAATGGACGTGACAGCCCAAGCTGCCATACACATGTCCAAAGCGAGTGTATGGCAGCTTGGGCTGGCTGTCACGTCCGTTGGACGACTATATGTTTCATAGGCTCTGACAGTAGCCCAGTGGTAACGTGCTCGCTTGTATATTATATTGATGCGGGTCCAAATCTGGTTCCGAGTTAAAAAGGGCTGAATACATATATACATTTATTTGCCAGTTAGTTTATTAGGAAGTTTTATGATGAAACAGAAAAAATATATCAACTACCACTATCGCTAATTGACGTGCGCGTTCACACAAAAAGTATTGAACCGATTTTTAACTTTGTGTAGTGTTAGATTATTACCTACTATAGTGTATTTTAAGCGCAAGGGAAGCCGCGGATTCTGTTCCGAAGTATGAGATAAAAATTAAATGTTATAAAATAGAAAATAAAAAATGTTAATGGATGATACAGTATATTATATAATTAAACTTTGTTTCAAATACTAAAACATTATTTTATGCTTTTTGAACACAAAACTGTGCACATTTTTGTGCACAGATTAATGGCTACATACTTATAATACGAAACGTGTATATAAATATTCATTTTAAGTTATTTACAATGAATTGATAAAGTTGTATACTTAAATATGAAACAACTAACAGATACTTTATTTTGACACAAAGCTCGTATACTTTCTTTTGCAACGTTTGATGTTCACATATATTTGAAAACTTGTCAACTTGTCAACTTGTATACATTTCATTGCTTACGACTGTACATCTTTAAAGTCTTTTTATTCGATTTTTGTAACATTATACAACACAAAAAATGTGAGTTCAACTTCTCCATTATGTGAGTTATTAGCTAAAATAAACACGTTAAGTATTAGGTATTAACAAAGCAAATCAATCTTGCTCCGCTCAGATTCGTCCAATCACTCGGAGTCGTCATACTGTATACCAAAACTTCTAGATAAACACATACGTAAATCTTATATCTCAAAATGTACATGAAAATTGAATATCTAAACAAATAAAACTAGTTAAATATACTCGTATTTTTTTTTATAATATAATATGTTGGGACATTATTACAACAGCGCCATCTAGATCCGTGGTAAGCTAAACTTGTGTTACGGTACCAGATAGTTGATATACTACACATATAAATTTTAAATACATACATATTATACATATTTTAAAAGCATACACTTACACGATCGTAGAAACACTTGACGAGATGGTCATGCAAATCCCGCTGAGGGTTTCTCTTCGCGTGGACCTCTAGACCTGTGGGGGAGAAAAAATAATTATCTATTCTCCCTGTACTCTCAAGTTTTAATTTTTTTATGGGACAAAGGGGGCAAAAGGGCAGGAGGCCCACCTGACGGTAAGTGATCACCACCGCCCATGCACATCTGCAACACCACAGGGCTTGCATATGCGTTGCCGGCCTTTCAAGAAAGAATACGCTCTCTTCTTGAAGGTTGCCAGGTCGTAACGGTTCGGAAAGACCGCCGGCGACAGCTGGATCCACAGAGTGGTAGTGCGGGGCACAAAATGCCTTAGAAATCGCACTGTTGTGGAACGCTGGACATCGAGGTGGTGTGGATGGAATTTACGGTTTTGGCGCGATATCCGATGATGAAATTCTGCGGCCGGGATCAGTCCGAACAATTCCTCAGAACATTCCCCGTGATAAATGCGACAGAAGATGCAGAGTGATCCAACATCTCTACGCAAGCTAAAGGATCAAGCTGATCGGAAAGAGCTTGATCGTTGATAATTCGAGACGCCCTATGTTGAATGCGGTCAAATGGAAGTAGCTGGTACTGGGGAGCTCCCACCCAGAGATGAGAACAGTACTTCATGTGGGGCCGAATTTGCGACTTATAGAGATTAAGACGCTAACCCGACATGAAGTACTGTCTCGCCTTACTGAGCACACAAAGCTTCTTTGAGGCCAATTTGGCCTTACCTTCCAATTGACCACGGAACTGGACGTTGCTCGAAATATCGACGCCAAGTATCCCGATACTGGATGTGGCAGACAGGGGAGTGTCCTCAAATTGAGCACTCGTCGGCGTATTCCCGAGAAATATTAGCGCGGCCAGTATACAGGGCATCTACAGTGCTATCGTTTCAACAACATTCATTGCTGTGCAGCAATAAATGTTGTTGAATTGCAACATATCATTGATATGCAGAAGGAACAGAATAGGAGACAGTACGCAGCCTTGTGGAACATCAGCGTTGACATATTTAGGATCACAGCAAGCACCGTCGACCTTGATGCTCCGATCTGCCAAAAAGCTGGTGATCCAGTTGCATAATTTATCGGGAAGGCCATAGGAAGGTAGCTTCGAAAGAAGCGCTTTGTGCCATACTCGATGAAAGGCCTTCGCTATGTCCAGACTGGCTGCAAGACCCTCCCTCTTGGTCTCAACTGCTTCTGCCCATCTATGTGTCAGGTAAACTAGAAGATCACCATCTGAGCGACCTCGACGAAAGCCATACTGGCGGTCGCTGATCAGCCGGTGCCGCAGTCTTCTAGGTACCGCAGGAGCTGGCAGTTGATAATGGACTCCATTTCTTGGAGAACACGGAGGTAATTGCTATAGGCTTGTAATTGGACGGATCCGAGCGGTTGCCTTTTTTTGGGATCGGGTGCACTAAAGCGGCCTTCCAGGATATCGGGACTACGCCTAATTAATAGGAGTGCCGGAAAAGACGCGTTAAGACCGGTGCCAACTCCGGAACACATGTCTTCAACACGATCGGAGGGATGCCGTCGGGCCCACTCACACTTATGAATGTCCCAAGGAAAGAAGTGCTTTGCGCACTACACTTTGCCGAAACTAAACTTCCGGCATCGTAGTATCGCACCGCGGGATTGTCGGAGGTGAGTTTCCTTGGTCATCCAGAGTCGAGTAGGACGCGAAGAGAGCCCAGTAGATCGACTTTCTTTTTCGTGGCATGGGCTAGCGAGTCATTCTCCTTGTGCAGACGTGGAAAAGAAAGCTGACAGAAATTTCCTAAGACAGCCTTGGCGAGAGACCAAAACGCACGTGTTCCTAAAGAGGCGCTAATCTCTCGCCAATTCTGCCAATGTGTTTCAACTTAGCATCAGCAATAACACTTTTGAAGGACCTGGAGGCTAAGTTTTACTCCTTTTTAAAAACGCTGGTATTTACATCACTAGACGCCGACGCGACAGCTCAGGCTTGGTAGCATTCCAGCTTTCGGCGAGATGCCGTCTTGCAGGAGCGACCAAATCAAGGCTGGGATTTGCCTCCGATGGGCACTGCAGAGAACGGAATAAACAGTTCAGTGAAGTACCACATCGGTGACAGAGTCAGCAACGACGTCAGGATATGGAATGACCGCATCCCCCCGCAACCCGCTGACCTGTAGTGCCATTCGCGGCGGCAACCCGCAAAGCAAGGTCGTGATGAGCGCGTAACTGGCACTGCACTGCAAACAAGACAGTGGTCCGACGAACCAAGAGGAGGATCGACGGAAACTAGGTAGCCGTCCGAATGAGAGGTCAACAGAAGGTCCAACAGGGAAGGTGTATGATCCTCCACATCAGGTATTCGCGTTGGCGAGGTGACCAGTTGTGTCAGATCACATGCTAATGCGAAATCGTGAACAGATCTCCTTGTATGATGAGTGATGCGTAATTGAAGCCATTCGGCGTGTTGGGCGTTGAAGTTGCCGAGAATCACGATCTCTGCGGATGGAATCTGCAGCCATTTGCATGTGCTCAACGAGTCGGTGAGTTTCGGCATTACCGCTATGGGACCTATACAGGCACGCGTAGATTGGCGGATGGTCGTCGTAGTCTACACGTAGCCAGAGGATGGATAGGTCCTGCACTTCAAGGCTGTCGAGGCGACGAGAGCGGATATCATATCTGACGTACACGTACACATACCCCAGCCCGTGGTACAAAGGAGTGCTCAAATTTATACCCAGGAAAAGAGAGGAAAGAGGTGTCAGGCGAAGAAGTTAATATCTGCGTCTCAGTAAGGAAAACAAGGCCGGCTTCACCGTTTCAAGTTGGAAGTGGACGGCGTTCAAGTTGGTATTCAGCCCCCTTATGTTGCAGAAGCTACAGCAAGAGTGTTCCGTTTGTCCCAAGCAGAGGACGAGAGCGCAAAATTGCCTTGACTGATAGATGTTCACCCTGAATACGTTCTAGAATATTCTCAGTATCCTTTTCGAGACTATCTCAAGTATATCTATCCTCTTTTCTCTTGCTCGTTAGGTATCTAATGCATAGAGAAGTATAAAGTATACAACTACTATTCTAACTAACCAGAGGGCCTAGACAACCGGCATTCGCTATGAAGCGATTCGATTTCTACAATCGTCATAGCTAGTTCGCTAGCGTTCTATCAAGAACATCGACCAACTAAGCGAAATCGCTTGTTAAGTGCCGCTTGGCTAGGCATTTGTATGGAAGCAAACGTTCGATGTTGTCGATTCGTTTGATGGAATCGAAATAAATATACATTGTCTACCATAAATCTATTCGTTGATAACAGATCACGTGACATATCTAAGGCATAAGTCAAACCCATACATTTTTGGACTTTTCTACTATCGCTTTCGCTAATCGATTGTTACATTGTCTAGGACCTGGGGTCTTAAAAACCCAAACCATTCTACTACTTAGTCCAAAAGCCCTGAAACCCACCATATTTGAGGAGCGGCACCTGATCAGCGATCAGGTCGCGCAGCTTCTGCAGGAGCGCGGCGTGCTCCGGCCGCCGCGCCTCGTACTCCGGCGTGAGGAACGCCAGCTTGTAGTGGATGAGGCCGCCCTGCACCGCCGAGTCCAGGATACCTGGGGGTTAACCTTATATTAACAGGGCTATTGTTATATATACGCAAGATTTTTTGGGTGTCTGTTATTAGTTTACATTGAAATTGATGAATGAATTAAATGAAAAGTAATAAGTTTATACGGTTACACGCTTGGATATCTGAGTGATGCGGGTTCAAATCCGGGTCTCGCCCCTCTGATATTTTCATGTGCGAATCATTTTCTAACATGATTACCACTTGTCTGACGGTGAAAGAAAACGTCGTGAGGAAATCTGCATGTCTGAGAGAACCTAGCAAGTTTTCAAAAGACATGTGAAGTCCGCCAACACGCAATAGGCCAGCGCTGTGGACTATGGCCTGATCCCCCTCGTACTGAGGGAGGCCCGTGACCAGCAGTGGGACGTTGAAACGGCTGAAGAGTGAAGATGAATGAAATAAACAGTGGCAAAGATACAAAGCTGTTCATATTTATATTTCAAACATCATTCTCGCAGTTGACCTTGGCAAATCGATTTTTAAAGTAAATTCATAATATTTTTAATAGCTTACAAAAGGTTTTATTTATTCAATTGTAACCTTAACACATACCCTGTAACCTCATGGAGAGTGGATGTAGGGGAGCGTTGTCATCCACGGCCTCCAGGATGGTGGTCTGCAGCTGGTCGTTGGTCTGCAGCATGGCCTCCACCGCCACCTCCAGCGGGCACACCCAGTACGTGCGCGTCGCCACCACGGGGAACCATTGCAGGATGCCTGGACGGTTATGGGGTATTTATAGAACATGTGGCATTACACCATAAATTATAAGTTTTTCCAAAACCAGACAATTCACCATTTTTTTTTCTTATAACTATTAGCGTTATTTCAGTAAACCTTTGGATTTCGAAAAGTTTTATTATAATAACTATGTCACATATTTATTATGAGTTAAAATTAGAAATAACTAAGGACTGGTGCACAGAATTTCTTGGTAAAGGAAAGCATCGTGAGGAAACCAGCTCTCCTGATACATGAGAACAGAAAAGAACTTATCAAGTGACGAAAACACAGGCAGACTTTCGAAAGAAATGGGGAATCCGCCAACCAGTACATAGAGTGTTGGACTATTGTCTGAACTCCTTCGTATTAAAGCGAACCTGAAAACCCTGGACCGTGAAAAGGGGTAGAGATATATATAAAACTGGCGACTCACCCTCGCTTCGCTCGGGTTCGTCCCCAGGTGTAACCTCTTTAGTATAGTTTAAAAGATTTTCCTGCTTTTCTGTTGAAATCGGTTCGTGCGTTGTGGAGTTATAGCGTCAGGAAGGAAAACCCGACTTATTTTTATATAGTAGATTAAATACAATATGCATATTTCTCACCAGGCAACGTATCACTGATCTCCAGCTCGGTCCTCTCGAGCCACCTCGTCGCGAACTCGTTCGCTCGCATCAAGTCCTCCTTCTTGCCTTCCGTTAGCTCTGTTATGGCGTCATCTGAAACATACATTATACAATTATTAAGAAAAATCTTCTACAAAATACATTTAATCAATTGTCATTCGAAATCAAGTGGCGACTTAACCTGGATTAATAACACATCACATAAAATAAACAAATAATAAAAAAATATTTTCGGATTATTGAAATTATATCGTATTTTCATTACTTCTTGATTTTTGAGGATTAAGAACTGTGAGTAACAATAATAATAACCTCTAACACATCTAAACCTTTCGAAACGCCGAAATTCGTTTATATTGAATAATTTATTTAAAAAGTATTTTTATATAGTTGCTCATAATAATAATAAACTGTTTTTAGAATTATTATATATTTTTTATAATTAAAAATCATCATTATTGATTTAGCCAGCCAATAATACAAAATGTCCAATATCTTACCAGTCCTATGAAAAGGTCTTGAAAAGTGAAACTTTTTCACATTATTGTGCTCATAGTAGCTCCGCACTAGATGGTCGTCAATGGATTTGCCTAGCGACGCCTTTATCTTTTCATCCATGATAGGTGTCACAGCATTTATTTGTAAATCTGGTGCATTCAGTTAAACGAAATAATCTAAATATAATAAATTAAAAACGAAAGGTCACTCAGTTACTCATGACGAAATATCAAAACCGCTTGACGAAAAAAGATAAAATTTAGCAGCGAGGTAGTTTATAGTTAGTAGATGTCCGCAGATTTTACGACAGGGCCGGATTAAGGAAGTCTCAGGGCTCTCGCACGTGTGTATGAGTCCTAATTTTTTTGTGATATTTAAATTTAGCAGGGAGCACTTAGGGACGAGCCCGAGCGAAGCGAAGGTATTTATATATGGCGCTGGTATTATCATAATTATGATAAATCGTAAGTTTTCATCTTTATATAAATAAATAAAATATTAAAATCGTTTCAATAATTTGACACTTAATAAATTACAAGAAAATCTTGTCACTTATTAACTTATTAATTAATTCTTTCACTTATTAACATATTAATTCTTTTTTTTTATGTATGTTCTTTATTTTTTGTGTGTTACAAAAATAAATAAATAAAAAATAAATAAATAAATTATCTATACTAATATTAAAAGCATTCGTTATTACTGGTTTCGAATCAACGTTAAGACTTTTATAACTGTTTTAACCATTAGTTTTATACATAAAGGATACATTGTCCTTCCGACATGGTAATATCGTTGCCGGGCTCGTCCAGTTTGAGTAGTACTTCAGCTTCAGGCCACTCCTCTAACATGCGCTCTTTGAAGTTGTGCAGCATGTCGCCTTCGTTGCCGCGGAACACGAAACCCTTGAGTTAAAGAAAAAAAATATTATTTAAATGCAATTCACAACAAAAATATGCAGTCAGTTTAGTTTAGTAAGTTGTAAAAAGAGAATAAGTTGATGAAGGAATTTAGCTTATGCGGTAGGAGAACTACATGTTTTATAATATGCGTGTTTTCATGACATTGTTAAAGAAAAATGGCGTTGATATACATGCCTAGTCTGTCTTTAAAGTTGTGCAAATAGCCTTCGGGCTATTTCAATCTGTAAACTGTAATTATTGGTAATTCCAATTTCATTTAAAAAAGAAAAACGGATTTTGAAAAAAAAATATATATTAGTCCCGCTTCGTCTTCCGCCAGTTCTTCTCAGGTCAGAGGTTTTTTCTTTCCAAAGTTGTAGCAGACATGACGTTCAGTAAAAAATTGAAATAATTTTAAGATTTTTCTCTCTATTTAACGACAACTCTAGAAAGTCAAAATATGCACGGTCCCTTGAGTGTCTTTATATAGAGTTTACACTGCATGTAGTAGCAAAACTTCTTATAGCCCATACAGTGCCAAACAAGCCTTCACCTTAGGGTTCCTCATGTGGTCGGGGAAGCCCCTGCCCAGGTAGCGCACGCGGAAGTACACGGCGCGCAGGCGCGCGTGCCGCAGCGGCGCGCGGTACAGCCGCGCCAGCGCCTCGTGCAGCGCCGCCAGCGCCGCGTACCCGCGCGCGCGCCGCTCGTACACGCCCACCAGCTCGCGCGTGTGCCGCGCCGCCAGCTCCCACTGCTGCCCGCGGTCCAGCAGCGCCGACATCTCCTCGTACAGGTGGATCTGGGTCACGTTCCATTTGGAGGGTACAGGGGCAAAACAAGGAATGTCACATAATTAAAAAAAAGTTGAAAAGTATAGGAATTATAGATATTATAGATTGCAATGTAAATTAAAAAAATAATAATTTTGTGACATTCCTTGTTTTGCCCCTGTACCCTTCACTTGTATTATAACGTCCTGTTCAGGCCAAAGGTTGCCCGCGGTACAGCAGCACTGACATCTCGTACAGGTGGATCTGGATCACGTTCCATTTGGAGGGTACAGGGGTGAATAGTATTTTTATTTTTTAGATGACGACACTAGTAAATCTAACAGTAAGATTCCTTATAAATAATGAAATAGGAGAATAGGCTGCTCTTAGGACCGGGGCTGGCATTCGGGGCATCCACCCTATAAATACATCGAAACACACCTAAAACAGTCAGTGCATGTTCGAACAGCAATCAAACCGACTGCATTCATTATCATTAATTAGCATCAATTAATTATCATTATATTGGTTTAGTTACATATTTTACTCTCATAGTACGACAAGACTATACTTCCGTCACGAGTAGTGAAATGAAGCGCCAGACCGGTAGCTTTATATGTTTTACGAGACACAAAAGTGAAACATTACCAACTTCCTAACTCTGAGCTATTACGGATACAATAACTGAACTCAAATCGAACCGGGACTTTCGGATGTGCAACCTTACATCTAATAAGTTTTTATAGCATCCACCCTAAATTGCTCAATCTGGGCAAAATGAAACACGCACAAATACAACCTGAAAAACACCGTCACAAAAGTGACTTCATCCTGGAAAAAGTACTTTTTCTGTTGAAAATAGTCTTCGTAAACGCAATAAAATTTAACTAGCTCTGTAAATGCACGTCATGAGTTGTCAATGTAAATGTCACTTTGTCTATAATGTCAACTATCTGTTCTTTTTCAATTCCACCATTAATGTTAACTGTTTGTTGTTATTTGCGTTTAGTCCTTTGTGTAAATTTTTATGTAAATATATTAAGAATAATAGAATTAAAATATGGATTAATACTTTGTATATAATATATGACTAACATATTTTACTAACATTTTTTTTCTAATTTAGGTTTCCATGTCAATACTAACGGTGCTGTCTTTTGTTGTAGGTTTAGAAAGGATTTACTCCTCTTATACAACTATAATTTAAATATACTTATTGACTCTATGTTACCGACCAATCTCCTTCGTGTCTTCTCCATTCTACGTGACACTGGTGAAGTAATCTGTGCTCAACTGGCACGCCTGAAGTCATTATTAAAGGATTGAATCGAATTCACTTCTTGTACTCCGCACTAAGCTGATGTATCTGATTGTTATATCCGAATCGATCATATAGTATACAATAAAATTTGTTTCTGTGTTTGTTTTTGTGTTTTGTGCCTTAAACCCTTCACACAGTCACAAAAGTGATTTTCGATGCCGGAAAAAGTACTTTTCCGGTGGGAAAGCCAGTAGTCCCCCGCGTACCTTGAGGTCGAGGTGCGTGCGGTCGCGGTCGCCGCGGTCGGGGTGGCGCAGGCGCGGCGGCAGCGGCTCGTCGCTCCACGCCAGCAGCTTGGCGTGCAGCTGCAGCGCCAGCGCCGCCTCCGCCCAGCGCGCGCCCGCGCGGTGCATGGCCGCCAGCCGGTGCACGTAGCTACGAATGGATTAAACTTATTAAGCCATATTAATAGGAGGTCTCACTGCGAGTTTTAGCCGTTGGTGGCGCTACAAGCGTATAATGTAAACAACGTCAAGAATGTATGTAATGTATGTCAAATTATTTTATGTCAATTTTTTTAATTCAACAATAGTTAAAACATCGTATTTTTCCATCTTATATTGGATTTTACAAAACTTAACTAAATTATTCTATAATAATAAACGCATCTGTCAAAATAGGCAGCATTGAGATTTTCGTTGGTGACGTTATGCGCTGGTAGCATCATCTGAGCCAAGCTTGGCGTGAAATTGTATTCACATTGAAAAGCGTGAGCGCATTCATTCTCCATTGCAATTTGCAACAATGTTCTGTCATTTTTAGCGAAAGAGAACGAACGTTTAGTTTTACTCGGGAGTAAAAGAAACAACATGTATTTATTGGTACGGTTGTGTAATTGCAGTTTTGCCACGTTTTTCAAGGTCAGGGCCCCTTCTTGCTTTAAGTTCGGTGATTACACTTATTAAGCCATATTAATTACAAGTGTCTTTACGGATCTTTTTGTGGAGTTATTTTAATTTTTGGTTCCAAATGATTTAAATGCTTTAGTAGTCAAGGTCACGGAAGACTAAAATTTTAAAAGTTTTAAAATTCTGAAAATATGTAGTGGTAATAGAAAGTGACTATTATATTTATTCTCACTACGCATTTGATAATCAATTAACTGTACATTTTCATTACATTTTCAACTTTAGCTTTAGGTTGAAATAATATTTATTTCACTTATGTATATTTTACATTTATATTGAATTTTTATTACTTATTCTGTATTTGTAAAAAGCAAAAATATAATCCTTTAATCTTATCGTTTTTTATGAATATAATACTGACATATCCATATCCCAGCATGTATTTATACATATGCAGTATGCACGCCCTAAACTGACGAAATTTCATACATATACACTAGAGCGTCCCGTATATGAGCGAAAATATTTTTTTTTAGATATCGAAATGCATACCCCTAATTCTTTTTAAACTACCCAGACTTACTTAAATACAAAATTTTATCTTCCTACGTCAACATTAACCCGTGCCGACAGAGCTCTGAAGTTTTTGAAAATTGCTGTTTTTACCCCTTTCCGTTGAGTAGCTAAATCAATTGAAATATTTAAGTTTTATAACATATTTATTAGAAAAAGACAAAATTACAGATCAGGCAGGACATTTTTCTATTGAGGGTCTCATTTTTACAGTCTGGATAAAGATTTCTATGCTCCTGAAAATAGTGTTGCAAAAATTGCTTTGCTCTACCTTTGCAGTGATCAAACCATGAAAATCTTGCATAAACTTTACAGCTCTTTCAGCTGTATTATTGACTGCTTTTAAAGAAAGCACTTTTCTTTTTGCCTCTTAATAGGCAACATCTTTATCCCATGTAGAAACGGGTCTCTGGAGGAAATTCTTATCAATTTTTAATCGAGAAAATAAATTTGTGCTTTTGACAGATATAAAATTACTTAATGATTTTCTTGCAACAATAAATATTGGTAGTATTATTATCAATTTATTGAAAACAGTATAAAAAATAGTACTTTGAATTGTATTCCTACTTACTGAATGTATCTCTTCCCAGAATCATACAAACTCCCTCTTTGTAAGTTCACTACAATGTTCATCTTGTTTTGTTCAAGCAAAACCTAACAAATACCAAAGATGTTGACTAAACTTGCTCAGGCTTTCAAATCCCTTAGCCTCTTTATAAGGCACAAATCTTGATTTGGTGCCTTCACCACCAGACTACATCCAAAACATGGTTTTCATATATCACCGCAATGAATAAACTAATGTCTTGAAGGGCTCGTTTATCCTTGGCGCTAATTTTTAACTGGGATTGCGACAAACATATCATTAAAGAGTAAATATATCTAGCCCGTTGTTCTTGTTCGGCTAACTTTTTGTCTACCTCCGCTAAGCACCCTGGACGCCCTGATTCTATGTATTTTTGTAAAAAAAAATTATCTTCTTCAATTTTCGTCGGTTCCAAAGCGTCAGCGTGTGCTATAATCACATAAATTATTTAAATTGTAAAGAAGTCCTCTTGTGTTAAAGTCCTCTCGTATTTGTTTGGAATTCAACTCCCTTCAAACATGGTGAAGATCCACAATTATTTTTTACACAGTTAGGTATAGCTCTGGTAGAGATTGTAGTTTTTTCTCAAAATATAATAAACTCCCGGATGACGAGGTAAAAGCGCTAACCAATCTCGTCATTCGGAAACAGTAAATTTAACTTCGTGAATGTTAAAAAGAAGTACTGCAAGAACGTGATGATAAGACGGTAACTTGCGCCTGGTATTATAAAATAAATAAATATGTTGGGACATTATTACAACAGCGCCATCTAGTTCCGTAGTAAGCTACGTTACGTGCTTGTGTTGCGGATACTAGATAGTTGATATACAACATATATAAATTTTAAATACATACATATTATAAATATAAACACCCATGACTGGAGTACAAACATTCGTGATTAGCAAACGAATGCCCCCAGCGGGACTCGAACCCGCGACCGCTGGCGCAGAAAGTAGAGTCACTACCAACTGAGCCAAACGAGTCGTTCTATTATCGTATTTGATGAGATATGAGAAAATACTTTTTTATTGCTTCTTAATTTCACTGCCATCTTTTAAGTGTTAAACAATACGTATTAATCGTGAGAATAACTGTAAACAAATAAAAAATATCACAAATTCGCAGCGCTATTGCCGCGCAACATATATGAACATGATTAGTGTTTAGAGTGAACTCATGTGAACTCACCGTATGTACATGTGCGGGCGCTCGATCTCCTCGTAGAAGCTGAGCACGCCGGGGATGAGGTGCACGCGGCGCGGCGGCGCGGCGGCGCGGTAGCGCAGCAGCGCGTCCAGCTGGCGCGCGGCGGCGGCCACGAGCGCGGCGGCGGGCGCGCGCAGCGGCGACGCGGCGGCCAGCGCGCCGCACAGCGACACGAAGCGCGCGCGCCACGCCGCGTCGCCGCGCCCCGCCTCCGCCAGCACGTCCAGCTTGTCGATCAGCTCGTTCTCGAACCGCACCAGGTTGCCCTCCCCTACGCAACACACACATAGTGCTCACTCTACATACTGCACGCACGACGTTATTGTTCCGCGACCGCACATACACATTTAATAACACTGTACATCTAAGCACACGCTTTAAGTGGGACAAGAAATACGCATAGCGTAAGAGTGAAAGAAACAGCTATTCGACACGCGTCCTCATGGAGGTAAGAGACCAGGAGAACCATCGCTTCATACTAAAGCAGTACCCGCCTGTCTCTGAAAATTTGTAGAATCTATAACGCGCTGTCGTCGGTAAGTAGTATTTGTGAAGTTAGCTGTTAATGAGTATTATCACTATTGTGACAACGTGAAGTTAGGCACTGAGACAACATAGCGATCGCAGCGCTTCCTTAGTTTGACAATATTTCTGAGACACTACATTCTAGGGCAATGGTCCTCCTGGTCTCTAATCTCCATGCGCGTCCTCGCAATGACAAGTGTCAGCTCAACTGACGGATACAAATGGAACCAGTCCACGACACGCGTTTGGTGCGTTTGTGGCGTATCTTGTATATAATATCATTGATAGTAATAAATAAATAAATAAAAAACCATTTATTACCATAAAAACAATAAAAAAAGTTAACATATTTAAGTTAGCTCAAATAAAACAATGGCAATAGGTAATAACTCAGATGTTGCTGCTAAAACAAAAACCTCAGACAGCGCTGATTTTCAGTTATACCCAGCTCTCTGTGTTGAGCGTAAGCATGGCAGTAAAAAAAGACTATTCCTCTAGTTAACCACCCCAAAGTCAATAAAAGTATAGTACAGTACCCGGCAATAAATATTGCACATCGACCTTTGGAAAGAGACTGACAGATTTTCGTGCGAATAAAATAACGCTCTACTAAGCCGAAATTAGCCGACAGTCTCTTTCCAAAGGTCGATGTGCAATATTTATTGCCGGGTAATAAATAGTAGTATAAATCAAATAAATGATTTATCTGATGCGAATAATGAAGTAATAAACGAATTTTTAAAATGTCTTCAAGTTTACCTAGTCGCATCCTTATAATACCCCTTTGAAAAATGATTGATCTCCCATACACGTCTTCAAATACCTTTTCACCCTCTTAAAGGCTAAATTTCGAAATAATAATATATGACATATATGTCAGGGCTTCAAACAATCCAGAAAATTTTGGTTTATCCATTAAAAAACAAATGTACAAAATTTATTTCATAATTTAATACATTTATTATATAGGTTATAAAGGAAGTAAATATTCTTCAAATTAAAACTATAACAATGTCCAATACGAACCATTCTCAGAAGTGTATTTGTACTCTGTCTGCATCATATCGAAGAACAACGGTATTGTAGTGTTGCGAACTTCTTCATCACGGAGGAAGCTGACTTCTAGGAACGTGCCCACGAGTTGAATTATGAACAAACGCTTATAGTCCTCTGTGAACCAAAAATATTTTATATTATTATTATTATAAATTTTAATTGAATCTGTACATTGATTTTTTTTTAAATGTGGTCTCATCCCAAGAAAATCATTGGACAGTTTTGGTGAAATTTGGCATGATGATAACTGGTGACCCAAGTTCAGCATATAGAATCCTTTACTGCAGGAAAATACCGCACTACTTTGAAGTCATTAGTGTTAGATATAGGTACACATTATAATATACGTTAATATCATTATACTGGATTGTATTACAAAATGTTTTCACGCAGGGATGAAGGCGGGAAATTTCCCGCGACAAAAGCAACACTTTCTAACCATCCAATTACGTCCACATAAAAACTCACGCCAATGAGTCCCTGTTCCATGTATTGACATGAAAGAAGAACTAACAAACAAACACGCTTTCACTCACATTATGTATAAAGAATCCAATTCAACTGTCACATTGGTACTTAAACGTGCAACCTAGAAACCCATCCCAACAGTGTGTTTGGCAGAAAAAAGTGCTAAGAAGCGGTTGTAAGCAAAATGGCGATCGCTAGAGGTAGGCGTTGTCAAATAGTAAATAGCTATTTTCCTCTAGGACGCAAATTAATTATAAGCTCTACTTCAAAACAAACAAAATAAATAAGCAAAATGGCGGATTGGGTCAGCGCTACTGAAGTTAGCAAACTTGTCCGAAACTGTCTAATTTGTTATCAGCGTTTGTAAGCGCTTACAAGCGCTTTTTTCTACCGAACACAGCTATTGCTTCACTCACCCAAACTGAACCACATGTCGGCCATCAGCGCGGCGGCTTTACGGCGGATGTCCCCATAGAGCATGGTGGCGCGCTGGCGGCGCGCGGGCGGCAGCGTCTCCAGCTGCAGCGGCGGCGACGCGGCCACCGCGCCCGCCACGCTGAACCACTCGATCATGGTGGCGCGCGCCGCGCTCGGCGACTCCGCCTCCGCCTCCTCGCTCGCCGACAGGTTCTCGCGCAGAGTGCTCGCTAGCAACCTGGTTGGATGCTCGATAGATTAGTTATTCAGACCCTTTTTAACGTCCCACTGCTGGACTCAAGCCTCCAAGCTTGTCAAGTGAAGGGTGGCACAAATTTCACTTGGCTGCTTTGAAATTATAGGAATGATATGAAATGATTCGCAAATGTTAATATCCGAGGGGCGAGACCTGGAATCCTGTTCCCTCATATTAAGACTACCAATCTAACTTCATTACTAGTCTCTAATGGTGGTCTATTACTTGTTGGTAAAGACAAAGTTTGGCTTGAGCCACAGCGTTTAGACAGCAGTTTGCCAGTCCAACACAACGACTCCTCTGTCGTTACCAATCGCAAGGCTAATTGTCGGGTTAACTCCTTTATATATTGGAATACATTAAACTAATTTAATACAGTCTTATGTTTAATTACAGTTACAATACGTCACCAACAATGGAGTCGGAATAATATGAGTACGTTGAAAGAACTTACGTGTTTTGATTTATAGAACCTGATGTTTTACCGAATCTATTAACCCTGAACCTAACCCACTAACCTCAAAGCATGCAACATGACATAATGCTGCAGATGCAGCATGTCAGCCCAGTGAGGTCTGAAGACGGGTCGTTGCAGCAAAGCCTTCATGAGCTGGAGCGCGTCCACCACCAGCGTGTGTCCGCGGCCCGCGCCCTCCGCGTCCAGCGACCGCACCACCGCCGTGTACTGCTCCTCCGACATCTGCCGCACCATGTCTAACAGCACGCAGATGAGCTTGCGCTGGGGATTAGATTAGGAGGATGTTCGTTTTTACTGCGTTATATTAGACTAGCCACTATCCTAGTCCGTCGTAATATATTCCACGAGAAAAAAGTTACCTATATGCTATAATCTATTTTTGCAACAAATTCCATCGACACACGCTCAGTCATTTTGGCATAATTGAGTTTGAACAAACATTCATACATCAAAACGAAAATAGCACTCGGACTGTTTGTTATATTATAACACCGAAAACCACTGAATCAATTTTAATGAATATTAATGTTGTTGGAGTATGTAGATTCCAATATAATATTCTTCAATTATTAATAAGATGCAAAACCAATGACCAATTTCCAATCCATTCCTCTTTTTGTTTATTTTACCCCAAAACTAAATTAGATACATTTTCGTCATGAAATTCTAACCTGAAACCTATTGACCGAAAATCAATATCACACGGATATTGCAATGCATCATCAAATATATAAATCATACGAATTTACACAATCACTTACCAACAAAGGGTCTTCGTTTGGTATCAATTCATCATATTCCCAGCGTATCATAGTCGTGGCTATCTTGAGGACGGTGGGCAGCAGCGCCCTCGCGAACTCCCCCCTGTCCGCCTCCACCGGGCCCACGTCGTCGCGCGCGAGCAGCGACACCACTTCTCCCAGCGCTTCCACGCATAGCTCCACCTGGATAGAATCCTTTATTGTGGCATGGAATGGTCTACCATGAATAAAATTTTGTTCACAAACTTGGGTATAAAAAATAAGATAATCTACAGAAACACATAAAATAGTACTTTAAGAGATCTTTTGAAGAAAATAATAAATAATAATAGAACAAGAAGAAAAAATAAGAGTGCTAGAAGAAAATTGGTGATAATTTTGTATAGAAATCAATATATTTAGAGGACTAACCTTCGCGTCCACTTCGACATGGCTGCGTTGAACCACATAACACACATTATTCATTTACTTACTATTACCATTTAGCATTAAATCTATCACTTAAAAATATTATAACCTATACATTTTTTTTACTTATAACTATTTTAACAAATATATTTTTTTTTAAGTAATGAAAGGTTCTGGATATTGTATGATATAAATTATAGAGTAGTTTCCTGGTTGATAAAATTAAGACCATCTTTACTTACTTGAATCGACGTCTGAGGGAGAGATTACTGTGATAGTCAAGTATGTCAGTTTTAGTTTGTGGTATCAGTACGTCATGTGCACTTTCATTAATTTACAAGTATCCTGTCTAAGCTATTTTTTTCTGAGAAATATTGATTAATTTCTATCACGATTTGGACCGACATGGACAATGTAGTAATCCCCTTGTATTGTAATGAAAACCGTGCCCAACAGTGAGTCATTAAAAAGGGTTGAATTCACAAGCATAGTATTAATCTATTCAAGTTTCTTTTCAATGGCAATATGCAGAATTAGATCAGACTTAATTCTAGATATATTTTTATTAAAATATGCAACTATGCAGATTTTTTGGCGCTTTTTAGCAGAACTGCTTTCCAGCTCGGAAGTAGCCCTTTCAAAAGTGCTTGTATATGTCAAATTGAAGTACAATAACTTGTCAGAACAAGTCAAGTCAGATGCCAGGGATACGTACTATGTGCGCGAGGTGTGAGTGGTCCGGCAGACAGGCGGACGCGCCTAGCAGCCGCGCCGCCTTGCTCGCCGAGCGCGAGCGCGCCTCCAACTGCGACACACTGACGATGGCGAAGCGCTCTCATCGCTACCAGCGTACTGGTTGCTTTGCTTTGATAGCACGTGTGATCGACCCTGATGTTAGTTTTACTTTCTTACTCAACATTTTTATATCTATAACGATTTTCAAGAAATAGTTTTTAGCTTGACTTATATTTTGATTTTAAATTCGCGGAGAGTATTCGAGTATAAAGAGCTTGCGTTCTAATCACTATTAAAAATGGGAATTGGTAGTAGAACGTTGAAAATTCTTCAGAATTTTCAAAAAATTCTTCGCTTCTTGCAAGAGCTATTAGCTAAGCAGTAGGCAAGACGGTGCGGGGTGGGTCGGCGATTGCATCAAGCGAAGTGGCGCTTGAAGCAGGGCTTGCTTTTTTATTCTCGCGTCCGTATTTTTTTGCGATTACTCCTAAGGTATCCGTTTAAATTATATGGTGTCAAAGAGTAAAATAGTATACATGAAATGCTCAAAGCTACAAACTTATTTAAAACAATAAGGATTAATAACGTATTTGTGTAAATAGCTTTCCGCATTATTAAAATGGATATAGTATGTTATCCTTAAGAGATAGACATGTGCCATCGCGGACTTTTTGTAGACCTATATAAAATACACAATTCCACTATACATTATTTTGTTATAACTCAAACGGTTTAGACAGCGTTATCGTTGAAAGCTCCCTTATGTCTTATTTTTTCCGACACCTCCAACAGATATTATTATATTTTAGCCAATGTATCTAAAACCTTGACAAATTGTATACTAAAACCTTCCAGGAGAACCATTCTATTCATTGGTGAAAACTGCATGAATATCGGTGCAGTAGTTTTTGAGTTTATCGCGAACAGACAGACAGGCGCGGCTGAGGACTTAGTTTTATACTATGTTTAGATTTCATGTTTTAAGCTTCATCAAAGATCATTACGAAAAAAAAATTTTAGGGGTCACAGCACCATTTTTAGGAATATTATTTTCTTATATAGACTATAATATGTAATGTTATTTGAAAACAATCTGCATAAAGATGATTGGTTTCCGAATTAATTCGCCCCAATAATTAGCAAACCACTTTAAAGAAAACATATTTTAAAACACTTTGTATTATTTATAATCAAAATTGTTCATTTTTAAAGCGCTTTTATCATTAAGCATATAACTAATGTATTAATTTAAATATATATTTTTTGAATCCATTGTATGTACTATGAATATATTCATTCGGGCCAATCACACGTACTTACTTTTTTTACTTAAAAACTCCAAAAATATTTATCTTAAAAACCAACCAGTATACTAAGATAGCGTTTGCAAGCGAATGTTAGCTTTATATGGAGATAACACATTATTTTAAATCATAATGCATAACCTCTTGTATATCAACATCTCGTTACAAGCGTACACCAAAAATTAAAAAAATACAAACTAACACGTTCTTTTTTTGATTTTTTTTATTATTATTTTTATAAGTATTCAAAAAATTCTTAAAATTAAAAAAAAAACATGTTAGTCCATATTAAAAACATTGTCAGGATTATAAATCCCAATAATGCTACATGCGATTCATCTTGAGTTTGCACACAATTGAACAACATCAAAAGCTAGTTATTTTTTTAATTAAAAAAATATTAAAAAAAAAACATTAAAACCGTTCATTGTTATTTCAAATTAACTATATTATTTTTTAACTTCAAGTTCACGCGCAAAGTATTGTTATCAATCTTAAATCTAATTATTGTAAATGTTTGTGTTTACTTATAAATATATAAAAATAAGGATTTTTTTGTATGTACGTGAATAAAAATAAAATAAATGAATTTGACGTTCTTAGATCCTTTTATTTTTTATATAGTAAATTCGTATTTTTAGTGTAATATACATATAATATGTGTAACGTGTTATTTAATCTGGTTGTTGCTGAGAAAAGGATAAATAAATTAAAATAAATAAAAACCTTAATAAATAAAATAGATTAGTAAAAGTGACAACACAAACACACTCACACTCACACAAAAACATGTTAAAATGGACATCACAAAAACATTGTACTAAAAATACCCTTTTTTAACTAAGATACCAATATAAAAAATTACTAGTTGTTAACTTTTTTCCTTCACCACGATCATGAATTAATCTTGAACGAATTGATTGCTGACACGATTTTTTTTCTAAAACTAGCGACTCGCTCTCGCTTCGCTTGGGTATTCCCTGGGTACGTATTAACTGTTATAGGTTCCCATATAAAATAAACATTTGCTTTTTTACATTTTTTGTCGCTATTTTTTATACTTGACACATTTTCAATAAAACAAAAAAAGAATTATTCGAATCGATCCAGCCATCTTTGAGCGAGTCTTTTTAGTGAGACTGACGAACTGCAATTGATTTTATATATAAAAAATATGAATAGTATTTTTTTTTTCAAAAATTTTGGCAATTAATTTTTTTTTCTTTAATTTGTACTTTCACAAGGTAGTGACTATTTATGTATTTATTTTTGAATTACCACATTTTCCATATGTGGGTTTCGAACCCGGGACCTTCCTGCTAGAATCTATTATTCTTAAGACTTGTATCAATTCGCAAAAAACAAATAAGCTAAGCTATTAACGTTAAAACTTTATTGGCTCACACGTGAAAATTCATGCACACACACAAAAACAGTGTAATATGTAAAATTATGTAAAATATGACCTTCTCATGTAACATTAAGGCTTTCAAATTTTACTAAGAATCAAAAATAAAAGAAAAAATTTATATACTTGTAAACGGTTATGACGATATAATTTTTTCTAACTTTAAAAGTGTCCTATACAATGATATTATAAGTAAAAAGGTGTAGATACGTTACCTAAACGACATTCTATCTTCAAATAACAACGCACACTAACGCACACATGAATACAGAATAACTAAAAATATTGCAATAACACACTACATTACGATTAGTCGTCAAAATAGGATGGCATGATTCAAGTATCGCCAGTGAAAAAGAGACAAATATAATTCTCGACAGTGCGTCGTCAACGCGTTGGTAGGCCAATAGCCTAGTTTTAGTGTGCCACTTTTTGAGCGCGTATGACTTATCTACACCTTTTTTCCTAGTATATCAATGGTCCTATATATATATATATGTTGAACGGGATGTTGACGGGAACTATCACCATAATAACTTTCATTAAAATCTGTCCCGTGGTTTTCTCGTGATACGGTCACACACAGGCAGACAGACTGACAGACAAAAGCTAATTATTATTAAATGAGATTTTTCAAAAAAAAAAATCTATGTACAGTTTCTGACTCAGAATTTTACTACGGGCTTGCATTTCAAAGGAATTCGATCTCACAGATAAACTATTATAGTTTTGCTTATATATTATCTATATTATTTATTAAAAAATGATCATGGACGTTACTGTAATTTAGTAAAATGCGGTAGAAGAGAAAACATTTTTAATTATGACATTGTTATTTAATGTTACATGATAAGTCAATAAAAGTGCGTAAAAAATATAAGGAAAGTACGATAATAATACATATATTAAAATATCGTGTGTCGAGGCTGTTAGCTCACGTTGTGTGCATACTTCACGATGCCTGTGCTTAGTTTCATTATTATTAAAAAAAAAACAATATCTATGAATGTTGTGCAAAAATAATAAAATTAAAATTACGAAAAAAATGACAAATTATTTATTTTAATAGTTTTTTTTTTAATGTTAGTATTATGAATGATTTGAGCACAACTTTGAATCGATATTGCCATACATTTAAGTAACAGATAGACAAAAAGCGAGTGGTTAGTTCATACAAAGCGACAGCTGGTGTTTATTATGTGTTAATTTGTTTTAAAACATACATTACCGTGATCGAAGACTTTTGAAGTAATGGAAAAATACTCCTTGTGTAAAATGGATCTCCATCATTTTATTCCGCACTAAACCTATTACTATACAATCTGCATACAGAAAAAGTATATTCTATTGTTCTAAACCATAGATACGTATGCTGACTGTACAGATAATAAAAAAAAGAAATCCCATATAATTTGCAATAATAAGTTCAATTCTTTTTTTTTTTTTTTAAAAAATTGGACTTGAAATATGCAAGACGAATAGTGATACAGGCGCATGCAAAGCGTGTCTTACCTCGGTATACGTGTACTCGGACAGCCGACTTTCGTTCTTGTTAACATTAAGATTAGGTCGAGATTTGTTTGTAAATTTTATCATGTCAATATTTGCCACAAGACAAAATAATAACAGAAAACCGTATAATAATTTGGGACTATAACGTGATGTGTATTTCAATATAGTTTAAAAAAGATTTTCGGTGATTTTCGCTATTTATTTTGATATTTAGTTCCCGACGCGGTTCCAAATTCTTTATATTTCATTAGTGGCTGGTATTTAAATTATATACAACCATTATCTCGAAGTAATCTCAACGTTCAGTAGCTATAGTGCCATGTGCATACATACCATCACAGGTGAACACGGACGGACACTGTTAATACACGGTACATTCTCCTCATATCTAATAATATTTGTTTGATAAAACTAGCATAAACTTGTAAAATTTGTAAACTATATGCATATTTTAGAAGTTGTAGGCAATAATATTTTGAAATATATAAATCTACATAATATTATACGGAGATATTTTAGGAACAAAAATGTAGAACCTTAAATCTGGTAAAGAATACCGGTTATTTCCATACTGAATAGAATATTTGCAAATCAATTTAAAAAAGATATCCTGGTTGGATAGTTTCAAAGTCTATAACAGACACAATTTTTGTGTTTTATATAGATTTATTTTTTCTTTTTTATAACAAATTCTTTTAGCTATTTTTCTTTTCTCTATCATTTGTATATAATTTTAAAACATTATTGTTTGGCTTAATATTTAGTTTTGTGATACTTGTCTTTTTTATTATTCAATCTGAACTTATTAGGATATACCAAAATCATAAAAAAAACCTAGTATTCAGTATCATCCTGAGTGACAAATCATTATAATTCAACCTCTATAACATGTCAAAGTTTATGCTAGTTAGGCGATATATTATATTATCTTTCATGTATTACAATTATGATTTTTAACTATATGATTTTTTGTGTGTTCAATGTTCATTTTAATGTATTTAATATGGGTTTGTTATTATCCCTTATCCCGTTAAACCCCTTATGTTATGTTGATGAACCCAGTTATTTAAATATCTAACTTGTATACTTTAGACAAAAAAATCTGTAGTGGAATATATAACCTTCTCCTTTTTTAAAGTCGGTCAATACGTAGAATTCGTATGTATGTATGTATGTATATTATAGTAAATTACTATGGCATATATTACATTTTAAACAAAACTGTATCTATTTTTTCAAACTTTTATTTTACATTTCGAGGGAATTACAAGAAACTACAAAAATATATTAACCGCAATGAAATCAGGACAGACAGTTTTATTTAAATTGTATATTTAAATTGGTAGTCTTTATGTATGTACCCCAAAATAACGAAGTCTTCAAATATTTTTCAAATAGTTTTGTAGTGTGTCAAACAGACATTTCTTCGTATGCCATAGAGTAATATGGAAAACTAACATTATGTAATTGAAAAAGAAAAAAAAATTCTAATTTATGACATTACATTATTACACCACCCTGTACATAATGTGAGGAACACTTGTATGCATACCCAGCTACATGTCATACGTTTTGAGTACAGTTCCCACTACGTTCACGTACGTGTATGTGTACGATTTGAGTATATATATACCCTGACGTATAAAAACGTAATATATACAGTGTGTTTAAATTGAATAATTAAAATTTTTCTATGTGTGTGTAATAGAAACATACTGTATACACTACTTTATTTCTTTATATGCCAGCAATATTGATATTTGTTTAATTTTGCATAAGTCCGATTGTATAGTGTACTGTGTATTCAGTTTGCTGTTTTTTCAACTTCCTACACAACCATGTATGTATACAGGATGTTTTGACTTTGACAAATAGACTGGTAAAAGGGCCTCACCTCAGCAGGGGCCCGTAAAAGGGCTCGCAGCGTGGAGGCCAAGTGGGGCAGCAGCTTGGCGCGGGGCCCGGCGGAGGCGCCCAGGGGGCCTCGCACTAGTTCCAGTAACGCGTGTAACCGCTGGTTAGAGAGCCGGCCCAGAGGGAGGGCCTCGAGCGCCCACACTATGTACTCGCTGGAATTGTTATTATGCATTACTTTTTTTAAAAAAAAAGTGATTATATAAATGAAGGGTATAAGTCGCGCAACGAATTAAGAGCGCTGACCTTGAATGCGCAGAAGTTAATTTTTGGGTATATTTTGCGGGACGCGCGGGTGAGGCGTGCGCTATTGGTCCGATCAGTTCCCGCCGCTCCCCTGCACCGCACGGACGTCCCGCTTACCCTTTGGTACAGTCGCGCGCGCAACTACCTTAGCAAACTTTTTACAATACGTAATTATATATAATATACGAGATTTATATATATTAAGATATAATTTTTTTTTAATTATTAATATGCCGAAAACCAAGATTTTTAACTCGGCAGGCAAGAAAAATGGTGTACGAAGTTAATAAATTTATTAAAACTGAGTCACATGAATTTATATGTGATTTAAAAGAAATAAAAAAATCAATAATAGGAACAAATGTTTCTTGGAATTTTTTATACATTTTTAACTAAATTTATTATAATTAACTTTGAAAATGTTCCAGTCCCATAAAAAAATTGAATCAAAGCATAGACTTTAGCAGTGTTTACCTATTCATTTATGCAATTAAAAATTAACTAAATGAGAAAATAATAGTGTAGATATACATAATACCTATACGAAAATTATTAGGAAAAAATGAACCAAACTTAAATCACATGCATGTTCGCTAATAAGAAATAAAAAATAATTAATACACACAAAGAATTTCTGTGCGTGATTGTACACATGCGCCGATTGCCCCCACTACTTTCCTCGAACGATCTTAAACCATCGCGCGACCTATACAAGGGCAAAACAAGAAATGTCACAAAATTATTATTTTTTTAACTTACATTGCAATCAATAATATGTGACAAAATCTTAATGTTCCCATACTTTTCAACTTTTTTTAATTTTATGTGACATTCCTCGTTTTGCCCCTGTACCCTTCAAATGTATCATTACATATAAATAAAATTGAAATGTCTATTTTAATAGAAAATAAACAGCTTTTCTCTAAATGCATATGGTACATCAAAAAAATATTTTTAAAAATTTTTTTATCTGTGTGTTTGTTCCGGCTAATCAAAACGGCTGGACTGATATTGACGGGACTTTCCCTTGCAAATAGGAGTAACTTAGGCTTCTTTAATTTTATTAAAAAATAATAAAACCCGTTAATTTATATTGACTTAGATTTGCTTGTTATCGTGTATGCGTGCTGTTAGGCAGCGCACCCCTTGACTTATTAAAAAAAAACTACTTTCACCACACTAACTTTATTTCAAAGAAATTACACTACCGATGTATATTTAAGGTCTTCCCAAATATACTTGTGTTGCCGCGACCGCGTCCCGAGTCTAACTGACTTTATATTTTATTAAAATTATTAACCTTTTCCTTCTGTACCACAAAAAAGTAACTTAGCACCAGAGTGTTTACGTTACGCGCGCGGCACTTGAGATTGAATGTTTACGTTTCTGAGAACTTTTTGTTTATGTTATAAGGTGTTCGAGTTACATTTCGTGATAGCCACTTACACACGATAAGATGAAACATAACGAAGGCATTTGAAATATCAGCTAAATTGAATAACTAGAGCCTTTCCGGGTTAATAGCTAAAACTGCTGATTGTTTTTATATGGAAAACTGGAAAATAACAAAAAGGTTCTCATAGTACTACTCTGCAATCTCCGTTGACGTCCGCGGACGCAAACCGACCAAATAAAGCCCGCGCCCGTTCGCTGACGGGATGGTCGCGACTCGATTTGTACTTTATTTTTGAATATAGAGTGTATTTTTGGTAGTTTTCCAATTACAGCACTAGAGCGCATTATGCGGCATAATGCTCAACGTTGAATGTTCCAACTACAGCTAACGCTTAACGCTTCGCACAATCGAGCACTTTCAAAAGTACTGTTTTCGGGTGATACTCGCATCAAAAGTGCTAAAAAAATAAATATAAATATGGATGAAGGTATAAATAATTACTTTTTTTTATATTCCACCTTAAAATATGAATACAATTTTATTTTAAAATTCGGATCTGTAAACAAGTTTATTTTACAGGATTACACTTTTGTAAACATTTATTCACGTTCCAATTAAGCTTCAGCATAATTCGGCATTGTGCGCCACTGAGTCGCACTATGCTCTGTAATTGGAAAACTACCTTTAATTGAAACTTTTAGTAATCACAATATTTGCCCCCGTACTCTAGCATAGAAGAATATTTAGAGCTGACTTATTATTTAAATGGGAAAGTAGGATATAACAGTGCGTACCTGAGCTGCGTGTCGGGGTACATGTGTATGAGGTGCGGCACGGCGTGCGGCAGGTACTTGAGCGCGGAGCCCTGGCAGGTGAGCGCGTGGTCGCCGCACCGCATCAGCCACACCAGCGCTTCCAGCAGGCTCTGCTTATACACACGTGTATTGGCTTAGTTGTTTACTTAAACTACATTTTTAATTAAAAACTTAACACAACAGGGCTTCCAGCAGGCTCTGCTTATACACACGTGTATTGGCTTAGTCGTTAAAAACTTAACATATAAATATAAAAAATTGAAACAAATGTTTTAACAATTTAAATAAAGTCTGTTGTTTTTAGATTTCTGGTTTTGTTCAGATTTTGATTAGCATAGTCATGGTGATCACATACATTGCACTTCAATAATATTAATTCTTATAATAAAGGTAATAGCAATACAAAAACGCTATATGACTTTTTTTCTTTTTTTACATTTTTAGGGTTCCTATACTTAAAGAGTGGCAGTGGTAGCCCAGCGGTAACGCGTCGCTTGTATAACCGAGTGATGCGGGTTCAAATCCGGTTCTCGCACCTCTGATGTTTTCATGTGCGAATCATTTCTATACTGATTACCACTTGTCTTACGGTGAAGAAAAACATCGTGAGGAAACCTGCATATCTGAGAGAACCTAGCAAGTTTTTATAAGACGTGTGAAGTCCGCCAACACGCACTAGGCCAGCGCTGTGGACTATGGCCTGATCCCCCTCGTACTGAGGGAGGCCCGTGCCCAGCAGTGGGACGTTAAAAAGGGCTGATGATGATGATACTCAAAGAGTAAAACGAGACCCTATTAGTAAGACTTCGCTATCCATCTGTATGTCCGTCAGTCACCTGTGAAATACAGCCTGTATCTCATGAACTGTCATAGTTGAAATTTTCGCAGATGATATATTTCTATTGCCGCTATAACAACAAATATTAAAAAAAAACAGAATAAAATAAATATTGCTTGTTTTTGTTCGATTATATATTCACTTTAAGAATTAATAAAAAATAACTCCCATATTATTATATAAGTTATATATTCATTTTAAAAATTAATAAAAAATAACTCCAATACAACAGACACGATTTCTTGGCGTTTTTATAGATAATGGTACAGAACCCTTCGTGCGCGAGTCTGACTCGCACTTGGCCACTTTTTTATTATTATCTTATTTTGTCAAAGAGCAGGTGTTACCTGCAGGTGGTGGCAGTGCAGCAGGTCGGCGCTGAGCGCGGAGCGCAGCTGCCACGAGCGCAGCAGCACGCGCGAGAGGCTCTCCAGGCACTTCATGCACTGCAGCAGCCGCTTGGACGCCGCCTCGCCCTGCTCCGCCGCCCGGATCGCCCACACCATTATCGATATCAGCTTCCTGGATCGAACAAACAAACGGTTAATATGTTTCGAGTGAAAGCAAAATATAATTTTGTGCGAGAAAATTGCAGAAACAGTTTCGGTACAACGAGTAAAATTCGATGTGACAGCACAAATCAAATCACACTTTTCCTCAGGATGACAATTTAAGTAAATTTAAAGTACGTTATATCAGAATAATAATCACATAATTATTTTTTCGTATTGTTGTATAATGTAAATTTATGAATTTAAGTAGCAAATTCATATGAAATTGTAATTTTTGTCTATCGGTCCCTTTGTTCCAGTAAATATCCAAAGCAACTAATTTAGGCAGACCTTTCAGTGATATTAGAAGGAGAAACTTAGATTTATGTAAGAAAAATTAGAGTACTTAAAAACTTAAACTTACTCATAAGCCAAGGCATCACAGAAGCTCTTCTCGATGTAGACGTGCAGCACGGGCTGGAAGTGCTGGTACTTGTGGTCGGCGACCAGCGCCAGCACCTGCAGCAGGCAGTCCAGCACCAGCACGGCGTAGCTCTGCTCTGTGTACTCTTGCGTGTCTTCTTCCACCTGGAAAAGAGAAAATGGAGTTACTATTTTTCAAACATTTCTAATATTAAATAAAAATCTCGTGTCACAGTGTTTGTTATCAAACTCCTCCGAAACGGCTAGACCGATTTTGATGATTTTTTGTGTATATTTCGTAGGTCTCCCTAGGCGATAAGGATTTGTCTCTCCAAATTTTTTTACTTTTATTACGATTTGGCATCGAAAATACCTCTAACCAATGCCTATTTTTTTAATATTGATTAGAACGCAGGCGGAGCCACGGGAATTGCTAGTGAATTCAATTCCTTTTTCTATCAAGTTCACCTGTGTAAGTATGCAGAAGAGCGCGTCGAGTATGTCCTGCAGGAACTTGACGAGCTCGTCGTTGGGCACGCGCAGGAGGCGCGCGAGGGCGCCGCGCAGCGCGCCGTCGTCCGCCGCCGCGGCGCTCCACTTTAACACTCCGAGGATTTCCTCTGGATAAAATACCGTTAATGTTATATATGCGAAAATTCGAATGAGTAATATAGGATTAATATATCGCCAAAACGGCAGAATGAATGTGAATGACATGTGGTATAGAGATAGATTTTAGTCTAGTATAGCACGTAGGTTATTTTTATTATGCTAAAATTTATGGTTCTCGTAAAATTTATGCTTCTTTTTGATAATAAAGTATTTCACAAGAATGGATGGATTCGAATGAATGTATATTCTCTTAAACAACAAATTTATAACGGGCTGAAACTATCCGAGACCATTAGATGGGTAATACCGGGCTTATCCCATCACATTATTGCATGAGCTTAGTGAATCAGTCACATATACACAAAAAACAATCACGTGACTCCAACCTATCACGTGACATATCCGCCTCGAAGGATCAATAAAAATTAGATCGGGCTCGAAGGACCATTAAATTTTGTATCCGGCTCGAAGGACCAATCAACGGATACAACATACCTCGTTGAGTCAGCTTCGTGGAGCACAGTCGGGTAGCAACAGACAGACAGTCTCGCGGCTGCAGCGAGAGCGGCGCGCGCGCAAGCCCGCGCTCGTAGCCGGCCGGCAGCTCGTCGCGGCGGGAGGGTAGGTGTAGGCACGCGCTGGCCGCTTCGGCCTCCGCGCTGGCGGCGGTGGTGCTGCGTTTGTACTCGATCTAGGAAATCATTGTATGATATAAAAAATTAATTATGTACTGTATCTACCTGTATGTGGTATATGTAGAATTTATAATAAAATAAAGGAAAAGTTATATTTAATACAAATATCGTCAATTGAAAATAAGATATTTAAAATAATAAGAAATGTAATAATCACTGTATTAATACTAGAAGAGGTCAATTTAGACATAATAATAACAACATTTTTTAACATGACATTAACCTTATTTGAAAAAAATCACTAACTAACTAAACTTTTTTAAAGTTGGTTATCCCTATAATTATTTACATATTGTATTAACAAACAAATTACCTTATAAACAGCCAAATTATGCACAGTATCAGGGGTAGTTGTGCCCTCCTTCTGCATGAGGCGTAAGTACGAGAGGGCGAAGGGTTTCTCCGCGCGGTCCTTCGCTTCGTTGGAGCTGCGATGCCTGCAGAGGAACACTATATGCGCTTCTTTGAACTCTTCTATGTTTAGGCACACCTGGAAATTAGTATTATTTATAGATATAGATAATTATAAAACCTATATTTTTAGTGGGACTATTGTATATATATGAAAAAGGTGAATGTGTATGTGCATGTTTGTTACGTTAATACTCTGAATTGTCGGATTTAGATGAAATTTAGTACGCAGATAGTAGTTTCTCACATGTAAAACGCTGTTACTTTGATATTACAGACAGACACTTTGTCTTTTTGAAAAATTAATGATTTTATAAAAAATGGCACGCTTTAGATAAATGTGATCGCATCCAGTCAGCTTACTTCAATTTTTCGATAGTTATTTTCACGTGTAATTTTAACTTAAAATAAGTTTCATTAAGATCTCAGGTCTGAAGCTTATTATCAGAGAAAAATAGTACTTATTCCATGCTTAATAATATATTTTCAATTTTTTTTTTTTAAATACAAATACTATGTTACCTTAAACACTTCTTGCCACCTCGGCTTGTCCTCATGGTAGTACACGACGGACGTGAACTCGTCCACCAGCGGCACGCCCGCACCCACAGATATCACACCCTGTAGATAATTATATTATACTTATAAATACAATAATTATTAATATTGTATTTTCTTAGGCTATGGATTAATGAAAACAAAGCCAAATAATGTTTTAAAATAATAAAATATAATGAAAAATAATACAATACACTATAGCATGGAAGTGAGATAAAATTGTGTGAAAAGTGATTAAAAAAAATGAAGAGGAATAAACTCGAGTACACTAGAGTAAAGTACAACAACGTGGAATATGGAACTGGGTAGAACAAGGCTGAGTAACATAAAAAGAAGAGTAAGGTAGAGTGCGGTAGAGTGTGAGAGTGAGTCTTTTTTATGGGAAACGGGCAAGAGGCTCACCTGATGGAAGGCGATTACCTCCGCCCATGGACACCTGCAACACTTCAGGGAGGGATGGGGTGTACTCACGGGTATGAGCCCGCCGTGGCGGTCCACGACGCGCGCGGCCAGCTCGATGTTGCGCTCGGAGGACTTGCCGGCGCCGCGCGAGAAGGCGCCGGCGCACAGCGTCACGTACAGGTCGTTGCGCGCGTCGCCCGGCAGGATCACCTCGGGGAAGCCCATCTTGCGCGCGAACACCGTGTTGCCCACCACCATGTGCGGGCTCTCTTGCCGGATCTGGAATCGATCATGTATATAAATAAATATGTTAGGACTTTATTACAACAGCGCCATCTAGTTCCGTGTTAGCTATGTTAATTGCTTGTGTTATTGATACTAGATAGTTGATATACAACACATATGAATTTTAAATACATACATATTATAAATATTAGCCATAATGTCCCACTACTGGGCACAAATCTGCCTTCAATATGAGAGGTATCAGGTAATTAATAGTTATAGTTGGTAAAGTGAACATGTCTTTCTGAAACTTGCTAGGTTATCTCAAATAATGCAGGTTTCTTCACAATTTTTTTCTTCACCGTAAGACAAGTGATAGTCATGTTGGAAACGATTCAAACATGAAAATATCAGAGGTGCGAGACCCGGATTTAAACCCAATCACATTAACCGAGCGAGCGAACGATTATATCCCTTAAAGGAGTGAAAAATGGGCCAAAGTTTATAAAGGGTATCAATTATTTCTCTCAAAGTCGAATAAAAATATTTGTTATTAAAATGCTATAAAACATTAAAAATGTACCTGTTTCAAGTCTCCCTCCACCATTTGCAAGAAGACCCACAACCCTTGAGCGTGTTTGTCTTTGAGCTCTCTGTTCGCTATCACCTTCTTCAATAATGTGTCCATGTTTTCTTTTTCACATCTGCAACATAATCAAATTATTACTTACTTAAAACCCTTATTTGGTGCTATTGTATTTTACTTGCTATAGCAGCGGTTGCACATTCGAATCCCGCTTATCACGAAACTAGATAGTACATAATATCCCAACATATTTAACATTATTTACACTGACTACTGTTACAAATCTTTCGCCAGTTCTTCTCAGGCCAGTGGCTTCTTCTTTCCGAACTGGTAGTAGACTCATGACGTTCATTAAAAAATTGTAATAATTTTATGCTGAATAAAATATTTTGAATTTGAATTTGAAAAAATATAAGAGTTTCTGTGTTTGTATATATATTTGCAAGAGTAATTTTAATTATATTTTTTACTAGGGAAAAAAGCAGTTCATTATAATACATATAAACACAAGACAAAACATAACACAACGACCAATCTAGTTTCCATATTTAAATATTACATAGATGCGAGCAAGCAATATAATGAGGTAATTATAAAATCAATTAAAAATTATTGAGAAGAGATTATTAACAAAGTAAATATATAAATCTGACAAAAGATTTTTACATAAAGTGAAAATTTAGCCATAACAATAACTCATAAAAATAATATTTTTTTTGAAGAAGAGTGATTATATAATATGTATGTAATATATAGCAGAGTAAAATAATAATTAAAATTAAACACAATTATACATTAAAAAATTCAAAAAAAAATAATTATTAAAATTGAAGCTAACATATTTCCATATTTGAACTAAGTACTACTCCTACGTCTGCACTCAAAAACGGCTTTTGGTTTAAATTTGCTGTACTACGACTTGCAAAAACATTCAAAACACATTAAACTCGTCTTCTAATTTACTATGGCAATGAATTTTTTTTTACACCATCAGAAAGTAGTTTCATCAAACAAAAAGCCTACCAACTTTTTTTAAAAAGCAAATATTTTGACGGGAGAATTTTCGGTTGAAAACTAGGGTGCTATTTCGATATAAGTCAAAATAATGTGAAAAAAATAAATAATTTAATTAAAATAAATTACAGTGTATTTAGGACATGAAAAGGTAAGTTTTCACCAAATTTCGTGAAAAATATGTTCTTTTTGTAAAAGATAAAAATAAAAAACCAAAAACTTGTTTTTTTGAATTTTTCACATAAATTTTGAGGCTATGTGAAAAAAGTGTAAATACAAAGGTTTCAGATCTTTTTATTACCCACAACATTGCCATTTAATTTTTTTCCATAGGACTTGTAGTCTTGCCGGAAATCGAGGTAAACAGTTTTTTACCCTTAAAACACCCCCCTTCCCCCTTCCCCCTTCCCCCTTCCCCCTTCCCAACCTCAGATCGCTCGTAATTTATTTTTCCTTTCATTTTTATAATATTCTCCTATTTTCCAATGGGTTTCATCCTACTATTATTTTTAATGACTCACGCATAGAAAGGCAGCTGTATCTCCTTGTCGGAGTTGTCGGAGGCGAGGTGCAGCGTGATGTCGGCGCAGGCGACGCCGGCGGGGCGGCGCAGCGCGGGCGCGGGGGAGGGCGGCGCGCTGATGGTGCTGCGGCGGTGGTCGGCCGCCGCCGCCTCCATCGCGCCCAGCCGCACCACGTGGCACACCAGGTGCAGCCTCTCCTTCTTGATGTCGCTCCCTAGATCCTGTCCAATTATATATTTCCTTAAAGCTAGGAATATCAATCAACTATTTTTCCCACCGATTACCGTAGTTACTGAATAATGTAAAACATTCGAAACTCTAGAACTGAAGATCAAAATAACCCCAAGAATAAATACGACATGACGCTTATCTAATAATCAGTATTATTACATTAGTAGTTTTTAGGGACAACACTAATTTAAGTGTTAAGTCCGCTTTTTAGCAACTTTTTAATATGCACCAAAAAGTATATACTATAATCCTACATTTCACAAAAAATCAATATACTAATATTTTATATACTAGCTGACCCGTGCCCACTTCGTTGGGCATAATGTTAATAATCCTTTTTTAGTACAGAGTTATGTTTTAATTTCTAAATTAAATTATCTATACTAATATTAAAAAAACTACTTTTTGTAACTTAAATATAAAAGTTAGACATATGCTGTCGTTGACTTTTTTGTAGGCATTTTCAAGCTCCACATCTTTTCTCTAGAACTCAAAAATATATCTTTCATAGTTAAGGCAGCGTTCGTAAGAAATGCTTTCATTCGATCGTTTTTTCTCCGATTCACTTTGCAAAACAGACTACCACGTAAATGCCTTTTTATTTTTCGATTTTTTTATATAACCTATGACACTCAGCAATAATGTGGCTTTCTATTGGTGAAAGAATTTTTAAATTCGGTTCAGTAGATCCCGAGATTACCCCTTACAATTTAACAAATATACAAACACACAAACTTTACTTCTTTATAATATTAGTATAGATAACACATATTATATATAGATCCGGTTTTCGATACTCTGTATTTAAACTAAAAATGTTAAACAATAATACTTATATCACAACTCACCGTAAAAACAACAGATGGCGCTGTAAACAACTCCGCCGCTCCCAAATGTCCCGGCGGCCATTTTAACAGAACATTTTCAGTAATTTTGTTCCCGGACGAGTCGTGTAAGGCTAACGAGAGCTCCGCGGTATCACTCATGCGACAGACGAAATTTTTTATATGGACCACTATGGTGTAGGTGCGGGCGGTGGGGGTTTGACTTGTGGGTCGACTGCTCGGGGTTGTTTCCTATAACAAAAATAGAAATTTATAGTTACGAAAACCTGAAAAATATACAGTACTGATCTATGCACGCACTTTTGTACTCCAATCATCTGATATCCGTAGCACAAGCTTCATAACTTAACATTAAACTAGATGGCGCTGTGTGTAATAATGTCCCAATATATTATTATATAGGCTTCCCTCGGATCCTCCGTCTGGAGCGGACGTGTTTCAAAGTGTTATTTCTTGTCTTACAAAAAGTAAATATAATTAATTTTAAATTTAAATATCGTCGATAATTTCCTTGTTAGTACCAGGACTGCATAAACTAAAGGAATTCACTTCACTATACCGGTTCCAACATGGAGTCACCGCCTTCCAATAGCAACAAAGAGGTGTGTACTGTCTATTGAATAGCTAATTACCGCCCATAAATCTATTACCCTACCGGATGTGAAGATCCGTTAGGCTCCGCCTTGTTGGTTGTCCATTGCCGATGCGTACGCGCCTCCGTTAAGCTGTATATTCATCCTTTTTCCTTGCCAACCCCTGCTTGCAGCTCAAAAGAGATAGCGAAACAGATTCACATCTACCCGAAATTTTAAAAATTATTAATATAACGCAATAACTGCTACTATTTATCTCCCTCTATCTCCTAATAAGAAATAAGGATGAGCGACACAGCCTCAAAGTCTTCTCCGAATAAAAGTACACTTCATAAAACATCTCAGTCGGGCGGGGCAGACGATCTTAAATCACCCGTTCGTATAACAAAAGCACGTAAACAGCAAAAGAGAAAACGTGAAGGATTTGTCGAGGATGAAGAATGTTACAGTTTAATGGATGAAATGAGGAAATTATTTGAAGATTTTAAATGCCAGCAAAATAAAAAACTAGAGCTCCTCCAATCTTCGATAAACTCCATTAAACAGCAAAATGAGGACTTTCGGGCCTCTTTAGAATTTATATCATCGCAGTACGACGACATAAAGTCCAAAATAGATACACTCGAGCTAGATAAAAAGGCGCATCTTGCCCACATTCAGTCCCTCGAAACGAGGATCGAGAATCTGGAAAGGAACCAAAATATATCCACTGTCGTTATCCGCAACATACCCTACAAAGACGGGGAAAAAAAAGAAAATTTACAAAATATCATCGAAAAAGCTGGTACCCTCTTAAACATATCGATTGGAAAATCCGACATAAGAAATATCTACCGAATAAACTCTAGGAAAAATAGTAGCAATACGATAATTTTAGATTTTTCAACAGTTACAATGAAGGACCGCTTTCTAGGGGCTTTAAAAAACTATAATAAAACCAACAAAAATAACAAATTTAACACTAATCTATTGCAATTGGACGGCCCTGTAAAACCTGTCTATGTCTCCGAACACCTCACCTTAAAGTGTCGCAAGTTGTTTTCCCTTGCACGTGATTTCGCGACAAAAAATAGTTACAATTATTGCTGGACGACCAATGGCAGAATATATTTACGCAAAACTGAAGGATCTCGTCATGTGCGTATTGATTCTGAGTGTGACTTGGAAAAGTTAAGTAAGCAACTGTGACTATTGTTTAATGCATACTTTTATAATTCTCGCGATTACAAATATATTCCAAATTATTTGATGTTATCTAATACTTCTCTCCTGCATAAAATAATGTTAAAAACGGTTAATAATTGTATTAGTCATATCGATTTAATTTTTAGGGACTCTAATCTCAATTTACACAAACACACATTAACACATACTTTTTCACATCACGGGCAAATAGTTAGTATATGTCTTCTTGTTACTTCCGTACATTTTATTTATTTTATTATTCTTGCTAAATTTTGGCCTTCTATGATCAGTGGTCTGTTTTCCATATCCCCAGCAAATGGCTATCGATAATGCGTATAACATAGACACGTATACCGTAGCTGACTCATATACCTGTAGCCCTAAGGAATGTAATAATTATTTAAGCAAACTCACTAATCCACTAAATATTATACATATGAATATAAGGAGCATTAATCGAAATCTAGATGATTTCTTGGTTTTACTTAGTACTATAAATACAGATTGCCATATAATTATTCTCTCTGAATGCTGGTTGAGTAAATCACCGTTTATTCCAAGTATACCAGGTTTTGTTTCATTTAAATCAGATTTCCGTAATCAGAACGATGGTATTGTGGTTTACATTCACTCTGACATCCAATGTAGTGTTTCTGAACTTGATTTTGAAGAGGCAAATTGCTTAATCGTTAAAATATGTAACCAAAACCTAGCCCTCGTTTGCCTATATCGTTCTCCATCCTACCGTAACTCAGATAGCTTTTTAAGTAGTCTAAGCACTACACTGAACTCTTTATCCTCATATCGCAATGTCGCTATCCTAGGAGATATGAACATTGACATAAACCCTGAGATACCGGATAAATTTGCTACAGACTACCTCACGTCTACCTCGTTTTATGGATACCTACCAGCATATTTAACCCCTACGCGTGACAAAGCCTGCTTGGATCATATACTACTAAGAGTTAACTCTAGGGTTGTCACTCTGGTTCTGGATACCTTTATAACGGATCATGCTCCTTCTCTTCTAAGTATAGAACTCCATTCTGACACTTTATATAAGACCCTAAAAACAATAACTCGTGTCGATATCCAGGCGGCTGTTGCACAAATCGGAACCACGGATTTTTCTTCTGTCACCAACTCCTTAGACGCAGATACGTCAGCTAAAAACTTTATTAGTGTTGTATCTTCCGTCTTAAGCAACCATACTAAATCGATAAAAGTGCCACACAAGAAACAAGTTATAAAACCCTGGATTACCCCAGGTTTACTTAGATGTATTCGGAATAGGGACAAGCTTCACAAAAAGGCTAAAAAAAATCCTGGCAATGCTATTATACAGTTAACGTACACCCGATATCGGAACTTTTGTAATAATTTACTCAGAAACCTAAAGAGAAATTATGAAAGAAATGAACTCCTCAAAGCCCATGGTAATCAAAAGTCGACTTGGATAACTATAAACAATATTACTAACTTCAAGCAGAAAACTTCCTCCCCCAATGAACTTCTGAAGTTGTCCGCTACGCCTCAAAAGTCTATTGATTTGGTTAATGATTTCTTTGCAAATATAGGCTCAAAATTAGCTGCACAAGCAGCCTCCAAACTTTCCTCTCTTAATAACACCTCATCTTGTTTCCCTAAACCTCACCAGGTGGTCAATTCGATGGTTTGTCTTGATGTTGATGAGACTGAGATTCTAAATGTTTTAAAGAACCTTAAAGATAACTGTGCATTGGGCTGGGATGATATTTCAGTATCAGTACTTAAGAAAGCCAGCAATACCGTTGTTCCTCTACTCAAACATATCTTCAACTTATGCCTTTCTCAGGGCAAATTTCCTGATGTATTCAAAACAGCCGTTGTTCATCCTATTTATAAGACTGGGGATAGAGAAAATGTTACAAACTATCGGCCCATTTCTGTTTTAAGCGCCACCTCGAAACTATTCGAAAAGTTATTGAATAATCGTCTAGTCTCTTATATTAATAAAGAAAAAATTATATCAGAAAACCAAT